>JAHLJT010000631.1:13624804-14267741 GCA_031308135.1 Acheta domesticus | reverse complement strand
AACCTAACTCTTGAAGTGCAGAAGAGGAAATAATCCAAAACAAATTCCTAAGACTGGTTACCAAAGCTCTCTGGTTTATCCCAAATGCGCAAATCCAAAAGAAATTAAACATTAGTTTCATTAAAGCGCACATAAATCGAACAATTTTTATTTAAGGCTTGAAGCTTGTTCTAGCAAAAAACATTCAACCTTGCCCGTCCAGTTTATGCAGAAATGCAACAATGGCTCGGCAATAACGTTTTGGAAGCTAATGTCTGTAAATGATGTCTTATTGTTGGGAAAAGATTTACTAGTATGAATAGCAGTTGTAATTGTCAAATTTTTGCGTTGATACTTGCTTAAAAATATTTAGTTTTTGTACCAAATGTTCTACGATTTGTAATGAGTTTTACAAAAATGATGGCTGCGATATGTTAATTCGGAGAGAAATTGTGGTATAAATATTATTACATAAGTATAACTAAAGGCGAGAAAGTATGTGCTGTTTCATCAACACTAGTTCTTTCCAATCTTTTCGTTCCGATAGTTACTCAGAATTTTGAAAAAATGGATATTACTTTTGTTAATTGACACTAGAAAATTCCTGTTCTCAGCACTATGAAAATATATGAAAATTTGTCAGTTCACAAACATATTATTTATGTTTTTAGTGTTCTGTATTACGATCGAAACAAAAAGATTATTAGGAAAATCGCCACGCTGTGATGAAGTATAACTATTATAACTATTTTTAGTGTTCAGTGCTCAGTATCAGTTTCCATGTTAACTCTTCACCTCATGTTACCTATTACAGAACGGATTTACACCGCTACCATCGCTAGAGATCGGCACGAGATTTTCACTTAGAATTCAATTAAATTTTCCAGCAACTTGACTTGCCAGGAAACATTCCACGAATCGTTCTCTCTCTCTCTGCCTCAGTCGTCTGGCTCTGGCTCCGCAGCCGCGTGGCTGATAACCCTCCGCCTGGTGGTACGCCGTCTGCACAACCAGCCCTCGCCACAGCTGCCATTGCCCGCCTCATCCCCCCTCTTCCGCCGCCCGCCGTCTCTTTCTCCGCTGTCTCCCCCCCCCCGTACTCTTTCTTCGTCCTCCGCCTTTCCTTCCCTTGTCGCCACACCACCTCCTTTCCCTTCCGCCCCTCTCCTTTGACTCCACCCACGCCATTGGCCCCGTCACCATCCCCGTGTCCGCCCTCTCCAGGGCCTCCGCCGTTGCTTCTGCCGCCGCCATCGCCGCGCGCCGTTGCTCCGTAATTGGACGCGGCGGATAATTAAGCGCCGGTGCGGCGCGGCGCGGCGCGACGAAGAGATGGTAGTGGCGGGGGCGGCACGATGCTCCCCGATGGGCCGTCACCTGGCCGCGTGGTCGCCGAGTTTAATGTCCACCACCGCGCCGCTCCGCTGCTCTGCGCAGAACAGCGCTTCTGCTACTCGTTCCTCCTCCGCGCTTGGTCCACGTTGCGTCGCGGCACGAGAAGCTGCCCTCGGAGGGAATGCTTTCCTGAGGACCGGCTGCCTTGTGACGTGGAGATTTGATGTGCAACAATCACCACGCGTTGTGGTATTTCTCCGTTAGTGTCTCTTGTTTCTGTCCTCTGCTGGCGTTCACGTCTTTCTTTTTCTTCGTTCGGCTGCGAACATTCTGGACCTGTATTACGGCTTTGTGAACGGACACTTTCTTACTTAGCGTCTTGGTCTCTTCCTATTTTGTTACTTCCGGGGCTATTCCTTTGAGCTGAATTTCGCTTCGACACATTTTCCTATAACGTTGACTATCGCATGCAAAAGGCCAGGCCCGTCACTGCTTCTGGAAAGGGCTCGTCCTGTCTCCGCTCGTCTTTGTTCACTTTGCAACGAAGTGTGCGTGGCCTTGTCGTCGAGGTCCCTCCTGCTCAGCGAATGAAGCAGTGAACGATGGTTTGCCTAGTCTGCGCCGTCTTTCTTCTCAGTCTTTCAGAAATCGCCCTTCGAGTTTCTCTTTTCTCAAGAGCCTTATTTGAGATTCGGGATGTGTTAGCCCGTTTTAATTGCATGTCATCCTCCCGGTGCAATTTCCTTTTGCGTCTCCGGCAAAGTTCCATTCATTTGGATTGCACTCAAATCATTTCATTTCGTGTCCACGCTCCTGTTGTGATCGGGGAAATAAAAAGTGTTCCGGATTAACCCAGAACGAGGTCGACGATTTTATCATACAAATTGAAGTCACTCGGTGTTGCCCGGTATTTATCACAATCATGTATTAGTCGGGAAAACGGGATGAATTCTATCTGCAGTTTGAAATAGTTATTACATTTTCTTCCCTGCGACACCCCTCACCACTCCACACACTCCGCTCCGCTCCCTCCCACCCTTTCCGTTCTATCCTCCCCCCTGCCGTTCTGCCCCGCCCCCACCTTCGCCATCTTCCTACCACCAGCATCACAGTCGCCGTCCTTGCTCCGCCCCGCTCCGCCCCGCCCCGCCCCGCTCCGCCCGGTTCCGGCCCGCTCCGACCTGCTCCACTCCTCTCCGACCGGCTCTGTCCCGCTTCGCTCCGCTCCGGCCCGCTCCTACCCGCACCGATCCATTCCGACCCGCCCTGCCCCGCCCGGACCCGCCCTGCCCTGCCCTGCCCTGCCTGCCCTGCCGTGCCCTGCCGTGCCCTGCCCTGCCCTGCCCTGCCCTGCCCTGCCCTGCCCTGCCCTGCCCTGCCCTGCCCTGCCCTGCCCCTGCCCTGCCCTGCCCTGCCCTGCCCTGCCCTGCCCTGCCCTGCCCTGCCCTGCCCTGCCCTGCCCTGCCCTGCCCTGCCCTGCCCTGCCCTGCCCTGCCCTGCCCTGCCCTGCCCTGCCCTGCCCTGCCCTGCCCTGCCCTGCCCTGCCCTGCCCTGCCCTGCCCTGCCCTGCCCTGCCCTGCCCTGCCCTGCCCCGCCCCGTCCCGCTCCACTCCTCTCCGACCCGTTCCGCGCCGTCCCGTTCCGCCCCGACCCGCCCTGACCTGTTCCGACCCGCTCCGACCTGTTCCTCCCGTTCTGCACCGCTCCCCTCCGCTCCGCTGCTTCAGCCCACCTTGCTTCTTCTCATTTCCTCCGAGCTCCGTCCCGATTACCACCTGCCCGTTTCGCAATCCCCATATATTTCAATGCGAGGTTGCTTAAAAGAGATTTAAAAATGGGGAGTACTTTCAAGTTTGAATCGTGAATTTTTGACGCCTTCCACTTTCACTCTTCAGTTTTAATCTCGTTCACTTATTTCGGCATTCATTTAGCCCCTGCCTTGCTTTATGCTGTTATCCTCAAATAACAAACAACTCTGTTCTTTCCCTCTCCAGTTGGCCTACACTCTTTCCCATACGGGTGATGTGCTTAGTTACGCGCGGAGTGACATTGGTGTTGCGACTGCTGTGACCTGGCGTCATCTCCACCAGCTCTGCCCAGCGTCTTGGACCAACACCCCCTGAATAAAGAAAGCCTCCACATCGACTTTTTGCACATACATTATGATTTATATATAACTTACTACCTTCATTATATTTTCACTGTATTGCTTGTAATAATGTTAAATGCTTGGGGGTATAAAGTATCTGCGAAAAATATGTTCTTGAGGTCACTCTTAAGGGTAAATGCATTCAAACGAATTTCTTATAGATTCTTGAAACAAATATATTATACAATTTTACTGATGTGAACAATAAATATGAACATATCTTTTGTGATACATTTCCAGCATAGTAATTGCAAACGAAGTAAGGGTTTCTAGTATAACTGTGACCTGCGCAGCTGTCCGGTCGAACTACCTTTAATGACGTCACGAATCAGTGTGGAGGCTTTCTATATCCAGGGGGTGTTGCTTGGACGCGGCCGCCCCTCTCTCGCACGTGTGCTTGCGCGCCCGGCGACTCGTGAAGATTACTTCCTCGCGACCTCCGAGGGGTGAAGAGGGGCGCGGGGCTTCGCTTCCGCTCAATTACTCCAGCGCTCACGGCGCTCCACTCAGGGGCAGTGGACTGTCCTTCTTCAGTTAGAGCTCGGGTCTTTCACCATGGGCGAGTCGGGAAGGCAGCTCAGCTTTCGCGTTGGTCACTTCTGTTGTTCACGCTGGATGAATTGGACGGACAACCGGCTAAGCGCCATTAAAAAAAAAAATTAGATATGGACGCCATCAGTTTCTTTGTACCATGTTCTAAATGTAAGCAAAAATGTTGGCGCCAAATCTGTAAAAATAGCCTTATAATGAATGAAAAATGTAAATGCCATCAGTCACATCAGGGATTTTGTTTTGCAACAACCGGCTATAAACCTAGATCTTCGAATCTGCTGTTCTTAATTTCACATTATGCAGGTAAGCGCCAGATATTCCACTCTGTTTGTGTAGTTTGGCGCTTCAATGAATGATATAATTAAATTACAGTTTTTAGAGCTGCAAATGTTATAAAACCTTTGAACACGATTATCTCAAAACTTGTATGACGTCGCATAGCCGGTTGATGCATAACACCGTCCAATTTCGGCCGGCCCATATCATTCAAGTGGAGTAAAGAGCGTAGGGAGATGATTGTAGCTTCTGCTTCGTGAGAGCTGAATGAAGACACCTGCGTTTCTTTCATCTCCACTTGTCATAATGGGTTTCTACTTCTCCAGATCGTCGCCGCAGCGGTGGCAACCGCATAAGATTAATGATCTCGCGATCATTTGTCGTAGCTCACACCTAATCATTCTGCCTTCATGTACAGGCGTCTGCTGGTCAGTGTGTGAAAAGTAGTGACGAATAAAAATGTGTTTAAGGGATCGATATAACGTAGTGGACTTTTGAACATAATTCCTACCCTACAATTTGGATTAATATATTCTGTAAAGTTGTTAATCCTCAAGGCGACTGTTGCAAATGGATTCATTCTTTTTTTTTTTCTTCGTCAGGAAATATACTTAGTTTGTAGCTTTCAGACTTCAAATTTTCCGAGATGAAAATGTTGTAGTAGGTACAGAGGTACTTAAACGTTGTACGTAATAAGATGATTTGCTTTGGAGAAGTATGAAGTGAAGAGTGTTTGGAGAGCAGAGGTGCGTTATTGGTGGAAGCCGAGCAGGGAGCGCGTCGTCTTCGGCCTGCCTTCGACTCTGTGGCGCTTCCTCCGCACCTGCGGCGTCGCGGCGCCCGGCGCTTGGAGCGGAAGCTGCGGGGCGGGGCCGGGAGGCGGCTGTCGCTCGATTAGCTTAGGCGCGCGCCCTCGCTCCTCCGGGACCGCGGGGCGGCGGCGGCGGCGGCGGCGCGGCGCTGCCGGGATGCGTGCACTCGGCGCGCTCGGGGCGGAGGGGGAGGCGACGCGAGAGAGGCGCCGGAGCCGACGGCGCAGGGCGGGGTTCAAGAAGCGGTGGCGGCGGGGACGACTGTGGGCGGACGCTAATTTTGCCCCCCCCCCCCATCGCTGATTTTTCTTAAATAATAAACATATGTTATTTTATACTATGTTGTTATTTTAATGAACATATTTGTTATTATATTGTATATTATTTATGTACTGTACATATGATATTATACAATATATTGTTTAAATAATTATATAATTCGAGCATAAATATTTAAATCAATTTTTCCAAATAAAGAAAGGTAAAAGTAAACTAGTCCTTTTGGGCCTTATGGTCCCTGTGCCCCCCTGGATCCGGCAGCGGGCAGAGGCGGGCGTGGGAAGATGGCGGCGGCGGAGGCGATGGCAGCGGGCGACGGGGTGGTGGGGGCGGGGGCGGGAACACGCTGTCGAGACGGACGCGAAGGAGGCGACGTTCTCCTCCCGGTGCAGGTTTCAGGCGCTCCTCCCTGTAAAAGAAATGTAGTTGTGAAGGGCTCAGACATCGGGACGCGCTACGCCTTTGGCTTGTTTTAATGACTAAGATAAAGGCATATCGAATGAAATTCCTATGTGTGCAAGAAGTGTTGTTCACGCTTGTCGTCAAATGCAGTCTGTTCCCTTCTCGGAAAAGAGTGATGTGCGGCATTTGTTTTAGATAATTCAGTAATGGCATGCAATAACAGTTACTTTGTTTTACTTGTAATATTTCAACAATAAAGATTACGTTTTGAAGACAGCGAAATTCACGACCTTCCGGTCCAATCATGTTTTTTTCTCTCACGGTCAGTGACACGAAAACGTGTGATGTACAGTAACGTAACGACGAATTGTAGGTTTTGCAAAACGTGGCCAAATCCCAGCAGTGGCAGTCTGGGAGCCGGCGCAATGTGGGAAGCAAAGAGATCGTTCCCTCGCATCCCAAGAGCCCTTCTCCCCGCGCCTGCCGCTCCGCCCCGGCGGCGGTCGTTCTCTGCCATAAACAGGGTCGTGGAAGCGGCGCTGCGGGCGGACGACAACCGCTGACGCGCAGGTCGTCCGGGCCGGGCCTGGCCGGGCCGGCGCGTTGCCAGGGGGGGGGGGTCGTTTCCCTGGAGACGTCCCGGGGCCTCGGCCGCCGCCGCCGCCGCCGCGCCGTTGACTCAACCGCGACGCGACGCCCACGTGACATCGTTCGCCTTGCCGCCGCCGCCGCCACGGATGGCCCTGTCGTCTCCGACCGGCGGGGGCGGCGTGATATCGAGCCGTCTAGTTTCTCTGTCTGCCGCCGTCGTCGGTGTCGCTGTCACCGCCTCATCGCCCGTCGTCGCCTGTTGTTGCTTCTTCCATCGTGGCTCGCCCGATTCCTCTGCGTCTGCTGTGTCCTGGAGTGGCTACAATCCTCGTCGAGTTGACAAGACGTTTTTTCTTACCCCAAACCTGACAATGTCGTCTTCCCTGCGGCAGAAGTAAAACAGCAGCGCTACAGCGGTCTCCGAAGACCGGGAACTCGCTCGTCCCTCCGCCTCGCCTTCATCTATACTCTTTTGAACTGTTTTCAAGAAAGGTTCTTTGTTTCGTTTTGTTGTAATCTCCTCTTGCGTTGCTGTCCATTACATAATCGTTTTCCCGTGGACAAACTTCAAGCTTCAAGCATATGCGAGTTTCGCAAACGTTGCTGCAATGGCCGTGTCGTTCCCGCTTCTTCAGTTTCCTCTGCCGCCCTCCCCACCTCGACCGGCGTCTCGTGACGGGCGCCTACCTCCCTGCCGCTTTTGCTGTCCGGGCCGCCTTTGCCGGCTAGGTCGGGCGCGCGCTCGCAGGAAATAAACGACTCTGCGCGATCTTGATCTCAGCGTCCGCCGCGCCGGGACGCGGTGGAGCACACATGCTCTACGCCCCACGTCGCCGAGACGTCCGCCGCCTACTCCTCCTTCCTCGCCCTTGTTTGTGTGGCACTTCCGGTCGCGCCCCGACCACACCCGTCAGCTCGCCATTCTCGTCGACGTTCTCGCCTTGTCGTATATTCACTTTTCTTGGTTCGTCTCCCACGACATCTACATCCACCTTCCTCCGACCACAGTCGCCCTGGCTCGCCCTCACACCCACTTTGACACCACGCGCACATTCCCATCCACACCAGTCTGGATTCTTCCCACGCTTCATCCGCGTGATCGCTCCAGGCCCAGATTTGCCGTACTTCAGCTACCCTCGCTTCCTCTTCACCCATTTCACCTCTTTCCGACTTCTACCGCTCGCCCTCCTCCCCTCCCCCCTTTTCGCGGCCTCTGCCCCGCCCCGCCCTGTTCGACCTCGTGCCATCGCATGCCCACTCCCCTTCCCTACCGCCCCTCCTGAGGCTATTCTCCCGGCGTTGACATCGCGAGACGCAGGGAACAAAGGAGCCGGCTTCTTTTCCGGAGGGCGCAGCCGCCACTCGGCCGTGCGTGGCTTTGCGGCGTCATTCCGCGAGGCAACGGGGTGGGCGGGGCATCTCGACACGGTGTCCACTCGGGCGTGACGCAGGACTCCGCCGAGCCGCCCGAAGCAGCCTCGGATAGGCTTCCTCGCCGCGAGACTGCTCGGAGCCCCGGCTGTGCTCCTTCAGCGGACTGAGGTCGCAATGCTCTGGGTCTGTTTTTCTGCGGAAAAAAAATATTAAAGAGACAGCCCTTTTCAGTCCTTGTACTAGTGGTACTTTTTGGATTCTCGTAATTACATGTATATGTATTGCAAAAAGAACTTATTTTTAGAGATGCATTGGTTAGATACCTTACATAACCCGAAATGAGTAAAGGATGCTGGAATGATTGATTCAGATTGAAGAATTAAATTCCAGGCCAATGCCAATTTTAATTCCTTGCAAGCATCAATTTTCTTAAAATATTAACTGCAACAATATTTCTAACAAAATCGTTAGTTATTTTCGTTCGTTGAGTTTGCCCTAGGCATTAGATTATGTCTTTTTAAAAATGACATTGTGAACAAAAACAAATACACAATGTTCCAAAAAGGGAATCCTGTTTGAGAATTTCTCTCTCTTATTAAGACCGATAAACTATTACAATCAATGCGCTTCATTCAAATACGATACTAATTCCGAGAGAATGATGTCTGACGTAATTCTTGCCTAGTCAACTCTGGTCAATACTAGATGTCTATGCTTATCCGATCTACATGAACGATATAGTGTGTGATCCCTACTTACTAACTAGTATACCTCTGTGGACCCGAAATTATATCTATATATTTTTTGTGCGATGTACGTAATAATTTTACAAAAAAGCAGTTGCTTTATTGGAAAGAATTGAGAAGTTTTTAGTGCTGTGTATAAGTATCCCTTGCTTTCCTTTTCAGAATTCAAGAAAAAATCCTAAATCGAGCATCTTGTAGGGGAACTTAGGGTCCATTATGGCTTTCACGGTCGAACTATTGGAAGATTTTTGTGCACTCTAGCATTCGAAGTTTTATCTTTGTTTCTTGTTTTCCTCCTGGGTTTCTTAGGTTCTGCACCATACTGCGTTTCACTTACAAAATTATGTCTTATTCTTTTAAACTATTCGTTCCTGTTTCCTCATATTTAAAAAATTCGATTTGTCCGTTATTCTGGATTGTTTTACCGTTTGCTCTGGACTGATTTGATTAGGGGTTGCTTTTTATAATGATGTAAACAATAGCAAAGAGAGGCAGACAATCAGGATCAGTGGTTTTTATCACGTATGATTCTAAATACTATCGCATAGTATAACTAATTTCCGTTAATTGATTTTTGTTATCATTCATCAAAAAGGAAGATTAGTAAACTAAATTTACATTTGAAACATTTTCATTAAATTGCATTGAGTATGACATTCAGAATTGAATTTGGAAGCGGATTGAAATGTCTCGCCCTTAACCTGTGTTCAGGCTCCCCAAAGATGATAATTTGCTTTTTTGTATTACTTGATTGTGATCTTTAGGTTATGTGACAAATCCATCAGTTAATAACGAAAAGTAAACTAATATGTCCAGTGAACGTTTTGAGTGTGTGGTTGACTCGTTCTACATGACTTGAATGTTAGCTGTTACTGTACTGCCAACACAGCTCATCCTAAAACGAATTTTGTTCGTTTAGGTTGTGGATTCTTTGCTCTATGCGCTACAATACGCGTGCTCTGCTCTTGGCGTGGGCGCACGCGTGTGGATTCAGCGTGACGTCACGGACGCAAAGGAACGAGCTAGTCGCCCGCGCCTCCCTCCGTATACCCTCCCCCTTCTCTCTGTCTCTCTCCTCTCTCGCCTCGCTCTCTCGTCTCTCTTTCTCTCTTCTCAATCTCCTTACTTCTCCACCCAGCCCTCTCGTTCTCGCCTTCTCTGCTGCCCGCGCGTAACGCCTCTGCAGTCTAGCACGGCGCAGCACGTCATTTCCGTTTCGTTATGGGACGATTACTTTTCTTTTTTTCGCCGGTGTTCTGTCGCGGGTTTAGAGATCTTAAATTTTTGAGAGGTTAGGCTGTGCTAATCGCGTGAACGCCGCGCGTTGCCCGTCGACGTGTGTTTCGGTGCGGAGATGCTGGCCCTCCGGACGTAAACATTTGGTTTAACGCCTCCGCTGCCGTGGGCTTAGCACAGCGTTCATTCTTCTTTTTTTCTTTTTCATTTTTTTTACTAAGGAAGATAATTCCGTTACGAGCGCACGTGTCTTTGGCAGTGACATTCCCCAAAGCTGATATTTTTTCATGTGCATACTGCATAAATTGACAGACATCATTTTGTGGCGTCATACAGGTGTAATCAAAACACAGACGAGAGTGGGTTGTAAGAACAGTGAGTTTACTCATAAACTAGACCGTAGTCACAAATAAATTTCACTGCTTACAATTAACTAACTAAATAGATCCCACTACTAGGAGAGATTTCAATCGAACGGCTACCACACCGCTGTACATCTGAGACCTAATGCGTGTCTCGCTCGTCACGACAATGAATTGCCGGCCCCTTGCCCACGTGCTGCACTCGCACAAACTTACGCAAACCGCACGCCGACGCTGCTGAGAAACAAGAAGACGGAGGCATTGTTCTCGTGCCGTTATATAGGCCCTTCGGCGCTACCCGCCACCCCCCATTGCCTCCGCTGTCCCACGCCGTATCCGCGCTAGGCAGAAATTTATTTATTTATTTGTCAAAAAACAGTAAAAACTGTATATGACGTGTGGTTTTTATCTGCGCACAATTCCCAATGCGTCATCTTCTGCGCCCTTTTTTTTAACATCCTGCCATCTGCCGCGAGTAGTCACCGTTTCAGCGTGCCACAATAATTTCAAGGATTTCGGCATTGATGTAAATGAATGCAGAGTGCAAAAAAGCGTAAAAGAATTCAGTTTATTCGCTCCAAAATGATTGTGCAAATCGTTGGATTAGGTTTGCTCCTCATGACCACTGTTAAAACATGTAAATTGCATGTTCCTACGCGTTTACATCAGGGTCTAGCGTGCAGCCGCCATTTTTTCTCATTTTCCCTCTCGCATGAATGCTGCGCTTTTGAAAACATTCGTGTTTGACCGAGGAGAGAGATGCGTTTGCATGAAACCGCTGCGTCATGCGGGTGACATGTGTTTCGCTCAAAGAAAAATGCACTCCAGCGTTGTGCGCGTGTGAGGTCTGCTTTTGCAGCGCCTGAGCGGGCGGCGGCGGAGGGGGTGACAGTAAGGCAGGGCTGTCAAACGGAGCACGTACGCTTGCGCTCTGCAAGGGCACGCAGTGCCCGCAAACACGCAGTGAGTGTGTTTGACCCAACTCGCCGCATTCCCACGAAGTTTTCTCACCCCTCTTTCCCCGCGTGTGACGCGAGAGACATCGCGAAGCTCGTATCGCCGCGTTCCCCAAACCTTTGCGAAGGCCATTCGCGCGCTCGTTCATCTGACGGCCCTGCAGTAAGGTAAACGATGTCTGCCGCTGCCACTGTAGAAGACGCTCGCTTCCGCTGCCGTCTCCATTGTCAGTGTCTTCTTCTCCGCGCGTACCCCATCGCCGTTTCCACTCCTCGTCCCCACCGCCACCCCTTGCCCCGCTTCATCTTGCCGCCTTCGCCCTGCACTGCACCGCTGCCTCTGTTTTCCCCATCCCCCGCCCTCGTAACCACTGTCACGTCACGGGCGGATCCAGCCGATCATTTGGCGGGGGGCGTCGTAGATTTTTGTTAAACAATAAGCGTTTTGTTATATTGTGTATTATGAGCTGTAAATATGATAGTATACAATATTATTGTTTAAATAATTACACAATTCGAACAAATAAATATTTAAATCAATTTTGCCAAATTAAAGTAAACGAAAGCACTAGACCTTTGGGGGGGGGGCATTGCACACATGCCCCCACCCCGCCAGTGCGTCACGTCCGTATGAACTTTTTAATGTCCTAGGCTTCCTTTTTTTCCTTTGCTACCGCCTTCCCCCAAGCCTCGGTGCCCAACTATCATCTACCCTCACCTCTATTGCGTCGTCCGTCGTTATCACCTTCCCCTTCACGAGCTGCATCGTCCCTGAGCCGGTGCAGCTTGACACTGCCGCATCCGTGTCTTCCTCCACGTCCCTCCCGCTGCCGTCTCCCGGAGGGGTGGGTGGGGGTGGGGCGTCCCCTCGGGGCTCTCGCGCCCCCGCCCCCGCCCTCGCTGTCGGCGCGCATTTGCGAAACAAATGGCAGCTTCTCGGAAAGGGATCAGGGTGCGGAGTTACGACGCGGGGCGGGAACCCAGCCCAGCCCAGCCCGGCCTCCGCGCGGCGCGGGCGCTCGCCCCCGCGGAGAAACGGAAGGGGGCGCGGGCGGTTATACTGCGATTTTCGTAACTTTGTCCCTGGCAGAAATCAGCTGTTTCTCTGCCATCCAATCGGGAGCTTATATTTCGCGACTGTGACTTCACTATGGTGACGTTTAAGCTCCCTATTGGATGAAACCGTTAACAGCTGATTTCTGTCAGGGACAAAGTTATGAATATATATATATATATATATATATATATATATATAGTACAAGTAATTATAATATATAAAAACAATGGAAAAGTGCCAGCAGAAGTATTACAAAAAAATTTATATACACGAGTCAATTGTTTTTATATATTATAATTATTTGTCACCTGATGATGGAAACCAAATGTTTCCGAAACGTTGTGGAAAATTTGTATTTAAAGCTGTTATTTAAAAGATTTCTGTCTTATCAATGATGGACCAACTTACGAAGTTACGAAAATCGCAGTATACGTAGTTGGGCCTTTTGTTGATAGGCGGCCTACGCCGATTGGCGCTCTTCCGCCAGTGGATGAGGTGATAGGGTGCTGAGTCTCGATGAGCCCTGCCTCTTAGAAAGCCCTGGAAAACTCAAAAATTTTGTTCATTGATGTGCAAATGGTGTTTAAGATAAAACGGCACCTTTCTGATTGGGTTGGCTAGGTTGGTTTGTTCAGGTTTGCAGTGATATAATTTGAAGAATTTTGTTTGAGATAGTGTATAAGTTAAGGAGGATTAAGAAAGCGAGCATCTGTGGGAGGTGGATTCGGCCAGGGGAGGGTCTTTATTGAAATACTGTTGGTACTTTAGGGCGCGTGCGGAGACTTGATGGGTCTTTAATGCTTGGCGCGGTGTTTGCCCGTGAAGCGATGTCGATCGCCAACCAATGGTTATGTGTATCGGCGTTTCGTTATTTCAGAATCGCATCTCTGTGGGCACATTACAAGTCTGTTTCATTATTTGCGCAACGCCGTGGAGAGAAAAAAGGAATGGGTAAATTATATAATAGTCGAAATTGAACTCAAAATCGGTATAATCGCAATCAATTGCATTGAACTTGTACGGAATCCAAATGTAATATAAAATTCTGTAACGAATTTGTAATGTAATGAGATTAGATTGTGGCTTACCAGCTCGTACCGGAAAGTTTGAGAGGCAACTACAGTATCATCTCCTTCGCTATTGGACTCCTAGTGGATTAATATCGGCTCTAAAGCAAGTTATGAAAGATCCGATTTTATTATTAATTTAAGAAAGTAGTGGAGTATTTTTTTTTTAATTTTTAAAACACTAGGGGCTTACGTTTAGAAAGGATCTTAGGAAATTTAAGCAAATCTATTACATTTTCAGACTTACGTTTAACATTTTGTTTACAGTTAATAGTGATGTATTGTAATTTTTGAATTTGTAAACCTCGCTTATTTCATTAGTCTTCAAAAAATTAGTACTGAATGACAGGAAACAGCTTTGGAGGCGGAGTCCAATTTTCTGTTTTGTGCTTAAGTTATACAGTAAAACTTGCTCATTGCGAAATCTCAAGGGACCAGTATTGTTTTTTCGTTTTAGACAAGATTCCTCATTGTAGAATGTAATATAGTAGAACTTATGTTTGACAGGTCCACGATTGATGTACACACGAGACAGATTTCCACACCATGCACGTTCCACGCATTGAGGAAGTTTTACTGTATTTTCTCTTGCAACTTTTCTGCACTTCTTCCTTTTGAGCGGTAAATCGCAAGGGTTCAGCTAGTTCTTTCTTAAATTGTATTTTTGCTCTGCAGGTGAATTTTTCAGAAATGAAAAGACTGGTGGTGTCACATTCAAATATATCAGTATAAATAGGTAGATTCTAATGCGAAAAAAAAAATTAGAACATAAAATCTTACTGAGATTTTGTTGACGAAGTGCATGATAGTAGGCATACTATGTAGAGGACTTGTCGCAGCCATTTCATGTTTTTCTTGGCAGAAATAACATTGACGTTCGCTTAAAGCTAACGGTTCCCCCGGCAGCCCGAACTTGGGCTCTCAGAACGTTCTCCACATCGTGTTTTGACTCCCTGACACGAGGGGAAGGGATGCGTTTTTTGCCCGCTGTCGCCCGCAGCTCTTCTTGCGAGGGTGGCCCTAACACGCGAATGATTTTCTCCTCTGGGCGGCAGGGGGAGGGGAGGGTGCTCGGGGCGCTGATGGGAAAGGGATGGACCTTTGTGGGCTTGCGCGCTGCTTGTCGCTAGCCCCTTCGTCACCCTCTTCGCCCTTCGGCGCCTCTTTCAGGCTGTCAAGACCAGCGAGAGAGGGAGGGAAAGAGAGAGTGTGTTGTGGAGCGGAAAAGGCCATCACGATCCATTGACCTGAGACGCACCCATGCACGCCTACGCCCAGTCACATGGCTCCATTCTACATTACCATATACGTACGTATACACGGAGTGATATACGTAGTATAGGGAAAGTTATGTAGTGTTGCGCGAAAGAACGGCGAATTTTTTGATTTATGTTCATTTCGCTTACATTGAATAACGTAAGTCAGCCCAAAGTGCGGAGACAAGGTCAGAGGGTCTTGACCGAGGCCCAGATGACGACCCTTCGAGCCAAAACAGTGGAAGCGTTTTCGCCTCAGCGACCTGCGCTACCCCGGTCGGTTAATTTCGTTATTTGTCGTATGGGAGAAACGTGATCAGTCTTCCCAATCCCTGATGTGTAATGATTGAGTAGGATGATTTTGTGAATAATGAGAGAGAAATTGATAGAGAAATAAGAGAGTGAGAAAATGGGAGAACCTGGTGCAAACCCAGCGCGCTGGCCTATGCCGCAATGTCTGTTCCACTGAGGAGAGATGCACCGAGAACATAATGAAGTTTCTCTTCAATCGATTGCAAGCTTTCGTCGCCGTCGTTGGAGTTACCTCGACTGTCTCATGACCCTAGACCAGGGGTCCCCGAAGGGGGTCGATGCCGACCCAAGTGAATGGGTCGATGTTGACCCTTGGGGTGAAAACCTAAAGGTATAGATGAAGCAAACAATGTTCTTAAAATGGGTCAGTCCAAGAAAAAGTTTGAGAATCCCTAGAATACCAGATTTTAACTCTTGATTGACTCAAACACGAGTACACGACGTGGAGACATTGACAAAAGGCGAACACGCACGTTCACTGCCGGATTCGAAATACGCTTTGAATCAATACGTGTGTGGTGCCGGGCCTATCTGGAACAACCGAAATTAATGTAATGTTAAACAATAAAGAAAATAATTATAACATAATTTCACTCCATCTTCCTCATTGAAACCTTACGTTAAAAGAGGAAACAATATATTTGTAGAGAATGAAATATTTTTACTCGTTCCTGCTAAAATAATGTTCCGAAATTTGTAGAATGTAGTTTGTGAATGTTCAGAAAAATTATTTACCTGTTTACATTTTTTAACTCGAAAATTAGTCAAGATTAAAATTTGTTGAATTTCAGTTACATATGCAGCTCTAAAATGTTTGAGCCTCGAACCAAAGGCCCTACTGTCATAACGTCCAGACGCGCGACGCTGTTGGTTTAGTACGCTTTTGAAGAACACAAGATTCCGGAAAATGGTATTAATTTGATCTCGGCGGTAGTACGTTGGTGGGCATTAAGGTGATACTGAGGTAGGTGATAGTACCCTGATTTGAGGGTCGTTCTCATGTAGAGATAAAGTCTGTTTAGTTACTTGTGTGTCTGTTTAGTTAGAAAAAGATAACAGCCGACGTGGAGGTGACAAACATGTTTTTATTTGCCCTACGCTACCAAACAATAGATCCTTATTTGTCATATGTGTGACTGAATGAGGCCTGAGATGCGTGTCACTCATTCTCCTGTGACGTTTAAATCTCCGTAATTGCTGTGCTTACAGTCGAGTTGTAAATGTGGAAAATGCCGCTCAAAGAAGTTCGCTCCCTCTCGCAGTGCCCATCATGTGTGAGGGGCAAGAATAACGCACCCACCATCATAGGAATAACCTGGTACGTGCCGGAAAGTTTATCGTAATCTAAAATACAAAGAAGGATCAAAAACGTACTCCGCAGCCTCATACGCTAGTCCCTATGAGGAAGGCACTGATGATCACCTCAACCGAAACGTTGGTGGAGGCGGCATGTCGGCGAAGGAAGATACACGCGCCTTTATGCACTTCCCTTTCCCGGATAGGTGATTGTAGATGTAGTTTGCCTCTTGTCTTAGAGATGAATAACAGGGGGTCAGAATGAGAGGGGGAGTGATAAAAGAGTCGTGAATTACGAATGAGCATGTTAGTTCAGACTTGATGTGAGAAAGAGCGCGCTGCAACCACGACGCAACCATTTCGTAAATACACTTCGCTGAACACGAAGCAACAAGAGTGTACTTCGACACTGCTCCAAACGCAAGCACTATCGAAAGGGCAGCAAGTGGTACTTCATTATATTTTTTTTTCTCAAATAACCTCCCTCTATCTAAATGTTTATTCCACTGCTAGACTAAGGTATGGTACAAACAGAATCCTTGAACTCACGTTCGAACGCCATTCTGAACAACATCAATTTTGAATTGCCTTCCAGCCATTTGATTTTTTAGCCCGAAGAATAGAAATCACTGGACGCGAGATACGTACTGCAGCGAGAATGTCCAGTGCAGAGTGATGCATAAAGAAGAATGGTACGACATGTAGAAATGTTACATTGCGTAACTATCAAATAAAGTGCGAAAGTATGCACTGTTGTAACGTGTGTACTTTCCAGACCTTGCTACATATTTTCGCATTATAAAAGTCGACTTCGCATGTTCGATAATGCATTTGTAGTGTCAGTAGTACTCATATTCACAAATACATACACACCTTGTAATCACAACTTCAAATTATGCTCGTGTGTTTCTGAGAGGATATTAGTGGTATTAGTGGTTTCGTGTCATAAAATGTCAGTTACATAAATCGACGGTGAGATTGTTAATGAAAACCCCGACTATCACCTTGCTATGACCTGTTGAGAATTGTCAATGAAGGTGATATTGTATCGACAATTCGTGAATATCAAATATATTCGTATATTTTAGTGGATAGTATGATTCGTATAGATAAGTGAAATTAGTGATAATTCGTGAATTTTAGTTGATAGATGGATTCGTATATTTTAGTGAAATAGTTTAGTGAAATTAGAGTGTGTAAAGTGCTAGCATTTGGATATGGAGTGGGGCCGGCGAGGGGGAAGGGTTGGCCCGTTGGCGCCAGGCTGGCGGCAACCGAGCTCTGGGGCCTGGAGCGTGTTCTTTGAACGCGGGTGTCAGCGCAGGGGGGGGGGATGATGTGTGAAGACATCCACTGGTGATGCATCTGGCCGGCGGACCTTATTTTGCACCGGCTCCAAAACTCCGTCATGAGATGAGGCGGTCCGCGAGTCTACAACGCGGGGGGTCTGTCACGTAATTTCCTCGCGATATAGGATAGCGGAAGAAACTGCCGGGGGCATTCGAATTTGAGGCGAATCTCCGGGCAGATGCACATTGTCACCAGTGGGGGGGGGGGGTAATCTCAAGGCCACGGCTTGCGAGGCGTGGGCTTTCGCCACGGGACGAGAGGCCAGGGGCGGCGCTATGTGAGCATGTGGGGTTCTCTGGGTCAGACTGGGGCTGCTTGCCTCAGGGGTTGGAATGCTGCGGAGTGCAGCGGAAAAAAAATTCTATAGGAGTGTAAATACTGTGTAGTGAAGGACTGTAATAAATCTAAAAAACTCCGTGTCTGCCTTTCGTTCTTATCACGACAACATCCTAAGTGCATATAATTTCATCGTGTTGGTGTATTGCTGTGGTCTTGGGTTTCATGTACAAGTTTTGTTGTTCGCATTTTGTACATTTTTTTTTGTCAACGTGCGCTATGTTAGTTTACTTTTACACAAGAATATTTTGTATGTTTATTGCAGTGTCAGTATCTTCTCACACGTCTATCGAGGGTCATTGGAAAACGTGGAGAAAAACAGTAAGAGCTTTGAATTTTCATTATTTTAACGCATGTACTTTGCTTCGTGGTCTACGTCCGATTATTACAGAACAGTGAATATAAAAGTTTGAAGGAAAACTAAAGAGAAACGGAAAACTTAATTTCGTCCTTATTAATCTGGAAACCCAGAAACTTGCTAGTTGGGGCTAAAAACGACGTGTCAAACACATATTTAATTGTTGGCGTACGTATGGTTCAATTTGTTCGCCTTTGATTACATTTGAAAGAGTAGCGATGAGAGAATCTCGGATGGTGGCACCTCAGAGACTCATTTTCAAATGAATAGCCGTTTCATACTTGGAGCACGAAGTACACGCGTTGCGCTTAGAAATGCGATGTTTATATCTGGCAATGTTGACTTTTGTCACTAGGTGCTGTTTCGTCAAATATGATGTAGGAAGCAGTAATACAACAAATGCTGTGGAACTTACAGAATGTAATTAATTTTGTGGTGGAACGTGTGTGTGTGTGTGTGTGTGTATGTGTGTGTGTGTGTGTGTGTGTGTGTGTGTGTGTGTGTGTATGTGAGAGAATTTACCATTGTTCTCCCCGAATGAAAAATTCATTAATAAGTGTATCGTGCACGTACTAGCAATAATTTTCCTTGTTGTCCGCGTACTTGACTCATTGAATTTCAAGTATTTTCCTTTTGTAAATTTAAACATGTAAATGAATTTAAAATATTCGAATTGGATTTACCTAATGATACACTATATATTTTTGGCAGATTGTGTTGTCTATTCCCTCTTTGTTATGTATAATAGTACATTATGAAACGATGATGTAATGATGGGTATTAATACACGAGTGTGATATTACGATACGAGCGAGTATCGTAAACTTCACACGAGTGTATTAATACCCATTACATCGAGTTTCATACGGTACTTTTTCTACGACTTATGGTAACTTTTATAAGTTAAACGTCTCCACTGAATCGTTCGTGGCAGTCGACATGCAAGATTCAGCCAAGGCCACCTAGCGGACACCTCTCTACCCTACACCCGCAGTTGACTTTGTTTTACCACAGCGCTTGCGAGCGATTACAAAGGTTGCAGCAATAATATTCCCCCGTCACCATTTTCGCATTTTCTCTCATTTCTGGAAACGTCAACGCCACCAGAAAGAACTACCATTCACTAAATATTTTAAACTAAAGAATTGGCCAGTTTTTAAGGACAACCACACGGCAGCAGCAAATAACACAAAACTGGTTGCGTTCAGATCATAACGTCACTCAAATGTTCTCTGCAATAACAACCACTGCGCTAGTCAAATAGGATTAAAGTGAAATTACGATCCAATTTATTTTAAATAAAATGTCACGTAAAAATTACCACTGATAAAAGAAATTAAAACTGAGAAGCATAATATAATATTAAATGCAATTTTAATGTACACACTCGAACGAAACATTTACTGCACCGATTCTTAATGATTAATGAAGTGCCAATACTTGGTTTGTAAGCGCCTCAGTTATTGGTCAAGAACCTGTATTATAATGGAAACTGTATCGAAATGGCTATCATTATGCAACTGGTTGCAGCCAACCAATGACAGCATTATACAACGGGAGTAGAAAAAGTATTTTTCATGCTGAAGGTACAGTGTTGAGATACGCTACGAAAACTTACCGTTGCATTCATTCAATTCGCTGTTGGTGTGTTCTGTTGGAATGGTATATTTTATTACATTACATTGATTTGGAACTCATGTGTCCTGAGTCATTCGTTTGTTAACAGGGCAAGCGATACAGCGTAATTTGTAGCAAAATGTGCTTGTTAAATTAAGAATCATTAAAAACCGTTAGTGGATTAATAATGGAAACCCAATGTTATTGGTTATTCTTGTTCATTAACAGATTATTGATGGTTGTGCTCGGCTTCCCTAGAGATCACGCAGAGCAGAATTCATTGGTTACTTGGTCGGACACGTTAAACATGCGTTTTGAAACTGGGCAATTCGATTTTAATTCATTGTAATATCCAATTGTGCTAGTAACTAGTTCATCAATATGTAGAATTGTGTGTACGTGCGTTGCGCATTCGATGAAGTTATGTTCTCCCTGAGTTATCCATTGAAGATTTGTTTGCGGCGTGTGAATTGTACAGAGGGAAATGTTTTGTGGTCTCTTTTCAGTCGTTCGTGCTTTGTAAACGTGACAGAAATCGAATTCTTTTCAGTTTGTTGCAGATGATTTAACCGATTTCTCTCTGTAATGATTTTGTATGAAAATAATATTTGCATGCTCTGTACTAGCCTTCTGAATGCAAGTAATTGAGCGTATATCCCAACAATAATTTCCAGGATTCGAAAAAGTTAATCCGGTTTACGAAAATACCATTTAGAAAAATAGCTTGGTTGCTAAAATTCAACTGATACGTTGTAAAAATGTATTTTCGATCGTATTAATACTTATTTCTTTAATTCAGTGGAGAGTTGTTTTTTTTGACGGTGTTGTGCTATCCTTTGTTACAGTTCGTGTATATGAATTCTTACAAAAGTTGATAAAACACTGAAGAAAGTTATACTAATTACTGCGTAAGTGTTTACGTCATTAAAAGAACATTAAAATAACGTAATGATCCGTTCTTTGAACACTTTCGACTTAAAATGTAATAATTAGCAACATAATTAGCTTAATTTTTTTAATGCTCCATCGGTAAGTTACAAAGCGAAGTCAACAAACAAGGGTGCGATTTTCCATGCCATTCGCGGCCCCGTTTTTTCTTTTGTTATTCTTTTACTTTCCTTTGAGTAGAACGTGCGAACGTAGTAGTGGGAGCGAGCTCCAATGGTCACAAAAGCGCCGGCGAACACAAGGCGCCCCTTCCGCCAACGCCGCGCCCTCCTCTCCCATCCCCCTCTCCCCTCTCCTCCCCTCCCCCCCTCCCCCTCCCCTCCCAATCCCCTCCCCTCTCCTCCCCTCCCACTCCCCAATCCCCTCCCCTCCCCCTCTCCCCTCTTTCTCT
Organism: Acheta domesticus; assembly: GCA_031308135.1. Lineage (NCBI taxonomy): Eukaryota > Metazoa > Arthropoda > Insecta > Orthoptera > Gryllidae > Acheta > Acheta domesticus. Next base: position 14,246,704 of record JAHLJT010000631.1, on the reverse strand, counting down.
CATCTCCTCTCTCCTCTCATCTCCTCTCTCTTCTCTCTCCTCTCATCTCCTTTCTCCTCTCATCTCCTCTCTCCTCTCATCTCCTATCCTTCCCTCCTTTCTCTTCTCCTCTCCCCTCCCCTCCCCACCCTCCCCCGTCCTCCCGCTTCCCTCTTCCGCTGGCCCGCCCGTCCGGCGCGGCGGCCCCTGCGCCCACTCCGCGCAGTGTCCGCCGGCGCGACGTTCGCGCTTTGATCAGGCGCCCGTGGAGGCGCAGGCGGGGGGCGAGTCGCGCGCGCGGCTCAAAGGGGATCAGAGGCGGCGGCGGCGGCGGCTGGGAGGGGAGGGGAGGGGAGATGGCGACGGCGACGGCGCTCAGTAGGCCCAAAGTTCTTACAAGTCGTCCAACTTGACTCCCGGCGGTAGTTGTTGTGTGCGTGTGTACATCACACTACTTTTCCGCGGATTTGATTCCAATGAGTAGGCTGTCCCGTCCTATGGCTCGACAGCCCGCTGCGGACCTTGGCCGATCTGCTGTGACACAGCTTCTCGGCCATGGGATAGGGGGTTCGTGTGGTTAGTACGTAGACATCTCATCATCGTATATACTGGTCTTTATAACCTGAGGGTGGGCTTTCTCATCGTTATACAGCAATAGATAATGGAACATTTGTAAGAAGAGCGCACAGTGATAATTCACCCTGCCGGGAATCGAACCCGGGGTTGCGGCGTGGAAAGCGAGCGATCAACGAGCCACCTGGTCGGGCAGTGAGTAGGCTACTTAGGATAATTTACCCGAGTGAATGTTGCAAGTTTTAGTGTCGATCACATCACATAAAATCGTGTTTTGTGTTCAGCATGTGAAAAGAATGGATTAAAAGCCCAAAGATGGGACGAACAGAGCAAGGAAACTGGCCTTCAATGAAAATAGACGAGTATTTGTTTTATTTTCCCACATATTGCTTACGCAGTACGAGTATAGAGAACATGTAATGCTGCGGGGAAAACAAACAGCTATTTCTCGACAGAAAAACGTATCGGGCCTTGGTGCGAAGATGTGGATAAATCTTTTTCCTAGAAGTGGTAGTAAACTGCGTGTAAACACAAGGAGTCAGAATCCACATGTTGTAGGATCTTGATAGCGAAAAATTGTTTACGGGAAAACGTTCGTCCTTCTCTGTCTACGAACCACGCTAGCGGCTAACCCGTAATCGGATATTTCACAGAAATTGATATTCCCCCATCTGTCTGACAATTTCGTGGTCCCTCGAATCTAAACGGATATTTGTGATTTTTGGATGTACTTTACAAGAAACCTTAACATTTTCAAAATTTTGTCAATAATGTCTTTACATTATTTTTCTTTTCGAAGGATGGAGCAAAGGGAGCTTGAAACTGGCGCAGATTCCATCTTCGTTTCTAAAATTTCCGAAAATTGCAAAAATGCAAGAAAGTTCGTTTTGTTGTAGCACCTGTTTTCCACCTGCTTTCGTGAACTTCCCCGATTTGTCCCCGCTCGTCCCCCGACCGTTGCTTCCTCGGACGTTTCCAGCACTTGCAGGCGCCCTTTCGTTGTGCAACTAAGCGAGCGCCTCCCAACGGGGCAGAGAGGTTTCCACCGGCAGCGGCTCCGGCACAGCGCCTCTCGCGAATGAGGATGAGGATGTGGAGCATCGGCGCAAGGGCGCCCCACCCCGCCCCGCCCCCTCCCCTCCCCTCCACGCTCGCCAACAGCGCCGCGCCGCTCCGCGCTGCTGATAGAATAAGCACGAGTTGGACCATTGCGGATTGGGAGGGGGCAGCCAGCCGCATGCCGACGCCGGATGGCAGAGCCCGGTCGGGCGCTCAGCCTCTGCACAGATTATGCAGCAGAACGATCAGGGAGCGCCAAGGCGGTTGCGAAAGTATGCAATTTTAAATTTAAACTAGCTGCACTTTATAAATAATTGCTTAAAAGTGAAAATCACTTCACAGTAGCTTTATGCGCCCGATTCTGGCACCAAACAAGAGTAACCGGTCGAAAATTGAGATTAAATTGAACAGAAAATTAAACAGTCCCTTTCATTTTATCCTGAGAGATTATTATTGCATTTCCTTCAGTTTAATTTTACATATATTTCGAGTTCCTCCCCTGTTTTAACCACCTGCAATATGGAGTGGGAGCATGCAAACGAAAGATATCTCCAAAAGTTGTTTAGTCTCTGAGTATGGGTGTCGAGTTTCATTAAATGGTATTTTACATTTGTTTTGACTAAAACTTTGATGCGGCACTCTCATTGATATTTCATTTTGATAATGTGATTAATTCTATTTTTGCCCACGAACTGAGCTGCGGTCTGCGGATCCACCGTTTCTAGGGATCGAAGCAGCGGGGAGAAAATAATTAGTTTTTGTTTGATGTCGCTGAACTACAATGTTTGATGAATTCAGTCGGACGTTGCCTCAAATTAAACGTGCAACGTTCGTGCGGTTGTAATTAGTAATTATCACAGTGATTTTTATGCAATAAAATTTCAATTTGTTGCACTCAGTGTACCTGATTCTGGACACAACGTGTAAAAATTAATTTCGTGTTCTGCATTTTTATTGCTTAGAGCCTCAGGTAATAGACGTAATAAAAGCTTGTTTGATTTTTCATTTTCCATTAATTGGAATTTATATTGTACAAATCTGTAGTTTCGCACAAAAATGTAAGTACGATAGTCTGTGAAATTTTAATTATTACGCATTAAAATTTGATTTGGAAATTCGTCGTATCGTATACTACGTGGGAACAGTAAATAAGAGGAGTATTTGTGCTGGCTGTTTTTAAACTATGATATTAAAATAGTTCTAATGATAGTTTTGATGATAATTTAAAATAGTTCTAATGATATAATACTCTAAAACTCCAGTTAGTATGTGAGGGTAAACTTCAGTAAAACGCAGAATGGTGAGTAAAAATGGGCTTCGATGATGGATCCGAAATACCAACATATTCCGGCTGGTGAATACCTGAAAAATCAGTAGTGTAGAGTAGTGTAAGTTGTGTAAAATCAGTAGTGTAAAGTTGCAAAATTACTATTATACATGCGAGGGTAGGTGAGCGGCCAATTTTAAAATTGGCTTTGATTTAAACACATTTCGGTTCGTATTGATGAATACCAGATATTTTGGCCGTTGCATTTCGTGGTGTTTGTGGTTTGTAGAATTTGGAATAGATCGATTGATGGACAAATAAATACTACATTTCCTCCACAAATAGGAGAAGTAGCGATAGATTGTGAGAGGTAGGTGATTGGTTTCGTTGGGCGGATTTTGTAGTTGTCGGGTGGCCGACGTACGGAGGGAGGGGCGAGAAGGGAGTGGGTGTGGTCGCGCGCGCCGCGGCCCGGAGGCGGCGATGCTCGAGGTAGCGACAGCAGTGATGATGGGGGTATCCTTGGATTTATTAACCAAATTTGTTCAAAGAATTGGTCGGCCTGACCGAGATTCGAACCCGGGCCTTCTGGTATTACGCCCAGCTGCTCTGACCACTAAGCTACCGAGTCAACCAACCCTTTGAACAGTTTTCCCGAGCGCACTATCGCTCCTTGTACGTATATGAAGGCCCGGGTTCGAATCCCGGTCGGGTCGACCAATTCTTTGGACAAATTTAATTATTAAAACGCATTGTTACTTGGTAACATGGTCACAATTTGGATTCTATCAACATCCCCTGGGTATTGATTCTATATGACTGCGAAACATATTCTCCGTGCCTATAGCATCCAACAAGGTGACGGGAATGGTGACAATTTTATATATACTTGGATTTATTTACTTGACGAAAATTAGCTGTTACAGTGTCTTCCAATCGGGACGTTGAACTCCGCCAGTGATGTCAATGTTGTGACATGTAAGCTCCCGATTGGATGACACCGTAACAGCTGAGTTACGTCAGTGCAACTCTAAATAAATCCAAGTATAGGCGAAGGATTTGGCGGTGGCGGTGACGGCAGTGTTGATGGCTGCGGCCGCAGCGGCGGTAGAAACTGTGAAGGTGGTGGCAACGGTCTCGGTGTGATGGCACTGCCGGATATCCCGTTCCTGCAGACTCCAGCGTGGTCTTTGTTTCCAAAGGAAAGTGGGTGCCGCTGGCGGATAGGGATTCGATATCGCCAAAACATTGCCCAAAACCACGTTTTTAAAACCGGTTTAATAAACTCTAGCATTATGTTCGCGTGGGAGGACGACTTAATTTGACAACAGCCATGTCTATTAATTGGTAATTAAAATTTTATAGCTAAAACATTCAAAATATAATGAGAACAAAAGTTTTCGTACATCAGATTGAATAAAACGGAAGTTATAATACACGATACTTTTATTATCTCACTAGAAATAATGTTTCCTCCTGTATCCCAAAGTGAGGCTCTTTTAAAAGTTTGAATTTCCTCCTTTTTTTTAGAACTCTCATTCGTGATCACTTAATTCAGGAAGAATGTTCAATTTACTGATACAAGAAAATTATGACTTTTTTTGTATTTTCATTCAGGGAATACATGGATAACATAAAAGCATTGTTTCTAAACATATTCAATGTTTGGAAAACATCGACATTGATCTAGTTCCAGAGCATGTAGAGTTGAAGACCGGGGGCTTTTCGCGGATCTCCTGCGAGGAATCGAATCACTGTCGATGCGTGTGCGATGTAGCGTAGTGCACGCGAGGATTCGCGGCTGAGCTTTTGAAGCGGTTTCCCCCCGTGTGTCTTTTACACCGTCATTCATTCATTCATTCATCCCGGCACTCAGTGTGTTGTCGAGGAAAGTGCGGGCCATGTGCTGTGTGAGATGAAGAGAGTTCACAAAATGCAAGAGGGACTCATTGCTCTAGGAGAAATGGGAGAAATTACTTTTCCTTTGACATCGCTTTTATGCCATCTATCGAGCATATTTTTCGTGGGCGAAAACGAAAGTGGGTTTTTTTTTCTCTCTCTCCTTAAATACGCCATCTCGAAATACATGAAGGCTGAGTTACATGTCATATTGTCAATTATGAAAGAGCCTAAAATTTGCCAACTGCATGGAAGGATCCTAATTTATACAGGAGCATTTTTGTCCTAAAAATTAAATGTAGTGGGTCAAGCATCTTCATTAACCAGCTCTCTTCAGCACTTCGGAAGAATGGAATGCAGCGAAATCGATTTCCGAGTTATGATGTTAAATTGAAATGTTACGAACTGTCAAATTTGAAATTACATTACTGAATTCGCTGTTGTCATCTTGAAAACTTATTATAATGCTCTTTCCAGAAGAATTTATGTTTGTTGGGAGCAAGTTGGAGAAAAATGTTTTTGTCGTAGGTGACAAAGGAAAAGTTGTAAAATTTACCCTTGGTATTTCGTCTTCGATTGGTTGCGAGACCAAAGGAGGAAACTGCAAATAATTGAATTTCATAATTATGTGAGTAATATGTTAAGTTGTCCCACGAGCTATTCCATTTTATTATCATCTTGTCTACACTTATCGAATACAATTTGGATTTTAAATTTTACATAGAGAAATTATTCAGTATTGTTAACTGCGGGAGACCAGAAATGCCGACAAATGCATTTGAATTTCGTTACCAAATAAGGTTTTTGTATTGTTTTGAAGATTAACATGTTCTCTTATCAAAACTACGTATTTCATGATCGTGTAGTCCTTGCGACATTGTTTCCTTTTAGTCCGATATGGAGATTAACTTAAGAATTTCATAATTTTATTTCCATGTTTCCTGATGCGCTTTTTGCTGTGAAACTTTCCTGGACAAAGAAGTAATACATTGTAGGGCATCAGAACAGGAAAGACTGTCAATTCACACATGCCTCACATTCTTAGGTTTCTGCTTCGAGTCGTAATTCTTATCTGAAAGAAAAATATTTCGGAAACGGAGCGTTTTTTTTTCTTCTGGGAACTGATATTTCTTTTTCCTTTACGAGTTACACTTCATGACTCCTCGATTCTCGGAATAATCGTATGAGAACTGGTCAGAATCGGTCTAGAGAAAGTTAAAATTTATCTTTGGAAATGTATGCAAATTATCATTCTTTACATGACAATTTAAACCTGAAAGGAATAATTATGCCTTCAAGTGTGACAAAGGTTGAGGAAAGCAGTTAATTTAATTTATTAATATTTATCAAAATGTTAAAGGGAAAAAAAAGAATGAAGACCAAATATGATGCACCTTCCAATGTGTTGGTGTTGATGAAGGCTACCGATTTTTTACGAACAAAGCAGCTTGTAAATACGTTTTTGTTTTTCAAAATGTTTTCTCCAAAAAGTGGAATGGATTGTGTAGGCGTTGAAATACGGTAAAAGACCGCAAGAGCGTTGTTTATCCCCCCGCAGCGAAGCGTCAATAGCGGCTTTAAAGCGAATGGGCGAGCGGGTGCGAAGGCAAGAGCTGAGGGCGCGTGCCGTGTGCGGTGGCGGAGGACGTGGATGACGAGGGAGGAAGAGGCCTGGCGCGAACCGGTTTATTGGTTACGCTCCGCTCAGGCGGAGAACCAGCCAGCCAGACAGCCAGCGCCGGAAGCCTGAACGCTCCCAAACGCTCGCTCAGGGGGGAAACATTGTAAAACGATTGTTTATTCATACACACCGGGTGTACAACTTCACAGAAATGCTAACAAGAAACAATATTTTACAAATTTTTGTTGCAAATGAAAGCCTCCAAGTTATGTTTCGGCCGAATAAATTGTCTTTTTCATAGTGGGGGATAAAGGATAATCATTTATTTTGTGTCTTATTGTTGTGGATGATTATCCCTTTTTATGGACTACCACAAGATATCTGCTACCACCACGGAAGGTCTTTGTGATGTCGTAGGCTTCCGCGTCCAGGGTCATGACCTGGGCTACGCGGGTGACGCCGCGTCGAAGGCCGAGGTGCCTTAGAGAGGTCGAAGGCTGAGGTGCCAAAAAATTGTCGTTATTTTTACGCGAAAATACGCACGTGAAATGATTGTTTATAAAAGTATTGACTAATGATTTTTTCAATTTTTATATTTCATTGCTGTGGGTGTGTAATCGCTACTCATACGGAGAATCAGGAGACCCGTGTCACTCTGAAATCTACCACTGAAGTGAAGTTGACAACTCTGCCCTTAAACAGGAGGGTTACACCTCCAACTCTCCGTGAATATCGTTCCGTGACTTTCGTCTAATGCAAATATGAGACTAGTAGTTGGGAAAGGACGCCGCCCAATCGAATTTGAATCATCGTCGACCAAAAATGTTCATCTTCACCAGTAGCGTCAGTCTGCCAGGCGGGATTTCATGGGACCCCATGAGTGGCTGTCCGGGCGTGGCTAGGTGCGTCGGCGATAACCGCGCGGTTCTCGTTCTGCTCTCCGTTGTTCCTCGCTGAGTGGGGTATTCGGTATCTTCTTGTCCGTCATTGGTCTTAGGAAGTCTCTGTACTGCCCCCTCCGCGCCGAGGAATTGCCTAAGTGCGGAGCGAAAGCGGAAAAAGGCTCAAATCTGCTGTCTTTGGATGAGTGCATGCGTATGTGACTGTATTTCTGGGCAGCGCTGGGCCTGCGTGTCAGCGGCAGCGGCGTTCAACAGCGGGAAGTGGGAAGTGGCAGCGGTGGAGTGAAGCGCCGGCTCGGGAGATTCGCCATACTTCCAGTCTGTTTAGGAGATACGAATAAAGGGATTGTGCTGTTGCAGCAGTGAATTTTCGGTTGCAGATGATAAGAAATTGGTGCGATACGTGTGGTTTTCGTAAGGCAGCTCCACGCATTCATTATTCGGCGAAGAGCGAGCTACGAATCCCGAATAGTGTGGATGAGTTGCGTGCTATTTGCCGAGTGACGAACAGTACCGTCTCGGTCATTCGAATACATCAGCTGTTGGGGGGATCGGGAGAGCAGTAGCTGGCTGCTCGGCGAATGCCGAATGTGTGGAATCGCCTTTACGCGCGTTGGGTTCTGTCAGTGAGCTCTAGAGTAGACTGGATACAACACTCTGGGCTCAGAAATCGTGACGGATCACCATGATCGTGAACGTCTGTTTTGTCCTAGTTGCCTCAGAACCAAATAGCAGGAAATAGGGTCTCATTCCAATTTTAAATATTTATTCTCTTTCATATTCACCAGAATTTAAAAAAAGTTGAAAGTAATCAATATTTAATACTTTGAAATTTCAATTTACCTATAATACTTAAACAAAATCCAATCTTTCATTTCTTGGAAACTTATTTAACTTTAACGGAGCAGAGTAACGGAGTGTTCTTGGTTTGCGCATCTTTAATAATTTTGTTAGATCGACTTATAGCAAATAATAGTTGTCGAAAACATAAAAAATGTTATAAACGTTATGGCTAAATCTCTCATTTAATAACATTCACATCTTGTTTACAGTTTGTTAGCGTTCTTTACAACCGATTGCTTTTGGCATTTTCTTGGACAGAGACGATTGTAAGCATCGCTAACAACACACAAGACACATTTCACTCGTTAGAAAGTCTGTAGGAAGACGTTCACCGCAGCCAACCTAACACAAAACGATCGTCACTATTTTCAGCACTTCAAAGCATCGCAGTTGTGCATCCAGTTATTATGTTGAGATCACGGGTTTCTGCCCAGCCCCACTGTGCGCTGCCGCCGGGGAAAAAAGCGGGTGGGCGGCGGGTGACTGGGCGCTCGCCGTGCCCCGTGACTCGTCGCAGGTGGCCCCGTGACGCGACGTTCTGCTCGCCCTGCCCCTCTCTGGGACCGGTTGCGCTTCCTGGTCAGGTCCTGCAGCATCTGATCGTCCGCGTCGTTCCCCCACGTGTTTTAGTAGCTAGTGGCATCGGTTATGGTGTTCTATAACATTTTGAATAAAGAATATGCAGATGTGAAAATGCGTGTGGGCATCGTTTTATTTTCAATACCTTGTGAATATGCGGCCTGATTTGTAGTCAGTTTGAAGGAATCGTTTTAATGAAGCACATACTGTGTCTATTTATTTTTTTAATTACATTTTTACAATAACTGAAGAAACATGTTGAGGTGATTTGTGAGAAATATTGATATGAAAAAAATAATACTTATAAAATTGCTATAAATGTAAATTGCTAATGGAAGGCTACATGTTGGGTTAGTGCCGATGTAAGATAGTGAAATATATATGTAAAGCGCTGGAAATCCACTTGAAGATAGATGAATTAATCACGATTGCAAAGAGTGCTGTTATTGTCATGTAGATTTAATTCCACTTTTTGTAAGTAATCCGTTGTTGGATAAGAAATAAAATGTAATACGAGTCCTTATAGTATTTTCGGATGCAAAAGAGGCGTGATAAATTAGATAATTAGAGAAAGATCGAAGTTTTAGAATTGAGAGTTTTGCAGCATCTAATTGGCGATCTCTTTTTCTTTCACTCGTCCAATTGTTTCTCCGAAATTGATCCACCGCCATTCCGTGCCTTCTCCTCTTGCCCGGCTCCTACGTCGCCTTCGGCTGTTCCCTCCCGTTGCTGGCAGTCTTCATATCTCCCGGCGCTCCCAACGCCACCAACATCCGCTGCCTCTTGCCGCTCCTCGCAGGACTCCGCCGAACGCTATTGTCTCCGCCTTCTTTGTGGCGAACCCTCAGCGCCATCTCAACCTCCGCGATCGCTAATCGTCGCCTCGGAGATGGCCTTTCACTCGGGGAAGACTGCTCGTTGTAGCTGCAGCCACCGTTGATTCGTAGCAGCTGGCTTTGCCTCGATCGCCCTTCTTGCTTCGCTGCCAGCGCTTGTCGCGGCCCGCCTCTTTTTGTCCTCCCCTCAAGTCCTGTTCTCGTGAAGCGGTAAACATGTTGACGAGTGCTGTAGCTTCATGCAAATCGCAACAGAGAGTGGGCGGGTTTCAATTGAGTTTGGGAATACAGTATTGGGTAACATTTGAGCATACAGCTTGCTTTCTACATAGCATTAACATTGTGAACATCTGCGTGCTACATGATTTTCACGTTTGTTTCGTGGTGTATCTGATTTTTTTAAATTCAAGCGTTGAGAGGAAGGGACGCAGAATTGTTCCCAAGAACTCAAGAAGGCGAAGTAACAGGTACCACATCGAATTTCTCAAACCGTGCCTACGTTGTCCCATTAGGCCTTTGTATTTCCTCTGACAGAAAGAGCTCCTTGGCAGATGAATCAGTATAGGTCGTTGATAGGGATGGAAACTCCGGGGAATATTTTCGATTTGTACTTCTGGCCAAGAGTGCTGTTCAGGGCGAAACAAATGAAGATGCAGGGGAATGAAAGGTCCTTTCTGCTGTCGATTCTGCTGGCCGATAAAACGAGTAGTACGCTCGTGGCAGTAATTGTGGACCTTGACACTTCTCAAATCCTCGAATGTTTTTTTCGGCGAAAATGAAATCACTTTGAATAGTGGCCTTAAATCTTAGAGGAAAGAAAAGAGCATGGCTTTTGGGTATATGTCTGACTGGGTGACACTGAAGCTTGCATGAAACAGCGTCGAAGTATGCAGAGGTGCCGGTTGTCTGATACGGATGTTAAAACATGTTATATGATTGGCGTTTCATATCTCCACGTATCCCAACTGCACATCTCATCGATGAACATTTTTCATCCATCCGCTGGAAGGACAAATGACTCCACCATTGTGTATACCAGCTGAGGAAAGGGGAGGACAAAAGCGAGAATGTCTTCCGCTACCCACGTTCAGAAATGGGAACGGCGCCCAAAATAATTCGGATTAATGTACTAGTTATAAAATTACATATAATATCAGCTATGTGTTATTGGAAATTCGATACGGACATTAGTTGATGACATTCAATTAGTTGTTTATTCCCTTATCTGATTTTACATTACGCAAACAGTTAATGTTTCGCCTTCAACTTTCATAAGTTGCTGTATTTATGGTCCAATTTCTGCAGGGAGATAACACTATGGCTTTTTCAGTGATCTGCATGCTGAAGTAAATTACCCCGAAGAAGATCCAAAGGCAAAATAGAAACGTTAGTGAAAATGCACTTTTAATATTAAATTTTTAATAAACTTGTATTTTATATAATTGATTAATTGACCAACAAATATTTTAGAATCAGCAACAGAACACATTTTTATTGTCCAAGTTTTATTTATGATTGCCATTTGCAATAAAATATTTAGATTATTGGAGATAAAATACCATGTATTCGTACCGTTTTGCTAATGAAAAGAAAGTGAATTCCAGAAAGAATATGGTCCGATTAAAATAAGTTGGCGATTGACAGTTGCGAATGGAAAGGAGCGACGTTGGCAGGATGCGTGCTTACTGAGCACATATTCCCGGGACACGAAAAAAAAACTTCATGTAAATGCTTATAAAAGTAACCAAATCGTATACTCATATTGTGGGAAGCAACAGCTTTAGAAAGACAACTGTCAATCACCAACTTATTTTAATCAGAGCATAGTTGTGCCTCGGAGAAGTCATTTGGCAGAGTACCCCGAGGGCCTTCCGTCCGAGCGCGTTCGCTTCTCGGATCGGCGGCGGGCGTGGGAACGGAAGAGGCGCGCAGCGAGCGGCCGCTTTCATTTGGCAGACGCGTTTCCTTCGTTTCGCCTCCCGGTTTCTCGTCCCTTTCAGCCCTCGAGCGCTGAGTTCTAGCACTGTCCGCCCGTCCACTTCTCCGGACGCACGACTCGAAGCGTTGCAACTTCACGAATCAACTGACCTCTTCGCCTCCGACTACGTCTTCTCATCCACCAGACCCTGCAGGGCCCTTGCAGGGGTGTACAACTGGTGGGCGGATCGCTTTCCAATATTTCGCGGTCTGTCAGAGCCGTAGCCAGGATTATTTCTCGCGAGGGGCTTTCAAAATTTAAAAAATGGATAATACGAAATTTATTATATCTTTATTGGGTTTGTTTAAAAGATATTCTCTTAAAAAATGAAACATCAACATGATTTTAAACATATTTAAGCATTATTTCCACATAACAGTATTTCGAAAGTTTAAACACAATATTTAATTTATTATTTTCTATTCCAATAATCCAAACTACAAAAGCAATTTTCTCATCTTCTTTCAAGCCATAATGTCAATCACTTCGTCCATAGTGATATCCCTATGAATTGAAATAATGGCTAGTGCACTATCACGCATTACACTATGTATAAAACATTTTACTCTCTTCATTGTAGAAAATGAATTCTCCACACTAGCAATTGTTACTGGCAAGGTAGCTAAGATAGTAAGTATCTAATAGGATACAAATGCATTGGATCGCAGTTCTCTAAGACTTTCAGCACCTCGAGGTTCGCATGGATGGAAGATTTTTCGAGGTTCATTCGATGGAAGCTTTTTTACATCATAGTTCATTCTCAGCTTTTAACGCAGGGAGTGATGTTATGATACCAAAGTATGGAGCTAAATTTTCCAACTTGTTCATTTCATGGATAGAAGCGAAGCCTGGAAGAAATACCTGGAAACTTGGAAGAATGTCTTCATTTGAAGTAAATCTGTCTTCTGTTCTTTTATACATGTCGATATATTTGGATAAATTTAAACGAATAAATAAATAATGAATGAATAAAAAAGATAAGAATTTCGGAGAGGGCTTCAGCCCCTCGAGCTCTTCCCCTGGCTACGTGCGTGCTGTCTGTGTTGGCGGGGAAAATATGTTCGACGTGTGCTTACGATCTGTTGATTATGAAGTTGGCTGAGAGGGAGGAAAACTGCCAATTTTTCGCCTTCTCAACATTTTTATTATCTTCTGAAAATTTGTCAGTCAAACAAGTAATTAATAATTTATAGTTGTTACGTTGTGTTGATTACGTTAGTGTTGCGATAGATTTCGCCATCGAGCGGGGGAGGATCACATTCTCCACCCGAGGAAAAACTTCTCCCAAGCGGAGTATTGACCTTTGCCGTTGTCGCGCCCGGAAACACGAAATAATTAATGAATCAATTAAGTAATTTAATGCTGCCATTGGCATGTCCTCGAAGTTTGGCTAGGCAAAAATTTCAGATATACTCATATGTATTGCTTTCATTTCTTGGTTTCATTCGTAGAATGTAACATATATTTATTTTGCTAATTAATAAATTGTGGTAATTCGATTAGTTGGTTTGTTAATTGTAAATAATTAATTCGATTAGTTGATACTTTAATTGTGTATTTTGTCAAATCATTAATTAAATATTAAAAAGTAGGGCCAACTTTCAAAGAGAAACGCACACACACACACACACATCGCTTTTAGGAGGAGGGAAGTTACTCAAACTGTCACAAAAACGAAGGAGTGAAGAGAGGAGGGCGAAGTGAATTCTCAACATATTTTCTGTGGAATTTATTGTAGTATTAAAATCAGTCCAGAAATTAATGCTTTAAATTTGAAAATTTGTATTGGAAAATAAACATTTTCTCTCAATTTTTAAAGAAGTTCTTTTATTGAAATCAGGAAGTGGGATGATGAAAATCTCCTATGTTCAGAATATTTAATTTGAAACAGAATTAAGACTTTTTTACTGTTTTAGAAACACGCTCTTGGCCAAAGTAATTTGATAGCCCTGCACTGGAGCGCCTTGTCGTTCGCGAAAAACACTATCTGCGTACCGCTCAATGCCCGATCTTCTGATCGTTCGTTTCGTTCGATGCACTAAACGAAGTACGTTATCAATTAATGAGCAAACGACTCACTATCCAATCATTCGACATTCAACTCTCTTACTTTTTCAGATCATTGCGTTATCTCGCCGATTTCTAATGGTCGCGTCGCATCTATAGTTGCATTATTAATTTCAAATGATAATGTTGAGACCTATAACTGAATACCAAACATACCTTATTAATCACGGCTTTCTCTTCTGCGTTGTCTCCTGAAACTTGTACTTGCGCTTGTGATTGATGACTATGTAGTAATTAAAACGGCAAATTCGAGCAAAGAAACTGGAATTGATGGCTGCTTATAAACTATATGTCGTCCAAAAGCTTGTGCAAGCTTGCATTTTCTGTAGTCCTATCAAACCCGCGTTTGCAACTTTATACTTTTAGTTCGCTTTTTTTTAAAGAAGGAACCGTTCATGAATTTCACGACCTTCCTTCGCGGTTTTATTTAAGACCGCATTATTTCCCGCGTGTTCTACGTCGGCTCTTCTTTCCTCGTTCCGACGTGAAGTTCTTTTCAACGCTGCCCCACAGCAGCGCGTGCCTCTTTTCACAGGCCAGCAGCGCGATGAAAGGCGCAGCGCATGGCTGCTCGACCAATACTGCTGTTGGGATTCGCTTTATTTCGAATCGCGTTAGGTTCCGCTCCGAAAGTTGCCTCCGCGCGCGGGCGGCGACAGTTCGCCGCGCGGAGTGTTTTGGCGAGGAATGACGTGATTTGAATGAAGGTCATGTGAAATGAGGTCATTAGTCCCGCAAGTGTTGTGCGTGTTTTTCTCGGGAGGTGGCGATGATCTTTTCCCCGCTGGATGACGAGATCTGGCGCCGACCTACCGTCGACTAGCCGGGTTTTCCCCTCAACCAGGTATCTCCCGCCAGTGGGACACCGTCCCAGCCGGGGCAAGCTTTGAGCTCCCGACCGGTCTCCCGGCATGTGTGGTAGTGTAGTGCATGTTAGTGTGCAAGGGATGAGGATAGGGCCAGGAAGAGGAAGGAAAGATAGCGCGCGGTCCGTGACCCGTTTGTTAGGGTAGTGCTCCGGCATTCGTCTGGTGTTGATCGGAGAAACCACGGAAAACTACCGATCAGAGCAGCAGGCCGCTTAAATTCTCTTTCAGACAGCGCCTGAATTCGACCTAGCTGACAAGCTAGTGTCGAAAATCCTGCCGCTCCTCTGACCGGGAGGGAACCTAGGAGCTCCCGGTGAGAGGGACTGCAGTGACATCAGGTTGATGCATCGAGCCATCTCTCCCGGTCGACCACTACTGCTGTTGGGATTCGCTTTATTTCGAATCGCGCCAGGTGCTGCTCCGAAAGTTGCCGCCGCGTGAGGCGACGTGAGGCGGGAGCGGTCGACCGTCGGCCTTTTCTTCTTCGTGAGAGGTTGAGGATTTGCAGAAGGGGAAAGGGGAATGTCCTTTTTTTCTGGCAATCCAACGCGAGGACATGGCCAGGGCGTCGGCATCTTTCGTATCAGCGAAAACTTTGTGCGAAACGTTAGTGCGAAATACTGTTCGTATTATATTGCAAATATTCCAAAGTTTACTGAAAGGGGCTCTCGATTTAAAAATGCATACATTTTCTACTTCCATTGTATATTTCTGTCACTTGATGGCTGCAACCCGTTGCATAAGGAGACTCATTATCAGTGGCGGAGCGTGATTGAGGAATGTGGGGAAGCTCAACAATAACGCGAACTGAACTCATCACGATCTTTAATATTCTCTATAATCTATGTTATCAAAACAAAGGTTACAAGACTTCAACATATTTATGTCAGGAGACTTCTTGAAAGCAAATTATACAGTAGCTCAGAGTGAATTCTCACGCGCGATTGACAATGAGATCACTTGTGAATTTATACAATTCAGACCAAAATAATATTTAATTCTTTTAAAGGAAGAATTCTTCTTCTTAGATATCAAAAATTAGTAGGCAAGTACTATTTCTCCTGTTTGTGCCGATGACTAAGCAGAGAACCACAAGTGAGAAAGAATTATTTCACTGACGTCAAGTTTGCGCTCTCGTGCGCAAACGAGCAACTTGCTCATACGTCTCTTTACTCTTACGCTAGCGTAAGAAACTGGGAAATCTCTGGGTGATGAGGGGAGGGGGGAACCTCGCCGTCTGCGCATGCGTCATTGCTCGTCGCAATCTCGCGGCAGACGCTTGAAGCATTTTAGCGTCCAAGCAATCAGAGGCCAGCTTTTAACAACGCGCGGAACTGAATCATAGGAAATCGCTTTAAAATTAATACAAACCGTGTTTCGCTCAGTATGTTTCACTCACTTGGAAGATTATCAATACAATATTTAGGGTTCTTTGATTAATATTTTACGTGGGGATGCTCAGCATCTTAGCGTCCCCTGACGCTACGCCACTGCGTCATTTTGTTATAGGTTCTTGACCAATCACTGAGAAATTTACAAACTAAGTATTGACACTTAACCAATCATCGCCCTAGTAAATGATTCGTTGAATTGGGTACATTAAAATGCATTTTATATTATATTATGCTTGTCAGTTTTAATTTTTTGTATTACCAGTAAATTTTACGTGCAATATTATTCAAAATAAATTGGTTCGTAATTTTACCCGATCCTATCGGACGAGCGCGTGGGGAAATAAAAGCCACCTGCGGCAGAGGAGGGTGAGGGCGTTGTCCGCTAGGTGGCCTTGGCTGAATCCTGCATGTCAACTGGCACGAAACTATTCAATACCGTCGTGTGAAGCTAACGCTACTCGCACGTTCCTCGCTCGTATGGTAATATCACACTCGTGAATGAATTCCCATTATCATATCATCGTTAATTCCCATTATTATAATGTACTATTGTACATACGTTGTTTCTGTCTTCCCCCACATCGCGCTTGTCCCCTCTATCTCCCACTTTTCCAGCTCATTTAATTGTGTGGTTACGGGGTAAAAGTTCTTAAGTCAAAACTCTTCATTTGGAGAAAACAAGGGTTAGACTATTGAGTCGCCTACGTTTTCCAAAGCCAATCTATGTTTCCCAAGGCTTTTTTGTCGTTAAGGAGGCAACATTTGAATTTGGTCGTTTTACTAAAATAAAATATAGATACCTAACTTGTAGTTTCAGTACTTAACTCAATTTTGCCAAAACTTGACTTTAGAACGTTTATCCCGTGACCACACAATTAAATGAGCTGGAGAAGTGGGAGATGGAGGGGACAAGCGCGATGTGGGGGAAGACAGAAACAACGTATGTACAATAGTACATTATAATAATGGGAATTAATGGTGTGTGTGTGTTGTTGGCGGCGTGCGGCAGAGTTTCAAATGCAGTTAACCAGGCGTTGGCGCCGCCTGTGCGTGGGGGCAGGGGCGGGAGCAGGCAGGCCGAGAGCGTGTGGGTGCGCACGTGCGGCCGTCGACTGCGACTGCCCCCCAGGGCCGCTGCGCTCGTGCCGTGAAGGGCGCGCGGACGGACGCTGCTCTCTGTCTCTCTCTCTCTCTCTCTCTCTGTGTCTCTCTCCCTGTGTCTCTCTCTGTGCCTCAACCGTGTGTCTCTCTGTCTGTCTCTCACTCCCTCTGCTTTCTCTCGCTGTTGTCTTCTCTCCGACTCTGTCTCTCTCTTGGTCTTTGCCTCCCCTCAGGTCGGGAACGATACAAAACAACCAAGATGGCGGTAGAAAATGGTGTTGATTTTGTGATAGTTCGTTCGACACTCGTGATACTGGCAAGCTCCGCTGCAAGTATAATGCGCCATTAAGCTCACGGTGTCAATGAACATTAAGAACGAAAAAGTTAAATTAAATTCAATTAATAATGGGAGAAACAATTGTGATGCGGAAAACTGGGTTGCAGAATTGATAATTTTAAATAATTTAGTAGTAAGTAGTAAAAAATATAGTAGCGTTCATAATTTGGTAAATATGGGTTTGATATAAACAATGAGTCAGTACAATATTTCTTAATTTACCACCAAAAAATCAGAAAGTAAATTATAGAAGAATGGTTAGAAGTAAGAAAATTTGAGACAATGTTTATTTATCAAGGAAATGTTGTTTAATACTACCTTTCTCGGTGAAATCAAAGAACTGTTAAAAAGTTATAGTAACTCTCGCTGCCGCCGCCGCCGCCCTTTTGAATCGTAGTGTTTTTTTGTGTTCCCCACGATGCGTTAATGCGAGAGAATTCGTGATACAACAAAGAAGTCTTTGGGATCATTCTCAATTTGGGAGGCGGATGCATAGAGGAGAGATATACTAGAGTGCGCACCGAGCTGCGCAGAAGGCCCGGCCGGGCATCAACATCTCTCGCGCCAGTGTCACGTGACTTTGGGACAGCTAGGTGGCATCTACAAGAAAACCCGTCTCGCATTAAATGATTTTATTTTTATACGTACGTAAGATGTTTCATTCCAGCGTTTTTTTCTCATTTATTAATCAACCCTAAAAATGTTGTTTATAGCAGAAAAGTGAATTTAAGTTTTTCTGCCCTATTTGCTCAAGTACATGAAAATTCCGATTTTTGTCAAACTTGTCACTTTCAACCGCATACTCCACTAAACCTGTTTTACAAGTACAATTACATAGGACTATAAATAAAAAATATTTGTAAAATTAACTCCATGGGATGCATTAATCCAAATTTCTGTTATTACTCAGTGTTAGGCATTCTACTATTGAAGATCCACATCAGTGACATTTATAATAGCAAGTTATCAAAATGATATTTCAAGGATTTATAGAGGGAAAAAAGGCTTTTACCTTTGATTTATTTAGTCAAAAACAGTAAAAACTGTATGTGATATATGGGGAAAAGTTCCATCTGCACTCATTTTCTTGAGCTTCAAAAGCTCTTCCCAATATTTTAACTATAACATTTGACATTTTCCCTCCCAAGTTATATAAAACCTATTTGCATCGATAAACAAACTGCATGTTTTATTTTTTTCTTTGTATTACTAACAACAGTAACATGCCACTGGCTTTACTCCTATCACTACTAGCAAGTAAGCTCAAGAAAACATGGGCGTATTGAAGCTACATTTATATCCAAAAGCAAAACAAGGGGACATCTCAGCATTTGCTCAATGGATCAGGAAAACTGGACAAAAACCTGATCGAAATGAGGGTCTTTGACCTGGAAGGTAAAGTACATATTTTTCAAAGAATTTACTAATATAAATCAACTACAATCATACAAATTACAAACTCTAACATACTATAAACACAACTTACACCAGTAAATACACATAGGATTAATGTCATCTAAATAAAATCATTGTGTTGTTAACTGATCCATACTATTTTTTTGGTAAATTTGGGTGTGCTCTCTTCCTAAATGTTTTAATCTTATGTCAATATATTTAAACAATATTGCCTTTATTAAATACATCCTGTGATTCATTATGACCTCTTGACCAATAATATGATATATTAAATTACTAAAAACAGAACTATTCACAAATTCTCTCAGACATCTATTTACAATTGTACTACATGCTGCCTTTTTAAAATGTCACCTCTCCCCTGAAGTATTCTTACTTCTACCTCTGCTCTTTTGCAGATTTTTATAACATCTGCAGAAGGGTATTTCAGTCCATAATCATCTTTCCTCTGAATGAAGGATCCTTCATCAGTATCAGTCCTGATCCTGATCCTGATCCTTCATCCTTCATCAGTATCAGTCCAGCAAAGAACTAAGCTTACAGTTCACATAAGCAAGAGACTTTTGCAACTTTCTAACTAAATTTTTTTCCAATATAAGTTACGATGTCCACAACATAGGGAGACAATCTATTTTCAAGATTACTGATGGCAAGTACTTATGGTCAGTTGGTACCTCACTGCCAAGTTCAGGATCATTTACTTGTGGCACACTTGCATACTGGCATGAACTGACATGTAACACAGTTGTTTCATTATGTGGAACACAATTTGCAAAGTTAAATTGTTATTGCACTTCTTGAAAAGAAAAAGAATTTTGGATCGTAAGCAGTGAACAAATATCCACAACGTCCCAAAATAATTACGCTGTAGCACCATAAACAGCAAACAGCACGAAAAGCTACATACAGCAGCGTACAGCACGAGCTGCCGGTGTCCCAAAGTCACGTGACTTACGACCACCTCATGTTGAAACCTGCGCAGTAGGCTCACGCGCACTCTAGTTGTATCTCTCCTCTATGGGCGGATGCAATGTTGTCATGGTCCCCGTGTTTTGTTTACTTTGCCGTAGCCAGCTGTCTTGCGCGTATGACTAATTCCATTTTGCCGTGATACGCGAAGTGACACTTTACAATCAAGAAACAGGGAAGATAAGTATGTTTCCATACACGAGTGCTGAAACATTATTTATGTGTTGATAAGTATCTCCCATGAATGTTTGTTTTACTCTTCTGTGGCGTGTTGGCGATATACCAGCATGACAGAAAGGCGGATTTTTTTAGTAAAATTCTATTTTGTGCGCGGTACGTGCTTCATGAACTCCAAATCTGTTCTTGAATTCTCCGTTTCATCCTGGCAGCCCCGCTAGAACATTTTGCACTAGTCACGGCTAGATAAATTATACTTTGAGAAAAGTACTGCGGCGAACCATTAATTTCGGCGCCTGTCATGCAACGTTTTACTTTCGGAGACCGAGGGCGAACTTGCAGGGAGGAGGCCTGTGCGGTCGCCGCCCCCGCCGCCGCCCCCGCTGCCGTCGCCGCCGCCCCCGCCGCCGCCGCCGCCCCCGCCGCCGCCCCCGCTGCCGTCGCCGCCGCCGCCCCCGCCGCCGCCCCCGCCGCCTTCCCCGGCGCCCCCGCCACCGCCGCTCCCGCGGTCGCCGCCGGCCCGCCTCAACGCGAATCGCCGCGTGTATGCCTGGGGCCGCGCCCCTCCCCAACCCGCACGCCGCGCCGCGCCGCTCGAGAACACGAACCCCGTTGCGCCGCGCCGCGCCGCGCCGCGCAGGCCTTGTGGGCGCGCGACGGGATAAGTATGATGGATCGATGGCTGCGCCCGCGCTTAAGCCCCCATTTCGCCCACGAGCGGCGTCTCGTCCCCCTGGGCACCGGCTGTCGGAGCAGGCGCGGGTAGAGCTTAGGGTACAAACACGTAGAACGCTGGGACGCCGACGCCGGCATCTGCTGCTGATAAGCAGCGCTGCTCGACCAGCAAGGGCGGACACATAAGACGCCGATTCGACAGTGTCGAGATCTAGCGGTTCATCCTAGTACTTCACTTCATTCATTTATCGAAATTATATCCAGTGACTGCCGAGAAGAAAATACACTGTTTTTGTGAATAACAGTAAATGGTGTATGGAATAATAGAATTATTGAACGCTGTTTTCGACAATTATATTCAAAATAGATATTAAGCTGATGCAGACTGATGTTAATTTACGAGAATTATGAGGTGCATGTGTGTTTTACAAAACGATATTATTGATAAATATGGATTAGATAACTTTCCCAATAACGCTATTCAATTGGATTCACGTAACGTTGCAAGACAGTCTACAGAACGATCGTCCAATTCATCAATTATGGGAGATACGGTTATGAAATTCGTGTATAATCTGATTGTGTACACTCGCATAAACGGATAAATGCTTCTGAAATTGTCTTTTCATTTAGTTTCTGTTTATTTGATTAATGTTTCACTCAATGTAACTTTTAACATTACATAAACAAATATATTTGAGGTTATGTAGATGTTTACTTGTTCATATACGAAGAAATTTCTTTCCAGCACATTTCTTCGCGTGTCTTTTGCCCCTCTATTACACACAACCAGCCTCACAAACAACATCAAAACCAAAAAAGTACTCCATCCCTTTTGAATCTTGTGATCAGACACTTCAAAGCCACGAGTCGACTGAAAACCAGCGAGTGCAGCCAGCGGGCCGAAACTCCCAAGAGTTCCGGCTGCTGGCCGGCGCTGGCGGCTGGAAGCCGATAGCGTTCGTTGTGTGCGCCTCCATTTGATAACATGGTGCAATCCAGCTGCCGAGTGACGTCATTCGGCGCCGGGCCCTCCCGCGCGAGAAACAAGCGTCTTACGTGTGTGTACCCTTACGTCGCAGCTCAGCGCCGACCGGCCGGCCCGGCGCTCGCTCGCGGAGTTTGTTTCCCCTGCCCCCGTTCTCACCCCTTTGCGGCGGAAACGAAAATAAAATCACGCGTCGAAAATAGCGACCGGTTCTGCTTTGTCATTTGGTTAAGCGTCGTCTCCTTTTCCCCTGACGGTCGCGTCGATGTCTTCTCTGGACGTCCAGCTTTTTATTCCAAAGCGTCACTATTTCCTTAACGGTCTCCAGTTTTCGGGTTGTACGTTGTGTACGATTCTATCTTCGTGCGAGTTCATTCCACTTCAACTGACTGAAGCGGATCCTTTCCAAGATCGGTCGCGGCTTGCGTTGTTTTCCTTCGTGGACATTCCGCGCGTGGTCCACTCCTGGAATGTGTCATATTTTGCAGTGTTTTAATTGCACGGTGTTATGCATCAACCGGCTATGCGACATGATACAAGTTTTGAGATAATCGTGTTCAAAAGTTTTATTACATCTTCAGCTCTAAAAACTGTAAATTATTTATTTCATTTATTCAAGCGCCAAACTACTCAAACGTGAGTGGAATATCTGGCGCTTACCTGCATAATGTGAAATTAAGAACAGCAGATTTGATGGTCTTCGTTTATAGCCTGTTTTTGCGAAACATAAAATCCCTGATGTGACTGATAACCTTTACATTTTTCATTAATTATAAGGCTATTTTTACATATATGTCGCCAAAATTTTGCGTACACTTAGAGCATGGTCCAATGCAACTGATGGCGTCCATATCTCATTTTTTTTCAAAAATGACGCTTAGCCGGTTGATGCATAATACCGTCCATTTTCAGTCGAGTGATTGGTGAGCTAGTCAATCAAATGCTGCTGCTTGGTGGTGAGGTGGATTCTGCATGGGCGGATTCGGCGAGTACCAAATTCTCGACATCGAGAATGTAAATTATGATACCGGGAACTATTCCGTATTGCACATCAGTTTGGGAGAGGATAATATGGCAACCTGCCAGGTGTCCGAGGTATTTTACGCGGAAAGTGCCGAATGAAAAATTATTTTACTGTCATTTATGAGTTCCTTCCCACCTTGAGAGTGATCACTTCTTATTCAGTCGGCGTATGTTTATAATCGAAAAATCAGATGATCTTTTTTTCCGCGATGGGAGCGATAAAGGTTTTATTAATGAGGAATCTGATATTTAAAACTCACACTAACGAGCTAAATTTTTAGGTGACGATGATTGGGCTTGATAACGCCGGTTGGCCTGCTAAGGCATAAACTGAGCCTCCCATACGTTATCAGCCACTTTGTCATGAGAAGAGACCGGAAAAATATGTAGTATTAAACGTCAAAATATGCACAAAAATATGTAAAATCGGATATAATATGTAATATTAAAATTCTCTATTTAAAAACCATTTATATAGCAAGAAATTACATTTAGGAAAACTGTTCAGTTTACGTCACACAACTTTCTCGTCAGTAGTAAAAGCTTAATCTATTGTAATCCAGGACCGTAGTTTAGCAGTCGGACTAATCGCAATAGAAGCCATTGCACAAACTGGCGAGATCAACGACCAGCAAACATACACTGTATCATCTTCATCGAAGTGTTACACGTCAGTGATCGCAAATTTTTCTCGGAAATTAAGATTACAGATCCTAAAACCCAGGGTCAATGATATTTTGGACACCTAGATTCCCCAATAATGTAGGGAAAATGCTTATTTGAAAAAAAAATACATCTTTTCATAAAAAATATGTAATTAAATTGAAGAAAATCGATAAAAGAAGAAAATACATTGTGAAAACAGCAAAATATGTAATATAGTACTAAATATGTAAAATTATATAATGAAACAATTCAATATTGTGTTAGGAGGACTATGATTCGCCAAGATTACAATTTTGAGAACGGTAAGTAGAAAGTCAAAAAATATGTAATTACATGAAAATCGGTCGCTAGTCATGAGCATTTCCTCTAGCAAGTCGCAGCGACACGTCGTCGCCGCGGTCCGTGCCCGCTTGTCGCTGGGGCTCTTGGCATAGGGTCCCGCGTCTGTCCGCTAGCAGCCACACTTGCCTTCTTGCACATGCGTTCAACAGGAGGGGGAAAGGGAAGGAGTGGCCTTTTCCTGAGAACATGCATACACGGTAGTTCGGAAATGGCTCAACCATGCCACGGCCCACATCGCAACGTCACGTGCCCGTGACGGGATTCGAACCCGCGAACCCCCGTTGGTATCTCGATAACCACTACGCGACGCGACCCGGCTGCATCATAGTTCCATCGGATATTGTTGCGAATATATTTCAGATATTTCTTTGCAGGTGTAATGTATTCAAGAATACTACAATTCAACGCATTAATTATGTCAAAAACTAGGACATGTGATTACACATTTTTAAATTGTTTAAGAAATGTGTTATGAAGAAATCATCGAATCATATACTAAGATTAAACTTATGACAACAGCATGAGGGCGCGATTCACAATTTAGCTCACTCTCTGGCTTAATGTTTCTTAGAGCACTCAGGTTCTTGTATCGTAATCTTTTTATTTATTTATTTATTTGTGTATTTATTTTTGTTTTAGTTACCATTTTACAAGGTCTCCGACGCTGTGGTGGTCGTCCCAACTTGGACGTAGCGCCTTTGCAATTGTCAGGATGCAGGGCAATCGTAATTGTTTCGTAATCTCTGGGAACGTAGCCATTTGGGATTTGCACGCAGTTGGATGATACTTGTTAGCGTCTTCAAACTACGGTGATTACATTGTTGTACAAGACTTTATAGCGGGTTTCTCCCTTGTGAATCTTCTGTATGAAATTGTGAGATAGTACACCAAACCGGCTCTTCATCTCTGTTTGCGGCAATAACTGACATAAGACAGGAAACGAAAATGCAGAGACTTATGTTTCGTGTAGGCTCTATGAGGCGAATCCATCCTTTTCAGAGTACAAACGTTGAGTATGTATTTTAAATTTCGCCGTTGCTGTGTTATCAACAGATTGCATTGAAATTAAACAAAAAAACATGTGAAAATTCGAAAGCATTGTTCTGATTCTCCCAGACATTTAGACCGGCTGTATTTAGCTCAGAACGAGCATTGCCGCTATCTTCACAGTCACTTTGACCGAGAGATCGTTATGTTAAATTCCAGACTGTGGCGGATTTTCATTAGTAGCTGTATAGCTATAGGACCAGTTTCGACGATGAAGGAGAATTGTTGGGGCCGTCTGCCCTGATCGATAGTTTCTGTTGTTTCTCCGGTCAATACGAGACTGGAGGAAGTACCCTAACAAATAGGCAATGGACCGCTCGTGATCTTGTTTTTCTCCTCCATGTCCTGTCTCCCCTTACTTGAACCAATTTACCCTTACTTTCACTACAGTACTTCGAACGTCAGGGGGCCAGTCGGAAGCTTAGAGCTTCTTCCGGCTGGGCTAATGTCCCGCTGGAGACCGTAACCTGGAGGCGGAAAACCTAACAAGCCAGCGTGTAGTTTAACGCGGGATCTCACCATCCAGGGGGAAGGAAGATCGCCAACCTTGAGATAAATCATTAATATTGCACTAACGGGACTAATAACAATAGCACTTTATGTGCCCGGAAACCTCAATTAATCAATGAATCTCTCACAATCAGGCGTTTTCGTCGCGCCAGACTCGAGGTTATGTAACCTATCGCTCGTGGTAGTGAACAATGGATATTCTTCTTCCGAATGGAACCGTGGCAATTACAGACTGGGAACTTGGCTTTTGTGAAACGACGGTTGGTATTTTAAACGGATTTGAGACACTTGCTGTCTTGCACGTCGCAAACACTTTGTGTATTAATGCATATCTTTGTTGTTTCATACAATGCTTATCCAGAGAGGTTGCAGAAACCTTTTTACTGTCAGACGAACTGATTGGCGCCTAACCTAATTTACAAGGTCATTGACTCTTTCAACATTCACCATTTTTCCGATTCATCGAAGAATTCCTTTTCTCCCTGAAATTAAATTTCAGAACCATAGAATTTTGGAATCCAGAGTATAACTAAAGAGAAAATGTAATGAATTTTCCCTCACACCTGCTTGTCATTCGGGAGGCGGCGATGGTGAAAGACAAACATCTCATTCTTGAACGTTCTCCGGGAATGTTTTTCGTCGCTAGGTTAAGATATTTTTTTTTTCGCCCAGATGTTATATTTATTTATTTTTTGTATTTAGCTCATTTTGCAGACTTTTATTGCGAGGACCCCATCTGTATCATATGGTTCAGTTCAGTTCATACACATAGGGATATTCTTGAATTGAGGGGAAAGGAATAATTCTGCCCTGTGTGTCCTTAAGGGGGTCCTTATTGGTTTTGAAAGGGGATGACACCCTGTGGCTGGGGCGAGGCGATAACCTGCGGAATCCTGGGCTGGGGAAATCGTTATGCCGTGCTGCCCTGTGCATCGCCCCGCGGCGTGAAGCACGCGAGGCGCCCGCCCAACTATGCCGCGCGCGCCTTGATGAAATAGTTGGGCTTCGGAAGTGTGACCGGGGGCGGGGGGCGGCAGCGAGGCATAATTGGGACCGCGCACGGACGGACAATCGCGCCTGCGAGCAGCAAATGCGATCGTTATTTGCGGCCGCTACAATAGAGGTAGAAAATGTAGGTGACGCAAGGTCATCTTTGAGATCTCGCCACTTCTCGCCCTCCGTCCTGTGTCTATAGTGCGAGTTTTCAAATTCTGCCCCTCAAGCTCCTATGGCCACGATGGAATATCACACGGTATTTGGCGTCTTTCTCAGTGGTGCCGTTAGCAGTCGCATGATCGCAAGCACTGCTTGATACGGTCGCGATCATGTAATACCTAGCGGCACGACTGAGAAAGACGCGAAATACCGTGACATATTCATCGTGAAGACGGGCCTCGAGGGGCAAAGTTAGAAAAATCGCAGTATAGCATCATTGGAGAACCCGACACTGGAAGCAAAAACGATCGACACGCGGAGACCTCCCATGAACGGCTGGGGACGCTGAGGCGAAATGGCCAACGACGTAGCACCTGAACGGGGAATACGCCGTAGGGGAGGTAGAAGCGGGGGTCGTGGAAGAGGGAGGTTCTTTCGTACGTGAGGTTCTTCCAGTAGCCTGAGGTGGGTTGTCCGTTAATAGGAGTGCCGTAAAATAATTCGATAACCACCGGTGAGTCTGGAGCGGAGTATATTCCGATAGCGGAGCAGCTGACGACTGCAGACTGCTTTCCACAGTATGGCAGTCAGTTCCAGACCTTACTGTGTGGAATGATATTCAGTTGAAATACAGCATAGCACTTGACATTCAACGGACGACGAAGCCTCGTTTTAATATCCTTGATTTTTGTTTCTCGGGATATATCTAAAAGAACAAGTGTAGATTATGTCATCGCATAATGCTATTGTTGCCGACCGCAATGTGTCGCAAAGCAAAATCACACACCGTTGAACGTGGATACAAATTCTGTGTATTTCGTGTTTTTCTTTTTTCACCGGATGATTGCGGTTAAGAGGCATCGCCCAACCGCTACGTATATCATATATTCAGGGAAAAATATAGTTTCATAATTGTTCAGGAATTCCTGATATCCATCGATAATCTGCACTTGGACGTAAACATCCCGCTGGGAATATGCCAGTAGAGTTGGTGAAGTGGGAGGACTAGTGTGCCGCTCTAGGCAAATCTTTTAGGATCGACACTGTAGGCTAGGGTTTTTATAAGGCTGCTTCCATGTTGGCGGCACGCCTTTCTTGTCATTCACCCTTGTTTACGTGGTATTAGGGCGGGCCTTCTGGTTCTTTAATTACGAGCTTCCGGTCTAGTTGTATTTTGGTTTAACGAAATTCTGAAAGTGTTGTGTATCCCGATAAGCAGTATGCCAACAGCAACAACATTTCATTCTCATTCTTGACACCTTTGATGATATTTCTTTGGTGTTTTCTTCAGGTGTACAGAGCCATCAAAATTTGGTTTACATTGGAGCTATACTTGGAGGAAATTTATTAATAACTTTAATACGGTTTTGTGCCTGCTTTCCAGATGAATGCTTGGAAAAAGCTTAAGCAGGTCGCAATTACTAGTCTTATGTTTCTGCCTCTATTAATAGAATTATTTACCTACGTACTCCGTGATTCCTGTGTTTAATGTAACATCGCAGCAAACTAATTTATGGTTTAAACATCAAAGCATTTTAGAGACAATACAATATTGTATTCAGTTATGTACAGTGTCAGTTACATTCTTTCCACTTCACAGACATTGAAAACTTATGTCGATTACATTAACTCAAGACTTCACAGGGAAGTTTACTACTAATCGTGGCTGTCAATCATGCTTCTCATCGCATCCTTTCTTTTTTCGTCACACCAGTCTTCGTGTATTCAATTCACTGTTTTGAACTGAGTAATGGATGTAGATATATCGTACGTTATCATGTGTAATTTTCTGGGTGAAAGACCGCTTGAATAGCGATAACGTGCTGGACAGATAAAGTTCCGCGCGAAATCTATTGCCTACTACGATAGAGCGCGGATATCTGAGCGATTGCACGCGCACATGACGTGTCGTGATCTAAGTAGTTCGTATCGTTGAACTGAATCGTTGAAAAATTGATTCAAATATTTCTGTTCGAACTATGTAATTATCTAAATAATATGTGTTGTATCAATCTTCAATACATAAAATAATTTACAATATAATAAGTATGTTTATAATTTAACAAAAATCTACGATCCCACATGATCAACTGGATCCGCCCCTTCACCCGTACGGGGACGGGGCATGATGTTACAAACGTCAGGGGCATGCAGAGGGGATCGAGAGTGATCTCTTGTCAATGAACATACAGTGGGAAATTGCATGAAACGGAATTAAATGAATTTATACATATGACATTTACCCCTGATTGTTAGACAATCCCGTATGCACAGATGTTCGACCGTTACATGAAGTCTCGTGCGCGTCAGCGCAGTTGCAGTTGGAATCCACATGTATAGCTTCGTTGAATGTATATTTGCCACTACATGGTCATTTGCAATAAGTTATCCTTTCGACCCCTCTAATGGCCCTACAATTTTGTGACGCATTCTGAGTCATTCTGTATAATACATATAACTGATATTACTCTTTTGTTTTTGCAAATGCATCAACGAAATTGTGTAATATTCCGTTTAGAGTCCATGCACAATATTTAGGTCAACTTCAGGGGTTAGAGTTGCAGTTGAAGGAAGAACTATATTACCAATAACCACTCGCTCCGTGTACCTCTATTTTTGCACGTGCATTCCGGAACTTGCAGTATACTCTCCTTTCGGAAAGCAATCTGTATAATACCAAATAGATGTGGATAGTGTTCTTTGAACATTTTGTGCACACTTGAGTAATATGAAGAAAAAAACGAAAAGAAAAAAAAAGCCCAATAAAAATTAATAAGCAACGCATAATCTAATAAAGTGATTGCGAAGTGTCTTAAACCGGGATATTTCAGAATAGTGTTATGCGATTATAAAATTATTTCTCGGAATAAAAAAACGTCCTTCACACATACGTAGCTCCATCAATCAGCAATTTATTGAGACCTAAGAATCATGGCAAATATACGCGCCAGAATAATTGTCGTCTTGTTTTAATGTAGATTAAAAGACAGGAATATGATAGGTTTATAATAATTACAACTTTATATTTGATAAAACCTTTTTTATTTCACATTCAAATCATTTTCTCACCATTGTAATTTCTACAGAATCAGGGAAAAAAGCACCAGTACATTTTACAGACTATTTAATACGTTCGTAACGCACCACCTTTTTATTGTGTGAAAAGTAAGAATAAGAAAGCTCGTTTTGCGGTATTGCGGGCTGTTGTCCCGAGGTCGGAGTGCAGCTCATACGTAGGCGGCGTCTGCGAGGCGACTGAAGAGCTTTTGCCGTGCGAGTCGTGCATTCATAAATAAATAACTTTATTAAAAGCAACGTTACACTTCGGAAATATAACATGATGCTCGAGGCTTCCAGGAAAAAATAATAAAAGACAGACAACATTGAATGAGGAAAGGAAGGATGAACTCTGGAGAAAATATGGAGGATAAAAAAAGAAAATATGCAGCCAATGGAAACGAAAGTAGTCCACTGTGGCTCGTACATGTAATAATTAAATGAAGTGGAAATACGTGTCTTGTCGGAGTGTGGCGTGAATGTCATCTGTTGATTTTGCAAAGGTCTGTTGAAAGGGACACACAACGTTTGGGGGCTGTGTATTCGGTGGTACCGGATTCAGCGTGTTCCTAGACTTTCGCTGTCAGGGTTAATATTTGATCTGAGCTCGAGAGTCAGTTGCGTGGGATCCCTTCGTAAATTATGTTACGCATAAACGAGCGGATGGGATTTTAGAGTAACACTCAAGTGTTATTTAATTATTCCGCCAAAACTCATCTAGTCTCTTATGGTTGCCCCTCTACGCGCCCCACAGCTGCAATATCGTGTCGGTGGGACACACATTATTTGAATAGGAGGCCGGAATTCCCAAATGAACATAGTTTTTTTTTCTCAAAACGAATTTTTTTGTTTGGAAAATCATCTGCGCCTAACTAACGACTGCATGATTTTCTTCGATAATAGAGGCGCTGATAGAAATGTAAATATATACCATATTTCTAGTTATTTCGCATTTGATTCGAGTATTTTTCATCGAATCAGTAATGCAGAGAGGAACGTAACACTGGTGTGCTTTTTTTCTCCGAGCAATCGTCGCAGCAGAGAAACGTTGCGCCAAAAACAATTGCATCGCGAAGCGCGTGTTGTGCGTGGTGGCATTGAGTGTTCGGAGAAGGGCGGGCGGCCGTGGGCGCTTCCCCTCGCCTCTTCGCCGTGCCTCGTGGCGCGTGGGCGCCAGGTCGCCGAGCGCACGTGTGTGCGCGAGGAGGGGGGCGGGGGCGCGGTTTGAATGGCTCGTGGTGAATGGGGCGCCGGCCGTGCAATCGATCGAGGCCCCCGCGCGCCTCGCCTCGCCTCACGTCGCGCCGCGCCGCGCCGCGCCGCGTGCGGGCCCCGGCCCTGCCGCCCACGCGGCCGCCCTTCCCTTCCCAGCCCCCGGGCAGCCCTGGGACACGCTGCGCTTTCTCTGCCCCGCGCAGCCCCTCAGTGGAGGTTAATCCGGGCAATGGGATTCAGCCAGGGAGGGACCATGCCCCCCCCCAAAGGCCTGGAGATTTCGTTTGTTACCTTCTTTTATTTAGCAAAATTGATTTAAATATTCATTTATGCTCGAATTATGTAATTATGTAAAAGAAATATTGTGTAGAATCATATATACACTACAAAAATATACAATACAATAACATATGTTTATTGTTTAACAAAAATCTATGATTGCTTCCTCCAAAATGATCGGCTGGATCCGCCCCTGGATTAATCACGGAGCGTATCAACGCTCTACCACTTCGAGTCGTGTTTTCATAAGGTGTCTCCATACGGGCAGTCTTTCTTGCCAGTTATGGGACGACAGTGTTAATTTTTAACTGTTTTTACTACATCATTGATGGCACTGTTCTCCAATAACTGTCAAGAAACGCTGCCCGTTTGACGGCACTTTTAGCTCGCAAACAGAAATGACTATGTTCATTCGCGTTTAATTTAGGACAGATTTAGAGTGCCAGGGTTGAAGGAAATGACTATATCTCCGCATGAAGTCGTAGGCTTCAGCGGCGAGAGTCACGCGAATGGTCTTGGCTGCGGGTGACACCGCGTCGAAGGGCGTGGTGCCGAAATTGCGACCATCTTTTCGTGGTCTACCCTGGTAGACTAGCCCTGAAGAAGACCACGAAAATATGGTGAAAACGTCGGCATCGCAGCCATCGGCGCTGCGTCACCCCGACAGCCAAGATCATTTGTATATCTCCGCATGAAGTAGTATTTTGATTATCTATCTCCTCCACAATCATTTCCTACTGCTGGGCAGTCTGAACCTCCTGCGAGGGCTACTACTCCACACATTTACGTGTTCTACCAGGGGGCACAAGTCCCCGGAGTTGATCGACCTTATTGCTCTTAGTTCTTACCCTAACCCCCCGACGACGCACAAGTTCGCCGCCAGGCTGGTATCCTGATCCCGCCGGAACGCAATTTGCCCTTACGCCAACCTCCCCATTCAATGCCTGGGTTGGGGCCGCCCTGCCAGCTCAGAGCTTCTAGATTTGCAGGCTAGGACCGGAGTCGAATCAATGCGCCATTCACTTGCGCCGGGAGAAGTCCCTTCTCTTTGCCGGACCACCGCCTCATCCACTTGCTTTGCCGGAACATTGCCACTTGCTATCGGACCAGTGCCACAACGAAGCCGAGAGCCCAATTGGGCGCCACCAGAACTAAGTTTCGAGCGGCTCGGAGCCCCCTTCCCGTTTCCTCACTGCAATCACCGTTACGTTATTGTAGTGAGTCTCGCCAGAACCTAGGCAACCTGATGGGCGGTATCAAGTTTCCTCCGGGTTTCTCTTTGTGGATTCCAGAGCATTCCGAAGAATGTCTTTCACCCAGTCTTGCCCACAGGTCGACGCGCCAGGGGCCCAACTGGTGGGTTACTGGGCGAGCCCCGCAACCAGGAGCTTAGCACTGCCTACTCACTGCCTCCACCTTGAAGCTAACGACGTGAGTGCTGCCGCAAAACTCAGGATCCGGGTGGTCGTCTACAACTCTCCACCAGAGATCCCGGCAACGTACGCCACCGCGATTCCCCCCCCTGTGGGGACGCTTCCCCTCCGTCTTCGACACCAAGCATTCAATGTCTGCGATGATTCGTGCGCAGCTGCGCCACGCACAATGGGCGTCAATCGCTAGCGCAAAATCGTGGGCGCATTGCGCCAGCGAGGAATGCGCCTCATGTTGATGAATCTTATATTGCTTACGACGAGACCGATAGCTGACCTTCACGAAGGGAAAAATGACCATATTGTAGCGTCGTGACGCGCTGAAACGGTGACTACACGCGGCAGATGGCAGGATGTTAAACAAAGGGCGCAGAAGATGACGCATTGGGAATTTCTGCCTAGCGCGGATACCGTGTGGTACGTCGGAGGCAATGGGGGCGGCGGGTAGCGCCGAAGGGCCTATACAATGGCACGAGAACAATGCCTCCGTCTTGTTTCAGCGTCAGCGTCAGCGTGCGGTTGTGCGTAAGTTTGTGCGAGTGGCGCACGTGGGCAAGGGGCCGGCAATTCATTGTCGTGACGAGCGAGACATGCATTAGGTCTCAGATGTAGAGCGGTGTGGTAGCCGTTCGGTTCAATCCCTCCTAGTAGTGGGATCTATTTAGTTAATTGTAAGCAGTGAAATTTGTTATTTGTGACTACGGTCTAATTTATGAATAAACTCACTGTTCTTACAACCCACTCTCGTCAGTGTTTTGATTACACCCGTATGACGCCACAGTATCAAAGCGACGACCCTGTGAAAGTGGCGAATGTGAGGTACGTAGCGTTCTGACTGCGCCACCCTCGCCTTCACACTTCAGCCCGTATAATAATAATCTGTTTATCTGGCTACAATTGGCTGATTGCCAGGTGGTAGCAATACGTCTATAGCTTTACAATACAACTACATTTACTATTTAAATTTTAAAATATTTACAATATAACACAATAAAAGAAATTACAACTACTACGTCTAATGACGGAACAATACAATAGCTTTCTCTAGAGACCCATGCAAAACCAAACGGTAACATAATCGTGAGATTCGCGTATTAAATGTCACACTTTGTACCTGAGAAACGTTATTGTCGGACTTATCATTGTGCGGCAATAACATTTCACATTGTAAAAATGGCGTCGTCTTGATTTACAAAATCCTCTACTCGCGGAGCCGAAAGGAAATTTGATTCACCCCGTACTGGTGCCTTTTACCCAGGGATCGCACCCGTCTTTTCTGCAAAGTCTGCTATCAGTAAAATCTCGTCATCTGGTGTTTTACCATTGTGTTCTCCTGTTAGTGGGATTGACAAGCTCACTCGACTAACCCATACAATATGGATTGATCGAAACCGATCGCTTCTTTAAAAATCAACTCGTGGATTCGAAAGCAGTGTGGATTCACCCGCTACAGCTTCAATTTTGATTTCGATTCGCAATTTTGATTCGCCTGTTACACCCCCTTACTATTTGTTCATAAGGGACAGACCCACGAGTGTTTTGGTTCACTGTAGTCCATTTTGATTAGAACCAGAATTGCTTAGCCGTTCAGTCTCTCCCTCCCTCTCCCTTCACTCGCGTCCTATTCCTGTCCCTCTCTTCTTTCGTGGAATTTGGCGCTCCACGTGGCCCGATTGAGGCCGTTCTATTGAGATGGCATGGGTCGTTGAAGTAGCGGCGCTTGTCGACTTCGGCGCGTACTGTACTGAAAGTATGGGACGGATTGCTTAGGCCCCGGAAACTGTGTCATGCACGTTTGGTTGTCTTTCTAATGATGGTATGTCATTCTGGCGTCATAATGTCAGTTTGAAAATTAGGTTTCACCTTCAATTAAAAGAAGGTCACTAGTATGTTGTTTGGAGACGGTAAGTAAAAATGTGACAACAAATGAAGAGCAGGAAGCAGGAAACAAATGAAGAGCAGAAGAGGAAAAACAATGAGAGGCAACAAATTATCATAAATGAGATGCAGATGCCACCTCGTAATGCAAAGCATTTTGAAATACTTCCTTGCAATTAAAAGCGGTCAACAGATTTGAGCCAGGTAGTAAATGGGATGAGAGTCGGTTGGCAAAGCAGGAAGAACTGCGCCAGGTACTTTACTTACGTAAAATGATATTCTGTTCGAAAAACAGAAATCTAATGTGAGGAGTTAATGCCCCATATAACTTAATACATGAATAGTTTAAAAGTAATCAATTAAGTGGGATTTTTAAAGGAGTAAGTATTCAATTTTAAATGACTTTTCAGTATCATTTGTCAAGTCAAATTGATTTATTGATTCCTTCCCTCCCGCCTCCAAATGTATTTAAAAAATAGTTGCGCTTATGATTACTAGAGAAAGCAAATTACTCGCTTGCCAATTCTACATTTACAGACCTCTCCACAATTATGAATTACGCCTTGCTAGTAGCATAACGTCACAATCACAGTGCATTTACTGAAGACATGCTGGCGTTTCCTACTTGTCGCGCATGGCGAAAGCGTTGGTCACGGCCGTCGCTCCCGCGGCCGCTCATGTTGACTTCCTAATCGGGCAGCGGTTCCGTAAGCGAGGCCCGCCGCGTGTGGTCACTCGACCTTCCGCGCGCCGCGCCGCGCCGGCCAACACAATAATTAGACGGGGCAGGCGGGCGCGGGGGCGAAAGTGGAGGCAGCCCTGAGTCAGCGCCCGCCCGCACAAGGCCGCGGGGAGACCTCAGGTGCAAAACGAAATGGAAAACGTCAGTGAGAGAGAAGTGTGTGGGGTGTTTTTCTTTCTTGGCGCACGGGGGAGGGGGTCAATAAAATGGAATATCTCTCGGTATTTCGCGTCGTTCTCCGTTGTGCCGCCAAGAGTCGCGTGATCGCCAGCACTGCTTGTGACAGTCGCGATTATGCGTCTCCTAGCGGCACAACCGAGAACGACGCGAAAAACCGTGAGATATTCCATTTTATTGACCCCCTCCCCGTGTGCCAAGAAAGAAAAACCGAAGTATAGTGTGGTGTTGTGGTGTTTCGTAGCGTTTGGACCATTGCAGGCTTTTGTCTCTTGTGCGTAATTAGTATGACATGAACGAAGACGTAGGAATTTAAGAAATATTTTGGTATGCAATGGTAACTAGAATGTAAAAGATACCACAGGTATAAAATGAAACGAATGGAAAGGTGAAGGATAATGATATCGAGTTAACGACGGGCGTCCCAGCCAAGTGGTAATCCGGGAGATATCGTCACATAATAAAATGATAACACGAGAAAGAAATTCAAGGCATCGTAGGCCATTGGTCCACGAAGTGGAGTGCGTGCTGCTCGCTGGGCAATATGTGAATACGGGGTTTCAAAAACAACCGCTCTTTATATTTGTATTTTTCCTCTTTTTGCAACTTTTATTTTCTTTTCGAAAATATTTTGAAAAGTGCTTTTTCAGAGTTTGGTACTACGTGACCTATTATTTTAAATAAATTGTAGGCCTACATCATATCAGTAATATCGAATTCATAGCGGAAACAAAAGACAGATTACACATCACTTATTTATTTCATAGATTTTCAAATGTTTTCCCGGACATTGTAATGAACCCTAGAAGAGATTCTTGAGAATGATTATCTTAGGAAATGAAGTCTCATCTAGGATCTAAAAGTTCGACCACAACCATTGTAGAAGTACACACGATCCCGTGGGCACTAAGCCATCTTTTGGTGTTCGAATACGAGGGTTTGCTATCTCGTTTGAATTGTATCTGGCGATCGCCCACTGCTTGAGATATTTTTGTTTCCTAAAGACTAGGATATTCTGTGGACGTTGGGTCCACACTTTCCTGTATTTTTTCCTGGCTCAACACTAGTTCCGATTGGACAACTCTCTGGCTATATTACCATCACATGGCTGCGGAAGTCAACGTACGAGGAACATGTGTATTTCAACTCGTATTTTCCTTCGCGCTGAGGTGTTTAAGTGGAACTCACTCCAAACGTTTCCTCACTATGGTAATTAAGTTCGAAGGAAAATAGTTTTACTTAAAATATGTTGAAAACTTATCGGGTTACGATATTTTTTAAACTGTGACCTTTTCTATTTTCTACGAGCAACAACGCGTAATGTGCTGCCAGACGTGGAAGAATACTAAAGAAGTGCTCAAGACTTGAAACCCCACATATTCGTTCCATCGGTTGAAGTAAAGACTTAAATGTTTCGCTTTGAATACAACTGATGTTTATGTTATTAAATAAATAGTACTGTTGATTGTTTAAAAAAACAAACTGTAAAAGCGTGTTTCATTTTTTAAAATTTTTGTTTTCAAATTAAAGTTACAGTCCTCGAACAGCAATGCTTTATATACATTTCTGTATTTGCTTAATCAAATATTAACACATAGATTATAACAAATAGATTTCATAAATAACGAATCGCTTAATGTGACAAAACGTCAAATCGATACATCCGCGTTATGACAGTTTTATTTTTATTATGCGAGTTGATATCTGGAAATGAACACGCGTGGCAAGCGCGGTTCTGCCCCTGCCTTGTTGAGAGTTGAGTCGCACACAAGTGTGTTTTTCACAAACAGCTAAAGCACACGGATAAATGGAACGCGCGTGAAATGCGAGTATTCACTTAAGTAGTAATTACGCGAGGTTACTTAATTAGTAATACTTCAGTAGTAATTACGCGAGGAAAGCTAGTCACGAGAAGCCATATTTGTGTTTCGTTATAAAGTGCGTTTGAGATTTTGCGTTGGCTGGATGCGAAGACAGTTTTGTGTTAATCGCGGAGGCTGAAGGCCGAAATGTCGCAGTCAGCGAGGAAGCGAGGCGAGCAAATATTACACAAATTAATAGCCTATCGCCTGTTAATTTATGTAATATTGTGAATCGCCACCCATTCTAGAGCGCATTCCATACGCGGCCAGATTTCGACGATAGTTAATATTTGCTTGAGCAGTTTGCCAAAATACTCATGAGCCCCTGTAGTAGCAGTGGTGCGTCTTGCAGTGGGCGCCACCCGCCACCGACCCCGTCGCCCACGCTCCCCCCCTCAGTGATTTGTCATCAGCCGCCCTCCTGTCACTGCCGTCGCCCAAGCGGGCCTATTATTATTTCCCAAAAGGTTAAAGAGAAGTGGGAAGACCAAAGAAGACATGGTCTTATCTAGACAACTTTGCCGGAACAGGCTAGATGAGCCTTATCCATGCTGCTGCTGCTGCAGCTGATGATGATGATAATATTGTATAGTGTCGTATCTACAGGACATAAATAATATACATTATAGTAACAAATGTTTATTATTTAACAAAAAACTATGATCCCCCCCCCAAAAAAAAACATCTGCTTGATGCGCCCCTGCCCTCGCCCATGTCAAGCTCCGCACACTATCGCCATCGCTACCCTGACACATGCATCTCCGCCAGGTACACCGACCCCTCCCAACAGCATCTCCTTCGGCGGTCTGCTCGCGCCACTTACATCTTCCCGACGTTTATGCCCTCCTGCCTGCGGCTACCCATATTCAATGTCTCTCTCTCTCTCTTTACGATGCTAGTGCGCCTTATGGATGTGTCTGGAGTGTACGAATTAATTCATGGATGGGTGTTTATAAAAGCGATATGAATGGTGATGGAACAGCAGTGGAATGAGTTAAACGGGAAAACTTGAGAATGTGCTTTGTGTATACCCCACGTTTTCCATACTTCAAAAGCCATTAGAGCCCCTTAGAAACCCTACCCCAGCGATGAAAGGCGGGTAGGCTGACCGCTACAGCACGCGTCGTCCTTGAAGGGATAATGGCTTAGCGGCACCACCTTCACTCCAGCCAGCTCCGTCGCCGCCCACGTCCCTGCCGTGGTCATGAGCGCCATCGACCCAACTGCATCTCCCGCCTCCGCTCCTCCAGCGTATGCGCTCTGCCGCCGCCGCCGCCGCACGGCCGCTTCCTTTGGCGTCGGAGCGAGTCCTCCGCGCGCCATATTAGGCCCCCAGGCACCGCCCCAGACGGTACGATACGATGCCCCTCGCCCATTACGACGCCCAGCGCCTGTCATGTCTATTTATTTACCTCCGCCTGCGCAGGCGCGCTCTGCCCCGCCCCGCTCCGCCCCGCCCCGCTCCGTCCCGCCCCACGCCGTCCCGCCCCGCCCCGCTCCTCCCCGCTCCGCTTCGCCCCGCCCCGCCCCGCTCCGCCCCGCCCCGCTCCTCCCTGCTCCGCTCCGCCCCGCCCCGCTCCGCCCCGCCCCACCCCGCCCCACGCCGTCCCGCCCCGCCCCGCACCTCCCCGCTCCGCCCCGCCCCGCCCCGCCCCGCCCCACCCCGCCTTGCCTCGCCTCGCACTCGCGGCCTCGTGTCGCGTCGAGGCGCCGTATCGCGCCGTTTCTGTCGCACCGCGCCCATTGTTCGCCGTGTTCAATTGCTTCCGTCTCTCCGTAATTCGATTTAATTCGCGTGCTTCTTATTCGGTAGGCTTCGCGCTGCACTGTCTTGTGTCCCCTTCTCCCTATCCCGGCGGCGTTGGGTAGGTTTTTCGTTTTGGTTTGGACTATGCTCACGCGCTGCTCGCTCTTGCAGCTGTTTTTTTTTTTTTTTTTTTCTCGATCCGTTTATGTTGCTGACTAAGGGTTCAGGAGCCCTCTCTCTCGTTACTGCTTGCTCAACGTAATGTCATCGATTTCCTTCACCTTGGGTTTTATTCGTTTTATGCATTCTTCACTGACAAAATTCGGCATGATTTTCCTCCATGTATTCTTGTCTGACAGATCATTTCCTGTTTTGTTTCCTTGTTTTTATACAAAAGTCATTCTCCGCTCTTTTATGCGTAACCATTATTCAGTTATTGTGATGTCTTTTGCATTGTTTGTAGATTTTTGTTACGTCTTCAAACCTGATTACCCGCTGCAACAAATATTGCATATTTTTCTGTGTATTTGTCTTATCTCTTGATTTCGTCTGCTAACTCGTGCGATATTCTTCTCGTATCGGAATTCTCAAGGGTCCTCGTTCTTAGTTTACCCAACGTTAGATGACTTTTCTTACTCCTCGCGTTATTAGTCAGACGTTCTCAATACTAAATTAACGTTCAAGTTGAAGATCTCACTCATATTTCGACATATTCTAGGAAATTTTCAAATTGAAATGAGTTGTTATTTATTACTTTGATTCTTCATTCAGTTTCCTAGAATGATCAGAGTTATTTAATGCTATCATGTGTTGTTGATTTTGTGTAGTATTCCTCCAAAATGTAATCGACTGTTTTCTAATCTTACACTATCTGGTTCAATGTACTGCATAATTTTCCACAAATCCTGTTTTCACTTTTTATTTACATTCTTCTCGCGACAGAAGCGTACGCTCCTGATCTTATTTAGCTGTTTGAAGTATGACGGTAGACATCTCTTTTTCGTATGCTTTCGCCTCTTGCCTCCGTTGACGCGTCATAGCTGGAGCGGGCGCGTGGCGAGTGGGCGTGGCTGGGCGTCCGCCGCGGTCGTCGCAAGGCCGCCTGGCGCCCCCCCCCCCGCTCCCGCCACGAGGTGAACAGCCGCCTGCGGTCCTTACCCCCCCCCCCCCGCCAGTCCACTCCACTCCCTTGCGCTGCATTCCCCCCCCTCCCTCCACCGCATCCCAAATACTCAACATGCTCTCATCAGATCTGTGCTCCCGGTTCGCATCCTGGGAAGCGTTCTCTCTCCTCGAGAATTTTCCTTAGCCACCTAGAAGTACTCTCTCCTCTCTCCCACTCCCTCCTTCCCTCCCCCACTCCCTCTCGCCGTCCTCGTATTTTCTTATCACACACCCTCTTCGTACTCCTTCTCTGTATATCCTTGCACCTCAAAGACGTGTTATATCTTTACGAAACGCATTTGCATCCTTCACCTTTTACACTTCTAATGTAAGGTGCACTTACACTCAAGTTTACACTTGGAGTGGACGCAAATACGCCCTGCTCGCTATCTAAAACCTTAACAGAATACTTCAGCTCGTTCCCGTTATACGCATCCTTCGCACGCATTTACATGTCTCACGTAAATGCGTGAGACACGTTTATTTCGCAATTGTCGCCCAAAGTTCCCTGTGCACACGTGCCCCCTCTGCTTTTCGGTCGTTCCGCCCGGGCGCGCCCTATCCCGACCCGTGGGACGCGGGCCGCCCGGAGAAAGTGCTGCTACTCGCAGTGCGCGAGGCGTTTTATTTTAGCACTTCGCCCCATTCCGCAGTGCGGCTCGCTCGTTACATGCGCTGCACCTCTCCCGCCACCGTCGCCTCGCCGACGCCCCCACCACTCACCCCCACCCACACCCCACTACCCTCACCACCACTGCACCGCTTCTTCATTCGTCAAGC
This sequence comes from Acheta domesticus, assembly GCA_031308135.1. Classification (NCBI taxonomy): domain Eukaryota; kingdom Metazoa; phylum Arthropoda; class Insecta; order Orthoptera; family Gryllidae; genus Acheta; species Acheta domesticus. The sequence continues at coordinate 14,206,101 of JAHLJT010000631.1, read as the reverse complement.
CGACTCCCTGCCCCGTCATTGCCATTGCCACTGCGGTCGCTGTCATCGGCAGCGTCACCGTCACGCTATGACACCATCGGTGGCGTAGCTTCAGTTGGTGTCACCTGGGGCGAAGCTAATAGTGTCACCCCCCCCCCCCAATAAATTAAGTATAAAAATATATATTGCTGCATTAATTATAAATTATTTCATTAAAAATACATATTTGCACATGATTATTATTTATAATATATTTAAAAAAAGTCTATGTAATTAAGAATAATTGCAATTAAATCATGATCTATGCTTATGATTTAAATGTATATTTATTAAATTAATATAAATAATTTTTAACTAAACCATACAAATTATAGAATTTCAACAATAATATTTTCAAACTACTAAAACTAAGAAAACTAACTATAAATATATAAAATTTTTAAGTAAATGATTTAAATTATATGACTACTATAAAATAATGTAATTGGTGTCACCCGGGGACCCGGGGCGCGCCGCCCCTCCTGCCCCCCCCCTAGCTACGCCACCATCAACGCCATCGCCACTGCCACTGTGACCCCCACCGTCACAGCTACTTCCGTCGCCCTGCCCCGCCCCTCTTCCACCGCGCGCCGCCTCGCGCCGCTCCCACGGGGCGAATCCTTTTTCGGATTACTCTCCCGACTAATTCAGCCTCGCGAGCGAACTGCAGCGGCGCTCTGGCGCTCTGCGACTCGGCCCCGCGACAATGGCTGCTTCCCTTTCGCACGTAATAAACAGGATTGAATTGCAAACGACTCGGCGGGAGTGTGTGATAACCCCGCAAGAGTGCGTTCATTTAAAGAACAGCTGCATCCAGTAAGGTGCTGTTCGTTGTGCAGGGAATGAGAAGTGGCGTGTGACGCGGAACACGGGGTGATTCACGTGGTGCAATTGTGGTACTAATAAGCACTCGGCAATAAGGTTGGATTCGCGTATGTTGTAAAAGGGCAAAACTTGGCGGTACGCATGATGTCGAAGAACTCATGATTTACATTGGCCTTGCACGTTGTTTCTTACACTGTGGATTTGGAGTTGAGTCTTTAAGAGACAATTTATCCAATATTATCCGGACATTATCTGTCTTTAAGAGACAATTTATATAAGTAAAATTTCAGGATTCATGTTATTAAAAGTTAACTATAGCATTTTTAGTAGGGATGCCTTGTTACCAAATATAGTGTTGTCAATGTCTTCTGATATGTTTTTAATGACAAATCCTCTTTCTGTTCCAGGTGAGTTGGTGATTGGTTCTCCATCGCCACAGATATAACGTACCAGCAGCAGTTCGAGCGAGTTCAAAGTCTGTAGAAACCTTATCTTCAACTCGTAAGATGGTTAGATTAAGTTTCTGTTCATGATTGATCACCACTTCCCTCTGAGTCATTTATTTCCGACCTATTTTGTTCCCACATACCTCTGTTCCTTGACTATTTAAAATGATGTCCCAGATGCTTTTGCCTTGTATATTGCATATCGTTGACTTGGTGACCCTTAATATCGGATTGATATTTAGAGCTAAAGTAGTAGCAATTATCATTAAGTTATTATAGAAATGAACGTTATATTTTCCCCGACTGGAGTGGATTCTTTATTCATTTATTAAAATACAAAAAGGAAGAGTACACAAAAATCAACTTTAATTGTGTAGTTTTAATATTAATTTATTCATTCTGGAACTCGTAATGATAATCTTTGGGGCACTGATTGCAAATGTGGATGGGGGCAATTGTACGGGATATGAGGCAATTGTACTGCGTTCCGTTCAAACTCGTAAATCAAATGAGATACGACGTTGCTAATTTTCTTAGATAAGCAGTGACTTTTTGCTTTGTTGTAAAAATTGTGAATGCGAGAAAATTTGTTACATGACAGGCTGATTGTCATTAAGCTTGACAATGTAGAAATTGAGTATTTGTTCATAAATCATTGTCTTAAGAATAAATTAAAACAGAGAAGAGCTTTGAAACAAAAAAGCTTCAAAATGTTTAGACTTCGGCGTGACTTTGATGTCGTACGCGCCTTGAGTGAGTGTTGTGTAGCTGGAGTTAACAAGGAGTAATTGTTGGCCAACGGGGACAGCTGGTTGTGAGAGCCGTCTCGCACGGGCTGTGTCGTATTGCGAGCGGGAGCGAGTCGCGGCGGCCGGCCCAACCGCTCGGGGTCCGTGCCAGTCGCCTCGGGCGCCAGCTGTTCCCCGAAATGCCGCACTCGCCCAACCGCCTCGCCGCTGTCTGCTCTCTGCGCCCTCGGCGGGAATCTTAGGCATGACTTCACTTTATGGATCGAAGTTGGGTTGGAAACATTAAGATGAATTAGCTTTCTTTTATGATTCTCTTTCAGAGTCTGTCTTCTCTATAATTTTTATTCCTGGCAATCTTATCAGTATTAAATTGGCGAGTCTCGAGTCCTGTTACACAAGCAATGTCTACGTTAATATCATGAAGGATAGTTATTTCTAGGGCCGGTAAAACGGACATTTTATTTGCGAGTAGGAAGGGTTGAGACATGAGGCCGGTAGACCGAGTGGAAGAATCCTACGAGCAAAATAAAGTCACTTTAAACACATGTGTCATACACTATGTTTTTGACAGCCTTCCTGAAGTCTTTAAATCTTAAAAAAGTTGTTTTTTTGGGGGGCGGTGAGTAGATTAGTTCAGTTGGTGTCACCCGGGGCAAAACTATTGGTATCACCCCCATAAATTAAATATAAAAAACTATTAATGAATAGTTTATAAATTGTTTAATAAAAATATATTTGCACATGACGTTTATTTATAATATATTAGAAAACTGCATTTAATTCAGAATAGCTGAAATTTAATTTTTAAGTTAATAATCTAAAACGAAGTATAACTAATTAACAGTTGCATGCCTTTATAAAAATATGATTTTTAAATAAATCATTAAAATTATATAATTCCAATTATAAAATTTTGTCACCCGTAAAATGGTGTCACCCGGGGCGGATTGCCCTCCTGCCTCCCCCCTAGCTACGCCACTGCGCCGTAGTTGCCTGCTCCTCCCCTTCCTGCCGCAGTCATTATTTGGAGCGCGTCGCCGCCGTCTTCACAGTCTGGCCTGTGTCGCGGCGTGGGCGTCCTGTAGTCACCTCGCGCGCGCGTGTCGGCGCCGTGGACCTCGCCCCGCGCGCCGCCAGGTTCGCTTTGAAGAGAACTCGAACGGAGGGTGATGACGCGGCTGCCAAGAAAGACGCTCTTATCGGAGCGATAATGCTCCCCAGAAGGCGACTTGTCTACTCGGCGGGCACAAGTACTTCTCGCTGTGTGTTTATTACCTTGCACAATGCCGTTGTATAAGTCTACTTATTTTCACGACTTATTGGAATTGTTTTTCTTGTGTGTGCTATGTGTGACACACGCTCTCTTAACGCACCACCAGGTTGTTTATTATTTGCTAGATTTCAGACAGTTTATTTTTACTCGGTTGTGAAGTTTTCAGTTACCTCCTTGGTATCACTCATAGTCGAAATTTAATTATTATACGCTTTTATTTGTTTTACGAATTTTTGCAAAAGAGTGCGCCCACCTGATTTTGGGAAATATGAATGCAAAAAGATCTATTAACGGTGGAGAGCTATTTCGAAGCGATTGCAAGATTTAGTGATATATTCATCAACGAGAAACTTCGTTTTCCATCCTAAAAGTTACTGAAAGAAAATAAAGTGATTACTTCATTACCACGACGCTCTTTCTTATTGTCTCCCGACCATTCTGGTTGTGTGGAGGCTGATAAATTATTTCATTGTCTCCTTAAGGTTACAGACTACAAATAGCTAAACTGAAATTGGCTTCATTCGTGACCGGAAGAGGATTTATCTAAAATGAACAAAGAATGTTATAGTGATATTAGAGTAACAACAAGACTATAATGTGTGCTTTGCAGTGACGTACGCATTTGTTCTCAGTAATTTTGGAATTCGAACGAAGCTTACGAGATTTTAGTGATTACTGTGATCCACATATTTCCAAATTTCTCTCGAAGACAATATTAAACGTACCAACATTACTACTTATCATCGCATCATCCATCCCTTAATAAAGCCCAGATTTGGAATTTAATGATTACTACGATCCTTATACTTCTACGTTTCTCTCGATATTGCACCTACCAACTCCATTACTACTTATCCTCGCAGCGTCCATCCCTTTCTAAAGTCCGGAATGAGGTTAATTACGCGAACTTACCGAAACATCCTCCCCCTGGTTTATTTTCCCTCCCCTGAATCCTCGAGACAGGAGGAAGCTCCGCTGGGAGTTGGCGGTGGGCGCCATTTGTGTGATCGCAGCGCGGACGCTAACGAGCCCTCAAGGTAGCGCGCTTGCAGCGAGCAAAAAGGGCTGAATACCTCGCTGCAGCGCGGAGCGGAACGGGACGTGCAATCAAGACAGCGCGCGCCGCTTGTCGCGCTCCCCCCCCTCCCCGCCACGCCCCGCCCCGCCACGCCCCGCCCCGCGCGCCGCACCGCTCCGCTCGGCTTGCCGGTCGCCGCCGCGCCGCTCGGCCTGCCGGTCGCAGATCGGGCGCGCCCTGCCGCCTCGCCGCGCCGCGGGCGCCTCGTTATCCCTGACGAATGAATGGGCGACCACTTTTATCCGTCGCCGGCGCTCTGTATTTATCTCCTCGTCCGCCGGCGCCCCCGCCCCAGTCAGCCGTCTCCGCCGCGCCCCGCTCCACCCCCCACCCCCGCGACCGCCCCCGATCCCCGCGCCCTTCCCCGCCCGCGTTCCCCCCGTCCCCGTCCACCTGATGTTACTGCAGTCCCTCTGACCGGGAGGTCCTAGGTTCGAGTCCCGATGGTGGCAGGATTTTCGACACCAGTCGAAAGCTTGTCAGTCACTCGACAGCTTGTCAGCTAGGTCGAATTCAGTCGCTGTCTGAAGGAGAATTCTTGCGGCCGGCTCCTCCGATCAATACCAGTTTCCCGAGCTGATTTCTCTGATCAATACCAGTCAAATGTCGGAGCAACAAACAGGCCACGGACCGCATGCGATCTTTCCTTCCTCTTCCTTGTCCTGTCCTCTCCTCTTACATGCACACTTACACTGACACGCACTACACTACCACACATGCCGGGAGACCGGTTGGGGCTTGTTGAGACTTGTCCCGGCTGGGGCGGTGCCCTGCTGGTGGGAGGTACCTGGTTGAGGGAAAACCCCGCTAGTCGACGGTCGGTCGGCGCCAGATCTCGCCATCCAGCGGGGAAAAGATCATCGCCACCTCCGGAGAAAAACACGCACTACAGTTACGAGACTAATGACCTAAGTAATTGACGCGCCCGGAAACACGAATCAATCAATCAATCGCCTCCGCCCCTGCCACCGTCCCCGCTCCCGTCACCGTCTCCGTCCTCGTTCCCTTCCCCGTCTCCGTCCACTATCGCTGTCGCCGTGGACCCGACGTCATACCATCCCCTCTTCACTCTCCCGAGCCGTGCCCGCTCCGTCGGACGGTGCGCCGCAGCCATCTCAGCGTTCCTGGATCGGAGCCTGCCAGGACTCACCCTAGTCACCTCGCCTCCGCCTCGTCCCGACCTCGCCTTACCTCGGTGCTAGCCCTCTGATCGTCCCTCCGCCCTGCCTCAAAATGTCCGCCTTGCTCATTCACCCTCTGTCGCCCTGTTTCCTACGAGTACTCTCCACGTCCGTCACCACCTGCTCCTCCGTCACACTGTCCGCCGCTGCTTTTTACGCCCTCACCTCTCCTCGCCGCCCCCCCCTCTGACGAGGAGGCGGCGAGATGAGAAGCACGCGGCGGAGCGGAGCAGAGCAGAGGAGTGGGGCAGCGCTGGACAAATTTGCATGCGCGGGCGAAGGGCGTGCGCGGCCATTTATCCCGCTCTCCCTCGCCCTCGCTCTGGGCCCCGGCGCTCGCCGCTCGCCGCTCGCCGCTCGGCCGGGCGCTCCGGGGCTTTGGCCGCACCCCACCCGCCACCGCTCACCGCGATCGTCTTCGTTCTTCTCCGCCTCTCCTCATTCATCCGACACTTTTTGTTTGTACTTACATGTCTATCCGGGAGATGCCGCGTCCAAGGCACAGATGCTAACGTTTCGGCCGCCATGCTGCGACCTTCCTCAGGGCGTAGTAATGCGCTGAAATTGACTGCGCACGAGTTAATATACTTCTCGCCTGGACCGGGCGTCCTCGTAAAATATATACTTCCAGGTATCATGGAGACGTATCCCTTGGTCGACATTGAGGTTATTCGGATGTTTAATAATTTCCACGGCCTCCTTTATTCTTCTTGTTTTTTTTATTTTGGTTGCTCTTTTGCAATTAGTCCCTTATCCTGCTGTTTCCTGCATCGTAATCCGTCTTGTTGCTTTGTTGTATTGTTGTGGTTACTTCCCATAAGATTGTTTTCGACGTCTATCTGTCGTATTAAAGAAGCTTCAGGAGTATCGAATGTTAGCTTCTCAGTGTCTTTCTTTGATTATTCCCCATCCCATGTCAGGTTCTCTTCTTCAAACTCCTCTGTAATTCCCATGTTTTGTCTCAGTCTCTCTTTGCCTCTCCTTAAGATTAAAATTTGCTGTATCTCTATTTTTCTTGCGTTTGTCACAGAAATGCTCGTGATACGTCCTATCTTTCTTATTTCCGTCATTGGGTAGTATGAGAGTGCTAGTTCCATCTCATTTCCATTCATTTTATTTTCCACCTTTGGCCCACTATTTCCGCCATCTCGTTATCTTTACGTACTCATTCTCCCGTATCAGGCCTTTCTTACGTCTCGTAGTTTCCTCTCGCCATCTCACACCACCTCGTTTTCCCCGTATCTTCCCGCTGTTTTCTCATTTTCTCACGCCCGCTGGCGTGGTGGGCCATTAATGAGGGCGTAAATGTTGATGAATTCGCGCATTCGGTCACCCTGCCGTGCAGGCCTCACCGCCTCGCCCTCTCGCGCTGCCCCACTTCCTTTCCCCCTCTTCCTCGCTCTACTCCGCCTTGCCTCTTCGCATTCCGCGCTCCGCGTTATCCTGCTCTGTACCGAATGGCTTGGTCACACACACTTACACTAACACGCACTACACTACCTCACATGCCCGGAGACCGGTTGGGAGCTTACTACTGGGGCGGTGCCCCGCTGGTGGGAGATACCTGGTTGAGGGGAAAACCCCGCTAGTCGACGGTAGGTCGGCGCCAGATCTCGCTATTCAGCGGGGAAAAGATCATCGCCGCCCGAAAAAACACACACTACACTAACGGGACTAATGACCTATGTAGTTGACGCGCCCGGAAACAAGAATCAGTCAATTAACCGAATGGCTTTGTCCAACTCCACCCTTCCTTCCCTGTTCCTGCCTCGCACTCGGCCCCGCTCCCGCCCTGTTCTGCCCTGCAACGCTCTGCCCGTCTCTCGCTGCGATCTCGTCTCGTTCCAACTTCCCCTTCACATCCCTCGGACCAAAGGTTTCCACAACGCCCCGCTGCCTTCACCTTTTTGCGCCCTTTCCGCCCTCATCACGTTCCATTGCCAATTGTTTTTCTCTTTACTCACTTCGGGTGATCAGAACGCCCCGAGCTTCGTCCTGCTACCTGCGGGTCCAGTCGACCGCTCCGAAGGCAGCGACTGACCCTGTACGATGGCTTGCCTGTCTGTCTGTTTGTCTGTCTGCCTGTCTTGTCTGTTTGCCTGTCTTGTCTGTTTGCCTGTCTTGTCTGTTTGCCTGTCCTGTCTGTGTGCCTGCCTGCCTGCTTGTCTGTCTGTCTGTGTGTGTGCCTGTCTGTTTCCTTGTGTGTGTGCTTGTCTGTTTGTCTCTGTCTACCTGCCTGGCCGGCTGGCCGCCTGCCTGTCTACCCACCGCTTGGCCAGGGAGGTGAGGCAGCAACATATGCGCGAGGCGACCCTGGCGTCGCTCGCTTCCTGCCCTGGAGGCGGTTAGAATTTAACTGCGGCCCCGACAGCCCCGCCCGAGTACTCCACGCGGGTGTATAAAGTATGGAAGGCCTTTACGACCGGGCCGGTCGATATGAAGCAGTAGCCCGGCCCCTCCGTCGCCGCCGCCGCCGCCGCTGGGTTTTCCCCTCGCGCGACCCCCCGTGGCCGTTTCCACGGGCATCACGAAGGAGCGCTGCGGGCGGCGATGCGTTTCGGATACTCCGCCCACTCGCCCAAGAAAATGTCCTTTTTTATGATAAATTACGTCTGGAAGCAGGACATCTGGGAGGTGTTATTCGATACACTCTCTTGGAATCTTCTTGGACATGATTTTTGTTCTGGAAGACTTGCTCTCCTTTCTGTTAGTGTTGGTAGTTAACTGTCTTGATTATAAGACCACATGTACTGGAGTAAAGAATAATTGTATTGAATGTAGCACTTCATGCATTTGAATCTAGGTAGACAGCAACTTCAGATTTATTGTTTGTGTAAACGCATGTACGCTGATACATTAATCATACCAATTTGTAGTATTTCTGGTTTGGTTGTAATTACGGACAAAAATGGTAAAATACCTATGTCATGTTCGAATTCGTACGTAAGATCCTCTTAGCTAAACTGCGCCTGCCTTCAGAAATTGGTACCCAGAACAATTAATTATGTATAAACTGCGTATTTTCGTTTCTAAAGCAGCGTAACTACGTATCAATTCGAACAACGAAAACCAGAAATGAAATAGCGTCGTACGTGCTCTTGAGAATCAACCTAATAAATGCTGCGCTTGAGTGCAGCTTCAATGGGTCATGCATCATGCCTCTCTTTGTCTGCGACCTCTGGGCGCCCTGCCGGCAGCTGATGAGCGCGCATTCCACATTCCACTCCGGACGCAGTGCAGTGATCTTCAAAGGTCGAAGGCTGTTATTCGCCCGCCGCGTTCTCCTACTGGCCTTCCTTCTCGTTTGTTCCTGTCACAACGTCGAGCTCTGCCATAGCTCGTTTATGTTTCCCATTCTCGTGCATTTATCTTGGGAGGTCCGCGTTATTTGTCATGGTTACTGCAGCTCATTTCATTTTTATTTCTAGTGCGTACATAAACTCGTCTCCTATCATTTTCCACCATAATCGCACCTACTTACGATAGTCCATCATTATGTACAAACCAACACCTCGATGTTCTCCAAGAGGACAATACTCGAAATATTTTGCTCCTAGATGATTTCTTTCTTTTTCCTTGTTTTGCTGCTTCCTCTTTTGTGACCTTTCTTTTGCGCCAATTCATTTTTTGATGCCGTTGTATCGAACGACATCACACGTCTACAGCGTCTGATGACTGTCCCGTTCAGATTCATTATTTCACGATTCCATAGAAAACCAAATCTGGTTGGGTGCGATGGTGTGTGGTCTCTTTGCAGTATTTGTACTATTTACAGTTCATATAGAATCTCTTATACACTGTCACTTTACTAATGTATTTTGAGCCATTACCGTGAACTTGTTAACTCATAGTAAGAACACATGAGTTTTCCTTGAACACATGAGCTTTTTCTACTTGAAGCCAGTTCCACACCACTGACATACAAGGTTCTTGATCCGCATACTAATACACTTCGGGCTTCTCACGTCTGGGATGATGAGCACACGAAGACTTTCTGATACAACACACACGAACGTCGATTCTACGGACAGAAATCGAACCTTAAATCCTTCTGAGCAAGTCATTGAAACACTACCTTTCTCTTAAGCGCCTCTGCCATTCACGGCCGCAATGTAAGTGCGTATTTTTAGTGAACGAAAACTATTGAATTCTTAAATTGCTCTTCATACGCCAACATTCACCTAAAAAACGTAAATTTAAAAAGTGTACTGAGAGCACATGTGGCGTTTGCAAAGCGCCTCCCCCGCTTTCCCTCTTTCTGCATCTTTTTCCAGACCGCCCTTCCTTTGCCCCCCGGTTCCCCATCGCCTCCTACGCTCTCCGCTCCCGGTTGCGTCTCTTGCAGCGGACGCATGCCTAGTCATGAACCGCGTGCTCATATTGAATTCTTTTCTCCCCGCGCGTCAGAGCGCCGGCGGAGCGAGGCGGGTTGGGGAGGCTTTGTCGACGCGGCGTGGGCGCACGCGGAGACGAGGCCGATGTCTTCGATCCGACGCCCTTCGCTTACTCTCGCCCCGCCGCCCCCCGCCCCCGGTCCTGCCCCCGCCGGCGAAAGGGGACGTAATTCCGTGGAGAGGCTGACGGAGTGCCAGGGCAGAGACGCCGCGCCGCGCCGCCCCGGCTGCAAGCCGGATTCACTGGCGGTGGTGGTGGGGCTCCGAAGCGTTTCCTGTGTGGCGTCGTACGGGTGTATTCAGAACACAGACGAGAGTGGGTTGTAAGAACAGTAAGTTTATTCATAAACTAGACCGTAGTCACAAATAACAAATTTCACTGCTTACAATTAACTAACTAAATAGAACCCACTTATAGGAGAGAGATTTTACTGAACGGCTACCACACCGCAACATACGACCAATACTTAACCGACTTGTGCGGAGCACCGCTCTACCCTGAGATGTACTACATGTCTCGCTAGTTACGACAAAGAATTGCCGGCCCCTTGCCCTCGTACAACACTAGCACAAACTCACGCGCGACCTGTCGCCGACGCTGCTGAGAATCAGGAAGAAGGAGGCATTGTCCTCGTGGCCTTATATAGGCCCTTGGGCGCTACCCGCCGCCCCATTGCGTCCGCCGCACCACGCCACGTCCACGCTTGGACGGAAAGTCCCGGTGTGTCATCGTTCCGCGCCCTTTGTTAGACATCCGGCCATCTGCCACGTGTTTGTCGCATAGTGCCCTAACGAAAGGGCCACGGTCTTCCCTTCCGCTTCGCGAAACCGCGCGCGATCTTCCCTTCCTCTTCCTTGTCCTATACTCACCCCTTACACACACTTTCACTAACTTGCCCTACACTTCCACGTATGCGGGTGACCGGTCGGGAGCTTACAGGTTGTCCCACTGGAGCGGTGCCCTGCTGATGGAAGTTACATCGTTGAGGAAAACCACGCTGGTCGACGGTAGGTCGGCGCCGGATCTAGCCATCCAGCGGGTGAAGATCTCCGCCACCTTGGATGGAAAAACATGTACTACACTTACGAGACTAATGACCTAAGTACTTGACGCGTCCGGAATCACTGAAAATCAATCAATCCGAAGGTGTAGAAAGAGTTGTGTCGTAAGATGGTGGGCCCGTTATTAAGGTGACCGGTTTCTCGTCGAACATTTGGGTTACAAAATGAAAATTGTTTTCTGGATGCAACCTCTTGTGCATACTTCTCTTCGATGATTTTACTGCAGTGGCGTATAGCTACCGCGAAGAGATGATCCGTAGAATAATATCCTTTGTTTTGTCGCGGTAAATGAAACAAGCATGCTTCTACTGGCTGCGGAGACAATCGCTCTTCGTAAGAGCAGTGTGGTCGAATATCTCACAAGGGATAAATGTTCTCTCGTACTGACTGTGGCGTGTTAGCCAAAGGCAAACCACCGCATACATACTCCATATAATCATAAAAATCATTTCTCTATTCATAGTTTCAGAGGAAAGTAAAGTATTAGTTATTGTCGACTTCGTGACCAGCGATACGTTAATAAGACAATACGCTAGTGTTATTAGATTCACATTGGTAGACCTTTCAGAACTATTGACCAAAACCTTATAATCCTTTGGCCAAAAAGTACTATTACAATCCTACTTTTTCCCGAGTTATTCCTTTGTTTGTGTTCAAAATGGCAGGATTTGTTTTTCTGTGTATTTCTCGCAACAGTTTAAAAGATATAATTGTGTCCTTAGATGACATCGGTAATAAGTTGCAACATTAGCAAATTGTATTTTCTTTGTCAATTCACGTTGCAAAGTCCAAAGTTCATGGCAAGTAAGTCATTTTATTATCATTTGACTCCGTCTCATAACTCTGTTTGTAGTAGTATCTACTTTTTACATAAATTTCTTGTACTTTGCGATGGCTTCCTTTCCATCATTATGATTTCTTTCAACAAGATTCCGTATGTGCCCGTAAATACAAGGAAACATTTTACTCCTTGAGAATGTGTGCAAAAGCTTATTGTAGATTGTTTTTCAGTTTTTAGAGATAAAAGGACTATTTTTACCGACAAGTCAATGTCAGGCGGTTGCACTTCTCGGAGTGCATCTGTGTATTAAGTTATCGCTCGAATGCAGTTTGCATTGTTTACTAAATATCACAGAGTACCCCTTATCTTCAATTCGAAACAAAGGAAGTTTTCTGCTGTTTTCATGCATTTGAGAAGTCTCTTTGTGTGTCGATCACGCATTTCACAAGTCATAATGAAGTGATGAATTGCATATCTATTTTGCATGACTTGAGATACGCAATAGATAATTAGTTTGATATTTTAGGTATATAATGAAATTTATTTTGTCTTTGTGTACAGTTTTTTAGATAGGGGGCGATGACCGAGATATTAATTCTAATCTTATACTAACCTTACAAACAACTATTTACAATTTAATAAACTATTTGCAATTGAGAGTGTGTTGTCCCTTGTGAGAAATAAGAAAATCCCCGTACGTAATTTAAGTAAAAATACAAAGAACGTGACGATATTTTCCATACGACTCTTAGTGTGTGTAAATGACCTGTTTTATACATTCATCATACTGAGAGTATTGTTAATAATAATAATAATAATAATAATAATAATAATAATAAATGTCTTTATTTCTGGCGAGGCTCAGGCCATAAGGCCTGCTCTTCCGCCTAACCACTAGAATATTTACATTTACAATAAGTACAATTGAGGAGTTCGGGTGGAAACAATGATAGCTGACATTTCACGTTAATTACACATTAATTTCACGTTATTGTTGACCATTTGCCAAGCATAAGTGATGTGCTTTCGTAATTTCACTTTTACTTACAAAGAATGTACGATTTATGCATCAAACAAATGTTAATTATTATGAAAGGTGAGATCTTGTAACACGTATTCATGATTACGTACAGTGTTTGGAAGGGCACAAATTAAAAACGATTAAAATCTGTGGTCACGGCGTAAAAGTTCTTAAGTCAAAAATCTTAGTTTGGAGAAAACAATGATTAAATATTATTGAGCCAAAATTTCTTCCTACGCTCAACGCTTTTTACTTTCCCGTATACGTACGTATACACGGAGTGATATACGTAGTATAGGGAAAGTTATGTAATGCTGCGCGAAAAAATGGCCAATTTTCGGCGGAAAAAAATTAATTGCCGGGCCGTGAAAACGAGTAAGTGGATAAAACCAGTTGCTAAATTAAGAAAAAAAAATCCCCTAACACGTGGTGTAGCCAGAAACCCTGTTTTCTAGGTCCTTGATACCGAAAACCCAATTGAAAGGGAAACGTCCGTCTGTCCATCCGTCAGTCTGTCCGTCTGTGAACACTGCTAGCGCCTAAACCATAAGTACGATTTCTTCCAAAATGGATATTCCCCGATCGATCTGATTCTAGTCGAAGCTTTGAGATTTTAAAAAAAGATTCTTCAACATTTGGGGGTACTTTATATGAAGCTCCCCGGGGATTTTCAAAATTTTCTCAAACACGGCTCCAAATTTTTTCTTTAAATTTCTTGTATGAATAGAGTAAAATACACTGTTTAACATGGCATAGGTCCGATTTTCACGTACAGCTCTGAATTTTCGAAAATTGTGAAAGTTTGATTTTTTTTCGGCGTCTTTCTCCAACTACAAAATTGAAGATAGAGATTTTTTCTTCAAATAAAATTTGTTCTGCATATTGAGTTCTTTAATAAAGGTTATGTAAATGCTTTTCAAAATTTTAGTAGTTTTCGTACAATATTGCGTGCAATTTGTGCAATTTTAAAAAATTACAAAAACATAATTTTCTCAAAAACGGCTCCAAATTTTTTCTTTAAACTTTTGGTAGTGATAGTGGTAAATTTACTCTATCAATGACATAAAAGCCATTTTGGTCTATCGGTTGATTTTTTTCAAAAATTACAAAAATTAAATTTTTTTTACTTGTCTCTCACGTCGTTAATATTTACATTATCGGCGATTTTTTCACATTATTATATTTACGAGTATATATGCTTTAAATAATGTCAAGTAAAGTTTCTCGAAAACACTACCGTTTTCTGTGAAAGGTAGCTCAAATTTTGGCATTTTCAGAAATGCTCAAACGCCATTTTCTCGTATATGGCTGCAATTTTTTTTCTTGAAACTTTTGTAACGGATAGTGCTAATTACACTCTTTAGTATAGCGTTAAGTTTATTTTGATTTATTTTTTTTGTTTTTTCAAAAATTATATAAATGTAAATTTTTTGAAAGATCTCTCACATCTTTAATATGCACATTATCCGCAATTTGTAAAGATGATTATATTTGTGAGTGTAAGTGCTTCAAATAACTTCAAATAAAGTATTTTGAAAACTCAAAACTTTTCTGTGAAAATGAGCTTCAAATTTCACATTTTTAGTAGTGCTAAATCGCCATTTTCTCTTAAACGGCACATAATTTGTAAAAGAAAATTGCCATTTACGGCTAGGTTTTTGTGTTCTTTAATATTCTAAAATTAATACTTCTGTTCTACCAATAGGAAACCGAAAAATTAAGAAAACGACAAAAAAATGTACTTTTGGCGATGATAGATGGTAGCTGGCAAGAAAGAGTATGTGGCAATTCCGAATAGCTAGCGAAGAGCCAAGAAAATAGAAAACTAATACGGGAAAGTCTGTGCCATTCTGTAGCACCACTAGTTTGTCGTTAAGGAGGCAACATTTGAATTCGGTCATTTTACCAAAATAAAATATAGATACTTAACTTGTAGTTTCAGTACATATCCTAATTTTGCCAAAAATTGGCTTAAGAACTTTTACCCCGTGGCCACAGAAATAATGAGTGTTGTGAGGTAACAATTAATACTACTACCCACTCGTGCTGGCGAAGTGCTTTCCGCTGCGGCGCATCGCCTTAGACGGCCAGTGGCGATGGTGTCGACGCAGTGGAAGGGGTCCCGCGACCGCGACGCGCAATTGCAGCGCAGCCTTGCCAGTCCCCGCGGGCGCGTCGCCTCGCAACCGGAAGAGGGTGGCCATTGCGCACAGTGTTGCCAGACTAGGGGTTTTCCCCCTAAATTTAGTTGGTTTTGGGGGGGGGTGTTTGAAGGGGGAAATTTATTTGGGGGTTTTCTTGTGGAGGGATTTCATTGTGTTCTTAAAATGTTAATTTTGTGTTCTATTGTGAAATCGTTACACTTGCCAATGATGAAAACTCAACTTGCTTTTAAAATTTTGGGAAGTAAGGGTACATTGGTCGGGTGGGCTTAAGCAAAATGCGGACCGGCTACCTATTACTATTGTTTCAATTTGACTGTAACTGACAAGTTAACTGTAAAATATAAATATCATCATATATATTTACTGTCGTTTTGGGGGTTTTCACAGAGCTATCTAGGGGGAGTTGCTTACGACCATCTGGCAACACTGTGTGCGCACGAGGCGGCAGCGCCAAGCGGTGGGACGCGTGCTTCAGACGCACCCTGTGTAAAGAAAACGACGTTCCCAAAGACACGGAAAACGGAGCTCTATTAAATTAGTAATATAGTAATAACGTATGGTTAAATGTATCGCGTAAATGATGGTGGGCTTGTATCACACTATTTGACTTCACATTGAACAGACAAGTCGACCGTTGAGCTTCACAGTCGACAACCGACTCCTTTCTGGTGAACGAAATTTTCATGTCAAAGGAATGGACACCGTAAACTTCCGATTTACCAGGAATAACGACTGAAAGATCAAATGTTGAAAGGCGACGAAAATGCATCATTTTTCGCCCACATGACCCATTTATGCGTGTTGCATTCGGTCCATTTTTTTCAAAACGAGTTAGATGAAATTTGTGTAAGAAACAGTGATACAGGTTGTCTTGTTCTCAGTGAAATTTTCGTTTTTCAATCCGCTGATTGTGGGAGAACATTGTTCAGTAACAAGACATATTAGGCCGCATATTTCCTCGGTCTCTTGCCTGGCATTTCAATTTTAGTACAATTGATACGTTATTTGATAAAAAAAAATGGATGCTTGATATTCACCTAGAAATTCAATTAATTTACAGCTTCTCTCGAACATTTACGTTGTCATTTTTAACAATGCATGTCATGCACGTTGTATTGTTAAAAATAAATACATATGTGGCCTACAGCAGCAGAAAGTTTGCTGAACAAAACGCAGACAAACTGGTTTTCCAAAAAGTAGCATACTCATTACAAAAAAATTACAAATAAAATACTCCCGTATCAAACGTATTGTATTATACTCTCTATGAAATATTTTACAAAATGTCTCCACATATTGCAAAACCATTATGTCATGTATTCGAATAAACAATACAACAGTTTTTACAAACCGAGAATGTTAAATAAGATGTTCCTTAACGCAAAACGCGAATAGCACATATCTATTGGTGGTCTGCTTTTTCCATGAAGCCCCTTGCAGTCACCTGACGTCGGCTGTTCTAAGTTAGT
This sequence comes from Acheta domesticus, assembly GCA_031308135.1. Classification (NCBI taxonomy): domain Eukaryota; kingdom Metazoa; phylum Arthropoda; class Insecta; order Orthoptera; family Gryllidae; genus Acheta; species Acheta domesticus. The sequence continues at coordinate 14,189,639 of JAHLJT010000631.1, read as the reverse complement.
GACGATCTAAGTATGAGGATTGTGTTGGTACGCGCAGTATGTGATTAGGCAGCCTTTCACGATCAAATATGTGCATTTTCAGACAAAATTGAAACTGTTTCATTATGAATGTATTTTCCCCCGAGATTCTGGGTATCTAACGAATTCATTGACCCTTTCACACGACCATGGAGTTCTTAGTTCTCAACGTCTGCGCGCACACGAAATTTCGTAATAAAATGTTCTAAAAGGGGCAATGAGCTGCAACCCGCTTGCCAAAGTAGGGTATTGGAGCGCATGCCACGCGGTATCGTGAACATTGTTTCGTTATTTGCCTTTTTCAGTGAAAATCATGGATTCAGAAAGACTGCCCAAAAAGGTTTATAACTGGACGCCAGCAAGACGGAAGAAAAGAGGACGGCCAAGAGTGAAATGGAAGGATGGTGTAACAGTGGCAATGGAAAGAAGAGATATGTACAAGACTCTTGGCATGACAAAACAAAATTGCGCCTTGGATGCAATAAACGGCCAACATAGAGCTGTAAACATCACTACTACGACAGTAAAAATCAGAGTTGGTTTTTGGTTTTTGTATTTTTTTCCAAACTCCTGGATATCTTAACGAAACCATTGACACACTTCTCACACGGCCATGGGCTCCTTAAATTTCATTCAATTTCTGCGCGCATACGAATATAAACATAAACCTGGTCCCTTGTTAATGTACAAACGTACGGCCGAAAGAAGTATATGGCTTCCATTTGTATGGCTCTTGTGTCGATTCAACTAGAAATTAATGTCAGCGGAAATGGAGTTGTTAACGTCTTAACACTCTAACTTGCTATGTTGTCTAACTCAACGCTTTGAACTTGCCAGAGCTATATCCGCTAACATCTCACTAGAAGAAGTGCGAAGGCCTTGCTGCGTTGTCTCAAAGTTTACGGAGTAAACAATTCAATTAGAAGTAGAAGTCCCGCTAAGTGTGAGGTATTTCCTTGCGCTGTTAACGTTTATTTCCGTCAGTATTCGTTGAAACGTCACGTGTGGAAAATGGTTGCAATTCCTAATAAATTGTTAAAATGATTCAATCGCGCTTGCATATGCTTTCTCCGCTCATCCAGAGAACGCCTTGCACTGTTAGCTCCGATCAGCATATTGTTTACTCTTTTCTCATTTACATATGAACGGGTCTTCTGTTCGTGAGATGGCTGCCGGTCGTCACTACGAAACGATGAGTTGATAACAATGACTCAGAAAAGTCATACAAGAGCTGGTCGTTGGTAGAGTCCTTGCCGGGACCGTGCACACGAAGCTGCAACGTGATCTGTTGTTTGCACGAGGGTGAATGGCTTTTCGTAGGAAAGTATGACCTGTCGAGCGATGATTAAGATGGGGAAATACAACTCCTCACGTTGGATCCATGCGGATGTGGCTGAAAGAAGATCGCTGCATCGAGGATGCGACTCTCTAAATATTGTACCTTTAAACTTGTGTTTGATAAAGTGGAAGACGACTGCAGTAGTCTTTGCTTCTCTGCAACATGCATCGCAAATTGTTTCAGGAGCATCGTGCTTACAATTATTTGAGAAAGTAAATGAGACTGGTATACGCCATAGGGAACTTTCTCGTTCAACTTTCGCGTTTCGCAGCCGACCTTAGGCATTAACATTTTGTGTTAGAATAAAATGTTCAATGCTGGAGGTTTTTCTTGAAAGGCTAAATATGAATACGGTTCTTGGAGTTTTGTGAGGTTTTTAAGCTGCCGTCGCTAAGGCTCTTCTGACCAGGAGGTCCCAAGGTGCGAGTTCCGACGATCGCGAATTTCTGTTACTAGCTACCTAGCTAGGACGAATTCAGCCGTGGGCCAGAGGAGGATTATAGCGGCCGTCTGCTCCGGTAGATAGTTTTCCGTCATTTATTCCATGAATGTCGGAGCAGTACCCTAAACACGGGCCACGGACCGCGCGCAATCTTTTCTTTCTCGTCCTTTTCCTTCCTGACCCCTCACACACGCACATACACACCTTACATGCTCGACATGTCGGATGCGTAGAGCTTGTCTCGGCTGGGAGAGGGGGCGTCCCACTGGCGGTGACATCTGAAGGGGAAATTTCTGCAAGCAGGCCTGTAGATCGACACCTCGTATCACATACCAGCGGGTGAGGGCACCGCCAACCACTGAGATACAGCATTCACTACATCCAAGGGACGAATGGCCTCGCGTCCAGACTCGCAAACTAATCAATTCATCGAGAAAATATTTTACTTATATAGTCTTTCTTTCGCAACAAAAATATATTTTTAAATAAAGACTTTACTTGGTAACCAGTACATACGTACTTGGTGTTGAAGTTTCGTTAGAACTCAATAGAACCTCCAGTCCGCAGAGCATCTCTTGGATCAGTTACTTGCTACACTGTCTAATTGGACCTCCGTCGACCGCATACTAAACTGATATAGGAGTGTCTGCTGCATGATGCACGCGAAGCCCTACATCTAAACATTCGAAAGAAGCGGGAAGACTTTAATCATCATGGCGGGATTCGAACCCGTTACGCGTGGAATGGTGAAGAACTATCAAGGCGGTAAAACAGAGAAGAATTACAGATACATATGTCTGTCAGGCAAAGCAAACGACGAACTAAAAATGGAAAAGGCACGTGCAAATTTATCAGTGTTATTTATCAATTTTTTTTTGCTGGGAACCAAAATCGTTTCAAACCGGCCAAAACGACCATACAGATGTTAAAAGGTCGTACTGGTGTATTCAAATATCTAGTTCGGAGCGGCGTTGAGCCGAGTCTCGGTCCACCTCTGTCTGTTTCCGTGGCCGACACATGACATATTGCAACGTGTAATACTCTGCGCCAATGGCTATAGCCCGGACAGCAGCCGCTCATCAATACCAGTCCATCCTCAGGCAGGGCGCGTCCAGCGCTGTTGACGCCGGCACCGCGTGACGGATGCCGCGGCCTATCCTCCTCTTCCCCCCCCCTCCATAGACGTGCGTGACGTAACGCCCGCCCCGCCCCCTTGCGTGCGTGCGTGGGTGGAGGTAAACACCGTTTCGCCACCGCCACTGCTTGATGCAACGGGAGAGTGACATATGGTTGCGGTGGGTGTAGTTCCCGCCTATCGGCTACGAACTGCACACACTGGAAGTTCCTGAAGGTTTTGCTTTGGCCCTGTTCTCGTTTGCGCCCGTTGTGTAAGATATGCGTCAACACCAGAAGGTTTAAGTACAGTACCGCTGCTCTGTTACGTGATACTATATTTCGCGGACAGACCGTGAGATTTGAATCGGGGTTTTACAGCGTTTGTGTGTTTCTTTCTTGTACCTTCAGTTCCGAAAATGTTGATTACATTGACAGTTAAGCTAGCGAGGGATTATTGTCTTCCACTCAACTGAGCGAATGGCATTGGCATTGACGGAAGTGAGCGGCGGCGACGTTGGCAGGCATCCGCATTCCGAGGAGTTGAGGGCATTCTTCTGCGACATTTTTTTGTTCACTTCGCTCTCCATCGCGCAGAAAACTAATGTTAGAATACAATATCTATTTATCTATCTAACATATACATTGTGTGTAGAACGTGGCCGTGACACCTGTGACTATTCCCATATGTGAGATTCACAGGCACTCGTCAATTAGCCTGGAGCAGTTGGAAGCAGTCTTTTCAAACGCTTCTCTTACAAGTATGCTGATATACGGTATTTACGGAATGCTCCTAAGCGCTCGAATGACGTTACCCGCTGAGAGTCCCACGAAAACAAAAATTCGGAGTGTCAGTAATGAATGTGGCGTGGATGCTGAACACTATATATATGAACACTACGAAGTAATATATGAACACTATATAGCTGTATACAAGGAAAGTCGGCATTGAAGGTCGTACAAGGTAGTTTGGTGCGAAGTCCTACGTTAAATGTAGGTTATGAAGCGCATAATGAGAATGCAATTCGATTGTGTTCATTTCTGAAATAGGTAGGCCACTTGATAATTTTCGTTAATTTCTGAACTTCTGTCAAATACGTGATGGCGATTTGCGAACTATTTTCTGTGACATGATAGCAGCGACATTAGGTACACCAATTGTAGCAACTACCTATTTCTACACATTTCGAGGCATCCTAAATACGAGTAGGTATATTCATGTACATAAGCGCGCGGCCACATACACACACACACACACACACACACACACACACATGTACGTACGTACGTACGTACACGCGCGCGCGCGTATCTCAAGTATTGTCCATACCAAAAATACTTAAATTAAAAAGGAAATGTAGGTGTAATAGCGAAATAATTAAAAATAAATCAATCATAAAAAAATGAGAAACGCATAAGTGTTTTTTTCTTGATGCAATAATTGAAGAATAAGAGCTTCACTTTTTCGAAATGTGTAGCTCGAATTCTGGGGAACATTTCATGTCCCTGAGGGCAGTGAGTAGCATCGTAATCCAAATGCCAGACTAGCGTAGACGCCGAAGGTGTTCCCGAGCATTGTGTCTGTGTGTGTGTGTGTGTGTGTGTGTCTGTGTGTGGAGACGTCGCTTGAGGGTTTCTCCGGGCGCCCGCTGCCGGCCTCCAGCCGCGCCCGGCGCGAGCACTGCCCCGGCTGCGAAGGGGCTGCGCAACGCCACGCCGCGCTGCGCCGCGCTGCGCCGCGCTGCTCAAACGAGTCGCACGAGTCCCGGCCGCTACGGGCAGTGGGGCCCCAAGAGCTGCCGGGCGCAAAACACACATTTTTTTCCCTCGTCTATGCGTTATATAGTGGAAACTTTTGGAATCGTGCCAAATATTCGAGGTAGAGATTGCGGTGGTAAAATTACTTTGAGGGTCCGAGGACACGAATAAAGTGGTTTTTATGAAAATAATTATTTTGCGGCTTGGACTGTATTTAGACTCTCGTATTATGCAAAAATACTCACTAGCGATAAAAACTAGTCGTTCTATAGAATAGAACAGAGAATTTCGTACTGGTTAGTTTTCTAATGTCTTTGGTCTGGGCTGAATTTTCGGTTTACCCTACTTACCATCTTCCCAGATATTGCACATGTATTGACACATAAATATATTTTTTTTCACATTTTCTCGATTTTTCGGTTCACTAATGGTAGAACTGAACATTACATTAAGAATATTATAGAAGTGTAAAACCAGGTCCTATATGTCCGGATTCTCACCTGACAACCTCCTCAGGTACCAATCAGGAACAGAAGGGAAATTATAACAATTAGTGACATAATGACGAATATTAATATTGGTTTGGGGTAGATTCATGGTTGTCAACATACAGAATATGCCACAGTTGTAATTCTCCTGACAACTGGACATAAAATGGCGGGATCGGTAGAACAATGGAATGCGCTACTCGCTGTATCTAGGAACTCGCGGCGAGGCGAGGCGGCGGCGGAAGTGGCGGCGCTTCGTTAGAATGCACGCTGCCTGCGAACGAAGGCGGCCCATTCCACAGATCGCTCACCAACACTCGCCACGTTGTGGGGGGAATGGAATGGGACAGTGTTGCGCTTAACCTCTTTCACGGAAAGTAAAATCAGTTAGTTGTATTGTTTGGATTTTTCGGAAAACTTCACGTTCTTAGATTCTTTTTATAAGCAGTGAAATGTGAAAGATAATCTTGTAATTGAGAAAGTAAATTACTTCGATGATAAACAGTGATGAACCACGTGCTGTTGCCTGGGAGTGGTGCCTACGTACAACTCACATATGTTGTCACATAATTATCAAGAAAAAAGAGTGAAAATGATAATACGGCGTTGGCGTGGTGAATCTTGGGTAATTTGCCCCTTTTACCTTTCAGACTTTGATGTCATTACGTGAATATTGTGTTTAAAGAGAGGTAGGTGCATTTTTGGTATTGATGAATGCGTGCTGGTTAAAAATGCCTAGTCATAAACTTGTGTCCCAAATAAGAGATTCAAGATTCATCTGTATTTTTATCTGCAATGAAGGTCAAAAGCAAGTTTAAAATTAAAAAAAAATTGAGGGCTAGGGTCAGATATTGTAGACGTAGGACCAAACTTCAAGACCTAGGGCCCCTACGAAATCAAAAGATTGGGGCCCTTCCTTTTGAATAATCGAACACAAACGAAAGATAAGTCACAGAGATACGTCGTTCGCTCGTGCTGGGGGATAAGGCAGCACGGAACTCTTTATATTTGTTTCATAATTTCCATTTATATTTAATATTCCGGTAAAACAAGTAATTTAAAATATGAATTAAGTAAATACTCGAATATTTTAAAAAAATGTAAAACTAGTAAAGTAGGTAAAAATTGCCCTTAATTTTTATAAATTAACAATATTTTTGTTTGGAACTTTATTGGGGCTCTTAATATAGTTTATTAGTCTCATCTGGGGCCGTCCTTATGTGTATGGTTGGGCCTTCAGGCAGCTGCCAGGTTTGTCTGGACGGAAGTTCGCCCTGGCGTAAAGGGATGGGAAATTTTGTTCATTCTGCCGAAAGGATGGAAAAAAATCAGTTTGGGATTCGCCGAGAGGAATGGTAGTCCAGTAGCTGGTCTGTAACGAGTTCGCTCAGCAAATAATCCGGACAAAAAACTCTTCCGCGAAATATTTTTATGCACGGACAACCGACACCCTTCTGATCAAATAAAAATGGGGAGCGAACAAGCTCAAACAACTGGTAGAACTTTTTTGATTTTTTTACTGAATTTGAGACGGTTTCCGGATGGAGTCTTTGATATTCGTACCCACAATATCGTACTTAAAAGAGCTGACAAATGAATACTAAGCTTCATTCCAAAGATAATTGAATGGTCCGACTGGAAAGAAAGTGAACGCAAGACGTAAACGATGAATGCAAGATTTTGTGTGTGTGTGTGTGTGTGTGTGTGTGTGTTATCACGTATAAAAAATACACAGAAGTAATTTTTTAGTACTATAATTTCGCGCTTCTGGGCGAATTACTCAATTTCTTATAAACTCTAATTTGATGATCAATTAACGACGAATTCGGGAAAGAAGCATACATCGTGACAATATTAGATGGGATTGCAAGAAAGCTTGGCCGTTCCGACGTCTCTTCGACGACCGTGCCGGGCCCAACAGCGGTCGTTCCAGTCGGTCAGTAACCCACGGGAGGACACCCGGGGCAATAAAAGCCGGCGAGGCGGCGAGCGCCAGGCGTGTCCGCAGAGGGGGGGGCGGAGGGGGGCTACTTGGGAACCGGATTGGTTCTCCGGCGCGTGACGCTTCACACGCAGCATTCCGCACAGGGCCCGTGCCTGCCGGGTGCACGCGCGCAACAATGTCGACGGGCGTGAGCATGGTCGGGACGCAAGTCTACCCAACCGTTTTGCCCCTGCGGATAGAAGTCGCGACGGTGGTCACAATCTGGCGGATTGATGTCTTGGACGACATCAATTGTCGGCTCGGGAGATGCTTCAAGCTATGCGTTTATGGTGAAGGTATCCTGAATGTCTTAAGCGTGAGAACCTGTACGAGGGATGGTTCAGTTAATCCTGTGATGTTTCCATTAAGCAATTAACTTTATGAACGGGGATGAGCTGAACTGAATTTCTGTGGATGCCAGCCTGGATTAATACTACGCACTGTTCACCCGCTGGATAGGAACAGACTAAACACAGTTCCCTGATGGATAGGATTTTGAATTATTTTTTAAATAAAATTTAAGTGAATAAAATTAAAAATATTTTGTATGAATTTCTAAAATTGCAAATGTTATTATTTATTTTTAATATTAGTTTTGAATAGATTGAATATTTCAGTGTCATTAGGATGCTACAGAATTCGATTATGATTGGGATGCTACAGAATTCAGTTCAGATTAGATTGGCACGTATCGTCAACCTGACCCACAGAATGACTGGAACTGAAGATTCATGGATCAGAAGATATTAAGATCGAAGTCCGACGAACGTGCACCGGAGCGCGGACGCAGTCGTACCCAGGACGTCTCTCACTAAAGTGTGGAATAACATCCTAATCTTCTGAATGTGTTGTGTTATATGTCCAGTTCACGACCCGCCAACTGCCATGACCGCTCTTAATAACTTTTGTCAACAAAGATCGTGTGCATTATGTTAATTTCGTCGTCTTACATTTCATACATTGTCTCAAATTTACGGACTTATTCCACTGTTGGTAGAAACTGTAGCATTCAAGAATCAATCCACGACTGATGGATCTCCTTTTCAATCCAGTCTAATCGACCACTTAAAGCGTTCTGTGTTTGTTATTTTATTATTATTTTTTTCTTTAAAGTGGGTCTGTGGGGAATTGGGATGGCCATTGGATCCCTTGGTGTACGTACCAGCTGCGGTGGCCGGCGGCGCTGCGCTGGCGATCGGGTCGATGGCTGCCCGCATGGCCCCGCCGCCCCCGCCGCTCACACTGCGCGCGCCTTTGTTTCGAAAGGCGGTGAGCGGGCTGATTGCCGGCTTCGCGTTTGATAACCCTCCCACCCTTCTCCCTTCCCTCCCTCCCACACTAACTCCCCCTCCCACCCTCCTCTCCCGTCCACCCTCCCACTCTCGTTTCCCGCCCACCTTCCTATCCCTCCCACCCTCCTCTTCCGCCCACCCTCCCACCCTCCTCTCCCGTCCACTGTCCCACCCTCTTCCGCCCACCCTCCTATCCCTCCCACCCTCCCACCTCCTCTCTCGACCACCCTCCCACCCTCCTCTCCCCCCACCCTCCCACCCCTGCTATCCCTCCCACCCCTCCTATCCCTTCTTCCCCCTCCCCCTTTCCCCTCCACCCCCTCTTCCCCTTCCTCACTCTCTTCGCAAGCGCCTCGGCGCCCCCTGATCGTTCTGCTGCATAATCTGTGCAGAGGCTGAGCGCCCGACCGGGCTCTGCCATCCGGCGTTAGCATGCGGCTGGCTGCCCCCTCCCAATCCGCAATGGTCCAACTCGTGCTTATTCTATCAGCAGCGCGGGGCCGCGCGGCGCTGTTGGCGAGCGTGGAGGGGGGCGGGGCGGGGAGGTGTAGCCCGTGCGCCGATGGCTCCACATCCTCATCCTCATTCGCGAGAGGTGCTCGCGTCCTCTCTGCCCCGTTGGGAGGCGCTCGCTTAACTCCACACGGAAGGGCGCCTGCAAGTGCTGGGAACGTCCGAGGAAGCAACTGTCCGGGGACGAACGGGGACAAATCGGGGAAGTTCACGAAAGCAGGTGGAAAACAGGTGATACAACAAAATGAACTTTCTCGCACTTTCGCAACTTTTGCAATTTTCGAAAATTCAGAGTACAACGAAAATGGGATCTGCTTCATTTCATAAATGCCCTACGCTCTAATAAAGAAAAGAAAAAAAAACATTTTGTTATAAATTGCATTTACTTCGACGAGCATTATCCGAAAACTACTCTCATTTTGAAAATATTGACCAAGGTCTTTTAAAAGATCTAATTTTCGTGATCACATTTCATTGCAGAAAAAAAAGTGTTTCATCAATTGTGTTGCTTTGCAATGTTGATTTTTTGCAATTTTCGAAAATGCGGACCACCGGAAAGGGGATCAGCTCAAATTTTATAAGCTTACATTTTTCTATTCAAGAAAAAAAATATGGAGCCATTTTTGAGGCTTTTTGTAATGTTAAGGCTTCACGCAAAGCATTCCCGAAATCAGAATATCCGTTTTAAATTCGTGGGTCACGAGTTTGGCTAGATTGATCGCAATTCATTTTGAAGCAAATTGTCCAGACGGTATGGGCGCAGAGGTTGATGTTTTGCCGTCATCTATGTTTTCTTATCAAGGACCAACAAAACGTGGATTCTGACTATGTTTCTCTGTTGACGAATCTTCGGTTTTTGCCGCGGTTTTTTACAATATTTTCTGTATGGTACGTAAGTAAAGTGCCAGAAAGCATAAAGTTTTAATTGGAAAATGTGATTATTAAAAATGAAATGAAACGCATATAATGTAAATTTTTTTAATGTTCTTCATTATTTACACACTTTCAACAAACAAGGTAATTTTAATGTCAAATTACATTCATGAAGTATATTTAAAAATTCAAGTTTCGCGCCACTTTAATTTTCCTATAGCTGATTTGGAGGTACGTTTATATGAATTATTAGGTATCAGATTTAACCGATTCTGTACAAACTTGTTCCATAACTGAATTCGCAATAGCTTCAGTGATCTGTTTGGCATGCAAAGTCATTGCAATAGAAACTTTAAAGGGCAGGTTCTTGAGATTCGTGAAGCACCTCTAGATTAGCGCATTTACCAAAGTCGTCCATACCACACGGTGGTGTAAAAAAGTTTTGATTTCCTACTACGCTGAAATTATGAAAACGAATCCAACCAGGCGTTAAAATGTCATCTGGTAGAAGGCTGGCTACACTAGGCGGCGGTGGAGATGCAGCTGTAGAGTCTATGATATTAGCACAGTTATCGGAATCATTCTTACCACACGGTGGTGTTAAAATGCGTTCGTCTGGTAGTAGGCTGGCTACACTAGGCGGCAGTGGAGATGGAGATATAGATTTTACATATTGAGGTGCAAGGAAGCTGCACAACCCGTTCGTAGAGTTGAAGGAAACTGACATTTGTTCTTGAGAGAATCCACCGCCACAATGAGCCACTCCAAATACGTCGAACAATACGTCGCCAGCACATAGGGTGCTCTGCACGTACAATTGGTCGACGCACGCACTCTCATCAAAAAGAATGTAACCGGGAGCACACACGGGACGTTTGCAGATGATCTCAAGCTCTCCAAAATACTCGTACCTCGTTTGTTCACTGTTAACCTGCCGTCACGGTCACAAGGTCCCAGAAGAGGATAACACTGGGATTTGCCGTCTCTCGCGTAGAAAACGTGATTGTCAGACAAACAATTCTGTTGAAAAGAATCACAATATACGAACTGTTCCATCATCGGAATTTCATTTTGTGCAGAATACTTCAAATTTACGTCAGTCACAACATTTGGAGAATGTACAGGACCCACGATCTCAGATGGTAGGAAGATCACGTTTATCACATGCTTGCAGTCAGCACATGCTTGCACATGCTTTCCAGCACAAATTATTTTCTCCAGTGCGTCTGGAACGAGACCCGAATTTATGGGGTGTAAAAGAGCGATCGTTCCTTCGTATACAGTTTTGTAGAGTTGTCCATCGATCACTTGAAAACTGGTATCTACGAGAAACAGTGCATTTTCATTGTTGATTCCATTTTGCCGACGACATAACACAGCGTCAAGAATCTCTTCCTGGCGAAGACCTTGCGTTAGGAGTGCATTGCATTCGTTGTAACTGTACAAGCCACTATCGACTCCAAAATGTGCTGGTAGGCGTGGCAAGTATATCACGTTGTGCCTCTTTAGGCGCGTTGTTGAATCGCTTCCAGACTCCGTGCGCGCCAGTGAAAAAATCACTAGCAGCACTAGCCCCGTGGAACACATCTTCTCGGTCGGTACGTTGGCTCGCAACTGCGCGATATGTGGTGTGTTGCAACTCGTAGTTGCTATCTTTCTGCTCCAAGTTCGCCTTGAGAGCTACTGGTTTTTACCTTGAATTTGGGCAGGTTTTTTTCCTTACAAGTCGTCGAATATTTTACTTTTGGTGTCTCAACATCGAGCGATCCTGATCCAGAACTCATTAACATTTAACCACCGCCTGTGTGGCTGAAGTTTGTTATGTTTGGCCGGTAGCCATGCCTGCTCGCGTCTACCTTCCGACTCGCACAGCCGCCGAGTTCCGGTGCAGCACCCGCATGCCACGAAGTGTAGCCTCTTGCCCCCCTCCGGAGCACCGAAACTCTCGGACGAAAATGGGGACTTCAGCTGAATTGCACACCAATTCGCCCCTCATGCTCACAGAAAATGGAAAAATGGGGATATCACAATAACCGGTAATGTGATATACCGCTAACAGATACCAAATACCGATAACAAAATCTCTAATATTGGTTTATATTGGAAATATCGTTGGCATTTAAAATTAAATGATCACTGGTGTTGTCATTGCCAACAATGTTATTTATTTCAAGAAGAGCAGCTTTCGATGGCTTAGCCATCATTATCAGTTTGCTATTTCATCATTGTTTGCTTTTTTCTTGTACTAGAAAACTGATGATGATGGCTAAGCCATCGAAAGCTGCTCTTGTTGAAATAAATAACATTGTTGGCAATGACAACACCTGTGATCATTTAAAATCTCTAATGTCTAGATTGACGATATGGGTTTGAAGTAATGTTTACATCTTATATTTAGGAAACGAAAAAATCGCTTGCTCGCATTTCTTTGCACAATAATAATAATAATAAATTGATGGTGCTACTGCTAATTACTGAATTTATAATGAAATTTACAATTTAGATTTGCCGCAGTAAATTCTGAGAAGAGAGCTGCGGGCAGCGGTGGCTGTGAATTCTGTGAACAGCGCGGCGTCGGTTGCTGATTTGCAATAGAGAATGAAATAGAAATTGTACAATTAGCTTACATACACGATATGCATAATTAAGTAGTTATGCTTGTTTGTACGAACAACTTCTCACGTGCAATTCCAGTGCATTGAAACCATAGGTAACAGATGCAGTGTTTGTGTCTATCGCCTTGTGAGCTTATCCCAGTAATGTGGCGCGACACACGTCCTCATTCCTTATTAACCCTAGATTACATAGGAGTCGTCTGTCAGAGGACGCAACTAGTGCCGGAAGCTTTCTCAACCACTTCCCCTCACTCCCGTTTCTGAAACTCTTGAGTACCTTCATTGTGTGAGTAACCAGTGAAATACACAAACCTTGTGCGCGTTCTTATTTCCGGTGTACATCAATACGCGTCGTCCAGTAGACTTCGCCTTTGTAATTACGCCAATTTTTTTGGCGCTGTATTCCCTAATATTGTGAATAATGAATACGAAAATGAGTAATGATTGCCTTGACTTGTAGCATTTAAGTTTTGTTCTGAACACTAAGCAATCATAATCGGACGACGGCGATCATAAAGGTCGCACGACGAGGTACTACGGCGGACGGTTCTCAAAAGCCACGTGTGGACAGCACCAAACAAGTGGGAGAGTCAAGTTATTTAGGTGTATCTATAAAAACCTTTAAAATATATATTTTTTTAAATTTCATATCATACATGTTCAATCCATTAAATTTAGTGTTTCATTCTAAAAATGAGATGATCTTTATTTTTACCCAAAGTAGTTTGTGATACTACGCCTTGTAATAACTAGATATCGGATGTTTAGGGAAATGCCTATTTTTTTCTAGCGAACTTATTGAAAGGCGGATAATATATGTGCACGAATAATGAGAAATGATGACATATGACGAAGTTTTATAATGCTTATTTTTGCTTATTTTAGCGTAAATGCCTTTTTTTGCATAAATGCCTTTTCTTTAGAATTATTGCACGTTTTTGCCTTTTATGTATAATTTTTATATACAATGCTAAGATATCAGAAAATCGGCCATGGTCCAGCCTGATCATTCGTTACGAAACCTTCAATTCACATATTTGTATTTTGAAATACTGGAGAATTCATTTTTCTCCATTTCCCTATTTCATAAATACTAGGCATGTTCTGAGAAAATGGTCGATTGACAATACACCAAAGGCACTTTCTGAGTGGAACTAAACGTAAATTTTCAAAAGGTTTCAGTGTTGCTAATGTTGGACTTCTAAAATATGTGCCAAACACATCAGTAGGCGTTCAGAAATCCTCTATATTCAAACTGATTTTGTCTCCCAATCGTTGCAGATTTGAAGTTGCGATCCTTGAAAAGTTACTGGAACAATATTGCAATGGAAACTATTAAGAATAAAATGTACAAGAGTTGTAAATATGTATGGAGTTTTACAAATAATTTTTTATTTTATTGTGAATGTAATTTACGACAGTTCCTTTTTTCTCCTTATTCTTGACATTTTCAGTGCCTTTTAAAGGGCGATATTTTGTGCCTAAACATCCGAAGTCAGTAATAAGGCTTGGTAGAGGTCGCCTTTGTAATCTAGAGGGCTAACGCCTTTGTGTGCCCTGCCCTGCCCGGACGCGACCCTAGCGCGGCGCGCGCGACCAGATGCAGCAGTTAGTCGGGCGGTGACGGTGGCCTCCACTGTAGCGCCCTCCCCGTCGCGTCGTTCCAGCCCCTGTGACAGCACCTCGCGTCGCAATAGCCCTCGCCCTTGGGCGCCGCGGCTATAAAGCCACTTGCCCGCCCGCCCGCCCGCGCGTCGTTTTGCGGCGCGCCGCGGACGGCAGGAGGCGGCGGCGGCGGCGGCGGGCGCGGTTCCCTCGGTGAGCGCCGGTAATGTGAAAGAAGGGGGAGGGACTGGGAACGCCCGTGACGAGGAGAGATAAGGGAGGGTTGATGACGCGTTGCGAGGCCAGTAACGTCAGGACCGGATGTGAGGGTGCCCTCCATTCCTCTATTTTTTATTTTGGAAATTAAAAAGAGTATATATATATTATATATATGCTCTGGCGCTTAAGCTCAGTGGCCAGCGGTGGGATGAGACAATTCACCTCTCAGATTGAGAAGACGAAAATACGGCATGAGGATGTCCTCGTGCTAATCACTTCGTGTCAATCCATGGCCCATACGTTGGCCCACGCGCCAAGTACAAACAAAAAATGATAATATAAGGATATTCTGTTGTTATGTAGAGGACGGAACGGGATTTTTTGTTGAATAGATTGTCCATATGTATTGGTATTATGATGCAAAGGTCCAAGCATAGTTCTTAAAGAGGATGTTATTTCCATTGACTGGAATCTTAGGGGGTTGTCCGTAAATTACTCAACACAGAAAAGGGATTGTGGCAGTGTCAATCTGCGTTACATATGGGTCGTGGGTGAAAATTTGGTGTCAAGTGAAGCTGATTAATTTTTTCAATTTTTCAACATTTACTTATTTAGGTTTACTTGCTTTTTTAAGTCTTACACTATACGTAACATTAGCTAATTACATTGTTTAAATGTATGAAATTATAAGTTATTATGTACAATTGTCACAAGTCTTATTGTTAATGTAGCCAGCATCACCAACTAATTCTGGCTTTAAGTATCTTAAATTTTATTATATAACAAATAAAATTAAAAGAAATTGTTTTGTCTGCGATATAAGTTATTTCTACTTCTTTTAAAGTGTGTGAGAGGGGTTCAAGTTCATGGTATTGGTTTGGAGAGTGGGGATACACAAAATATTCCAAATTGACGTTACGTAATTTATGGTCGGCCCTGTAATATGATGCCAGTGACAAAGTTGTCTGGCAATTTCTGGAATTCGTGAATAATTTGATTGTGAATATACATGAATGATTATGATGGAGCGATGGAATGACGGGCGGGGGAAACGTGAACCCTGAGGAAATGCCCCTGCCCTCACGTGGTTTGCTCACAATTTCCCGGGATTTGAAACCCGCTCTCAGCTCTCGAAGGCGACCGGTTGGACTTCTAAAGTTCAAGGGTATTCATTTAGGACTGTTGCTTAGGGGCTCTATAATTCTGGTTTATTGTTGCGGTAAGCAAACATAAGAGAGAGTATTTGATTCCAAACCACAGCGATGGAATTCACAAGCATGTGTGTTTAGTTTGCAACCTCGTTACATGTTGAAAAGCGACCATTAGAAAGAGTATTTTGATTACGAAATTAGAGTGCGAGTGATTTTGGCTGAGAAACTCTAAACTATTCTTGAAGCCAAGAATGTGTATTCGGAAAGAAAAGTTTTGAATCACGCACAGAACTTTCGACGTAAGGAACATAAGCGAGCGTTATACCCCAATAGTATTTACTGCTATTGCGTTTCTCCAAATAAGTCATCCCTTTTGAAATCACGTAGTCGACAGTTTAGCCATCAAATTATTTATGTGAAAGATTAGATAATTTACCTATTTGGATTTTTCAGCACTTAAAATTCACGTGTATAGGATTAGTAGAGTCTCTTTGGTTTCAATGGGTTTAATATGTTCCGAGTGAAAAAAGATGCATACGAGAAAATATCAATTTTCTACCCAGAGCTATGGCGTTATTTTATTGTAAGCCTCGGAAAAGAAAACGGTTACCTTCCGTAGACATCATCTCACACGTACACACTGAGTACATATTGGTGAGAGATGCCGTTTGCGGGACAATTCTTTATTTAGAGAAATGCTGGGGAGGGGGGAGTAAAAATCGGATGTGACAAGCCTGGGAGAAAGATGCACATAGATGGGCAGAATGTAGCTGTGAAATTGAGAAGAGCGAACACTGGAATTCGGGGAAACGTGGCTCCGCGACCTGCCGTGGAGGAGCGGCGCGAGGGGCGAGGGCGGAGGCTGGGCAAGGCAGCGCGCGGGGACGCCGCAGGGGTCGCGTGTAGAGTGAGTAGCGCAAAGCCGGGCGGGCGGGGCGGGGCGGCGGCGGCACGGCAGGGCAACGCTCAACTTTCGCGCAGGGGATGGGCGTGGCGTTGACGCGGCCGGGGCTGCGCGACACGTCGTGTTCTGTCCTGTCGTGTAATGCCGAGCGGCGGCGAGCGCAGCGCGGTCGGAGCGGAGCGGGCGCTGCCGTGTTGTTTTATTCAGCGCTCTTCGTCGCGCGTCAACAGCGCCGAATAATTGCGCGCGGCGTCGGCGGTGCTCGCGGGCCCTTGCACCGCCCGCGGGCGTCACCGCCCCCGCGCCCGCCCCCGTCCCCTCGCCCGCCCCCTCGCCCGCCCCCTCGCCCGCCCCCTCGCCCGCACCCGCGCCCGCACCCGCCCACTCGCCCGTCACCGCGCCCGCACCCGCGCCCACCCCCGCCCCTGCGCCCGGCCCATCGCCCGGCCCCGCCCCCGGGCCCGCCCCCGCGCCCGCCCCCGCGCCCGCCCTCACGCCCGCCCACGCGCCTGCCCCCGCGTCCGCCTCCTCTCACCGCTCCCGGCCCCTCGCCTACGCCCGCCCCCGCGAACGCCCCCGCCCCCGCGCCGGCCCGCGCACGCCCCCGCCTACCCCCGCGCCCGCCCGCCCCCGCCCCCGCGCTCGCCCCCACCTCCGCGTCCGCCTTGTTCGTCGCCGCGGTAGCTCGAGAGCCGGGCTGTGGAGGGCGCTTCACGCGGCGAATGGGAGCCTCGCAGTAAGGGAAATCCCCAGAGAAAAGAGACCAGTTGCATCAGGCTGGAGAAAAGAAGAGAAGAGGATTGTGTCGATGAGATGGGAAAGAAATGTGAAGGACTTTCTGCCGAATACAGTTTAATGGATGTCTTTTCCTCGTCCAATTTTGTGACTGTCGAATTGAAGTGTTTGAAGGCAACTCCTGGTTTTCTTCAACTGTGTCCGGTAGAAGGTCGTTGCACAGTTCTTTCTAGAAGCTGCAAGAAGATAGGTTCAAAGTTTATTATCTGGCCATTTAATCTGCGGAATGCTCTCGAGACCATATTAATAATGCTTCAGATATTGGTTTGTGTGCTTTTAAATACACTAATCGCAGTACTCCTGGTAAAGTTTTATGAGCAATTATTTGATTGTGGCTATGAGATGGAAATGAGAATGAGTAAGGATGGAAGAACGTTCTGCCGAAAGCAGTTAATTTTCCTTGCCAAGTACAATTTTATATAGAACCTGTTTAATCGCGTGGAAGGCTTCTACGTATTTTTCTTCCGATAAGCTACGAGAATACATGCGTTTGTTTGTGCATGGAATGTGAGCGCTTCACAACTCCGTCATCGGTGAATATTTCATTGCTGCAATTTGTGCACGTCTCAAAGATAAATTTCCATTGCCAGTTTTCACCTGTAAAATTGAAAATACAATTTTTATTTTCGAATATCCTTTCTTTTAAAGATTGCGAGATAGATTTGTTACAACTTCCTCTAAAGGTACAATTGCTCTGCTCTCTTTAAGAAAAGAGGCAATGATTCCAATGGTCTCTTCTAAATCCTTTGATGAAGTGAGCCTTAAGAAAAGTTAGGGTGCCACTGAAATTACCACTTTAATACACTTCGCATTCATCTTTTTCGAACTTCGCCTTTCGAATCGATGCAGCCACATTCTCCTCGAAAGTGACAACTAAATCCCTAATATCAATGAAATTTTCAGAATAATGAGTAACACATAACGAAGTTCCCCAGCTCTTGATAATAAGTTCTGGTGAAAGTGGTACATCTGACAACATTCCTTTGAATTTTTGAAATTGAATAGTAGCTTTAAGAAAAATTCGTTTTCGGGAGGAAATAAGTTTATTCACGATGCGCACCGTGAGTAGCATGAATCACTTTGGGATGCAGTGATGTGAGCACCTCACACCCGCCTTAGCGTGAAAGAAGTGCCGTCTTTCAGTAAAAGCAGCAACTAGTCATTTTTAGAGACCGGAATTTTATGTAATTACATATTTTTTGTCTTTCTATGTACCGTTTTCAAAATTTTAATCTTGGCGAATTGTGGACGACTTAACACAATGTCCATTTTTTTGTTACATATTTTTACATATTCGGTACTATATTACATATTACACATATTTGGCAATTTTCTTTACATATCTTACATATTTTGCTTTTTTCTCAATATATTTTCTTTATTCTATCAATTTTCGTATATATTTTTATGAAAAGAGGTATTTTCAAAAACTTCAGCATTTGTTCCTAGATTATTACGGCGTGCAACTGCATACTCAACTCGAGGCATTCTACAGTAATTGTTGGCTAATCGTAGTTATCGGCTGTTTGTACGCTGACTTCTATTGCGTCTGATCTGGATAACATTTTGCGAAGCTTTTACTACTGCTGGGAAAGTTGTGTGATGCAAGAGTGCATCAACTTGTGCTTACCAAATTATTTTTAAAAGTCTTCTTTTTTAAAAAAAATTGTATAGGAAATATTTTGTAAATCTAAGTTCGTATTATGTAAATGTTTTTTACAATTAGAGTATTTTAATATTACATATTATATCCTATTTTACATATTTATTACATATGCTTACTATTTTCATTACATATTTATGTACAAATTTTGACGTTTCATACTACATATTTTTCCGGTCTCTAGTCATCTTGGTCTTCCCCAGGCAGTAATATTCGTAGCATATCTCGAACAGTACACGCCACGGAAACGGGGTTGGTTCTCTTTGCATAATATGAGATAGGCGCTTCCAGGCATGTTTGAATCCAAACTTCCCCTAACATTTTGTTAGTCACTGGCGCTTCATGCCTACATATGCATTACCATGTAATTACTATATAGTCATGATCTCCAGGGGCGGATCCAGCTGTTCATTTTTTTTGGGGGGGGACATCATAGATTTTGTTAAATAATAAACATTTTCATTATATTGTCTATAATATTTTTGTAGTATACAGGGTGAGTCACGTAACTTTAGCACCTCCTGTAACTTTTGAACGGTTAAAGTTATTGCAATGCAGTTTTCACGGAAGTCCATGAGGGAAAGGGGCTAATAGATACGTGCATTAATTTCTATTTTATCACTTGTATTTTACGAGATTTTTTAGGTAACTTTGATTTTTCAAATGGAACTATACATATTTTTTCAGTCCACCATGACGAGCGTAAAAAGACAAATCCAGTGATACACATATTGTCATATGTTAGATAAGCATTTTTTTGATTAATTTTGATTTTTGCGACTGGGGTTTAACGGACATTTTGAATAGTCCACCACACAAGGTCATGCAGCGCTCCACCAGCAACGCGCGCCCGGGCAAGAGAAGGGAGATTTGAAGATACGAAACATATTCCAAATATTCACAAAACCATTGCAGTTTTTTCCTGAACTGTGCTTTCCATTCTTTGGAATTTTCAGATTTTCGTCTTTCTTTGATTGAAGGAAATGAAGAATGGAAAATAAGGATTTGTCATAAGTTTGTATCGTAATAAAATTGTTTATAACTTCAACTCCATTTAATGGGGTTTCATAAGATACGTATTAATGGGATCTTGAAACAAATCACAATAAGAATAAATAATTAAAACTGTACAAAAAATATTGCGTATTTTGAGCAAACAATTTCAATGTTAATAAGAATATAACAATAACTTAGGGATAGAAATAATCTTATTTCAATAAATACTACTTAAGACAAATCCGTATTTTCAATCCCTAAGAAACACAAAATATCTGAAAATGGATCAGGATGGAAAGGAGAGTTCAGGAAAAAATGCAACAGTTTTGTGAATATTTTTCGTATCCTCAAGTACTAAAATCCCTACCCTTTCCCGACCCCGCGTTGGCTGGGGGAGCGCTGCGTGACCTTGTGGGGCTGACAGTTACAATGAAAATATCCGTTAAACACTAGTCACAAAAAAATCACAATTACTCAAAAAACTGCTTATCTAACGTATGACAATATTTATATCTTTGGATTCGTCTTTTTACGCTTGTCATGATAGACTGAAAAAATATGTATAGTCCCATTTGAAAAAAACAAAGTTACCTCAAATATCTCGTAAAATACAAGTGATAAAAGAGAAATCAATTCACATATCAATTAGCCCCATTCCCTCATTCACTTCCGTGAAAACTGCATTACAATATCTTCAACCGTTCAAAAGTTACAGGAGATGCTAAAGTTACGTGACTCACCCTGTATATACGACATACATATTGTTTAAATAATTTCAACATTTTAATATAAACAAATATTTAAATCAATTGTGCCGTATGAAGGAAGGTAACAAACGAAAACCCTAGGCCTTTTGGGGAGTGGGGTCATGGCCCCTTTGGATCCGCCATTGATCTCCGACATGACACATTTAAACCTTACTCTGATGGATTTATCAGTTTCAACTCAAAAGCTTCCGATCTAACAGAGTTATGCGTGACGCATGCAGACATCCTGATTTTCTGGTACAGAATTGCGGTGTATGTCCTGCTGCACCAATCTTAACCAACAGCACAACTTAATCCAGACGAGTGCAGAGCTACAGCTCAAAAGAAACTGAAACATTGATGTATTGAAACTGTTGCTACTTGATGTATTTACATTAAAGTTTATATTTATTAAAAAATAAGTCTGTTTCAATCATAATTGGACCAAGCTAAATACAATTAAATGAAACATTGATGTTATGACCGAAAATTTGAGATCGAATTGTTGAGGTGGTTCCAATAAGTTTCCTGCCTACACTATAGAATAGGGGTTTCCTCTTGTTCGTTCATGATCGAAAAAATAATTTCACCCTTATGCTTGTTACAATTCCAAAACTTTACCTCAACACTCCATCCAACATCTTGAGTATGTAGTCTGCGTGTTAGATATACTATTATGGCTTAAGTGGTCATTCACATTTTAGCCGCTGTGCACGACACTGCTAAAGTCACAATGATGAAGTTATGTTTGATTTATAAAAAGAAAGTAGAATCTGTATGTGACGTATGGGAGAGAGGTATAACCTGCTTTGCACTGTTCTTGAGCTCCGGAAACGCTACCCCACTCTTTTACTGTACAAACATGAAAGGTAAATAAAATAGGTACCAACAAAGCGAAATTAGCAACATTTGAAAACTAGAAAGTTTTGCTCACGTGTTCTAAATACCTGTTTGCAGTAGTATTGCTACCAAAATGGCAACCTTCGACTCTACTCGTTTCTACTCGTGTACTAGTTGCAGAAGGTGAACTCGTTGTTAAGACGTAGCTCAGTGAAGCCTCATTATGTCCAGAAGCAAAACAAGTGGCCATGTCGGAACTTGCTCAATCGTTCAGCGAAACTGATCAAAAAACCTCATTGAAATGTTAATTATTTTTATTAGTTGCTACAAGTTCTCGGGATAAAATGAGGGTAAACGAGATTATCCAATGTAATATTACAATAAATTAAAATAATTTGGTGTATAACCTTTTGCATTGGTGGGAACCCAGCATCGGAGGAAACGCGCACATTTTCTGCGAGGAATGGCTGCATTAGCGAGTGCATTTCGCTGGAATGTGCAGCCATTTCATAAGCCACGTGTTCGCGCGGGTCGCGCTCTTGTAGGATCCCGCCCGCCGGAACGTTGCAGGGCCATTACGTATGCCGGCTGGCAGACGGGCGGCGGCGGTGCACTGTGGTCCGGTCCGGGAAAAGGGGACGAAAATATCTCGCGTCAATGAAATTTGCAACGTAAAATTCTTGGATCGGATTCACCTGGGTTTCAGACCCGACAGTGGCGGATTTTTAGCTGCATCTAAAAAAGCGCGTTGACGCTGTCAGTTTTTCCTGCGATCAGTTCCAGGTTAATGTCGGCCCACAACATTCGATGATGGGACACGCACCGCGCTGATTCACACGTCGACCTTTCCCTGATCTTTTTTTGTTTTCATCTGGAACCAATTACAATTTAAATTAAAATGACATAATTGTCAGGTGTTGGGAATGAAACCTTCCTTCTATAATAATTGTTTGTAATTTGTATTAAGAAACTATCTCAAACTCCGCCTGGCTTGCTCAACTCTCCCTACCTGTGTAGAATTTGAATACACGGGTAAAATAAGATGAAAACACATTGTTTTAAAACGTGTTTGAATCCCGAAAATTGGACCGTTTTGAAAGTAAAAGGAATCAAGACTTTCGCGATTTTCATCATGCGATAAAACGAGAAACAAAGAAAATTATTCTTTTCGCACGTGCTTGAATGTTGTAAATCGATCCGTTTTAAAAGTAAAACGTGTCCCTCTTTCCCAGTCTTCGAACCCACCGTGAGGCGGCGCGGGCGGCGCGCCGGCCAGACGGCAATGTTTATGTAGACGGGGGGGGGGCGCCGCGGGTGGCATGGGGGGGGGCGGAGACGCTTGGAGGTCACTACCGGGGGGGCCAGGTAGGCGACCTGCCGCGGCAGTCGTTGTGGGGCAGCGAGATGAGCCGAGCCGCCGCGCCCGCCCTCGCCATTGGCGGAAGCGGTTTCTCGCTCTTTCGGCGCTCGCGTCGCTCCGTGTTTGTGGCACGGCGCGCGGTCGCTGTTGGAGCCGGTTCCGTCTGCAACGCAATCGACGGTCACTTAATTAACACAATTTGTGTGAAGACATACCCAGAAGCAATTAATTTAAAAAAAAAAAAATACAATTGAGGCACTGAGAGCACAAGCGGACTACCCCACATTTTTTGTGGATTTGAGTTATGGACATTAACTGATAACACAATACGATATTTAATATTGTATTATGACATGTCTTATGATATTAACTGATAACAATACGATATTAATTATCGTATTATCTTATCAGTTAATGTCAATAACACAAATTCAGAAAAAATTTGGGTTAGTTCGCGTGTGCTCTCAGTGCCGCAATTTGTTTCATAATTCGTTACTGTCGGTAGTATGTACTTAAGATAATTACACTAATTGAAAAAATTGTACTATTTTTAGTAATTCCGTTTATTTTAAAACTAAGTCATGAAACGGAAACCCCACAATAGAATCACTATTTGATAGTGCAAATTTATTAGCCTAATAGTAGAGAACTGGATGACAACGAAACAACACACAATACCTGCAGTTTACAACAGTCAATGGTTCGTCACGATGACCATAAAACTAAAATTAGGCTAGACTGATGACGTAAAACCGAAGACTTGTGAATGCTTGAAGAGAGAATCATAAAATGGATCCATGTAAGGGCGAAATAATTTACGTTGGGTGGGTGGAAGTAACCGTTTACTGCGTTGAAGTGTTTTGAGAGGATCTGAGAAATAGTTGGGGAAATGTTTGAAGGAAAGGTGGGTTTATAGTTTTGGCTCTGGTTGTCCCGAAAGTGGAAGCTTTCATTCAGCACCTAGAACACGCGTGCCGTAAGAGCTCCAATCACAAAAACTGTCGCTTCGAAGGGAAAAGCCTAGTTGGTGGTTATCTTCATCTAACTCTATAGTAGAGTTGAAGGCTGGTCGAATATTGTAGTATTAACATGCACAAAGGCGATTGTGAGTGAACTGACTGCAGATAGAAGTTCCAGATAATTTGAAAGAGCAATTTGCTCTGCTGACATGTAGACACCTTTGTGTAGGTGGGTGTTGCCAGCGAACTGGGTCACTACGCAGGGCTGCCAATCAACATAACAGACTCGTAGCGACGATAGCTAATAGAAAGTACGAAATGGCAGTATACAATACGTTCCATCTGTATTGCCCAGATAATAACAAACGAAATCGATTGACTAAGCTGTTTGAGCAGCATGTGTATGTGCTCGTGCACATGTTCGTGTGTCCTCTAGCGTGCCCGCTTATTTTCATTTTAATGTGCGAGTAAGAGATTCAAAGGGATCCGCAATGTTGATGACGACCACATTCGACTTGACTATTTGATATTCAGTTAGATATGTGATTGTTCGTTCCTTATGCAGTCAGACGTAGTCAAAACAACGGCGATGCTAATGAAAATACATTACGTGATCATAGAAGTCTTAGCAGACTAATCGTGAATTCATGTATCTCGGAAATTGTGATGGCTGCGTTATCAGAAAATGGGAAAAGCTACATTCTATTTCATTGTTTTACGTATTAATGCGGCAGATAACATTTTATAGGGTTTTCTGAATATATTAGACGGTATCGTTTTACCTCCTCTATACACCAAGTGAAATCGAATAACCGTCCGAGTTTGCGTGCGTCACTAAAGATTAGGCCTCTTCCGGCCCACCAACCGAGACAAATGAGGTGATATTGGACGTGTCCGAGTTATCTGATGAAGAACTGATGATTTTTTTTTTCGGATTCATTTAGACAATTCTAAGAAACGTTTCTAAAAATAAGCAACGAAAAGCTAAGCATGGCTTCGAATTCTCTATAAGACCTTTCATGAATCTGACAAAATTGAATTGAACCGCAATTTCTACCATTGTCAAAGCAAATTCCGCAGTGGATTTTTCTTTCCTTTTTACGTCGGATTACCCTGGGTCCATTAGCATTCACTTCTCGACAAGAGTGATTTTTTTTTATTTGTATTATTTTGTGCAAGCTGTCGTTGGCGTTTCGTTTGAGCCATTCGCTGGAAGCGTGAATATGCGGCGGCGGCGGCAGTCCGCTTCTTCCCCGCTTGGGGCTCGCGTGCCGTGCCGTGCCGCGCCGCGCCGCCATTCCACCACGGCCGCGCCTCGAACCGAAGCGAAGCGGGGGACGGGCCTGGGGGCCACCCCGGTGGGGAGATAATGCAACATCTGTGTCTGGCACGGATGCTCCGGACGCCGCCGCCGCCGCCGCCGCCAATAGCGTCATCGACCCCGTTCCGCAGCCGCAGCCACCGCCGCCGCCGCCGCCGCCGCCGCCTTGGCTGTCACCTTCAGTGCAGCCCGCCGTCTTCTGCGCCGCCCTCTGTTGCGGATAATATGCAATTGTCTGGAGTGCGGTTTGCTTATTTTCCTGTCAACGTTCTCTCGCAGAGAATTAACTTGCTGCTTCCTTTTTATTGCTTAAGTTAACTGATTTATTTTAAATTGTGCAAGATACTTTCTAGATTTTCCCACCCCGTGCTTTGGATAATTTCTGTAACAGCTTAGTAGGCCAAATACGAGTATGTTTCGTTTATATCACCACCAGGAAAACCCGGCAGACGTTGTTCTGCCCTTCATCTCCCTCTTTCCCCTCCCATCTCGTTTCTCACTCTCTCTCCCTCCATCCCTCCCTCACCCTGTTTGTCTCTGTGCGTCTCTGTCTGTGTCGCTCTCTGTCCCTCCCATTCACATTCACTTGCATATTCTGCACGTTTCTGAGCAGGTGAGGTAATAACGGGAAGCGCCAGACCAGCAAAAATACAATAGAATGTTCGAGAATTTTAGTTTTTAAGGACATAGAACGCCTCGTTTTGGAGTTATTAAACGATATATATATATATATATATATATATATATATATATATATATATATATATATATATATACACACATATTTATTTCCAAGATGTAATCATGATATAATCCAAAGTAAAGTAAGTTGTAAAGGAGCATTGGGACTTTTACAGTCAGCCAGTGTACACTTGCAGTAGTGATGTGGCGTACAAAGTAGTTTCTGCTCCGCTGCTGCGTGCTAAGTAGCAAAGGACGCGGACGATGAGAGCTGCTGCACGAGGTGGCGCCCAAAGAAAAGCCCTCTTAGAACCCAGAATTCCTACAGCTGCTTCAGTGCACGCGCTCTCTAATCATGTGTTCGTAAGCCAACACACTTTAATGCTTCCCGGTAAGCGAGTCTGAGAGCTTGACTTCATCAAACGAGAAATAAAGAAGCAGTCGAAGTGTGTGAATTGGATTTTTTTAAATTTCTGTGTATATTTTTCTTTCTGAACAAATATATTCATTTCTTTTGTAAATAATAAACTATTTACATGTTTCTGGAGTGTTTGAATGTTTGAACAATGCACATTTTCCCCCAGAAATCATTTATTTTCAAACCAACTTTTGAGTGCTTATTGCGTCTGAGCCATTCACAATATCCACGTGGTTTATAAGCCAAAATATGCTTAAAATTGTCTTAAGAGCTTATTTTCGAATTTTCGACGTTTCGTCTCTGAACACTGTATACTGATCTGGGCTCACGGCCACGTTGCACTCTGCGGCCTTGCCCTCACCCTCTCCACTAGGAGGAAGATCAGGCGGATAAGCATCCCGCCCCATCCCCCCACGCCGCCCCGCCCCGCCCAACCCATGGTAAAGGCCGCGGGCGCCCGCCCAACCCAAATAAACAGCCCACTCCAAATAATCCCGGCGCGCTTTTATGTCGCGCTCGGATTTGAGGTTTTGTTGCGCTGTCGGGGAGCGCTGTTGTCGCGCCCTCCGTTCTTTTCGCTGCTCATCGTCCCCGCAGGACTTCTTTCGAAGGCAATCTTCACATTGAGAGCGAAGAAGTTTGCGCGTGGTATCTCCGCCTCGGCTCGCCAGTGGTGAAAATGCTGAATCGAGGTTTTTGTGCGGTAAGTCGGTGAGCGAGCGAGTGCGTGCATGTAAATCTTCGGAGTTTTAAGCTGTAGATTAATTTCGCCTATATTTCCTGAATATTTACGTACATTCAAATTAATGGGGAATTGTCGAAAATAAACGTCCCAAAACTTGCAAAAAAAATTAATGTACTCGTACCTAATTTTAAAACATAAATTAATTTCAAAAATAAATGAATTAATAAAAATAAAAACAAACATCAATCTAGTTTTAAAAGAAATTAACATTTGATTTGAAATATTTAAATTGAGAACATGAGTATATTTTCAAGTAGTGTTAAGGTCTTTTTCATAATCATAGTTTCGTCATGTAACTTTCGGAGTATTCGCAGCTGAAGATTACGAGAATCAATGAAAATACTTGTTTCAAAAACTTAATTTTATTCGGAGTTTTCAAAATTCTACCCCCTACATGCAGAGCTAGCCTTGCTGATGGTGCCTAGCAGAAAGCCGATGCCTAATTGCGGGAGGCCCTGATTGAATCACGTCGTCGTATCTAACGACCCGTCGAAGGGAGGGGGTGGGGCCATTACCGCCAGAGATTGGCGGGCTCTTCTCCGTGGGCTCCGCTGCACTATTTTGCGGCCTTATTAGCCCATCTTCCACGTTTCCCGCCCCCTACCGTGTCGATGGCACTATTTCTATTATTATCAGACGCGACATTCGTCGTACGCGTTATTGTAGAATGCTTTGGTAATACTGGCCCCAACACCGTTCTCTTGTTTTCATGGAATGTCATATTTATTTTCCTTGTTTACAGTGGATGTAGATTTCTTTCTACAAACAACTAGGATCTCATTAACTCTTTGCCCAATGTTTCTGACGCTCCCAGATTTCTGTTTAATATCGATTTTGCTCGCCTCCTCACCTAACCATTCCACTCGCTCTCAGTCACTCCTACATTCATCCTACCTCACCATTCTTCGTTCTTGCCTCTGCCCTTGTACTCTAAGCCGCCCTGTATATCGCCTGCCACGTGTCCTACGCCTTTTATCTCTCAAACACTCTCGTCCCTTCTACTACACTCGCCCACCCTCTCGCCATTATCTTCGCCATCACGTGCGGCATTACCCTCACACTCGCATCAGCACAGTTACAATCGCTGACGCCATTACCGTCGTGACGCCCTCTCACATTTCCTTTCGCCATCGTCTACCCCTTTAGTACGAGCGGCCTCCACAATTTGCCGCGCGTCTGTCCCCTTCGCCGCGCTCGTCTTGAGGTTCGTCGCAGTCGCCGCCTCTGCCGCCTTCGATCGCTCCTGCGCCCCCGAACGTCAATACCACTTTCGGCGGATGCTTCCCTGTCGATTGCCCCGCCACCTCGTAACATGAATAGTTTCCAGCTTGTCGCTGCCGTCATCAGAGCAGTGTGCCCGCCCGCGCGTCCACCCAGCCCGGTCGCATCAAAGAGCCAATCCTGCACCACGAGCCACTCTTCGCCGTTCGTCCTACACTAGCAACTCTCGCCATTCTCGCTACTCTAGCAACTCTCGCTATTCTCAAAACTCTCGCTCCTCTCGCAACTCTCGCTAATTTCGCTTCTCTCGCTACTCTCGCTTCTCTCGCTACTCTCGCTTCTCTCGCAACTCTCGCTTCTCTCGCTACTCTCGCTTCTCTCGCTTTTCTCGCTGCTTTCGCTTCTCTCGCAACATTCACTTCTGTCGCTACTTCGCAGTTTTCGCAATTGTCGCTACTCTCGCCACATTTGCCACACGCCCCGCTCGCCCCTCGCGCGCTCGTACCGCCCCGGCTGCACCAAGCCGTCGGGGCGCCCTCTCGCGTCAGGAGCCCCTCTCGCGCGCGCTTATTTGTCATGTGCAGGCGCCGCTTCGCCTCTCCTCTCCTCTCCGCGCCGCGCCGCGCCGCGCCGCTCGGCGCCCGCAGCCTGCTGGTGGCGACGATCCATCATGTGCCCGAAATCCGCGCCGCCCCCGCTAATTACGCGAGCAGCGATTCGCGCCCGCCCCGCCCCGCCCCGCCCCGCCGCGGGGAGGGGGCGCCATGAATGTTAATCTCCTCGGAGGCGCCGAGCGGCGGAGGCGGGCGCGCCGCCCAATTCCCACACGGAATCGCCTATCGCCTCGGCTTCATTGCTCCGCCACCTTGGGAGAGAGCAATGTTCTCTGCACAGGTGGTGTCGAGTGGGCTTCGTTGAAGCGAAGTGGCAATTGCATGGTTGAGGAATACAGCTGTGTTGGAGGGGTCATCTATAAATTACGAAAGGGGGAGGAAAGGGGTCTGAGGCTGCGTTACGCTGCGTTACATAGAGAAAGAGAAGTGCGTTACAAGGGGGAGGGGGTTTTGAAAATACTCGAAATTTGCGTTACGTAATTCATGGACGGCCCCTAAGTGCATTTTTCAACTTTTTCAAGAACAGTATGCAGTCGACTGGTATTGTACTCCGGTTGCATAATTTATTAGAACAAGTTTCTTCTTCCTGCGTTGCGTATGTTCACAACAAGTCCACATTCGTGATAGTAGAATTAATTTGTGGGGGAAGTTCGTCTCGTTTCTCCATCAGCTCTCTCGGCGCCAGATAAAACAGAGAATACTTAAAGGATGTAGGATAATGATATCCGTACTACCTAATTTTCCCAGGAAGTTATGGTGTTGCCTAAATTAGTTGTAGATTTCCCTTCTATGAATTTACGAACATACTTAGACTACACTGAGCACAATTGTGATAAATTACGTTTTAAAATACTATTAGAAGGCGTTAACACAGAGGAAAACGATTCCATTGTTATGCTTATTTGATCGCAAGGAAGTGTCGCCACCGTGACGTAATACAGATTATGCGGCTTAAGGTTATCACGCTTTATTTATATTGGATGGATGGTTCATGGTACTACGATAATGTTCTTGATTCAACACGGTTCAAATCTGTCAGTAGCTCATAATTCTCCGCATTATACTCTGGCATATTGCTTTGCCCCTGCTTTGATGCCTCCCTGCCTGGACGCGCAGTACTTCCTTCCCCGTCTCACAGCCCCTCCCTCGTGCGGAGTATGTGGCCTGCGGCCCTGCATCAGCAGTGCACTCGAGGGTCGTGGCCGGGCGGGGCGGGGCGGGATGGGGTTGCGATGGTGGTAAAGCGTTAGACGGAGCGGGAAGCAATTCCCGGGAATCGCTGACTGGTGCATGCCGCGCATGGGAACAGCGCCGGCTCTCAGGCCTGGTCGACGGCTGCTGGGTGGCCCACGTCCGCTCAGGGCGGAGTCCCTGAAGGGCCTTCCAGGTGGTGCTGTGACATCGAGAACTAACCAGGTCGGCCGGGGAATATCCATTTTGGAAGAAATCGTACTGATAGTTTCGGCGCTACGGTTGTTCACAGACTGACAGACGGACGAACGTTTTGAAAAGAACCACTTTTTCGGCATCAGGGGACCTCAAAACGTGTCTTTCTGTTGAAATATCGAAATCGATTTTCCGCAGCATTACATAGCTTTCCCTATACTATGTATATACTCCGTACATCCATTGTTGATGTTTTACTCAATGTTTTTATAAATAATGGAAACAAAGCGCTTTGGAATTAAAGATATTATAACCAGAAAATGTATTTACTGTCTACATTCTCTACGATTTCTTCTTTTAAGAAGAAGTAGAACTTTTCCTTGTTTCTCCATGCCCGGTCTCTGCCGCAGTTCACAGGCTACTTGCATCATTTCGCATTGCCTCATTGTCTTTCTCCATTCTAGCTTGCACTGCTTCTGTCAGCTGCACCGCCCCTTCTGCATCTTACAGTATTCTCTCCCGTCAGTGTTCGCGGTCTTCATCCATAATTCCCTTTTCGACCCGTCTCTCGCATGCACCCTTCATTACCACTTCTCGGAAAGGGCCTAGTGTCTCGGCTGTAGTTTCACGCACTAGTGATCTTTCGCAACCCTTTTCGAATACCCGCTTTTGGTAGAGTTCATTTGCTTTGGGGATTCTTGGAAGTTCGTTTTGCCTCCTCTCTGTGCCTACCTTTGCGTCCGATTCCACTGTCGTTTCCTCCTTCGCTTCTTTCTGTGAAGCCTCAGCCAAAACATCAGTTCCGCAACTGGTGCCACACAATTTTATGGCAGTGGCAGCTCGTGGTTAAAAGAAAGAAGGTGAAGTGCTTTCTTGTCGTTCATGTATTATGTGCTAATAAACACCGAAAGTTCTCGCGCAAATCCTC
Source organism: Acheta domesticus (assembly GCA_031308135.1). Classification (NCBI taxonomy): domain Eukaryota; kingdom Metazoa; phylum Arthropoda; class Insecta; order Orthoptera; family Gryllidae; genus Acheta; species Acheta domesticus. Next base: position 14,158,652 of record JAHLJT010000631.1, on the reverse strand, counting down.
ACGAAGATTTCCACACCCTAAGAAACTACGAAATAGTTTAGTTAAAAAAAAAATTAAATCGTCCAAATTTAATGTGCTCTCCACTTACTTTATTAGTGTGTTCCAGGTTTCACTTGTTTGTTTAATTGGTCTGCGTAATTCTCAAAACTGCACAATTCATGTAATATATAACATATTACCGTGATCGACGCAGGAAACACGTTATTTGCAAATTTGTTATTCGCAGCATTTCTTTCCTATTAACTGGCCTGGCTCCCAGGAAAAAAGGAAGAAGCTCGTTACATGGCTCACAGGCTTTAGTGTGGTCTTTGATATTCCTACATCGCCTCACAGGTATCTTGGAAATGATCGGTGAAGCCGAGAAAACGAAATTAATCATAAGCCTCGAAATAGCCACTAGTTATACACAGTCCAAATGCACGGTTTCCAAGGCAGCCATTCGGCTACTGTGAAGATTTTCGCGCTCCGCTCCAATCCTGTATGAATTGGGCCGCCATAAAGCGCATTGTGGTAGTGAGGGATTAACATAAAAAGAACGTTTTGACCAAACAAAAAAATTCTAGAAAATAAAAAGAAATTGGAGCATGGTGAAAAATAGTTGAATTGACACTTGAGTTTCTCATGGCGGCGATGTCTCGTATCTCCCAGTATTCCTGTAAATCCTGTCCTCATTCTCAATGGGCACTATCTGCTCAATTTCAGCAGTCATTTCTACCAGACGCGGCAATTCGCCCCCTGTGCGCACGTGGAGGCCTCCCGCTTCGCGAAGGGAAGGGCCGAGCGAGGGAGCGGCCCTTACGAATTAAAGGGACGCCGCCGCGCCCGTCAATTCGTAAACAGCCCGGCGCCGCCCGCCCCGCCCGCCTTACCCGCCCCGCCCGCCCCCGCCCCGCCCACCCGCCCGCCTTACCCGCCCCGCCCCGCACCGCCCGCCTTACCCGCCCCGCCCCGCCCCGCCCCGCCCGCCTTACCCGCCCCGCCCCGCCCGCCCGCCTGCCTGCCTTCCCGTCCGACGCCTTCCCGTCCGACGCCTTCCCGTCCGACGCCTTCCCGCCCGCCCGCCTTACCTGTCTTTCCAGCCTTACCCGCGTTACCCGCCCGCCCGACTTATCCACCCGCTCGCCCGCCTGCTTGCCCGCCCGCTTCCCCGCCCGCTTGCTCGCCCGCTTGCTCGCCCGCTTGCTCGCCCGCTTGCTCGCCCGCTTGCTCGCCCGCTTGCTCGCCCGCTTGCTCGCCCGCTTGCTCGCCCGCTTGCTCGACCGCTTGCTCGCCCGCTTGCTCGCCCGCTTGCTCGCCCGCTTGCTCGCCCGCTTGCTCGCCCGCTTGCTCGCCCGCTTGCTCGCCCGCTTGCTCGCCCGCTTGCTCGCCCGCTTGCTCGCCCGCTTGCCCGCCCGCTTGCCCGCCCGCTTGCCCGCCCGCTTGCCCGCCCGCTTGACCGCCCGCTTGACCGCCCGCTTGACCGCCCGCTTGCCCGCCCGCTTGCCCGCCCGCTTGACCGCCCGCTTGCCCGCTTGCTTGTTCGCCCGATTTCATGGCTGTCCGCTTGCCCTCCCGCCTGCGCACGGGGCGAGCATTTCTGTGGTCGAGATGGCGGCGCAGCTAGGCGAGGGAAGGTGGTGGCGTTGACCAAGTTGGTTGGGAGGTGGAGGTGTGACGCGAGGCGGGCGTTGGCCATCGCCTCGTCGGACTGGTGCAGCCAGTGACGATGTGGTAGCGGAGTAGACCACCAAGGGATGGAACTAGTGGCAGGGGCGAGCCAGGGATGGGCGGGGACGACACGGCCGGATGCGAGCTTGTGACGAGATAGGAGGCGTCAGTGGAACGAATGGAGATAAGGCAGGATCGGTGAGCCTGGGTGAGGGCGACTAGATCATGTGATACGCGTTAAAATGAAGCGTAGAAATTGTACTTTTAGCGTATTGTAGTAATGTGGTAATTAATATACTGCGATCTTCGTAACTTTTCTCCTGACAGGAATAAGCTGTTGACGGTTTCATCCAATCGAGAGCTTGAACGTCACCATAGTGACGTCACTGTCGCGAAATATAAGCCCCCGATTGGATGGCAGCGAAACAGCTGATTCCTGTCAGGGGCAAAGTTAAAAAAATCGCAGTATAGTAATAGTTGTAAGTTCATAGTGTATAGAAAAGTTAGATGTAAGCACACATATGTATCCAATATACTCGTAAAGCAATAAATTATATACGGTAATCCGTCAACATTCGAGAGAGTTGGGTTCCCAAAAAACCTCGCGAATGTCAAATCCGCGAATGTTGAGTCTATCTTTTAATGAAAAAACGTGGGTTAGTTTCTTGGATATCGAAAAACTGTTTAAAAAAGAAAGAAAAAAATATCTGACAATCAATTACTGTACAACTGATTAAGCGCTACTACAAACAGAATTCACAATGAACATTCCAAAATGAAGAAATAAAATAATGTTTGAATCTTATTTCCAAGTTGAAAATGATTGGATATAGGATTTGCTAATTTTTTTTTGTTTCGATGAGGTTTTCTTCACTGATGACTTCCCGATGCTTCTTTACAATGAGCTCATTATAATGAGAGATGCACAGATCCAGAATGGCTTCTCTGTTCATTTGGCCAAAACCCTTACCTCCAATTTGGCGCAACTGAATTGAATTATTTTACAATTGTGTAATTTTATAAATGTGAATTGACATTTCATCTGTGTAATTTTTGAAGAAAGTTATTCTGCGAGCTCCGAGGTCTGCTGAATAAGTTTCCCAGACGATGATAAAGGAAATGAAATTTGCTCGCTTTCAAAGAAAATGTACGACCAAAAGGCCCACTCGTGAATGTTAAAACCGGTAGCATTTCTCTAATCGCGAATGTTCGGAACTCGCGGATAGCGAATCCGCGAATGTCGAGGGATTACTGTATTCTTTAACTTAGGCGGAGTGATGGGGCGAGAGCGGAGTTGGTGGCGGTGACGAGGGCTGTGGAGACAGGTCGAAAGACAGACGTGAGAGCGAAAGACAGACGACGGACGGCGCAACGGAGGCGGGAGCTGTGCTGAGCGAGGCGCAGGTGTCGGCCGCTGGCGGCGACCTCGGCGCCCTCCTCTCGTGGTGGCGCTCGCCGTCAATCACAGCGGCCCGCGCTAATGATTTTACGCTCCTCTGACGGACGGGCAGAGCCTTTCAATTATTTTCCAGCAGCGCGTAGCGTAGGGCATTCCTTTTCGTTCTTTTCTTCTTCGGCGGAAGGACGGGGCACGGGGGAAGACGGCCTGTTGGAGGTGCAGACGCTAGAACGTTCAGGTCCGGAGGCCGAATGTCAGGCACTGCAAATTACCTACAGAGATCAAGACCTAATTTCAGAATATACGTTTTACTTCTTGTAACGTCACAAAATCATGCGAGTTTACTTCCTGCGTCATTTTACATTAATCTACAATCTTTCCGCGTGTTTGGAATTCATTGTTGTAGGTAAATACTCACATGTGCGTGTTGAGTGCAGGTTTGCAAGCATTTCATGTCTCTCTGAGTGTTCAATGTATCTGCTTTGTCTTCTGTTTGTTGTTTTGTTATGCACCTAATTTCAACGAACTAATTAACTAACACATTATAGCTGACTGTACCATAACCAAACGTACGTGGTATGTCTTTGAAAATGATACATTTATAGTAATTCTATTTGCGCCATGCATTATTTCGAAATTGGCGCTGTAGCTAAAGATGAGTTTGCATTGCACGAAATCATCAGTAGAGACCGGATATTTATGTAATTACATATTTTTTGTCTTTCTACTTACCGTTCTCAAAATTGTAATCTTGGCGAATCATAGCCCTCCTAACACAATATCGACTTTTTTCGTTTCATATTTTTACATATTTAGTACTATATTACATATTTTGCTGTTTTCACAATATATTTTCCTATTTTATCAATTTTATTCAATTTAATTCCATTTTTTTTGAAAAGTTGTATTTTACTTTCCCGTATACGTACGTATACACGGAGTGATATACGTAGTATAGGGAAAGTTATGTAATGCTGCGCGAAAAAATGGCCAATTTTCGGCGGAAAAAAATCAATTGCCGGGCCGTGAAAACGAATAAGTGGATAAAACCAGTTGCTAAATTAAGAAAAAAAATCGTCTATCTCGTGGTGTGGTCAAAATCCATGATTTGTTGCTTCTTTATATTTAAAAATCGATTGACGGCATTCCGTCCGTCTGTCCGTCTGTGGTGAACGCTAGCGCCTAAACCGTTCGGTCGATTTTCTTCAAAATTGATATTCCCCAGTCGATCTGATTCTAGTCGAAGCTTTGTGATTTTGAAAAAGATTCTTTAAAATTTGGGGGTACTTTATATGAAGCCCCCCGGGGATTTTCAACATTTTCTCAAAAACGGCTCCAAATTTTTTCTTTAAATTTCTTGTATGAATAGAGGAAAATACACTTTTTAACATGGCATAGGTCCGATTTTCACGTACAGCTCTGAATTTTCGAAAATTGTGAAAGTTTGAATTTTTTCGGCGTCTTTCTCCAACTACAAAATTGAAGATAGAGATTTTTTCTTCAAATAAAATTTGTTCTGCACATGAGTTCTTTAATAAAGGTCATGTAAATGTTTTTCACAATTTTGGTAGTTTTCGTCCAATATTGCGTGCAATTTTAAAAAATTACAAAAACAAAATTTTCTCAAAAACGGCTCCAAATTTTTTCTTTAAACTTTTGGTAGGGATAGTGGTAAATGTACTCTATCAATGACATAAAAGCCATTTTGGTCTATCAGTTGGTTTTTTTCAAAAATTACCAAAATGTAAATTTTTTTACTTGTCTCTCACGTCGTTAATATTTACATTATCGGCGATTTTTTTACATTATTATATTTACGAGTATATATGCTTTAAATAATGTCAAGTAAAGTTTCTCGAAAACACTACCGTTTTCTGTGAAAAGTAGCCCAAATTTCGGCATTTTCAGAAATGCTCAAACGTCATTTTCTCGTATATGGCTGCAATTTTTTTCTTGAAACTTTTGTAACGGATAGTGCTAATTACACTCATTAGTATAGCGTGAAGTGTATTTTGAGTTTTTTTTGTTTTTTTTCAAAAATTATATAAATGTAAATTTTTTGAAAGATTTCTCACATCTTTAATATGCACATTATCTGCAATTTGTAAAGATGATTATATTTGTGAGTGTAAGTGCTTCAAATAACTTCAAATAAAGTATTTTGAAAACTGAAAAATTTTCTGTGAAAATGAGCTTCAAATTTCGCATTTTTAGTAGCGCTAAAACGCCATTTTCTCTTAAACGGCACATAATTTTTAAAAGAAAATTGCCATTTACGGCTAGGTTTTTGTGTTCTTTAATATTCTAAAATTAATGTTTCTGTTCTACGAATAGGAAACCGAAAAATTAAGAAAATGACAAAAAAGTGTACTTTTGGCGATGATAGATGGTAGCTGGCATGAAAGAGTATGTGGCAATTCCGAATATTGACAAATAAAATAAATACGGTCATGCTTAATTTTTTCAAAATACGAGTAGTTTTTCTTTAATTTTGTGACAAACGTAATAGGCCGCTGTAAATTTACTGCGCTTTGGACAGCTGGATGCGTCGTAAATTAGAATGTGCAATTTTGTATATTATTTCTTTCTTCGTTTCTTACATTCGAACTTTGTTATAGACTTACACATTAATATTTTAGAAATTGTTTATTTTGAAATATTTGAAATAAGTAAAAAGAATTAATAGCTCTCGGAATAGCGACAATGCAGGGTCTGCAACAATGGAATTCACTTTGCGCTCGCGAATATCTGTACCAGTCGTTCACGGCTGCTGAGGGCCTCAGGCCAAGCAAGAATAAATAAATAAATAAAAAAAAAAAAAAAAGAATATCTGTGAATTAGTGTAATTGTTGTGACCTAATGGAGCTGTATGAAAAGGAGTTATAATTGTCTAATTTATGTTGATATTTGCAGGCAAGCACCACTAGTTTTTTTTAAAAAATCAGCATTTTCCCTTCATTATTGGGGGAATCTAGATGTCCAAAATATCATTGACTTCGCGTTTTGTGATCTGTAATCTTAATTTCCGAAGAAAAAAAAAATGCGATCGCCGACGTGTAACACTTCCATGAAGATGCTACAATGTATGTTTGCTGGTCGTAAATCTCGCCAGTTTGTGCGATAACTTTATTGCGATTAGTCCGGCTGCTAAACGACGGTTCTGGATTACAATAGATGAAGCTTTTACTACTGACGAGAAAGTTGTATGATGTAAAGTGAGCAGTTTTTCTAAACGTAATTTCTTGCTATGTAAATGGTTTTAAATTAGAGAATTTTAATATTACATATTATATCCGATTTTACATATTTATTACATATTTCTACTGTTTTCATTACATATTTATGTACGTATTTTGAAGTTTTGTACTACATATTTTTCCGGTCTCTAATCATCAGTTTTAGATCAACCAATGAATGACATCGGAAGTACTGCATATTGGGGAGTGTTCGTCACCTCATCAACCTGTGTTGGTGGAGCTCGACACAGATTGTGATTAGTACGTGACGGCCCGGGAGAGCGCGGTCTGACGCCGTGGCACGAGCTGCGGCGGCGGCGGCGGCGCTGTGGCGTTGTGGCGTGTGTCCCCTGGAGCGTGCACAGTCGCTGGCGGTGGGGCGGCGGCGGCGGGGCGGTCGCGTGGAAACGCGGGCTCCGGGAAGACTCGCGTGAATTATCGATCGTTCTCGGAACGAAGGTTGTCGCCGCGACGCCAAAGACAGGAGCCGTCCGGCGCCGTGTGTTCAGTGGCGTAGCTTCTATTGGTGTCACCCGGGGCAAAACTAATGTATCACCCCTCCCCCATAAATTAAATATAAAAAACTATTAATGAATAGTTTATACATAATTTATTTAAAATATATTAAAACACTGCATTAATTCAGAATAATGGAAATTTAATTTTGAAGTAAATAATCTACGACGAAGTATAGAAAATGTACAAGTTCGTGGTTTTATAAAAATATGATTTTTAAATAAATCATTAAAATTATATAATTCCAACTATAAAATTTTGCAATTAGTGTCACCCCTAAAATGGTGTCACCCGGGGCGGACCGCCCCCTGCCCCCATCTAGCTACGCCACCGCGTGTGTTGCTGTCAGCGGGCGAGCAGTGAGCTCGCTGTCCTCTCCTCCCCGCGCCGCGGCTGCGCCACGCGTCACTCGAGCAGGGGCCGTTCCTTCGACAAGGTGTATACTGCCGTATTTCTAACTCTGTCCCTCAAGGCCCGTCTTCACGATGGAATATGTCACTGTATTTCGCGTCTTTCTCACTGGTGCCGCTAGATATCCCGTGATCGCGACAGCATCAAGCAGTGCTTGCGATCAAGTGTCATCTAGCGGCAAGGCGGGGAAAAACGCGAAATGCCGTTTGATATTCCATAGAGTGTTGAGGAGCAGAGTTAGAAAAATTGCACTATAGTTTTCTCGAATTCTGGTAGTTTGAATTATTGGGAAGATTGAAGGAAAATATTGCAGAACCTTCATAAGTACTCCAAAGCCTCGAATTTTCTTCATTCTCCTACTGTTTTCGATCTTGTTTGAAATTGAGACACGTGATCAAAGTTATATGGAAGTACTCTACTCTTTTTCTTTCTTTCTTTCTCTCTCTTCTTTTTTCTGTCTTCCTTTCTTTAGTTTTTATTTCCGTCCTTCTTCTTCCTTTCCATCTTTTTCTTTCGTTTTTCTCTTGTTCTTTCTTTCATCTTTTTCCGTGATTTGAGGGTTCTGTTGTTCCCGGAATAAAAACCAATTTATTCCAGTTTTTAAGGTTATGTTTGTATACTTCGAACAGAATAAATAATATAGTTTCTTGATTCGTCAGTTTGTACTGGTCTCGTAGATAATATTGCTTCTGAGATTAAAATATTTTAGTGATAAAACAGATTTGCGACATTGCTTATTGGACTATTAAACTAATGTTAGACTCATTTATTAGTATATAGACAGTAGTTTCTAAAAGTAACGCAGAAGTTTCTTAAAAACCTTGGTTAAAAACAGAACTTGAAAATAAACCTAAGGATTTGTCATTGGGCATCGAAATAGAGAAATTGCATTGTGCATGAAGCCATTGGTTCTTATGACCTTAAATGCAAACGGCACGGGCCTGCAAAGGTCATCTTGCGAGAATGCCAGAGCGCTGTTTGCTATTCTAGTATCATCTAGAGAGCTCTTTTTCCATAGTGGACTTACAGAACTTACTAGAACTCTGAGATAGAGTGAACGTTGCATGGGGAAGTGAATATCTTTTCCGAGACCTCCAGCAGCAGCAAAAAAAAGTTTGGGATCCGCTTATCTGTGGCGCCGCTAGACGCTGCGGCGGCGGCGCGTCGGGCGAAGGCGGACGAAGGCAGGCCGGCGCTGACGGACGGCCGCCGCCTGGAATCCGCTCTCGCGGTAACACGCTTCGGCTTTCAGGCTCAGCCCCCGCCCCCGCCCCCGCCTAGGGATGCGTACGTGCATCGCCCGCTTTTTCACCGGCCGAGAGACCTCCGGGCGACAACTGTGGGGGCGATGGTGTAACGGTCAGCGTATAGGACTGTTATACCCAAGTTCACAGGTTGAAACCCGATCGAAGCCATGGGAGCGAACAAATCGTTCTTACGCCTTCCTTCAGAGGGGAAGTAAAGCCCCTTGTCCTATGTGAGTAGATTTACTGCATGTGAAAGATCCTCAAGCCTAAATGACGCCTCTGAGCAAAATTCAAATTAATTAATTGAGCACGTGGACATAGCGTGCAGTTACGTTGCCAGCAGAAGCCAAGCAGTTGCAGTCAAAATGGTCCCTTCTTGGAGTAATTTCTCTATACTATACAGGGGTGTCAGTCTGGAGCTTAGAGATGTCCCGGCTGGGGTGATGTCCCGCCAGCGGAGAAACCTGCAGAACTCCCCCCTTCCCGCAAGCCCATTTTTTGACATCAAATGTATATGTCGGCGCCAGAACTCACGTTTCAGTGAGGATTGGAAACAGACAACTCCCGAGATAAAAATGTATTACACTTACGGAACGAATTTGTACAGAATTTGGCGCGCCTCGAAGAACGAAATAATCATTGAGTTGCTTTCGGAAAGTCGCCACGAACACGTATACCTTCGTAATTTCGTATTACGGTATTAATGAATACGATATGGGACGAACGGTGTAAGAGGGGAGGAGTACTGCAAAATAAATATTTTGTTTTGAATGGTTTTCGTCTTGACATTTCAAAATATGAGAAAAAAAAGAAGCTGGCAATTCTGTTCCCTGTTCAGTTCTCTGTATATTTAACATATTGTTATGTACCATGAATTCGGAAGATTTAAAGAATACCTGTCCGTTCACAATTTTGATTGCTGAAGTGTTTAGATTAGTTTCACATATAGAACCATTAAATATATGAACGATCTGCATAAAACGAGATAGCTCGTTCTAACATTTTTGCGTCATCTGCAAAAGTCCCGTACGTGAACTTGAGGCATTGTGCCGCGTGCCTATCAATTCCTTCGCCTTGCCAAGTGCCGCGACTGGGCTGGTGCCTGTGCATCTAGTTTGAGCTGCCGCTGGCCGTCAACAAGCGCGTTCTCCGGGGCGTGCATCGCGGGTGTATTTGCGACCTGGGTATTAGCCAGTGCGCCCCGCCCCCCGCCCTCCAATAGCTTCGTAACAGTGCGTTAATAATAGGCCGTCCCTCGGAATACAGCGCGACCCCCGCGCCGCGCGTCTTTTCTCGGCGCCTCGTTATTGCCTTGCTCGCGGTCGCGGGGGCAATCGACTATTCGGGGTATTTCCCGTCTGCAGACGGCGAGCTTTGGACCGGTTTGGTAGCCGCCGCGCGCCTGGCTTCTGCGGAAGGCTTTTCTTTGAATCCCGCGGCGCGGCGGTGCAACGGTTGCACGCGCTGTTCAACCGCCTCGGCCGAGACTCGAAGCACGGCCCCCGTGTGTCTGAAGGGCTGCAGGGGGAGACAGTTTACAATGCTGTGCAGGGGAGCGGATGAAAGCGTCTGCGAGCCAACGTCGTTTCCTGTACTTCTGCAATGAAACTCGCGTGCACTTCCAATGACGTAGGAACGGATTTTATGGTTGTGGCACTCACTATTCAAATTCACTACAAACAGTCGGCCGCAATGATGTAGTGGATAACTCGCTGGCTTTCAAACCTGAGTTCACGGATTCAAATCGGGCTGCAGGCGGAAGATTTTAGAAGGGTGGAGAATCATCGATATGTCAAACCTTGCTTGTGGCATGTTAAAACACTGCAAAATGAAAGTTCCTTGCAATTCCCTTGAAACCAGATTCCGTATTTGCTCGTCCAGGAAACGACCCAAGTAACGGATATAATTGTGTGCATTGTGTCGGTCCCTGACAGGGAAGCCATAGGAGTAAAAAAAAAGGTAGCGGTGGAGATCCCCATGTAGTGCCAAAATCGAAAATACCCGACAATATAGCCCTTGTGGGAATATTGTCGAACGAACAAATTTAAAAAGCATGGAGATTAGACAACTACAAAAACAACGGCAATATAACTAAAGTCGATATATCTGCCATTCTCTATAAAATTAGTATTTCTACATTACATTTTTAGTGTTCCCATATTTTATCTTCTAATTAATTCTAATAATTAATTATAATATACGTTATTTGTATTTCGGTTCTCTTTTCATCTTCGCAAAGTGGTGCGTCGTATTGCTGCAAGTTTTATATTGGTGCGGAAATGCCAAGTGGATGTCTTTATGATATCTACTCAGTAAAGCATGTATTTTCATCCTGACCAGTGTGTCATGTGTTGACGTTCGGAACCTGCTTTCTTTTGTACGTTTGCGAAACCGGAAAGTCTGATTCATTCTTCGTTGGGGCTGAATTTCAGGGAAATAGTACGTATTCTGCTCCCTAAAGGAGTAGATGAATGGAAATTTGTAAACGTACGACTACTGTGAATGAGTATTAGCCGATTGTATAAGTTTATTATAATACAATTAACGTGTGATTCTATCTAGCGATGGACTTGTAATTTGAAGTGTGCAGATTTGTACTGTCCGAGGAAATAGTATTAAAAAAAGTCCGGTTCTTCAGGGCATATTTTTATGTGCACCTTGCGTGCGGGGTTTGTATTGTCACTCGCTCTCCGTCTTCCCCCTCCCCTCCCCTTCCCATCCCGAGCGAGGAACGCGCGGAGAGAGGCGGTCGCCGTGCTTTATCTCTCGGGGCGCTTGCGCGCGTGCAGGTGCACCGTGTTCGCCGGCCGCTTTACACCGCATCTCGATACACCTGTCGCTTCTGTGCCGCCGCATTGTGCCCGCCGCGCCGCGCCGCGCCGCGCCTCGCCTCGCCTCGCGACCACGCCCGCCCGCACGCGCCGCGCCGCGCCGCGCCGCGAAGCACGTCAGGCGGCGCGCAGTGGGCGAATTCAAGCGACGACGCGGATCCACAGGAGGCGCCCCCCCCCAAATGCCTTGAGTTATTGTTTCCTACCTTATTTATACTGCGATTTCTCTAACTTTGCCCCTCAAGGCCACTCAGATCCCATCTTTGCGATGGAATATGTCTCGGCATTTCGCGTCTTTCTCGGTCTTACCGGTAGAAGTCGCATGCTCGCAAGCACTGCTTGATACGGTCGCGATCATGCGAAATCTAGCGGAACTACTGACAAAGATGCGAAATACCGACTGACGAAGATGCGAAATCTAGTAGCAGATTATTTTATTTTAAAATGTCATTAGATTGGTACGCTTTTCTTTTACTATTTATTGAATTTCTGATTCTCTATATTTTATTGTTTTTTCATAATATAGTTAATAAATTATATTAGATTAATATAAAATATTTTATTTCGTATTTAGTACAGCGCCCAAAAATATGGCATCCTTAAAATGAGCTCTGTTCTTGGGGTTGTATTTATATAATAATAAAAAGGTGGAAACATCATATTTCTTATTAAAAACTGTTTCATGTCACCTAAATAACCACGAATGTGAATGGTGGTGCATGTAGATTGAATTAAATAGCGAAAATAATTTTGGCCGCCTAAACCGGCCAACTACCCCACAGCGCGCCGTGTGGCCGTTGCCAGCTGCCAGCCGAGGCGTGCTGGAAGGCAGGCGAGGCGGCCGCCGTGCATCGTGCACCCGCGTCCGCGTCCGCGCCCGGGACCCGGCCCCGGCCCCGCCGTGGCGGCTGTTACTCAGCAGCGCACAGTTCCAGTGGCGGGCCGGGCGCTCCGTTGCTGACGTGGCGCGGCGCCGCTGCAGCCGCCCCGGGCTTTCGCTTCGTCGCGCGCGCCGCCTTGCGCCCCCGGGCTGAGACGCTGCGTGGCTTGGACGCCGAGGGGACGGGTGAATCACGCCGGATGCGTCCCGTGTTTCTGGAATTCGGTGCCTTGAGGCGGGAAAGGAGAGATTAGAAAAAGTGACGAAGTTTGATATTAAATGAAGTCGTAGGCTCCCGCGGCCGGAGTCATGTGGATCGATCTTTCTTGACGCCGCGTCGAATACTGAGTTGGCGACGTTTCGACCATCTTGTCGTGGTCTTCCTCAGGGCTGGTCTGCCTTCCTCAGGGCCAAGACCATCCGAAGTTTGATGTTGCTTTTCGTTCTCGCTTTTCGTGTGGGACATAAATAGCTTTTATAACCTACTCCTGTTGCTAAATTAGACTTATAGGGGACGAAGCACGTACAGGAGGAGAATGAACTGGTTATGTCTTGATCATTGATACTTTGACGTCATCCATTCCTCAGCCATTCTTTTAATTAATCCCCATTATAAATAAAGGATAATGAGAACCGTGGAGATTATTGAAAATAGTAATATATGATACATTCTTTTATGACTGTTTTCTTCTCCACCTGAACGGTATATGCGTTCGCATCCTTGCGAGCGTCCACAAATTGCGTTGTCACAAAACGATCTGCCACATGCGAATATCAGTGTAGCGTTAAGTGGTGCAGAAGCGTTGCTGTGCCGGGGCTTGTGGCAATTGAAGACCTTGGGGGCCATAGCATGCTATGCCACATTTCTGATGAGATTGAGATATTAGTGTTTTTCAATGTCCCATAGGTGTATCTAAAGGTTGGGTTTTTATTTTAAAGATCGCCGCAAGATGGCGGTGTAATTCATAAATTAAGTTTCGTTATTCCAATGTGTAGACTGCAATGTCTAAACCTTTACTCTCCTTTTTCTCGGAATGTACGTATAGTGGCATAGCATAGGTCTTCAATTCTTCCAATCGCCTCTCCGTCGTAAGCGGCCGCAAGCTGGCTGACATTGTGGCGCGCGTAGTATTTCCTGACGCGGTGCCCCTGGCCTGCCAAGCTGGGCGTACTCCTTAGCGCCGTGGCACCTCTGAACTTAGCCCGTGGCTCCGCGCCACCTTCCCCTCCCCTCCCCCCCCCGCCCGCTCCAACCCGCCACGCCCCTCCCCGCCCCTCCCCATCCGCCCCTTCCCGCCCCCGCCCAGCCCCATCCTCCCCGCCCCACCCCTCCCCGCCCCTCCCCACCCCCTCCCCGCCCGGCCCCGTCCCGCCTAGCCCCCCCCTCCCCGCCCGGCCCCGCCCCTCCCCGTCAGCCCTGCGTTACGTCAGAGCACGAGAGCGGACACCGTGCGGCGGCGGCGGCTTCTCCGTCGCTTGCTTGCGGAACGCAGCGGCAACGACGGTACAGCAGCGCGCTGCTGCAACTATGATGAATGAGCACGCATGCCGTCTAGGGTTCACGGAGCTGTTTTAAAGGGCATGAACGCCTACATCGGAGATTTCGATTATTTGTCATGAATCAGTTAATTATGGAATTAAATGTGTTCTAAATTATTAATGATGCGTTCCTACAAATATGTTATTAAAATGACTAAAAATGGATTTCGTGACGTTTACACCCCAGACTGATACATGTGCTACAAAGTTTGTTAAATCTGCTGTGACATTTGCCGAGTACCTCGTATTTAATGAATTGTCAACTTAGCCTGTAAATCCTGAAGAGCTAGTTGTGATAGAGTTCGTTCAGGTGAATATTAAAGGCTTTTATTTGGCCAATAATCACTTCCGTGGTACTGATTATTTATGAAATACAGTATACTCTCATTAGCACGAACCCGTTTAACACGATTATCGCCGTAACAGGAACAAAACTTCGGTCCCGGCAAGGGATTACGGTAAACCGGACGTATATAACACTAGGATAATACTAACTCCGATTATTTGGGTCCTTTGGAATTCGTGTTAATGAGGGTTTACTGTACTTATTTTGAAAAAAGGAATGTGAGTAAAGTGTGAATAGAAGCTCGCTTGGTGCGTGGGGAAGAACGTGCGGCGGGCACGTGCGTGGCCCGTGCTTGGGCGAAGTGTAGAGTCTCTAGATATAGAGAGTAGCGCAAGCACCGCCATTTAATATCCACTTATCCGACTTCGTCAGGCACCAAACAGTAACTGAAGGGGAATTAAAATAATCGGTGACATTATGATGATTTTCAAGAATATTAAGATTGGTTTGTGATATATTCATGGTTCTCAACTTACAGAAAGCAACACAGTTTCCATTTTTGTGTCAACTGGACATAAAATGGCGGGATCGGTGGAACAATGGAATGCGTTACTCTGTATCTAGGGACTCGAGCGAAGTGGGATGCCGCGCGCGCCGGGCAGCGCCTTCTGGGAACGTCTGGCGGAGGCGGCGCGGCGGCCGTGGGCCGCTGCGCTGACGTGTCGCTGACGCGGGCCACGCGCGGCTCCGCGCCGCCCACCTCCAGCCGCCACGCACCTCCTCCGCCGATTGTTGCCATGCTTTTGCTCGGGAGGCGGCGGTGGTCTTCCCCGCTGCCTGGCGAGACCGTTTTCTTTTCCCCAACCAGGTATCTCCCACCAGCGGGGCACTGCCCCAGCCGGGACAAGCTGTAAGCTCTCGACCGATCTCCCGGCATGTGTGGTAATGTAGTGCGTGTTAGTGCAAGTGTGTGTGTAAGGGGAAAGGATAGAACAAGGAAGAGGAAGGATAGATCGCGCGCGGTCGGTTGCCCGTTTGTTACGGTACTGCTCCGGCATTCGCCTGGTATTGATCGTAGAAACCACAGAAAACTACCGATCAGAGCAGCCGGCCGCTAGAAGTCTCCTCCAGACAGCGACTGAATTCGACCTAGCTGACAAGCTGGTGTTGAAAATTCTGCCGCCGTCGGGACTCGAACGTAGGATCTCCCGGTCATAGGGATTGCAGTGATCTGTTGATGCCCTGAGCCCTCTCTCCTGGTCCCTCCTCCGCTCCAGCCTCCCCCCAGTTCCCCCGTTCCCGCCTCCTCCTGCAGCTCGTGTTTCGCCTACTGCGGCGGTTCCGTCGCCCTCGCCGTCCCCGCAGCGTCGCCGAGTGGCTTCTCCGCCGCCGCAGGAGGCAGCCTTTGTGCGCCAGCGCGCCCTGGCATTTTGTTGTTGACAGTCGCCGTGTAATCCTGCCCCGCCCAGTCAGGACAAGAGCCGCTACGAACTGCCTTCTGGGAAGAAAGTTATTGTTGGGCGCACCACGGTTCACTTACAAGCGTGACAAAGCACCCTGAACATTTTCCATCTATGCAACCTTGCCGATTTTGAACTCGCGAACTCTGGTTTTGAATGTCATTTTGCCAAATTGGGCAGTTTCACTTTTAAATTCCGGCACATCACTTAAAAGAAAGATTTCTATAGAAATTCACTGTTTCTTATATCGACGGTGTTCGACAACTGATAAGATGCATCCCTTTTCATAATCATTGACGATATTTGGTCCTGCGCGTGCTGGACGAAGATGGATCTGCCGTATCGAGAATCCTTGTATAATCGAATCCGATTATAGTGAACTTCTGGGGACTAACATGTTCGGTTCACTATATCAGAGGTTCAATATATCGGATGATGTCAAAGGTAAATAGAACAGATGGACCACGCAGACAACAATCCATGTCCATAATGATTAAGTTTATTAATAAATATATACAGCAAAAATCACTAACAGCATGAACTGAAAATTTCAATATCTTTATTTTTCCTTAAAAATCAATTATTTTCAATTATTTGCATTGTACATTTTTCATTAGTAATTTCTGCAGATACCTCTCCATACTTGATTGTGCATTGTGTTCTGCTTCTAAGAATTGTAATGCAGTCTTGACACCTTTCTATGCCTCTTGCACTGTTGGAATGCCGTCGCACTCTCCGAAGGCTCTTTTAATCGTCTAGTAGCATACGAGATGCAATTAATTCCCAGGACTTCTTTCCTACGTTCACTCTAGCGGAGGTTCAGGTTCGCTGTATCCGAGTGGACTCTGGTTGACAGAGAGGAGTGGAATGGCGTGTAGTGTTGTACGGAGCAGCGCGTGTGCCCTGGGGCCGAGCAGGGAGTGAGGGTTTCTCCTTCTCTCCATGAAGCAAACACAGATTGGTACTTCACTAATTAATTTATTAATCATAAATTACCGTAAAGCGGAGAAGAAGCGTGCTACAGCCGCAACCTTCCCGTTACATGTCTTTCGTAAGAATACTCTCCTCGACCCTCGACACCACCTCGCGTCTCCCCTTATCTCCCCCTGCACTGACTTACAAAAAAAACAAAGACATTCCAGGAAACCTCCCCTCGGCCGTCCCAGGAATGTGTGCAGCCTGCAGAATGCCAAACTGCGCGGGAACGCCTCCACCTCGTCCCCCCTCCCGCTCGTTCGCGAGAAGGGTCGCTACGCAGGGCGAAGCGGCCGCGCGGAAGGAGCGGCGCCGCCGGGCCATAATTGAGGCGTCCCGCGGGGCGCCGCCCGCTCACGTGTGCAATTAGCGCGGCGCGTCGACGCACACGTCGTGTGCGCTGTTTGTTCTCGGCTCGAGCGGGGGCGGGCAGCTAATTGACCCTTGCCGCGAGGCGCGGGGGCGGAGCCACGAGCTCTGGACACGCGAGGGGGAGGGGGATGCTACGAGCGCCAGGGGCACTGGGGGGAGGCATGGCCTAGAGTTTTCGGTTAGCTTCCTGTATTGGGCAAAATTGATTTAAAAATTCCTTTGTGCCAGTTATGCAATTGTTTAAACAATAATGTATGGTGTCACATCTGCAGTACATAAATAATATACAAAATAATAACAAATGTTTATTATTTAACAAAAATGATCGGTTGCATCTGGCCCTGAGCGGTGGCAGGAGCGTGGACGGAGCCATAGAGGGGGGACGGGCGCAGCGGAAGTGGCGGTCAGCGCAGAGGCGTTGTCGGGGTGGGGCCTGAAGCAGGGCGGGGAAGGTGGGGGCGGGGCGGTGGGGCAGCGCTAAGAAATGGCTCGTGCAGTGGGCGTAGTCGTACGGTGGCGTTTTTTGTAGAGCGAGAAAGGCGTAGGCGAAGATTGTATCTCCCGTTAGATAAGCAATGTCCAGTCTTGTGAATGCCCTTGGGAGAAGGTCTTAATAAGGGCAAGCTTATTGCGTGAATGGGATTAGGCTTTCACTGCACAGCACGTGTATAGAAGAGAATTGTTCTATGATGTGAGCTTTATCTCTCCTAACTTAGAATGCTGGCATGAATGCGCTCAGGACATTTCAGGATATTTGACATGGTAACGTCTTTTGTGGGTTGCGGTTTTTTTCTTCCCACTTCGTAAAGACCGACGTGAGTCCAGAGTAGCTTTGTCTTGGGTTAATGAAAGGTCAGAAAGCATTTTAAATATCAAGTCAAATTAATTCCCACCGTTTCTTGATATAGTGACTGTTATCCAATGTTTCATGAACATTTGAGCTGTCACTTGTACTTAATTAATAGAATAATTACAAAAGCCCTGCAAATTTTGTCACATTTTCGAAAGTGTATTTCTGGATGTTTACAAAGTCTCTAATGGAACATTCCAAACATGCTCAGTTTTATTTTCATAACAGTAATGAAAGCGAACTAGAGAGGGAGGATGAAAAATGAACATTCTTGAAACATTTGAGTGATAACATTATTAACTTCTAAGTTTAAAAACATGCATGTAATTCAACCAACTTTTAAGTTACTTTTGACTAAGTCTAGAAGTTGGGAGGGGGAGAGGGTTCGAAACGGAACGTTCGTCTCAAAGGGAGAGGTTCGTAAATATTGTTCCGAAGACGGGTAGGTATTTTAAAACTCACATTTTGCGCACGTGTTTTTTAATAGTCCCCGGGTGGATTGGCCATTCCATGTAGTATTGTTGGGCGAAATGAATTGGCATCGGGAGAGCGTGTTTGTGGAAGCGCTTTTAGGGATGCGAGAGGTTGGTATTGGGCAAAGCGGCGATGAAGCAGGCGCTTCCGTCCGCGAGTCCTCGTGCGCTTGGCAGCCGAGCGCCGCGCGGCCTCTGGAGTCGCCAGGGGACCGTCTTCGCGGCGAAAAGAAGGCGCGCAGTGCGATATCGCTCGCTCAGCCTCCAGGCGCCCGCCCGCGCCGCCTGCGGCCCCACCGCCTCTTTATTACCTTGCCTCTGCTCAACACCATTACTTCACTCCATCTCTTTTTTTTTATCTCGCCTCTTAATCTCCGTGCTCCACTACTTCTACACACTTGCCGTTGCTTTCCTCCAGGCCTTTTCCCCAGGCCTACACGCTTGCCGTTGCTTCCCTCCTGCTTTCTGTTATGGTTCCTTAAGCGTGCCTCTTTATTGAACGGATTCTTCTTTTATACCCCCGACTCTTGGCCCCACTCCACTCTCCCGGCGTGTCTCCTCTCCGTCGACCTCTCTGTCGCCTTGCTGTCTCACCGTCTCACCCCGCCGTCTCATTATCGTGTCGCACCAACTCGTCATCTCAGGTTGTCGCGTTTCCGCTTCGTTGGCGCATTTGCTCCCGCCGCCGCCGCCGCCGCCGCCGCGTTGTTACCTCGCTCGCGCAGTCTCCCTGTTTGTTTTCGTCAAGGAACCAAACATCTTTCCCCCGGTTCTCCTTGAATTCGCCCACTCAGCACTCGCTCTCGCTTTCGTCGCGCTTTCGCCGGCGTTCCCACCGAGGCGCAGCCGCGCGAAGCCACGCCCTCGCCGCCCTACACGACCCCCTGCCCCTCCCCATTCCCCAACAAGCTCACCCTCCCCGCTCACGAGCCCACCCTCCTTTCCCGCCAGCCCACCCTCTGACCAGTAGCCCCCCTCCCTGCCCACCAGCCAACCCTCGCCGCCCACCAGCCCACCCTCCTTGCCGGCCAGCCCACCCTCCTTGCCGGCCAGCCCACCCTACTTGCCCACCAGCCCACCGTCCTTGCCCGCCCCTCCACCCGTTTGACGTTGTCTTCCGTTTCCACAGAGGGCCCTTTGCAGCGGCGACGGCGGCCGCCCCGCAGCATATCGGAATTCGTATTAGTGCTGCGCGCGTATTGGCGCTTTCCCCGATTCCTCCCCAGGGGCGGGGGGAACCGGGCCGGGCCCGGCCCCAGGCACCCCGCGACGCCGCCCGCACCTGCTCGAGCGCAGAGATACCTACCGCTGATCCGTGTCTCCGGAGACGAGACGCGGCTCAGGGGAAGATAAGTGCTTTGGAGCGTTGCCGCTTCCTCGCCATTGTGGATCTCCCCTGCGATTCTCGCTTGGGATAATGTTTGTGGCGCATAAGCGAACGTTGGAGCGTCTGGCGCGCACCTGGCTTCCTGGAATTGTCGCGTCAGGAAGCAGTTTCCTGTTCATACGGGCGTCAAATGTTAATTAACCAATTATTTGTTTTGCTGATCGTAAATGTGAGCAGTATCGTTCACATAATATGCGGCCCTACATTAAATGTTATTCCAAAGAGCCATTAAATGATATGATTTTCTAAAGAATCAAACAGTTTGAAGAGGGGCTGTGTATAAAAGGTTATTGATGTTTGTGTATTCAATTATAGAGTAATGGATATTTTGTGCGAAGTATCACGATTAGTAACGCATCTTTTTTAATTCAAGCACATCTAGGTTTTACGTTCTTTAAATGGCGTTCCAGAATTTTTGTTTCGGTTGAAGAATATGAGGCAGGAAATTGAGTTTTCGCTACTCTCTTGGTGGCTGGCGACATGATGCCTTCGAGAGTACCTGCTTTGTTGGCTAGTATAGGATGGAGGCATAAGTAGCCAGACATTAAATGATTCGTTGCATGACAGTAGTGTGACATCATGTAACCTTCAGTCGACCGTCATGTAACTGTCGCAGATGACAAAGATGTTGCATCAAATTGGAAACAGTATATTTCTACAACAATAATTCGAAAATAGAGTTTGCATATCTAATGACGATCACATCGACCGATATCTGGGTGCCTAGCGAAAGGAAAATGAAGCGAATCTGAATGGAGGCGCGAGTCCCGATCATGGCGCAATGCAACGACGCTTATGCACAGGCTACGAAGAATGTCGGTACTACGTATTCTTCGGTTTTTCTTTCTTGGCGCACGGGGGGGGGGTCAATAAAATGGAATATCTCACGGTATTTCGCGTCGGTCTCGGTTGTGCCGCTAGGAGTCGCGTGATCGCGAACAGTGCTGAACACTCCTGGCGGCACAATGGAGAACGACGCGAAATACCGTGAGATATTCCATTTTATTGACACACCCCCATGCGCCAAAAAAAACAACGAAGTATAGCGCCCTCGCGCCCGGCTGCGCCTGAGGAGAGCGGATTGTTGTGCGGTCATCGTAGTTGGGCCTTGAGTTTAATGGGCGACCTACGCCGATTGGCGCTCTTCCGCCAGTGGATGAGGTGGTGGGGTGCTGAGTCTCTGATGAGTCCTGCCTCTTGGAAGTCCTGGAAAACTCAAAAAAGTTTTGTTCATTGATGCATTGTTCATTGTTCATTGCTCGGGAGCTGGAATGAGAACCGGCGCCGATCTACCGTCGGCTAGCCCCAGGTTTCCCACCAGCGGGGCACCGCCCCAGCCGGGACAAGCTCTAAGCTCCCGACCGGTCTCCCGGCACGTTTAAGGGGAGAGGATAGGGCAAGGGGGAAGAAGGAAAGGTCGCGCGCGGTCCGTGGCCCGTTTGTTTGGGTACTCGAACCTAGAACCTCCTGGTCACAGGACTGGAGTGATGCCCTGAGCCATCTCTCCGGTGAGGCGCCTAGCAAAGCAGGGTGTTGATGTTCCCGAAGCAGAGACTCTGTGGCTGAAGCCGCTGCTAGGAAGCTGCTGGTTTGCGGAGGCAGCAGCAGGCAGGCGGCTTACGCCCTGGAGTTTAATGGGAGAAACTTAATGCTTCGGGATCACGTGATCTCCTTTTCATTCAACTCAACTGTGACAATGTCAAATTCCGAAGGCTTGTTTTACCTTAACGGGGAAGTTACCAGAAGGTTCGAAACAATCAAAGCTTCTGTTGTAGGAGGAATTGACTGCTCCTACATTAAACTAACGAACGCCCATTAGATAGCTTTAGTCTACAATTGGGCAGATATTGCCCGGTGGCAGAATGTAGAAATATGAACGTACAATTACAAATAGAAGACAATTTAAATATAAAAACAAATGATCTTTGTCATCACCTAGCACATGCAGATAGCATGCTTATTGCAGCAGCGATAAGGAAATTCATGAAGGTTACGTTCCATCTTTGTTTTTACTTACAGTTTTATTTTATAATTTCATTAATCTCGAAGTCGCCCGACTATTTGATCTCCCTCAAATTAAGTATTTCTAAATACGTTTTTTTTTCTTTTATGGTAATGGTATAAATTTTTATTCAAGTGAGTTGATGTTCTCGCCTAGTTTAGGTACTAGCGTTTTTAATTAAATTAAATTAAAAATGTATGACCGGAAACGTATTCCATTATTACTATTCATAATTATAAGACAGTCATTTCTGTTCAGAATATGACAAGTTTCATAAAAATTTTAATTCTCCTAAAAATGTTTAATCAACGCACTTTCTCTGCATCTCGTTTTCACAACAATTTACATCTCACATAAATTGAAATAAACACACACACGATGATGATAATCATACGAACTAAACTAATACTTTATCATCAACATTTAATACCCTAGAAATTTAATAATCACATTCGCTTACGTCATGCGTGATTTATCCTTCAAAGTTTTATAATGGCCATTGCTTAATCATGTGGTATCTTTTATCATGGACAATACAGGGAAAAAGAAGTCTATTACTTCGCTTTCCTCTTGGCGAAACCATTGCATCTTGACATAGAGCAGGTTCTTTCCGTCTTCTAAACACACACGCTATTCCAAAACTACTCATTCAAAAAATTTAGTACTGATCGTAATGATTAATAACTCATTCGTCCTTATTACTGATAAAAGAATTCTGTAAAGACGTTTTCTCAAAAGGAGCTGTCCATAAATTACGTAAAGTAAATTCGGAGTATTTTGAAAACACCCTCCCCCCTCAGTAACGCACCCTTAACGTGCGCTTGAACTCCCCCAAAATAATTATGTAACGCTTGGGATCCCTCCCCCCCAATTTACAAGAAATATAAATAAATTATATCACAGAAACGCGTGCACGCGTCTTGGATGACGCATGAGCGACAATCGACTGCACCAATTCAGTTGGATTCTAAAATATATGGAGGATCAGTTTTCAATATTTTCCTCGTTACCTTACAGATTCTGTAAAAAAAGGCTTCAATGTATTGTAACAAATTACACAATAACTTTTATGTATGTTTTTTAAGTAATTAATATTTTAATTTTGTGATATAAGAAGTAAGAGTAATTTTTTTACCAGCTGTCAAAAAATTAAAAATAAATCAATGTTACGTTACACAAAACTAACACCCCCTACTCCCAACTAACACAGCGTAACGCTGTCTCAACCCCCGCCCCCCCTCTTTAGCATGATGTAATTTGTGGACTACTCCTAAGTCATTCGTTCAGCCTCGACACGAACTTCGTTGCGTCGAAACATCGTTGTGCATCGCATGCTTGCTAATTGGGTCTGAGTTCTCAACGAGTGGTCGCAACTTAAGGCGCTCGACGAATGTGCACAAAACGGATCTGATCGCGTTTCTTCTTCTTCTTCTTCTTCTTCTTCTCCTTCTTCTTTTTCTTCTTCTTCGCCACTATGCTTCTATTCAACTATTTATTTACCTAACAGCCCTATAAGTTCTATTACGAATAGTTATTCTCTAACTCATCTTTTGTTTTGTCGTTTGACTCAATTTTATTATTTAAATAAATATTTTTACGTGTCTAACAAGAAGCATTTTATATTCTTCTTCCCAGGCAATTTCACATCACGACGGGATTCAATTACTCAATCGGCCATTTTTATATAATATTGTCGCCGTCAGTATCAGAAGGTATGGAAGTATTGAAGGTTTTCGTACTTGGACGGTAAGAACGAAGATGAATAAAAAGGGGGTTGCCAACGGGAGGTAAACGCCACAGACGACGAGGATGACGAGGTGTTGGTTGTTGCAGTGCGCGAATGAGTTCACGGAGCTACAGCTGGGGGGCCCAGTGTTTCTCTTTCCGATCCCCATCCCCGCTGAGTCACATTCTTTTTTTTTTTTTTTATTCATATCCTGCCCGTTCGGCCCTTCCGGCCTTTCGGGGGTTATTATTTACAAAATATACATACATCAATTACGTAACAGTCTCCTTCAGTTACATCAGGGCACAAGTACACTTACTTGAGCTCAGGTTTTAATCTACTTATAATAATACTACTTTACTATTTACATTGGTACAAAGTTACAACATTGTGTAAATACCACATTTGTGAATGATACTACATACCGTTATAATCATCACATACATATTTACAAAGTCAACATCAGCAATAATTCATGGGGGCTTTAAGCGATCTTTTGGATAGCGTGACAATATCCTGGATGGTGTATACGCTGTACGGCCAAGGTTGAAAGTTCTTTTGCTCGGACAAGCTTCAAGCCTTAAGTAAAATTTTTTAGATAATTTATTTATGTGTGCTTTAATGCAACTAATGTTCAATTCCCTTTGGATTTGCGCATTAGGAATAAACCAAGGAGCTTTGGTAATCAGTCTTAGGAATTTGTTTTGTATTATTTCTAATTTATTAATATGCGTGTTTGCAGCTCCTCCCCATACTGAGCATGCATAGGTGAGCGACGGCCGAATTATAGATTTATAAATTGTTACTCCGTTTTCTATTCTTAATGTTGAATTTTTATTTATTAATGGGTAGAGTTTGCCAAGTTTTGCATATGTATTGTTTGCAATATCTACTATGTGGTTCTTCCATGTTAGTCTTCTATCTAATTTGACTCCTAAGTATTTGAGGGATTGGTTATTGTTTAGCCAGGGAACCGGATTGTTACTGATTGTTAACACTGGAGGGGTTATAAATCTTTTAAGGGAGAAAATTTTTGCTTGAGATTTGCTTGGATTTATCTGGATTCTCCATTTGTCAGTCCATTTGATTAATGTATTTAAATCTTTTTGAAGGTATTCCAGGGCAATATTTAGTTCTTGATGTTGTGACAGGATGGCAGTGTCATCTGCGAAAAAGGCTATTTCGGTATCTATTAATTCCGGAAAATCGGCAAGGTAAATTTTGAACAAAGTTGGTGATAATGGGGAACCGTGTGGAACTCCCGCTGAGATTCTGTATTTTTTCGATATGGTGTCATGTATTTTAATTTTGAACGATCTGTTTAACAAGAAACTTCCAATTATATTTTGCAGATATTTGGGAATGCCTAGATGGCGGAATTTGTATTTCAGACCTGTGTGCCAGACACGGTCAAAAGCT
This sequence comes from Acheta domesticus, assembly GCA_031308135.1. Lineage (NCBI taxonomy): Eukaryota > Metazoa > Arthropoda > Insecta > Orthoptera > Gryllidae > Acheta > Acheta domesticus. The sequence continues at coordinate 14,133,996 of JAHLJT010000631.1, read as the reverse complement.
TTAGTAACATCTAAAAATATAGCTGCCGTGTACTTTTTCTCGTGGAAGCCCTTTGCAATTAAATCCGTAACTCTTAAAATTTGGTGTTCTGTCGAGTGATTTGCTCTAAAGCCAAACTGGGTATCAGGGATGGCCTTTGTATCGTTTAAGAATTTATTTAAACGCACTAAAATTAGTCTTTCAAACACTTTAGCTAATGAAGGTAATAGGCTAATTGGCCTGTAATTGTCTAGTTGTTGTGGACACTTATTAGGTTTGCTAATTGGAATAATTATTGCATTTTTCCAATTACTTGGGTAAAACCCTAGTCTTAAAGCTGCATTTAATATTGCTGCTATTGCTGCTATTGTGCATCTTGGTAGTTCTTTTAATATTTGACTAGTTATTAGGTCGTCCCCTGCCGCTTTCCTGTTTTTGAGTCTGTTTATTGTGCGTTTAAGTTCTGCGGGGGATATGAATTTTGTTCTTGCGTCCGCAGAGTATATAGGTTGTTTCATGCTGCTTAAAATTTGCTCATTAAAAGTGTGGTTTACTATTGGATTGGGTTTAAAGGTATTTACAAAGTGAGCAGCAAAGGCCTCCGCTTTCTCTTCATCTGTATAGAGAGTGTTAGTACCTGATTTTAATGGTGGTATTATAGCTTGCTCTCTGGTAATCTTTTTGATGGTAGACCATAATGAAGGTGAACCTGGGCTAATTTGCGCTAAAAATTGCTTGAATGAGCTATATCTGTGCTCATCGATTAGAAATTTAACTTTTTTGCATAAAGAGTTCCATTTCTTTTTTAAGTGTGGCCGTCTATACAACTGCCAGAGACTTCTAATTCTGTGTTTATTTTTTATCAAATCCACTATGTTTTTCGGTAGCCAGTAAGATAGATGTTTGTTACGCGTATATTGCACTGGTTGACATGATTCTTTAACCGCGAAGCTTATTGCTTCTACTAGATTATTAATTAGTGAATCAATATCTGCTTCGTTTTTGATATCTTTTGGGAACGAAAATTCCGTAGATATTTTTAATCTAAAAAGATCCCAGTTTATTTTACCATTTATTAGTTTACTTATATTTTTTACTTTAGCAGTACTCTGAAATTATATTATTATGGGGTTATGATCCGAATCGAGAGCAGATATTACTGAGTGAAAAACGGGACAATTTATATTTGTGGTTAGACTTATGTCAAGAATGTCAGGAGCGCACTTATTATTAAATGGGTATCGCGTAGGTGCGGGCGGCGCGTGAATTAAAATATTATGCCTCTGAGCAAACTGTAAAAGTTTACGACCTGCTTCTGTTGTAATTCTGCAATGCCATGCTTTATTTTTACTATTTAAGTCGCCTATAACAATTATTTTCTTATTATAGAAAGCATTGTTAATGTTCAAGTTAAAAATTTTATCCAAAGTATTTTCTGGAAATTTCTTATTAGGTGGTTTGTAGGCAGTGAGTCACATTCTAAAGAGATGAAAGGTTTCAGAGTACAAATGGTGCATGCACAGGCAACTGAGATTGCCCTGGCGTTTGCGATAACGGAAATGGGAATATCTTGAGAGCCCTACTCTAGAGCCGAAGTCTGGAAAAGAGGCAGTGGTGGATACAGAGGAAGGCCATCCCCCCCACCCCAAGCCCTAGAGTTTCTGATTGTTACCTTATTTTATGTGGCAAAATTGATTTAAATATTTGTTTATGTTAGGGTTACATAAATTATTTAAAACCAATATTTATAGTATCATATACACACGTCAAAATAAACAAACAATAAAATAGAAAATATTTATTATTTAGGAGTTTATTATTAAAGAGGGCGGTGGGAGGGTGTCAAAGGAGAGGGCTGCGAATGGAGGCGAATGGGTGGGTGGGTGGGCGGGGAGATGCGAGTAAAGCGTGCGGTTGCGGCCGTGCCCCGCAAAGGGCGAGCGCAACGGCACTTTTGTTGTCCCTTCCGGGCTCCGACGTTTTGTGAAAGCAGCAGTAATTGCAGTTGCATATATGTATACAGTGTGCGCTTTTTGCCTAATCGTTTCGCCGTTACTTTGGCTCGAGAGCCGTGATTTATGGGAGAGGGGGGAGGAGTTCTTTTGATCTCCCGGCTCGTTAGGGAAATGGCAGAGGATGGAGCAGGACTTGCGAGGTTTCCGTGAATGTCATATCCGACAATTGGCAATGAAATGGTACTTCTGAGAAGTTCTTTAGAAGTTGTAGTTATGTCAAGCACATAGCGTATAAGTTTAATGAGAAAGTCAATATTTCATCTCGTGTTATTCCTCGACAGGCGTAATGTTGCATTAGACTTCAGATGTGAAGACTGATAACACACTATACGTAATAAAGACATATGTTGCAATAACGTTGTCTTTGCTTACTGATTGCTGCATTTGATATTTAATGAAACGTGTACGTGCCCATTTAAGGAGAAACATTTGGTATTTAAAGCTTCATTTATCAAAGAAGAATAATGATTGACAAACTACGTATAGAAATGTATTTGTGTAATTTTCTATTTTAAATACAGAGTAGGGGGCAACAAAAATGATTTGACCTTGCTGGGGCCGAAGTCACTATCATCAGAAGCAGCACTATCAACATGAAATCGAGTAAAGTGAGTTTAAAATGAAATCTAGACTGAATGATAATTAATGGTCTTGCTGTCGTTTTCAAATAGCCTTTTCGCTATTTACTCATATTGAGAAATATTCTTGTGGAGAAATTTTTTACCTTTTGCCATATTGTGCTTCAAAACAACATTTTCTTTCTTTCACCCAAAGAGAATGAAGCATTACTATTGGTGTGTAGTTAAAGTAATTCTTGAAACTGGAGGTCACGAGACAAATTAAACGTCGGATATAAATATCGCTACTCCCACCCCTCAGTCAGGTCAATAATTTTCTTTGTTGATTATTACGTAGTTTTATATATGCTTGTTTTGAATGTTTGTATTAAACTAAAAAAATTAGTTTATGTTTTAATGACCTTTTTGTGATTTGTGAATGCTAAGGAAAGTGGGTTACTTTCTCAGTTCTATTTCATTTTATTTTGTTAATAACTCTCTTTATAGTAATGGCTGATTATTTTACCTTTCAAATACTAGACTGTAAAAATTCGTTGAATTAAAAAAGAAAGACAAATAATGTTAGTGTCTGTAAAACAATAACTTTTCGTTTGTATTTGTAGAGACAGTTTTTTAATACGAGTGTTGTTGTTTTTGTCCGGGGAAGGGGGAGGGGGCGGCGCGAGTGCCACGGCAGCGGCGTGGCCAGCTCGCTGGCCCGCTGGCGTCAGCGTCACGCCACCGCTTTCGCAAGGGAGGGGAGGGGAGGCAGGAAGCCGCGGGTGACCGCGAATGTGCCAACGGCGGCACGCGGAGGAAATGGCCACAAAGATACAAAGCGCTCGGATCTGAATGGAAGAAGGAGAAAAAGCGAGGAAGGAAGGAAGTAATAAAGACGGAAAAAGAAAGAAACAGCGCGGTGTAGGGAACATAAATGTTTGCTGTGATATCTGGTTTAGTCCTTGAAGCTACTCGTTTATTTTTGTAAGAACGAGGAACAAATGATGTACACCGGATGTTTGCATCGTGCATCGTGCACCGTGTTTGCATCGTGCACCGTGCATCGTGCGCTATCGAGGTTCGATTCTTCTACATCGAGTGAACGGAACGAGCCCTCCAGTCCACCCCGCAAGACAGCCCGGTTACCCTATATCAAAGGGGTCACGGACAAGATTGGTAGACTGCTGCGCAGGGCTGATATCCGCCCCGTTTTTCATGCGCGCAATAAAATCGGAGGGAGCCTGGTCCAGGTGAAGGACCGCCCGGACCCACTTCAAGACGCCGGCGTATATGAAATCCCATGCAGTTGTGGGCTTGTCTACATAGGCCAAACCGGGCGCACGGTAGAAGAGCGGATGCGGGAACACATGCGACATGACCGGCTACATAACATCCACAAATCGGCCTTGGCCCAACATGCCGCCGAAACCGGTCACCTCGTCAATTACCACGAGACTCGCACTCTATCTATTGAAGACCGGTGGTGGCCTCGTGTGATCAAAGAGGCTTTGGAAATCTCCAGGAGGCCCAAAAACCTCAACAGAGATGATGGGCTCCGCCTTAGCAACACCTGGAGGCAGGTCGTCGCTCCCCGCCAATACGGTCGCGCCCCAAGGAGACCCACCCCCGCGGTCGGCCAATGACGTGGCTGCTTATTCGCCCGGTTTCTTTCGGCCTTTTCTCCCGTCTCCGACCACGCAGTTGCAATTTCCAGATGTCTATCCTGTTCATTTTTCTATCCTCTTCCCTTTCCAACCACCCTCCCTCCCCCCACATTATCAGGTCTCCCAGTATCGTTCCTTTCCCTCTCCGCCAATCGCGGGCCACCTGCCCTCCTCCCATTGGTCGCCGCTGCGACCTATCAGCTCCTGCACCCCGTCCTATATCTATGCGACACGCTACCCTCTCGGCAGCAGTATAGCTCTGAAGAAGGCCACAGCAAGATGGCCGAAACGTCAGTAAAACCGACTGAGACGCGGCTCATCCCGGACAGCCAAGAACATTACACCGGATGTTTGTTAAAGGGAAGGTACAGAAACAAATCATGCAAACATATCAGCGATTGTAATGAAGTGATTACCGCTAATTTGGCACCAGAGTCGTGGTAACTAATCCTAGAAATGTAAAGATTCGAGGAAAAAGTTAATTATAATGAAAACTCTCGATTTTGGACAATCCTCGAGATGCAACCCGCGACCTAGAACCAGGTGGCACACTGCTGTAGATTGCTTGTGCAACTATGAGTTCGTAACGCGTGAATGTAGGTTAAGTTATCAAAATGCAGTGACTTTCCAAATAACCAGTACATAATTTAAATGGGCATGGTTATTAATCTATTTACGATCATGTTTGTTCTTGAAAAATTATGCGTTTTTTTAAATGAAGCTGAAGCTATGCTCCTGATAAGATTTTCTCGTAATCGAGTTTTTGCAGATGAGTCACTGCTTCTTCTATTGTGTTAACTCGGACGTGTCGTTTGTGGCGTGAGATATCAAGTTGTGAATGGTATTGCAACACAACATAAGAAGGTCCTCTGAGTGAGGTTTGTGTTTCTAGCGAAATCACGTAGTGCACACGTGCGTTCATGATTTCCACGTACTACTATATTTTTAGTAACATGATTTAATGGGAGAATCATTGTCTTTGTGCTATTGATGAAACTACTTCTATTTGTAAGCTAGTGGATGCTTTTATATCACCACAAACTCGTAATCCGCAGACACAATAACTAGGATGTAACACAAAACGTACACATTTCAGGTCTTTTCACCTTGACCCAGTTGTTGTACTTGCTCTTGTTCCTAGACCTCACGAAAGTTTCATTTTTCATTGCGATTGCAAAAGTTGTACAATTGAAAGTGGGCGGATTATGTCTTTAGTATCGTATTCATTGAAGAATTAGTGCGTTTATTGTTCTTCTTTTCAAGAATGTAAAACATTCATTTCAAATGCGGACTCATACGACCTTTCTAGTTACTTCGCTCCTTTTAACAATCAACGGTGCTGTTTGTGTCCCGAGTGTGCGATATATTGTTTACCGCGGGCATGCAAACAAATGAACAAAGAGGCTATGCAAACTTGGCGAGAAACTCAATAACACGCGACTTCACCGTCTATGTCCGTTCACGTTCTTACATTAGCATGAGTAGAGTGGAAGAGCCTCTGAAAAAATCCATTTGAGGGCAGTGCACTCCCCGAGCGACGCTCTAAGTACACTCGTCGTTGGCCTTGACTTGACTGCCCGCCGCAGCGAGGGTTAAGCGCTCCCACTAAGAAAACATTATCCCGCAGCCGGGACACACCGTATCTGGCGCTCGATGACTCGCGGGCCTGAGAACGCCGGACGCGATTGGCCCTTGGAGGGCTCTCGCCCGCGGATCGTGCGCCCTCGGGAGAGAGTTTTGGAGCGCCCCGTTGTAGAGATCGGTGGATGTGAGACGAGGGGAATGGACACAAAGCAACTATTGTTAGAGTAAAAAAATCATGTGCGGTTGGCACCAAGGCGCAGGTTTTCACTAGAAAACTGAAGTCCTTTGGACTTTGACAATAAATAAAGTAGTTTTAAGCACTACCATATTCCTCTAATTCACGGCTAAAGATGTTTTAGTCGATTACGAAATCTACTCCGGGTTGCAACCAACTTCCTAAGGGGTAGATCTAGGGACTATGGTTACCCCTAGAATACTTCGCGCAATATGTGGGCTGTTCCAAATAAAGTAATTTTTTGCAGTCTTTTGAATGACTTGGGAGTTTAGCCAAGTTCTTACAGAAAAATTTGCAGAACAATTTCCAGAGCTCCGATATTTAACGGGACGACCTGTGCTTTTACGCCCCATGTTTTGCTGATCTCAATTTCCAAACTCTTGTGTTTAAGACATTTCTCTGCCTCCTTGGTTACGACGTTTTGATCGTATGGCACAGCATCACAGCATCATCACAATGGACACAATTATATTTTTTATTATTATAGTTATTATTATAATTATTGCTGGTGTGTGTGTGTGTGTTTGTTAGCGATGATAGAATTCCCAACCTCCCCGCGCCATTTCCTAAGGAATTTTCTTGAGCAGATGAGATAGTGGGAAATTGCTCTTCTGCGGCATTGTCCTACCGCGACGTCATCTGACACACGTCCAAAAGGACAACGATAAAGACCAAAGGCCACAATGGGATCCTAAACGCACTAACAACCTTGGGCGAATAAATAATTCCGAGTAAATAATTTTTTGTTCATTTTTTGTTCTTGTGTAATTAAAGGAACTCCCAACTGGTATGCGCCACTACCGTCAGAATATTTGCAACGAAGGTATCAAGGGATGCGAGATGTTTCGCATAGGTGAGAGACGCTCTCCGCGAACGAGTGCGTGTGTGCACAGACTTGTAGAGCGACTGTACACCACGTAGGCCCTCTTGAGTCGAAAAGTAGTTTCTCGCGGGTTGGGCGGTGTCGTCATCGGCACCCCATCGGCCCCTGGGCGAGGTGGGAACAGGAAGGCCGCGAGATGGGAGGCGTGGCGGCGCGGGCGCGGGCGGCGCGGTGCAGCCGTGTTTTTCCATTCATCGGCGCCCCGCCCCGCCCCGCCCCGCCCCTTCCCTCCCTCCCCTCCCCGCCCTCTCGCGGCGCGGCGCGGAGCGCAGCTGTGCGGCCGTCTGGCGGCCGCGCCGCGGGAAGCGAGGAGTGGCGGGGAGCGGCGCGAGGCTCACAACTCGCGGCCGTGGCCTAGCGCTGTGACGTCAGAGCCGCTCTTGTTGATGTTTGTACGCGCGCGCCCGGCGTTGCCAACTGTGCGGCAACCCGCCCGACCCGCTGCGCGGCGCCGGCGGCTGTCTCCGTGCAGCGCGGGCCTGTGCGGCGGGGTTGGTATGCAGGGCCGGGGCAATGCGGAAGTCTACTTTATAATTGATGACTATAATTAACTATTGAAGTTAAAAATATAATTGAAAATTCTGTGAAATATAAAACTAGTATACCACTACTTATATAATTACTATATTGATTTTCTCGAGTTATGACTTTTTTCAATTTTTTACTGGCTTTCAATTTTATTGGCTGCAATTTTTTTTCACCAGTCTCATCAACCAGCTGCTTGACAGTATCGGGGCCCCGGGCGAACCCCTGGTCTGCCCGTGCCTAGCACAGACACTATTGGTACGCCAGCAGTGGCCACGTGTATCTGCGAACGATGTGAAATATTTTCTGTTCTAAAAATTGCTCGCATTTTTCAGTTGTGGGTTAAAAATTGGAATATCATATTTCTAAAAAAATAAATTTTATCTGATGCCCGAAAAATGCCACATAATCTTATAATTTCGATGTATTGGACCAGGAGATTTCTTCGGTCGCTTTACAATCATCTAATGGGAAAAATAGTGGTTGGGGACCAGATAGAATGCTCTAACGCTTTGGGTTTCAGTAAATAAAAAAGATAACGCTACATTGCAATAAAAAACAGAACCAAGAAATACATTGTGTATGGTTCCTTCCTACGTAAGATAAAAGATTTTGAGACTTTGTAGCAGCAAAGTGTTCTGAAGTTTTGCATCAAATTGCTATTGCTAATAAGTGAAAGTAGCAGTATAATCATTTATTTCTGTTGTGCGAGTGTAGTCATTTTATGCCTCCTGGTCAACTTTGCTCAACTTGTGCTTGTGCCCCCCCCCCTCTCTCTCTCTCTCTCTCTCACTCACACACATACACACACACACACACACACACACACACATTTATCAACACCTTCTTTACGACCGTAATTACCACCTACGGTTTCGTCAATGGAGAAATAGCGGGAGCGGTCTTTTATTTTGCTTTCTCGCACTATCATTTTGCACTTCATTAAGAACGGACTAATGGGGCCTATGTTCCGTACATATAAGTACGCTAATATGTTATTACAATTAAATGTACTGCTTTCGTGAAGTTAAGTAACTTGCAACTAGGTTTGAATTCGCGTGGATTAGGGTGCAAACTGAGATGTTCGTATGTGTAGAAGGTCCATCTTTGTCTTATGTTTCTCGTATGGCTTTGTTGAGAACCTCCTCGCGTATCGTTCTTGGAGGCTTCAAAACAAATAAGCAAGGAGCAAGTGCAAATAAAGAGTAAATGTAAATCTCGGGAACAAATGTTGTATTGTCTCGATCGTGGGAGCCTTGGCGCCTGCGGCAGTTCGTGGATAATTTGCGCGCCTGGCAACACGTGTAGACGCTTTTACCATTTCCCTCCCTCCGGCTGCGAGAGCTGGGAAACGGCGCCCCGTTCTTAACAGGATGAAAGATCCTTTTCACGAGGGAACAGACTAGCAGACAGAAGCCATGCATACACGACTGTGAATAATTAACTTGGTGCTTGTACCTGGATTTAAATTTCCAGTCCCTGCGGCACGAAATTTTGCCTCTAATGATTTGACACACAAACCAAAGTAAACCTATTTTCCAATTAATTAATGTAATACTGGTCCGCGAAATAAACTTCTAGCATTTGCAATACAGTTCTAGTTATTTTTAATAATTATTTTATTAAGTTACTAAGTTTATTTTTGACTTCTGAATTTGTATGTATTGACTGCTTAAGAGCATGTACATAACTACTGAATACTATTTCCCAGTGTAGTAAGTGTTCTTGCATAGAATGCACTTGGAGTCAGACGATTGGATGCACTTTACTGTGTCTACTGCCGTAGGAAGTACGGAAAAGAGAGAACTTCATCTGGGATATAAAAAAAGCAACTTTGTCTTCACGACTTAAAAAAATGCAATTGTAAAAGTAGCTGTTGGCTCAGTTCTTCGCACCTTGTGATGAAAAGACAAATTTGATTTTAACGCGTGTAACTTTATTTCAAGTAGTAGCTGCATTGATTGGTGTGTATATCAAAGGACGAACATTCAATCACTCGATCACTCGTTATTTACTTAGTGCGAATTCTCTCACTTCGCTTCACACTAACACATTCGTTTATTTACATAAACATTCTTAAGAACATACTCACGCCGTGTTTGCCACATCCATTCCCGCCTCCCTTTCTCTTCTCTCTCTCTCTCTCTCTCTCTCACTCTCACTCTCACTCTCACTCTCACTGTCACACACACACATCTTCATAGCCTCTGCTCAAATCTCCGTACGCCAAGTGTCAACGCGGTGAATTCATATTCCCGACAAGAACTTCTTTTATTAAAAAAAGAGAATATTTATTTTTTATAAAACTAAATCTGTGGTCACGGGATAAAAGTTCTCAAGTCAAAACTCTTAGTTTGGAGAAAACAAGGGTTAGATTATTCAGCCAACGCTTCTTCCTATGCTCAATGCTATTTCCCAACGCGTTTTTCTTGTTAAGGATGCAACACTTGAATTCGGTAGTTTTACTAAAAGAAAATATAGATACTGAACTTGTAGTTTCAGCACTTAATCCAATTTCGCCAAAACTTGACTTAGGAACTTTTACCCCGTGTCCACAGAAATAATCCTCTTGGGAACGCTCCCCCCCCCTCCTGCAGTTGAACCGGGCCGTGCGCGAGCGAACGCTTCTTTCGCTGGTCGCGTCGCGTCGCCTCGCGTTGTTCCGCGGCGCCTCGTCAGCGTCCTTCGCCGCCTTCTTCCTCCCCCCCTCCGCCCGCCGGTTACGCCCAGCAGCGGTTATTTCGAGCGGGCAAAATATTTACCCACGCATCTAATTCTGTGCCCCTCCGTACGCGCGTGCACGCCGCTGCACCGCTCCGCCCGCCCCGCCCCGCCCCCCCCCGTCCGGCCGCACCGCTCCGCCACGGCCCACGGCCGCTGCTCCGGCGATAAAATGTTTATGAGGCGCTTCCTCGCGCAACAGTAATGAAGCGGATTAATGGGCTATGAGATGCCAAATATCCGGCCAGAAAATAACCACCCTAAAAAAAACGAGTAGTACGTTGCGATTTGGTTAGGGCGTGTTTGTGTTAGCGAAGTATTTTGTTTGTAGTTTTTGAGTCTGCTTTTAATTTCGCGTTTGATACGCCTTGTTGATGATAAGCCATGTTACTGTTGGCGAGTTTTCGATGTTGCTGGATGATGGTGTGATATCTCTGGTAGTGAAGTTGTCATATTTGACAAAACCAGTCGTATTTAGCAAGATGATTTTATTAGCTCATGCGAGTTTGAATGAAAAAGGGGTGAAGTGCGTAAGTGGCTCCACTCAGATACGTGGCAAAGTTATCCACGGTGAGTGTTTAGTTACGTTGTAGTAAGTTCACTTGCTTTTTAAGGAGATTTGAAAAGTGGATGTTACTGCAGTCATCTTGAAGCACTTTAACACGAACCTATGAACACGTTCTCTTCGGAGACCTATACGTATTTCCTGATGTAACCGGTTCTATGCTTGTGATTGCTTTCACAGAAGTGTGCTAACCTAGCATTTTATAAGTAGGCGGGAACTAAGTGAAAGAAAGGTTTCGTTTGCTTTTTAAAAGAATTCCCTTTGCCTACTGCTTACCCAAGAAACGTACGTGAGGACGTTCCATTTTTCTAAGAGTGCAAGTGGGATGGCATGTTCTGTGCGAGTCTCTGCATCGAACCGGCTGTCTAGGAAGCTCCTCTGTCCTCAGTTGGTGTTGTCAGCTCGTAGGACATTCACGTTGCCCTGCAGCGCATCGTCGAAGTGCGAGATCCTCTATTTGCGCCCCGCGGCCTCGTCCATCCCGCGTCTTGTGGCTCGCGGCGACCCGTTCCCTTCGGCCGAGAGGAGCCGCTGCCACGTGATAGTGCGACCTGCGTAACGTTTGGCATATTCTTCCTATGTTTATTTACATTTCGTAAACAATTCACGGATGATGTTCCTCACTTGTCTTTAATTAGGATACTAACATATTTATTGATTATAAATGTAGACAGAGAATTGGTCGTAATTGAATATTCTTATAATGAAAATTGTAACATGCTTATATAACGAAATATATGAATATTGTAACGTGCTGAAGTACACAATAATAAAGATTTTGAAAAGAAAATCTACAAGACATTGATGATAAGTTTTATAAAAATGAGGAATTGAACTGAAGAGTTACTACTTTAGAAAAATTGGCGGCGGCGGTTCCACTCGTGGCATGGCGTCTCGGCGGCTGCAGCGCGCGCGCGGGCGGAGGTGGAATCGCGGATGGCGGAGGGGTGGCCTTCCGCGGGCAGGGCGCCCAGCCTTGGCGCCTCCCAAAGTCCACCCGTAAATTTAGCACGCGCGCCTCGCCGCACGTAGGGCGCGATCCCCGCTGCAGGCAGCCGCGCGTATTTTACGGCGCTGTGCCCGGCGCCTCGTCTCGCTAGGGGCGAAGCGTTGCTCTCGTGTCACACACAAAAAGAGACTCACTTGATGAGTAGTGCTTAAAGTGTACAAATTATACGATTGGCTTGTGCATTACTGGTTTAACTTCTAAACGTGTGTTGTCTTAATATTGCGTTATTTTTACGTCAGTTTATTTTAACAATTGCGCAGCAATGTTATGAGGTTTTGAATGAACTTTCGAAATTTTATGAACTATAATTGTCGAAGGCTCACAGGATGGACCGTGCCACTTTCTAACGCCCTTTTAGTGCAACTTGGAATATTACTAAAAGAGATTTCATATTTTTAACACTAAACACGTAGAACCAAAAATTGTGGACATCACAGAATGCATTATGTAATATGGGGATAAAAATATGCAAATAAGCCAAGCATTTTTTGACGAGGCAGGCTTGCAATAACGCTACAATTCGTAGGTTGATAACTGGAAAAGAGGACAATGCTGGCTGTGCGAGTCTTTTTCAACGTCATTCATCCGCTCTGACACAAACACATCCTGCGTGTGCTCCATTGATTGCCCAAAAGTGAAGGGCGGGAAGCGAGTTCGCTGAACCGCTGTGCCCGGCAGTGTTGTCGTGCGACGCAGACTCGTTTTTTCGTCCGCTCGCATCAGCGAGGTCCTCCACCGTGCGGCCGGGGCCTCGGCTGGCGGCCTTGCGGGGGCGGGGCGGGGCGGGGCGGGGCGGATGCCGTCTCTGCAGTCGCTCCACGTGGGCCTAATAAACACGCCGGAGGAAGCAGCGGCAACAGTCGCCACACAAAGGCTTGCGGCAGACGGGGCCTTCGTCTGGCCTCCCCTCTCCCCAGGCGTCGGCAGGCGGCAGCACGCGAGGGCACTCGCAGCCTTCGCCTCGCGCGCTTGCGGTGAGGATGTGCCGGCGGAAGCTGCTTCCGACCCACCCCGCCTTCCGGTTGCCTGTTGACGTGCAAAGGAACTTGCGCTCTTCTCGTTTGTTTTTTGTGTGCTCAATGTCGTATGTCGTACTCTGGCGTTGGAACCTTCATTGGTTTTGGCCTGGTTGGCACACACTCTCGAAATCTTTGAGGGATCATCGGCCACACGGGAAAAAAGGATCAGCCCATCCCCCGCAGTAAGAATGGGTGTGGGGACAGGATGCTCTGGCCGTGCATCCGTTTGGGACTGATTGGAGGAAAACTCAAACGACTCTTGTTTACTCCGAGAGCTTGAAATGGTCTTGTCACAAGTTCTCTAACGGGAGGTCGTTTTGTGTGCTAAATGTTCACACACGTAGCGGCTTGCATGGAATAGATCTTGAGAAACAGTAGGGACTTTTTGGTGTAAAAGACAGTAGTCTTGAACTTCTGCGCACGCGTAGAGTTGTGCCAAGTGACAGAAAGATTTCTACCAATTGTTTTACGCTGCTGTGCAAAAAGCCCCGTTTCCGGTTCTCGAAGTAGCGTGAAGCGAATCGATTGCTTCTTCGATGTTTTAATTTTTTTGTTGAAAAAATGTTTTCTCTTTGTGTCACAATGTTTTAAGGTGTTGTAAAATTTTTATTCTAACGGAAATAACAGTGCTGTAGGTTGTTTTTCTGGTTCTGTCTTTGTCTGGTTTTGTTTTTACCATTTCCTGGGTAGTCATTTTTTATCCTTTTTACCCTTGTGATTAATACATCTTTTTAAGAAAGCTTTTAGAGTTTTCCTTCTTGAAAAATGTCCGGAAATTATTTCTAGAGGCTTGGGAAGTGGTTCTTTGAGGTTGACAATGAAAAACAACGTGATTACGTGCACTAAGATCTTCAATGTTTTTATTTAGAGAAGACATCTTTTTCGGTGCTAAGTGATTAAGACATGAGAATCATAAGGATTGTGCAGCTGCTGAATGTATCTGAGCGTGTTTGCTTAACTTCACTCAATCTGCCTCCTAGTGGTCTAGAATTCTTCTCGCTTTGTACCAATCACATAAGATTAATGGAAACAGGTGTTGTGCAATTGATAGAAACCACACGTATAATTCTGACTTGGACCGATTACATTTATTTGGAATATTTGAAAGTGGTACTTATAAATTTCTTATTATCTGCCAGCCTCATTTTCTGAATTGACACATCACAGCACACACATAACTTCGTCCACGACGAATAGGAATGGGCTTGTGGTTTACTTTCTCGTATTCGCAGATATTCTGTTTGTTTGTAGCCTCGTACGCCTTCAAAGCTAATGTCAATGTGCGCAGAGTATGCATGTGTCAGGAGGTAGGAATTCGAGGCCACCAGGGAAAATACTACGTTTGGACTTACGACATACGAGAAAGTTTTGTAACTTTCTTGTGGGTGATTTGTTTCATGCTGAGCTTTCAACTGCACCTACAAAAAAAGTTGGGGTTGTGTGTGTGTTTGGAAATGCAGTTGTTAGAGTTCACGTAAATGCAAATCTAGTCTGTTCTCTCGTCGATATATTTAGGGCACCTCAAGATTTCTATTTTTGAAATCTGTTTTTTTTGGCAAAACAAATACGGCATTCTTTTCATGAAAATCTGTTCATTTTCTGGGGAGATGCGTGTTTCCAAACCGATAGCCCTGAAAATGTTGGATAGTTTTTCGCAGCTGTCGAAAACGGCGCGAGAAATCGGTAAACCTCATTCGAACGAAAAATAAAGCGGTCATATATTTTCCTTTGAATAAGGAACAATTAAAAATATAAGAAGGAATGCCAAGCGTTCTCTCTTCTTTAGAACTTGTTACGTTAAAGATGAAGAAAACACAACTTTCATGTGTAGGAAACTAATTACTCATATACTAGTTAAAGATTAAAAATGTAAAGAGATTTTTCGAAATGAATTCCTTGAAAATGGAACAGGCAGTTTTTCATCCTTTCACAGAATAAGCCTGCAGATGAGAGGTGGACGGAACGCCTCTCTTGTTTTGACCGCGGGTTGTTTTTATTCGCGCTAAAAACGGCGCTCGCGTTACATTTGTATTTATTTGAACTGCAATTGAGTATGACTCGGTGGCAGTTAATTAACAATAATTATATTAATAATAATAATAATAATAATAATAATAAAAGAGTACAATGTAAAACGATGCAACAATCATACTATCTATAATATTAAGTGTTGTATTAATTATTTCAACTCTACCATGATATACAACAATTATATTGGTGATATTAAAAATCAATACACATAGATATTGGCTAAATTATATTGGGGAAAAGGCATTGATCGCGTTCACTACACTCCACTGTTTTGCTTTGAATTACTATGACCAGCACTTGACCGCTCTTCACAGCACTTAGATACTCATTGAACATCGATTACTCTCAGCTTATTCTAGCTTATTTCTAAAACTTGGGACACTGCCGTGTTTCCTGGTAATGGTGGAACAGATGTGCGCACGTACGAATTTCCCCAGCGCCGGAGCGCGTCTCGACCTCCTCGTCTTCCTCCTCTCCTCGTCGAAATCAGCGCGTGGCGCCTTCCGCGAAGTGAAATCCCGGCCGCGAGGGCCTCGGGGGTAGAAAAACTGGCTCCGCGCTCGTGCGCGCTGCCTGGTTTTGCGCGGCCTGCCCGGGCGACGCGCAATGGGCCGTTAAGGGGCGAAGATCGCGCGCGCAGGGAGATTCTGTCTATGCGAGTAAAGCGCTGCACCTGAATGGCGTAGAAAGAACCTCTCGCTTCGCATGCTCTTGAAAATATCGATTGTATGAGGGGAAGTACAACCACAACCATCGGCTACCGACGAATACTTCCCCGTTGTTGACGAATGCGATGTCGCCGCGCGTTCGGTAGCTGTGACAGTTGATGCCCCTTGCGCCGCGTTCCTAGGGTGCCAATCACATGCCAGAAGATGACCGTGGCCTAGTCTCAATTGTTCTCGTATCCGCCCATCAACTCGCCAACTCTTTGTTGGGCTGAAGTGCAGAGAGAAGACTTGGTTGGGGGAATTTTCCCTACGCATCGCGAGATGAGCTCCGCCCACGAGTCTTTTTACTACGTGGTTCTTGTATATTAATTAAACAGTTATTGAAGCTGTAGAGTGCATATTCAGAATCTCATGTAAAAGTGGACAGTTGGCGGCTATCAGTAGTGTTGTTTTAATTCTTCGTGCAAACGTATATTTTACTTATTTAAAGTGTCGCCATTTCGACAGTCGAATGTGGACGTAACTTAACTTGACATTTTTCTACTCAAACAATATGCATGTTTGTGCAAGATTTGTCCCGAACTATTGCAATGGAAGCGTAATTATTATATATTCACTTAGAAATTATTGTAGTTACGTTTTTTGACAGACTTTAAGTGGCATGTTCAAGTATATTATGTATTGGATAGGCTTATACATGTTTATTTTCTGATGTATTATGAACATCACAGAACAGAAAATTCAGTATAAACATTTTGAAGAGTGAGACCGGCACCTTGTTTTCATTAAATATATTTCTAAGTCATAAACCCAATAAAACGATTTCGGGTTTCGAAAGAGTTGCTTCTGCTGTACGACTTGTTACGATATGTTTAAAACGTATCTGCTAGTGTAAACAACAGATGTCTCGAGTTTTCTTTCAAGTGCCATCATCTCATTTCTTTTTCAAGTACCTACAAAAGATAAGTTTCTCTTGTGTTTTATCGGATGTCTGGGAGAGAAGGCGACTTTTTTTAACTCTCTGAAAATACGTCTACGATATCGTGTGGAAGTAAACAAATCTTCGTCACGAATTTTGGTGATATTTAGTTCTACTGTTGTAATAAATAAAACTATTGCTCGCCTGGATAGCCAAGGCTGGAAGGCGTAGCTGCCTTGGCTCAAAGGGTCGCGGGTTCGAACCCCGCCTCGGGCATAGATGTTAGTGTGTTTGTGTTGCCCTTACGTGTTATTCCTACAGTTGCTCCTCCAGTTAAAATAATCACGGTGGTCACTATATGACGAAGATATTAAAAAGCGACGTTAAAAAATGTAAAAGTAGGGAAACCGTACTGAAATAGAAACTTGGTAAACCGGAATGTTATTTGATGGTTGGTTGTGGAGCTTTTTCGACCGTGGGCGCATAGCGCCGTGGCCCACTGTAGGCGGGGGGGGGGGAGAGGCTGCGCGGCCCCGTCCCCCTGGCGGCGAGCGGCGTTTTCGCGGCTGGGGCGCTGCTTCGGGGCGGCGTTTCTTTGCCCAGGGCGCAAAGCACGACGCGGAAGCAGCAGGCCACGTTCTGTGGCGGGGGGGGGGGGGGGGCGTCCGATTAGGGTCAACTTTGTATATCCCTCGACATCCGCGGATTCGCTATTCGCGAGTTCCGAACGTTCGCGATTAGAGAAATGCTACCAGTTTTAACATTCGCAAGTGTGTCTTTCAGTCATACATTTTCTTTTATGCGAGCACATGTCATTTCCTTTAATAGCGTTATTTGGGAACCGAACTGGGAAACTTGAGACACACCGGACCTCAAAGTATCACGTTCTGCAAAAATCTCAAATTTAGAATGTCAGTTCACATTAATAGAAAAACAAAATTGTAAAATAATTAAATTCACTTGCGTCAAGTTGGAGGTAAGGTTTTTGACCACACGAACACAAAAGTCATTCAGGATCTGTGCATCTGTCATTGCAATGACTTCACTGAAGAGTAGCTTCGGGAAATAAACAGCAAAGAAAACCCCTTCGAACGTAATGATGAACTAACTGAAACGAAACTACGTCCTGGAGAGAAATAGAAGCAGAAACTCTTCCGTATTTGATATTAGAATGAGGAGGGTGATGAAACAAAAAATAACCAAATCCTATATCCAATCACTTTTAACTTTGAAATAAGTTTCAAAGATTGTTTTATTTCTTCTCTTTGGGATATTAATCGTGATTTTTGTTTATACTAGTGCCGACTCACTTCTACTGCAATTGTATATCATTTCTTCTTTCTTATTTAAACAGTTTTTCGATATCCAGGAAACTAACCCAAGTTTTTTCATTAAAAGATAAACTCAACATTCGCGTATTTGCCATTCGCGATGATTTTCAGGAACCTAACCCTCGCGAATGCTGAGGGATTACTGTACATTGTAACGGAATAGGTATGCGTTGGAAGGCAGCTCCACATATTCTGTATTCACCGAGTAGAGGGAGGTACTGTTCGTCCGGTTCCGAGTAGCCGAGGTGTCTGGCGAATGTTCGCTTCCTTTGATGTCCTCAAAAGACCGACACGCTGCACGTAGGGCGCCCATCGGATGCTGGGCGCTCGACAAATGAAAGCGACCCATCCACCCGTCCTGGAGGTTCTTCGCGGGTGCGATCAGTACTCGCCGAACGGCGAATGCGGAATGACTTCACCCAACGGAAGGGCGTCATGGCGCATGGCTAACGCATCCGCCGTGCACCGCGGGAGTCCTGGTTCGATCCCTGGGCAACACGTCCCATCTCGATCAGGTTTTCGTCCAGTTTCCCTGATCCATTGAGCAAATGCTGAGATGGCCCCTTGTTTTGCTTCTGGACGTAAATGTAGCTTCACTGTGCGCACGTTTTGTTGAGCACTCCTGTTGCTCGTAGTGGTAGGAGTAGAACTGATGTTCATTACTATTTTATTAGCAATGCAAAAAAATCAAATCAGCAGTTCGTGTACCGTTGAAATTGATTTTCTACAACTCGGTAACAAACGTTTTTCAAATTTTTATTTTTCTAAAATAATAATTATTTTCTAAATTCTTGTGTCTAGTTTTTCAATTTTTTTAAAAAAAATTTGGACCTCAAGAAAATGTGCGCAGGTTATCTCTTTCCCCACACGTTATATACAGTTTTTACTGTTTTTGACCAAATAAATAAAAAAAAGACACGTACGGAATTTGGGGTGTGTGAAGCGAGCTGGGTGCCACCTCGTTGGTGACAACCAGTGTTGGCGGCAACCGCTGTAGATGTGCACCACTGAAACGAAAAGTGTGGGAACTCTTTTTCCCCTTAGACGATGGCTCATCAGACCGAAAAAACATCGTTGTAATTCTAAAATTACGTGAATACAGCGACTACACAAAATCGTTGAACATGCGGTATTGCAGTATTGCGAGCATCCCATTTTAAAAAGTTGGACCCATCAAATACGTCAATAATATCAGTTTTGTAATTGATTTAAGTGATTCAAAGGTTTCGCGCAATCTGTTTTGTATAAAGGGAACCCTGCAACAGATTCTCCCCGAGAAAACGTTTTGGTGACCAACTTCAATGGACCATTCGATTCCTTGACACGAGTCGTCCGATATTGGTTTAATACCACGTCTTTCTTAAGACCTTGGATTACAACTTCACACCAGAGGAAACAGGCTCAATGTTCACTCGACCGTTTCCAAACACGGCCCTGGCCAAGAACCGTTCGCCTTTCGCCCCTTGGTCCGCGCTTCGAACACCGGGCGAGGCGCTTGCGAATTGTGGTGCGGAAATCGAGTTTCCTCGTCTTGACAGATGACGGTGAGTAGGGCCATGAAATGAAAGAAGAAATACAGTTAGCCCATAGAAACATTAGAGAACACATGGCATTATTGCTCTGCTTGCAGATAAACCCTGAAGGTCCACTTTTCGGTGGAGCGGCAGAAGATGAATTGTTAATTAAGGAGATCTTGAACACCAAAAGATATACATTAAATTTAGTTAAAACGCATTACTAGCAAAAACCAATGCATCTTCAGGGTGCGTTACAAATTGGAAAGACGCGATTATTTTTTCTGCAGATAGGTTCATGCAACGTGGCGGCAGAAACGTGTTTACACTCATTACATTTAAGGATATTTATATATTAACACAATATATCTTAAAATGTTTAAATAATTATAGTAATAGGGCAATACAAATTATAACACTATCAATAACTACATGAATTGACAACTGTGAATTTCTCATTAACATATATTGTCCGGTTTAAATATAGGGACTGTCCGAGGTCGGGAGCTAGAAGGAGAGGGAATACTCTCATCCAATCGCGGGCTTCAATTCCGGAAATTTAAGTCGCAACGAAGCTGTTACTAAAACTACGCTCATAATTTTCCCACAGGGACTTCATCCTCGATTGTTTTGTTATGATGTTCTCCTCACTCCTCTGTATGCGCTTGGGGTTAAGTTCTCAATACGAGTGAAGATCCCGGATTCGGGAGTTACCGAGGAAACGTGTTGAAGAGATCGCTAGTCCTCCGCCCTGTCTTGTAATAATGAAAGTACAATATATATATAAAAGGGCTGGCCAGACCATAGAATTTAAAAAGTGAATAATGCACTGCATAAAAGTAGACATCGCCCTTTTGAGTCCGTCCCTTTTGAAGTAAAGCCCTGATATGTAAATGAATAGGGAAGTCGGGATTCCAAACTAAAAGTCAACTCTACGAAGGAACGAGTTGCCTCTATTTAACGTAGCGTCATTGCCCTGAGAGCAAAAGACTGCAGCAATGATGCACATCCGATACGCACGCGTCGCCCTCAAAAGCCTCCGCCTATTTCCTAATGGGCCACGCTGCTCCGCGAGATCACGCGATTTTTTTTTTTACGTCGTGCTTGCCGCGCGTTTACTGTCGGCGGAAGCGGCGTCCGCGACGCGGCACGGCGCTCGCGTTTTTGTGAATGAGGCGGGCGCGCTTATCAGCCCGCTCCTGCTGCTGCTGCTGCTGTTGGTGATAAGCACCGTGTGAGGGGGACCTGCGATTCACGGGCCGGGCGCCGTCGGTCGGTGCGTACGGACGCAGCGCGCGGCGGCGAATGCGTCGGAACCGGTTCCCCGAATAACGTCGATAAATGACGTTTGTGTGTGGGAATTTTCATCAAATGAACGTTGTGTTTTCATCAGGTGCGACCATCGCTGTTGTGGAGCTTTGTGATGTCAATAACACGTTGAAGGTAGAAGCGAAACTGGTGACTCGAAAAGTTATGACAAAGAATGTTTTTCTTTTTTTGTTTGTTTTGTTTTGTTTTGTTTTGTGTGTGTGTGTATTTCGTGCAGTACAATTAAATTCGATATTCTAACGAGACCTAGAACACACCTCAAACAAAATTTTGCCTTTAAATACTCTGCAGTTTCAGCTCAAAAGCTTCTAATCTAACAAAGTTATATCTGACACGTCCATCCTTTTATACAAATCTATTTTCGGATAAAAAATTGCACTATCTCATTTCCACCTGTAAAAGTCTTACCTATTATTCGAAGAGGGCTAGTAGACCTTCATCCTGTTACACCTGTAAAGTTTCACCTGAAAAGAACAAACACGGATTTTACGACCGATATTCAAAATCATTTCATATAATCTTGACTAAGAACTTGCAGAATTTACCAAGATAGTCATTCTTGAAATGAAAACAATCTAACACTCTTTATACATATTTACAGTTAAATGATGATCCAAAATTTTAACAATTGTGTTTTTTTTATTTCAAATCGAAATGCTTTTCATGCATAAAATTAAAAGCAGCTTTTAATTAATCACTATTGTATTTCGTTTTAAAAATCTTGTCGTATACTTTTCTTAATTATTACACTCCACATACTATAACCCCTCCAAGGCGGCCATTCTATGAATTTATTGTTTAGGTGATGATCGTCTAGTTTACATTCTGGTTAGTGATGGTAGAATTTAGCACTTGAAATTTTAAAAAATCTAATTTTGAAAACAAAACTATAGCACTTTATTGTATTATAA
This sequence comes from Acheta domesticus, assembly GCA_031308135.1. Classification (NCBI taxonomy): domain Eukaryota; kingdom Metazoa; phylum Arthropoda; class Insecta; order Orthoptera; family Gryllidae; genus Acheta; species Acheta domesticus. Next base: position 14,112,537 of record JAHLJT010000631.1, on the reverse strand, counting down.
AAATTAAGATTTAGCATTTTGTAGCGTATGATGAGAAAATTATTATTAAGGGAGGACTATTTGAGATTAAAAAGATAGATTTTCGTATTAAAATCTGGAAATAAGAGGTAGTAATTTAATATTTCGCCATTTACGAACCTCAACAAATATAAAATGTAAGAAGTAACGCGTGCGCCATAGGCGTATAATCTTCGTCTTCTTCCCATGACCTTCTGCGTACAACAAGCTGACACCCCTTCCGATGACCCCCACCGCTCAGGCTTTTAAGATTAATTTTTTAAATTGTTCTTCATTTTCACTTTGTTTTGTTAGTCAAATATTAACTATAAATTAATAAACACGGCCACTCTCAAATTAAATGTTTTCAAAAACGGATGTGTTGTCGATGTCTGATCTCTGGTTAGCGAATACGAAGAAAACCATAAAGTGCAATTTAGCGAGTATTTTGCAGATTCACGACCATTTGTACATACAGTAGAACTCCAATTATCCGAATTAATGGGGACCGGGACCCATTCGGATAATCAAATATTCGGATAATCGGATTTTTTAAAAAAAAATTGCCATTGGAGAGAATAAAAGCTACGTTTTGATATTGCACTATTTTTTTATTGAATTAAATGAAAGAAACATGAAATTTTCACATGTTTTAAATATAAATAAAATGTACTTATGTACAAGTTTAGAAATAAAAATCATTGTTTTTTAAACATCTCCGTTAATGTAAGCTGTTTTGCGGTCTTCAACCGTTTTCGGGCAGCCAGGTCACGCATTCGCTTGACGGTGAGCAGTTGCAAGTGGTCACACTCGGGCTGACGCTCCATCCACTTCAAAGCAGTCTCGAGGCCGGCAAATGCTTCACTAGCTGATGGTCCAGCGTCTACTTCAACATCAGCAGAAAGTTCTTCTTCCACTTCCACTTCAACATCTTCTCTCACACTTACAACAATTTCATCGTCATTGAGAATTTGAAAACCAGGGTCAGACGTGTCACAAGCCATCCACTCTCCTACATCTTCAGCACTTACTTCTGTACAACCAGGAATTTTTACAATCATTTTTCTTATTTCCTCTAGTGACAACGCATCTTCATCATCATCATCCTCTCCATATTCTTGTTTCTCATTTTCTTCAGATTCTTTTTTTTTGTTCTTCTCAGACGGTAGGCCTTTCAGTTTATTCCACGCACGTCTTAGCGTCACTGCCGTAACCAAACTCCAAGCTTCCGCTACCATGTAACAGCAGTCCTTTAAATTTATTTTGCTATGATTTGCCAAAACCAATTCTTCATCTTCAGCACCTTCGATCAGCAGTTTTCTCAGCAGTTGCCTTCTGTAATGGCGCTTCATTGTTTCAATAACAGACTGGTCCATGGGTTGCAGCAAACTTGTAACATTGGGAGGCAAAAACGTCGTTTTAAACTGCCCATTCTCTCTTTCTAACAGTTCTGCTGTAGGATGAGTGGGTGCGTTATCAACAATTAAAAGCACCTTACTGCCTTCTTTTCCCACCGATTTTTGGTGCTTTTTCACTTCAGGAATAAACACTTCATCATACCATTCGGTAAACAAAGCTGCAGTCATCCAGGCCTTGGGTTGACTTTTGTAGAAGAGTGGAAGTTTTTTTACGTTTTTAAATGCTCTTGGATTTCTTGATTTTCCTATCAAAAGAAGTGGCAGTTTATGATTTCCAGTGGAGTTGGCACAGTTAAGCACTGTAACACGTTCTTTACTGACCTTATGTCCAGGGGCACTAGATTCCCTTTTAGAAGCCAAAGTGGTTTTTGGTAATGCTTTCCAAACAAGGCCAGTTTCATCGGCATTATAGACAAACTCCGGATCATAGGATTCTGATGCAGTTTTAAATTTTTCAATAAAATTTTCAGCAGCTGCAGAGTCTGCTGAAAGCTTCTCACCAGCCAAATCTAACTCGCGTACACCATGCCTGAATTTAAAATTCCTTAGCCAGCCGTTACTAGCCTTAAAAGATGAATAACCAAGCTTTTCTGCTAAGATTTTGGCTTTTTCACAAAGGATTGGACCTGAAATCGGATTTCCCATAGAACGTTGCTGCAAAAACCATTTAAACACGGCATCTTCCAAATTTTTGTTGGTTGCTGTCTTCATTGTTTTCCTGGAGGAACTTCCATCTTCATTTTCAAGCACCGAAACAAAGTTTAAAAGTGTTGACTTACTGTTTTTAATGTGAGAAATTGTTGCTTGTCCAACACCATAAATCTCAGACAACTTCTTACCCGTTACACCTTTATCGAGTTGCTCTATAATTTTCAGTTTGTCCGCTAACGATAGCACAACACGTTTTCTTTTCGAAGCCATGGTATAAAAACAATACAGTATTGTACACGCACAAACAAAAGTAAGCCGTAGCGAAAGAGTAGCGTCCTCGAGCAAGGTCAATAGCACACTGGCTAATCAAAACAAACAATGGCAGGTGCGCCGTGACTGCAATGCGCCGGAACTTGTCTTAACTTGCCGTTGTGCCTACACTGACTTCGCGGGGGGAAGTCAGTGTAGGCACAACGGCAAGTTAAGACAAGTCAAGTCAAGACTTGACGCGCAAACACTGGCTTCGCGGGGGGAAGAATAATAGCGCACTTAGACTTTTTTTGGACAATTTTTTGTGATTCGGATAATCGGCGATTCGGATAGTCGGAGTTCGGATAATTGGAGTTCTACTGTAATTTCACATTTTACCATCGATTTCGCATTTTATTGCAAATTAAAAAGCTTCAGAAATTACTACACCGACCGTCAATCATACAATACCGGTATTTTTTCTGCGTTTGATAACATTTCGCATTTTTAGCAAATGGTAAAAATCTACCAATTCTATTTATGGGTTCCATTAAGATTCTAAAATAAATTGGTAGTTTCAAACGCCGTGACAGAATACCCAATGTATAACTTAAAAAACAAACAAAAACAATTGGCCTTAATATGTTTTCGACTTCAAGTGTGTGGTTATATTATTTTATTAACGATCACCTTAATACAGACGGTTCACAACTAACGACTGCATATCAAATTCGCAAGAAAGATTACGACGGTTTGTCTAATCTTCTGTAGTTGCCCTGGAAGATTTTAGGCGAATTCAACGTGATGTTTCGGACAAATATCTTCTCTCCGAAAGAAGGACATTATACGAACATGTCGGCTATTTTTGTGAACGGGTGGGTTTTACAAGAAAAGCTAATGTATTTTATAACCATGCGCAGATCACAAGTTAGACTCAAGGGCTTCGGGAATTCTTCTGCCTGCTGTGCACAGCCGGCCGCCCGTTCTTCGGCGTCTCACGCTACGAAGTCCCGAGTAGCGCACTTGTGAGCTTTCAAAACACGTGTTCTCTGGTATGCGATTTTCTGCGCACACGGAGTCTAAAGAAGTCCTGTGATGTATGTGACTTGGTGTTGAATGTTTTCGCCAATTTTCTAGTCGCAATTTTTAGTATATTTAAAAATGATTTATGTCTTTCCAGATACTCCTTTTAATCCCTGTGTATAGTAAAAACTATCGTGCAAATTCGACAGAAGAATTGACTAAGATTGTTGTTTGATGCAAATGCGAAATTAAAAAAAAGTTACATATTGGTAGCATGCAGTGATTACATGAAGGTTTATATTCATTTTGAATTGGCGATTCTTTGCCAGCTAACCTGATTTCCAAAATAAATGAGAATTTGCACAAGTTAATTTGGTACTAACCATAAGACCTTATTTCGATAACAAATGTATCGAATCTACGACGTTGTGAACAACCATGTGGTGAGGAAATGAGATCTCTTTAGAGGTTTCTATAAGTAATGTATCATTGAATTTGATTTTCCTGAGTCCGAATCCGCAGACAACAATTTTCATTTTTTGCTATATAAATAATTTTTCTCATTAATAGTAAATGAACAATGTTTTCGCATTTTGAGTTTAATTTTTCATTTCTTTTCTTGCGTTAGGAAGTACTATATTCTACCACTGACCATTTGATCATTTTAGAAAAGGTGAAAACCAAAATGAAACATTTGTAGCTCATTGCATTAGTGTTTTCCCTATGCAACGGTACGTGATTCTGTGCGGTCAGTCCAACATCGGCTGCGTTCGTGGAACTTGCGTGCGAGTAAACACCACGCCCAACGCTCTGTCGTGAGTGCACTGCGATATTTCTCTTTCTCGGAAAACTAAACCGGTACTGGAATACGGATCTTGTCTGTGTGTGTGCTCTAGTGTGTCCGATATGACCTCATGGCAGGCGTATAGTTCTTGCACTTCGAAATTATTGCTAGGTGTGAGGATAAGGAATTTGGCTGATAGCCAATTTTTATAAACGTGCTTCGTGTAGTTATGGAGTAATCGCCTGATCTACAGCTATTCCAGTTCGGTGACTTAATGGTGCACGTGTATCGTTACATGCTGTTATTACCGGTTCTAAATTTTAATACGAACTTGACTATTTTGCCTATTTGGCAGTTTGTCGCAAGATAATTAAAAATACAGATTTTAGTGGGCGCCAATCTTTGTAAGATTTGGGCTGTTGTAAATACTATGGTATCTGTAAAACTGTATTGAACTTCAACCACGGCTGTTAGCAACGGTTGTCAGGCATATGGCCACAGAAGAGTTGTCGCGAGGTTGTTATTGCACAGAAGCATGAGCCATGCACAGAATGGAGCACGTTTCGGAAATTTAATTCTACAGCCTCTTTTCTTTTCTTTTCTTTTCTTTTTTTTTGTCGGTTTTATGGCTGTCTGTCGGGGAGGCAAAAATAGGCGTGCATCCCCTTATTTGGTTTCCACTTATCGATTTCCGCAGGGGGTCGACCCTGAAGCTGACATGAAAGTATTGGTTACCGCCCCTGCCGCCGGCGCTGACGCGCTTCGCCGCGATCACAGGCTCGGAGCGATCCATCCGCTGCGAGTTCGTCGCTGGAGCCTGCAAGTCCAGGCATTTCTTATGCCACAAGTGGTCACACAAAAAGACAAATATATATATAAACTAGTGGTGCTAGAGAATGGCACAGACTTTCCCGTATTAGTTTTCTATTTCCTTGGGTCTTCGCTAGCTATTCGGAATTGCCACAAACTCGTTCTTGCCAGCTGCCATCTATCACCGCCAAAAGTACATTTTTTTGTCATTTTCTTAATTTTTCGGTTTCCTATTGGTAGAACGAAAATATTAATTTTAGAATATTAAAGAACACAAAAACCTAGTCATAAATGTCAATTTTCTTTTAAAAATTATGTGCCGTTTAAGAGAAAATGGCGTTTTAGCGCTACTAAAGTGCGAAATTTGAAGCTCATTTTCACAGAAAATGTTTGAGTTTTCAAAATACTTTATTTGAAGTTATTTGAAGCACTTACACTCACAAATATAATAATGTTTACAAATTGCTGGTAATGTGCGTATTAAAGATGTGAGAGATCTTTCAAAAAAACTACAATTATGTAATTTTTGAAAAAAGAAAAATAACTCAAAATAAACTTTACGCTATACTTAAGAGTGTAATTAGCACTATCCGTTACAAAAGTTTCAAGAAAAAATTTGCAGCCATATATGAGAAAATGGCGTTTGAGCGTTTCTGAAAATGGGAAATTTTGAGCTACTTTTCACAGAAAACGGTTGTGTTTTCGAGAACATTTACTTGACATTATTTAAAGCACATGTACTCGTAAATATAATAATGTGAAAAAATCGCCGCTAATGTAAATAGAAAAGTTTGAAAATGTCGGGTGGGGGGCTTCATATAAAGTACCCCCAAATTTTGAAGAATCTTTTTCAAAATCTCAAAGCTTCAACTAGAACCAGATCGACTGGGGAATATCCATTTTGAATAAATCGTACGTGTGGTTTAGGCGTTAGCAGTGTTCACAGACGGACGGATGGACGTTTTCCTTTCAATTGGGTTTTCGGTATCAAGAACCTAGAAAACAGTGTTTCTGGTTACACCACGTGTTAGGGGATTTTTTTCTTAATTTAGCAACGGGTTTTATCGACTTTTTCGTTTTCACGGCCCGGCAATTAATTTTTTTCCGCCGAAAATAGGCCATTTTTTTCGCACAGCATTACATAACTTTCCCTACACTACTTATATCACTCCATGTATACGTATGTATACGGGAAAGTAAAAACAGGATATTGGTATGTATATAAGAGCAAAACTCCGACACCGTTGGACCGATCTCCGTGAACGTTGGTCCTTTACGTGTTTTTTCACCGAGAAGGTTTATGTATTGTTAATTCTTTTTTAACTCCACTACATGGCGCTACATATTCACTACATATCCACTACATATTCACGTCAAATGCAACCTGCAACATACTCGGCAGGATTTTGAATCTATATCGTTAAATACGATATTCGTAACTCCTCAACGATGCGTTCTAGGACCTTAAAAACTAAAATTTTGAGGCCCAAGGCCTCAAAGAAACGTTTCTCACGCCGTAATCTACAGAATGAACTCTTCCTGAACATTCTATAACATTTTTGCTGGTACGGAGCTTCCCGATATTACCTCACCTGCTCAGAGACATGCAGAAGCTGCAAGTAAATGTGAATGAGAAGGACAGAGAGCGGCAGAGAGAGACAGACTGGGACAGGTTGAGGAAGGGAAGGAGAGACAGTGAGAAACGAAGATGGGACGGAAAAGAGGGAGATGAAGTGCAGAACGTCTGCCGGGTTTTCCTAGTTTTTCCTAAAATTGGGGTGCTTAAAGGCGGGGAACAACCAGGCGTGAGAAAGGGATGTATAATCAAAATAATGTCCAACAAGATTAAATGTCATTTTCAAGTGTGAAATATGATTCATCGCGGCCGAAGAAAGCCTGTCGACATCAATAAACGAAATCTTAAGAATACTCAGGTTCTGTACAGACTGAGAGCTATCAACACTTCCTGGACCTAGCTCCAGATCATCACTCCACACTTGAAATCGTGCCTACACTAGCAGAAGACAAAAGGCAAAAGTGATCACGTGTTGTCCAATCTCGCACACAGGTTTCCAGCATGATGGAAATCGATGCAAAGAAAAAGAAGGAAATTATAGCGAAAAAGGGATAACAAATTAAAATAAAGCAAATTCCAAGAAACATTGGGACTTAAAATTGCCCCAAAATGAAAATAAAAATCCTTTTGGCAATCTCATGACAAACTGAACATTTTGGTAGATATGTCTGTCGCTTCCATTCTAAGAGCTCTTTTCCCTTTGCGATTCCGTTCCTCGAATCACAGACCGGAAGCTTAGGGAAGTCGGTTCACGCGAACTGGTACGAGGGGTTTGGGATTGAGTAAGCGTGGGAAGGACTCGACGAGAAGGGGGTGGCAGGGGATTTCCTACGTGTTTTCAAGCAGGATCCCAAACGTCCAAAGCCACAACTTTCAATCCGATCATCGTGTGGTGGGCAAGATAGTACTGCGGAATATGATCATGTTGAAGTATGTCCACAAAAAATTCGTGAGTATGGATGAAAAATACGTTTTGCAGGTCACTCAGAAAGAGGCACACTTGATGATTCCCCTTCTTCCTCTTGTTTATTTTCCCGAGATGATGCAAACGTTCTAATGAAAGGCAGAAGTACAAATGAGAGAATGGAGCGTTTCATGTTTTGGTTTTGCATTTTATCTGTTTCACATTGTTGACGAATTTATACAAATGATGTTATGGATTGTGCGTGAAAGTATTGAAGAAAGAAATACGAATGCCTTGTCCGGAGGTTCCTAGAGCGGGGCCGGTGGCGAAGGCGGCAGCAGCAGCGACGGGGGAGTGGGGGCGGGGCGGGGCGGGGCGGGGAGGCCTCCGCTCCGATCCCCGGCCGACGCTAACGACGTCGCAGCGGTCAATAAGGATCGCAGAGGCGCGCGCGGCGCGGCGAGGTGGGTGGGAGCGGGGCAGGGCGGGCGAGGCCAGGCCAGGCCGAGCTGCGGCGGCAGGGCTCGCCCCCGGGGCTCCCACCGCCCGCCCGCCCGCTCGCCCCCGGGCGCGAACGCGGCTGGCGGTGGAGCCGATTTTCCAATACCCGGGATGTGTGCGAGTGTGTTTCCCTTCCGATGCTGGATAATTCGAAAGGCTTATTCCTTGGTATCGATTGCAACCGGAGGTCACCAAGTGCTGTGCCCTGGTTCCGCCGCCCTGCAGTCCGCCTCCGCGGCGGTGGAGAATCCGCTCCTCACGCCAGCGAAATGCCTTCCGTTCCGCCGGGATAAATTTAGCTGTCACTCCCACGTGTAAATGTCGGGGACAGTGCTCTGCACTCCTGGCGTGACATCGACGACTGTCAATCTCTGCATCACGTTATTAGACCGATCGTCCGGTTCGATTTCCTTTGATGGCGATCTCAATGCTATATCCGCTTTTGTTGCCACGTTCGAATTGAAAACTGAAAGTGGATTAGTGCAGTACGCTGTCCAGGGAGAAAACAAGCAAACAACGAGCTTTTCGCTGTAAAGACTGATATTTTCTTACGCATTTACGCGGACAAATTCTATTAGTTTTAATTTTCGCACATTTCGTTTTGTAGTAGTAAGTAAATATTCGAGAATATTCAGGTGTACGCAATATTTTCTAGCTAACTAAAATATGCACTGATTTTATTAAGCAATGCCATGAATTTCGTAAAGAAAGTGACAGAAGAAACAATTTTAAAAAAAGTCTGGTTGAAAGCGACTTTTACCTTTGTCGCAAAATCTGCATGACGGCAGTTTGTGGTTAGGTCGGTCGAGTCGGCGGTTGTTTGTGTGTCTTGCGGCAGCGCGGCAACGTCGCGTCGTTTCCATAGCAACTCCACAGCGCGGCCGCTCGGGCGCCCGGAACCGTGGCTCCAGTGCCTTCATTTGTTTTCTGAACTCTTGAAGTTGTGCTGTCGACGCTCGCGCAGACGTGACCGGCCTCCTCCCACTTCGTCTCCTCCTTCCTCTCCTTGCCCTCTGGCGGTGCTGCCGCCTCCTCCGTCGCCTGAAATGTTCTCTTCGGGACGTGTCTGGCACGTTTCTCCCAGTCTCTGTCTCTGCTTTTCGCCGTGGCCTCTGGGCGGGTAGGTGACGCTGCACCGATTCCTGTTCTCCATTTGAAATAAGCTTACGTGCGTCGCGTGCTCACGTTGTTGCAGACCGCCAAACTCACAACACACTGTTGGCTTCACACACATTTGAGCGTAGTGCCTGGAAGAAAGTGAGGGTGGCGGGATGGGAAATAGAAGGAAACGTGTCTACGTCTTGAAAGTGGACGTTGCTTATCGCATTGTGACGATATGAGTCACGATCAGGGTTATTTAATGAGATGACAATAAAAATCAGAGCGTTTACTTTTTTTTATGTGTAAATCTTTTCTCTACGCCTACCATGATTCAGAATGACTCAGAATACTCTTCGTTGGTTTTCAGAATACCATTGCCGTTTCTCGACACTTCTTATGCACAAGTATGCTAAATCTTTATTAACATGTATTTTAACTCAGTGGTAGCAACGTCAATTGCATTTTGAAGTTGCTAGCTTTGGCAAACTTTCCGGGAGTTAAACATTTTAATTCAGTTTGTATACGAAAGACATCATACATTTATGAAAACATAGATTTCTAACTTGCATATATTGTAGGTTTTGCCCATTCTTCATATTCGGTCCCACTACGCTTAACGTTGTGTAGTAACCGACTTGATAAAACAGCGAGGATGTCTGTTTCACTTCCTGGAGTCCATTTCTTCAGTGTCATTTCCACAACAAGCTTCTCTTTTGAAGCAAGAATTTCAAAGAAAATGAATTCTACCACATTTGTGGATAATCTGTGGAGGCGTTTATCGAAACTCGTCTTTCTTCATTTCACTAATATTTCCACTTCTTGTCACATTGAGCGAAGTTGGCGGAGCTGCGTGGCTGTTGCACTCAGTATACTGCGATTTTTGTAATTTTGCCCCTGACAGAAATTAGCTGTTTCGCTGCCATCCAATCGGGAGCTTATATTTTGCTAAAGTGACGTCACTATGGTGATGTTTAAGCTCCCGATTGGATGAAACCGTGAACAGCTGATTCCTGTCAGGAGCAAATTTAGGAAAATCGCAGTTTAGTTGTTCCTGTTGGTTTCACGTTGGGGGGTCCCCCCCCCCAAACGTATTCCCCTACCTCGAATGCCGCTGTGTTCGGGAGGACCGGGTCGCAGAATCCTTCGAGAGCCCATCGGCCTGCTTCCGAATACGTATTACGATTTTCATTGTCTCGTATGTCTCTTTACTGTCTTCCTTTTCCCGTCTTGTATTTCTTTTTCGTTCGCATTTATTCAACTTTTGTGGATCCGATCATCCCTGCCCCCTTTCTTTTCTTCACTAGTCTCATCCATCTTTGCGCTCAACTTCCTTTTGTGGTGCACGTCTGCAAACATGACTCCTTTGTCTCCGTTTTCGCGGCATTCAGAAAGCATTGGTCCCGGGCTCCGATGGGGGGCGAGAGCTAAGGCGGAGGCGATGGCGGAGACAAAGGCGGAGGCAAAAGCGAAGGTGGAGGCGAAGACAGAGGCGGAAGCGAAAGCGAAGACGGAGGTGTAGGCGGGGGCGAAGGCGGAGGGAGGCGAGGGCGGAGACGAAGGCGAAGACGGAGGCAAAAGTGAAAGCGAAGGCAGAGGCAAAAGTGAAGGTGGAGGCGAAGGCGAAGGCGAAGGCGGAGGTGAAGGCGGAAGCGGAGGCGAAAGCGAAGACAGAGGTGAAGGTGGAGGCGGGGGAGAGGGCGAAGGCGGAGACGAAGGCGGAGGCAAAAGTGAAGGTGGAGGCGAAGGCGGAGACAGAGGCGGGGGCGAAGGCGAAGGTGGAGACGAAGGCGGAGGGGCAGGCGCGAGTCCGCCCGCCCTCTCGGAGGGCCGCGCTACGCCGCGCCGCGAAGATTGATTTGTGGATGTCGGCAGCGCGGGCCCTTCCAGCCCCGGCAGCCCCCTTGCATGCGAGAGAGCTCTCCCGCCGCGCCGCGCCGCGCCGCGCAGATCCGCCCTCCCCTCCTCCCCCGCCCCCACTCCCTTCGCCACTGCCCCCGCCGTTTTCCTATCGGGGCACAAACACCACGTTCTCGCTCAATCCTATTCCTGCGAAGGCGGAGCCGCTTTAGTTTTTATCATTTTATTTTTAATTCTCATGAATTGATAACATTTAGTCAATTTATTCATGAATTTCTGCGTAATTTGTAAAAACCTTTATTTTTTTACGTATAAAACGGTAAAAATTGGAAGTGACGTTTGAGTGAGAGAAAATCTACTTTCAGTGATCATGAGCAACCAAAGTAAGGTATCAATTTTTATTTACGTCCTTTAAATAAGATGAAGCGTTGAAGTTGGGGCGGAGAGCGTCCAAAATAGCGACAGAATAAAGAAGCATAATCTAAGATACTCAATTTTTTACAAGACAGTACTAAATTTTTCACAGATCTTTGCATTTGAAAACACTCTTCAAACTTAAGAAAACTCTGTATATTAGTTTCGCTAACAACGGCCTTACACACGTTTACTCGAAGAGGAAATGTCGAATGCTTTCAATAGATCGATTACAACACGCACAATGAAGTAATGAATAATGACAGTAGCTAAGCGCTAATTCCATTAATTTTATGATTTTTGTTACAATTTAGTGTTTGTGTTGTTAAACTGATTAATAATAGCAATAGATGAAAAATGTGAGGCCAACTACCTTCCAATTAAAGCAAAAATCACGACATTTTGTTGAGAGAAAGGCTCAAATATTTTTCTAAACAAAAACTCTTGGTTTTTCAAATGTAAAAGTGTTTCTAATTTTCTGTATGTCGAAGGATTTAATGAAAATCGGAACTACACCATACTTACAAATGCACCTTCTTCTATTGCAAGAAAAAAGAATTAGCAACTTTCCAGAAATTGTTGGAAATGTCTTAAAGGATTCGTGTCAAGTACCCTCCAAAATTAAATTACTGATCATCGGAACGGTACATCTAGATCTTACTCTTGATGCGTTTACCAAATTTCAACTCAAAAGCTTCTAATATGAGAGCGTTAGGGATGACATATCCATCCTTTTATATAAACATCCCGATTTTCGAGTACAGAATTGGATAAATCTCCTCACTACTTGTGCCAACCATCTTCGGAACAGTACTAATAGACCTTAATCTAGTCGTGCGCTCAGAGATACAGTTCAAAAGAACTTACACAGATTTTACTTCCGAAAATTCGAGATCGTTTTGTTGAGGGAATCCAATACTTTTTCTCCCTGTACTAAAGTAGAAGGAGGCAAAGTAAAAATGAATGTGACTTTTGGAGATGTGTTATTTTTATTCAGAGGAAAGGAAATGAAGGTGTCATTTGAGGATTACGTTATTGAATACGAGACCAAACAGTTTTTAAGTTGTACAGGGCTTCTAATTTCTTTTAAAGATCAGGGCTTCTCGTGTCTGTAACGCGGCGTTCCGCCAATACAGCTCTTGTCGTGGGTGGACCCGGATTAAAGGTCGCTTAGAGTCACCGTGTTGTTGAGGGATGTGCTTCTTTTAAGATTTATGAATAAACATACACCATTCAGGGCAGTGAAACTAAAACGCTAATTGCTTCTACTTTCTCTTACGTATGTAATGAGGTTTGACGTTTTCGATCGCAGGAATAACCCGCATTCGCGAAAGTTAAGTGCGGTTGTGACGGCTTAGTTTCAACCTCAAGTTGTGGAAAGTTTGTATTTGATCCATAAAACCTCATGGTGAATATTAAATGTTTTAGAAAAACAATTTCTTAATTATTGTTTTGTTTCTTGATTTGTCAAAGCTTACTTGCAGAATACATTTTCTTTGGGTGTATACATTAGGCTTAGTTATTTTGTGCCTTTATTGTTTTTAATAATCTCTAATATACTTTTGGTGTAGTCCAAAAAAAGTTTGTTTAGGAACACACAATTTACATGTAATGCTATAATAATAATGTGCGAGTTAATTCTTTAGAATGACCAGGCACATTTTTTTATATATCGATAAGATGTATAAAGTTTTTGTCAATGGCTTATTTGCTGTCACTTATTGATTTATAACCAATTGAACAACACAAAAAATATGTCAACACTGCTAGTAGATTTCAGGAAATCTTCGAAGTTTATGGTTTCGTGGATGGTTGATGGATGCTCACTGAATTTGATTTCAAATATTGAAGTTAACAAATTATTCGTTTATTTGAATTAGAAAAATACGATGGCTCTGTTAATCCGTAAGTGCTTGAAATTATTTAGGACCTCAGTCCGTCATATTCGAATTAAAGTTACGGTGCGAGTTACATCTTCAGTGACTCGCGAGATCCACGAAAGACGTACAAAATCCTCCAATCGTTTAGGCTTTATATATTCACACATCACCGAAAAACATTACTACCCTTTTAAATCCACACATAAATAGATTAGATCACAAAAATAAATCAAATGACGTCAATCTTTGCATTCTTTACGTTGTTCGGCATATTAGATATAGTTTGTAACCAATCATAAATTACAGAATTCCAAGCTTATCTCTTCATCAGAATCCGTTGATTGATTTTATGAGAGCGTGAAGAAGTGCATGAAGTTCACTATTTACAACATGATCCTTCATCCATCAGTTAAAAAGTGATGTTTTTCTTTTTTACTTTTTTATAAGGCGAAATTCAGCGAAACCACAAGCGGCGTAGAGTAGCTTAACGGGGAATCCGAGTCGACGGCGCATCGCTGTTTTTCCTTTTTCTCCAATAAGCCTCTCGGCGAAAGACAGTCGGTCGCCCTGCTCGCGTTCGGCGGGGCGCCGGCCGATAGGCAGACAGGCGGCGGCGGCGGCCGAGGCAGCCGGTGCGCAAAATACCGACGGCGGCGGCGGCGGGGGGGGGGGGGAGGCGGCTGGGTCATCGACCGCGGAGGCGACGGCGGCGGTGAAATTCGCGGCGGCGGCGGAGGCGGAAGCTGACAGGTGCTGCGGGCGCGGGCCGCCTCCTACTGTTGGCAATTGGTGGCGCGGGCGCAGCACCCAGTCTGCTCGTCTCCTGGAGACCCGTTGCGTTGGCACTGCGCTAGTTTCCCCTTTGGGTACCCGGTCGCATTCGGATTCCTTCTGCTGGTTTGCTCGTGGGGAAAACTGGAGGTTTCTTCGGGGTTTTCACCCTTCTCCTCCTCCCCCCACACACTCATACCACAATGCTCCAATCACCTCAGCTTTGTGACTTTGTATAGACATTACCTCATCTTACTTTTCATAAAAGAGTTTTGTATGAGGAAATCACAACAAACCACTGGGCGGAACTCGTGGCCTAACGTCCGTACTGCTCGACTTTTCCGGGCCGGATGCCATTGCGTGGGGACCGGTGAGCACGCTTTTGACTTGAATGTGTGGGCGTCGAATTCCTGACACTGTATATTTCGAGCAACGGCACACATACTTATGTATCGGAATGTTAAGAACACAACGTAGGTTGGATTCTGCAGGCGGCACCCAGCAACGTTATCGCCAGTGCATTGCCAAAATCATTCGAAAACCTGATCGTTACGTGTGTAATTTGTAATGGGCAAATGAATTTCTCAGGACTGATTTTAGGCGGAATGATGAATCATTTCCCTAATTCATTTCATCATGTTCTGACATCATTTATTCTAACGTAAGGATCATCTTATCTTTCTTCTTCCTTATCAGATCGTTTGGCTGGTCAGATCTCTCGTGTGACAGAAGCAATTTCATACAGAAAATCGTAATGCAGTAAACCCTCATTTAACACAAATTCCAAAGGACCCGCGTATTCTATGTTCTTGCTATAAAACTTCATGTAAACGGATTATTTTATCCTGTTTCCTTGTCGAGACCCAAATTTTGTTCATGTTACGGCGAATTGTGTTTCGAGTTCATGCTAATGAGGCGCACTGTAAATGGAGCGATCCGTGGTGCAGTGGCCAGTCAGCTTAACTTTCCACATGTTCCGACCGGGAATTGAACCCCGGTCTCGGGATTCTTTTGTTTTCCGTGTTTTTCATCCCCCCCCCCCCCCCATCGCTCCATAGGGCTGCGCATATTGTCAGTTTGTGATCATTCTTGTTACATTCATGATGAAGAGATAATGAATATGGATTTGAGAAGTTGTGTTGAGGATATCGTAATAACACCTAACTTAATGTGCTGGGGATATACTATTGGCAACTCGTGACATGGTGCTCGGACTGGTCGCTGTCCACTTCTAGGTCCTCTGCTCGAATGCAGGTCAAGTCGTGTGGAATTTGCTTTAGAACTGGTTCGTGACAGGTTTTCACGTGTTCTCCCGTTTTCCCTCACTCTTGTTGCAACGTGTCCAGCATTATTTATATGTTTCGCCGTCATAAGCATGTACCCATCATGAATTCAAAAAGAAGACTATAATATTCAAAACTCAGCAAAGGGCATAAGCAATTGTAGATACGACATAACCCGAATAGTGTATCTCCAGATTTTCCTTGTCTGATGAAGTTTAGAAACGAAGTTTGGAATATGATTTGCATTTATTAAACATCTAAAACTATTGTTACCATTATCAAAAAGTCTTCTCCAATATTTCTTTTAGATATTATTCGTTTTTCGTAATTACTTTTTTGCTGCGCAGATTTTGTGTTAACACAAACATTTTTTGAAAATCTTTTTTTGTAGGCGGGTTGTCGCGTTTAATGGCGAATCAGCTCCCGGGCGTATCCGACTCTACTGCTCACTCTCACCACAATTCTTGTTAATTAGTCTTGCATTTATTTAATTGTCCCTTTTGCTACCTACCGACGTGTTTCCTCTTTCAACTCTCATATTGTCGGTCGAGTAGCACCCACCCGACCGCCAAGCCCGTTTACTGCTGCGTCGCGGGTGCCGCCCCCTACCTCCGCAGAGGCGAGGTCTCTCCTTATCGAGGAAGAAGGATTTTCCACACGATAAAAGCTTCCTTCGCAGGGGACGTAAAGCCAGCCCTTCTGCGTGCTACGTTTACGGCTTATAAAAGGACCTTGCACTCACAGTGCTGACGACTGCAAGATTTAACGTAAATTTCCACCACCTGAAAATTCCCAGAGAAGCGCGGAGTTATTAGGACGTAGTTTCTTGGCTCAAAATACAGGTCGGTGCAAAAGCGACTATCGCAATATGTCTCGTCTCTCCCTCATTCCCTCCTCCCCCGTTTCTCTTCTTCCTGCGTCCTGTGTGCGTTTATATGCGCCTTCTGATCGTGGCAGCTCAAAAACACTTCACCTGCTGATAACGCTTCCACCTGTCGAACACGTAGCCTCGTTTCATCCCTCGCCTCGGCGTGATCCCGCTCTGCCGTCTACTGTTTACTCTGTGCCCCCGTCGGCCGCGCCGCCTACCCCTCGCCGCGGCGCCGTGCGGTGAGCCCGGCGCAGCTCGGCGCGGGGGCGGCGCGGGGGCGGCGCGTGGCTGGGGCTCGCGGCGGCGGCGGCGACGCCACGTTGTTTGGGTTGGCGCAGGGCAGGCAGGCAGGCAGGCCGGGCGCGCGGCGTGGCAGCGGTGGTATTGATTCGGCGGCGGCGGAGGCGGCGGGCGCCCGGCGGGGGCTACTATGCTTACTACTACGGGACTCGGCGCGTGGCGGCGGTGGCAGCGGCCGGGCGAGGCGCGGCGCGGCGCGGCGGCGCTTCGGACACGCGGGTCAATGGAGGCCCCCGCTGCGGCAGCGGCGTGGCGCGGCGCGCGCTCGCCCGTGCCGCCCTTCCCTCGGCCCCGTTGGCCGTGCGGTAGGTCAGCTGATGGCTGCTAAGGCATAGGGTACTTTTCCCCCCTCTGCCAGTTCGTGATATTCCCTCTTGTCTCGGAGTGGAAACGCGTGGATGAGACGGGTCGAGGTCCTCCGCTGAAAAGTGGATCGTCTGGATACGACGCGCACGGCCTTTGGCGCAGATCACAGTCCGCTCATGGCGCGCTTTGACGACGGAAAATCGCCAAGTATAGTGCGATTTTTCTAATTCTGCCCCTCGAGTCCCTATGGCCACGATGGAATATCACACGGCATTTCGCGTCTTTCTCCGTTGTGCCGCTAGAAGTCGCGTGATCGCAAGCACCTCTTGATACGGTCGCGATCATGCTATACCTGGCGGCACGACTCAGATCGTCGCGAAATACAGTGCCATATTCCATCTTGTAGACTGATCTTTAGGGGCAAAGTTAGAAAAATCGCAGTATAGGAGCGTGTGCGTTTCCATGTCAGTCAAGTAGTGAATACTTTTTACGGATTTCTCTGCTACAAAATGATTTGCTGAAGAAGATGGATTTTTCTCATCCACTTCACGTAAAAAGTATGTGGCTTTTTGTAGCAGTTGATAACGTCGACCTCTTTATCCTTTGAATGTCCTTCCTGTGCCTTAGTAATGCCGTGTCAATGTTGGCCAGCCAGGGCAACGATGTACTGAGCGGTGTTTGTTTTAAGTTTCGGAAAGATGAGTAATGTCCTTCAACAAACGATGCCAGCCTGCTTAAGGGAAGAAAAAAAATCGAAAATTATGTCTGTTTCTTGAAGATACTGACACGATACAACGAAATACTCGTATATATCCTATATCCGTTCAATGAGAGCGAACTAATAAACTCTGATTCCCGAAAATAATGCACCATCTCACTTTTAGAATAATGGCGTATTCCATTGAATTCAGTACCTTCAGTAATTTTGTTTATTAATATATTTCTTTTCATAACTTTATACTTCTACGTATTTGTCCGTTACAATCACAATCGAGTTTTCTTGACAAGTACCTTTTGTTGTAACTTTGTCTATTCTGCTTAAAGTCTGGGAGTAATACTGATTAATTTGTTGTTGTTTCCGACCGTACTGCCCTCGTTTGAAAATAACATATCCTTGTTTCTTAGTGGATAGTTTCCGTCGAAGTTTTGTATATTTGTTTCCGTCAGAACTTGGTGATGTTCACCGGAGTACCGGTTTTATTAATGTTTTCGAATGTTGTTTTAAACAATCTAGCGTTTTTTCCCATTTACAACAAATTTTCTTTCCGTTTGCAGCCCATTTTTATTTACCACTTATTTTCGAATTAAAAAAGTCAATATTTCGCGCAAGTATGGAAGCAAACTTTTCTCGCTTATTTTGCAGTATAACGATGACTATATTGAAATATTTAATTAATCGTTTGAATTGCAAAACGATCTTACAGATACAGCGTAGTTGTTTATTGAGGTTAATGATTCGTTGTATTTATTACTTGATTAGTTCGCCAAATCTTTCGACCTCCTGTCATGACTCCAGTGATATCATGAAGTCACGGCATGTTGACTTCTGGAAACTGATAAAGGATTGGTTTGTTTGAGAAGAGACTTAAGTTCATTTGTGTATGTTTTTACTTTATTTGTTATTTTTTCGTATAATTTTATCTGTTGCTCAGGACTTATGAACTCGATTCATAAAGCAATGTGGTACACGTGGTACTTTCAATGCAAATGCTTGTTTCGCTCAAGCCATTGTTTTCACGAATATGTTAAGACCGAAATTTATCAAAATAGTCGATAGCTTTGAGTTGTGTAAGCTCGTGACAAAGCGTTGTGCATTGGCAGGACACCCGTTGAACTTACGAAAATAATATCCTCGGATTCAGTTACGGTATTAAGATGCGCACTTGATCCTTGCGGCTCGCCGAGCCTAATGTGGTGCGCGTCGCCCCCCCCCCTGCCTCTTCGCCGCCTTCCCCTTTCCCCTCCCCCTTCTCTGGCCCTTGCGGTCTTTGTGGGACATGCGAGAAGCGCGTTAACTCTCCCTTGCGTCACCACTTTCGTTTTGCTCCTCTCGAGACAAAGAGTCCCTGGAGAGACCGCGAACGCAACCCGCAGTTCAGTGATGTACGACGGGATGCGGTAAGTGTAGGCGACGTTGGGCACTCGGCCATTACTCGTTAATGTGCTTGCACATTTACAGCGTGAAATACGAACATTCATGTTATGGTATTATATCGTTCTACATGTTGAGTCATAATTCATTTTAAAAATTCTAAACTTTGTAATGAGCCAGAACTGTATTATTTCTGATTTGAACGGGAGTATCTCGAATGACTTGTACAATTGCGATGTCACATGTGCACTTTCGCTTCTCGCAGTTAACGTATGCTTTTAAGATTCAGTAATAAATTAATTCGAATGCATTTCTATTGTTCTTGCCTTGTACTGTATATATTAAAATTGTTTAAAAATGCATTCTCTATCGAGGATTTGTTGATTTGTTTAGTGAGCTAGTACGTACTCCGCGTGCGCCATTTAAAACCGGCGGCGGAGGCCGGGGTTCGAGGCCGCGCGCGAACACTCCCGGCGACGCACGCGGCAGCGGAAGGGCAGGGCGGGCGCCCACAGGCCAGCGTCGGCATTGAGTTTTGCGGGACTACCACTTCCGCTGGTCCTTGTTCTACCCGGGGGACAAGTCCCCGGGGTGGGCACCTATGGCTCTTTGGCTTTTATCCTCACCCCCCAGCTACGTACAAGGACGTCGCCTGGCAGGTAACCGGATTCGGCCGGTACCCAGTTTGCCCTCACGGCAACCTGCCCATTCGATGCCTGGGTTGGGGGCCCCAGGCCAGCGTTGGCAGGGGGAGGCGCGTCTCTGTCGCCGCCTCCGTTTCACCTGTTTCCCCGCCGCCATTCCGCCCTTCGCCCCGCCTCTGCCTGTCAATGCTCCTTCTCATTCACCACCACCTCCTCGCCGTTTCCTTCGCCAGGGAGCGAGTGGACTGGGGTCGTCCTTCTTTAGAGAGTTTGATGTGCCCTCGTGAAAAAGTCCCTACCAGGAACTTTTAATCCATATCTAATTACCTCATTTATGAATTCCAAGTTTATAATAATGTTCAAATCAAGGAAAATAGAACATAAACCAATACTTTCGTAAGAGCATTCTGAAGTTTTTTTTCAGTGCTGCCCAAGCGAACATGGCATTCGTTTTACTCGTCAATTCTTCGTACTATTCCTGCCCTTTACATACACACACGCGTGCGCGGGCGCGCAAGTTCTGATGTAGTTGTTTTTACTTAAAAACGCATTATTTCACAGTTGACTACTTTGGGTACCCTTATCAATATTGCCTGGGTCTTTAAAGATTCACGGACACGGGCATAAGATACACTTTCAGTTGTAAGGAAGTGCATTTGTATTTCTACGAATCCTTTTCCTTACCCTTTTGCAAAATGATTATGAAAGAAAAACAAATAGTAATGTGAATTATTTTGAATGATTATGTGAATGATTATGTTAATGTAAATAATTATGAAAGAAAACCAAATAGTAATGTGAATTATTTTTCAATTTGTTTCTTATGTGCAATAAAGTGTGGATGGCATTTCAGCGGTATGGGTTAAATCCCTGTGGAAAAAAGAAAGGGAAAAAATAAAGAGAATAAAACAAACATTGACATCAGTAGCATTGCAATATTCTGTGATTATTCCGAGGAGCAAATGAGTCCTGAATTTCATATAACCTACTAATGTTAAATTTATGATACAATATTCTACTTTTGTTTCCTGTATTAATTGATTAGCCATCTATGAATTGAATTGTAATAGTGAAACAATGTGTGTGCCTTGTTATAAAAACGGAGATGTTTCCACATTTACACAGTATCAGTGATCATTCTGCTCACTTCCTTGTGTTCTTTTTTTGCAGGTGTGCACACCTTGCAACACTCCTGCAACTCCACCAAATTTTCCTGATGCTCTGCTGGCATTTTCACGGATGTCAACAGGAGGAGGAGATAAGCTGAGCTCTTCACCATCAGGTACGGTGATAAATAATGCAGATGCATTTGGTACATTTAACAGAACTTATTATTTATTTATTTATAATTAACAGACAATTTGTCCACAGTATAATACAAAAACGTGCTTAAATAGCAGTACAAATGTGTTATTTTATTATTATATTATTTTTGTTATTATTATGTTATTTTTGTTTGTTTTACAGGGATATTCTCAACATCACCCAACCAGAACAGTCAGTGCTTGCAGCAGCCACTCCAGGCTCAGCCAATGCAACAGCAGCAACAGCAGCAGCAGCAGCAACAACAGCATGTGCTTTGTCAGTCACCTGGTCAGCAACAAACTAATGTTGGTTTTGGCTCTGGTTTTGGCATTGAACTGCAGAGATAAGCTCAGCTGATGACCTCCTGAAGGAGGCACTTTCTTGTGGTGATAGTTTGCCACAAAGTGGAAATATTCGTCTTTTGTTTCTTTCGGTATAAAGAAAGACCCCACAAATATTATCCCTTGTTCAGGGATCATTTTAGTACAAGAAAAATGAGGGAAGCCATGTTTTGTTGAGGGAATATCAGATGGTGATTGGCGACATTATCCCTTATTCTTAATTATGTCTCTTTTAGATAAGAGCAACACTTATGTTGCATTAATTTGTTAAGTAAAAAATTCAGTCAAATCGATTATAATTAGACAATAATAGTCACGGTAGTATGTTGAGTGTGTTCATGCGTGGGAGTGTGTGAATGTATAAAAGTCTTAAAGCGCTTATCTATGATTAGAGAGAACTCTAAATATCATAGACGAACTACCACGTAATGTAAGATTGGATTGATAACTACATTTGATAACATAATTTGAATAATGTTTGTGTATGCATGGATTAAGAGGAATGAAACAGTAGGCATGTAGCATCTCAGAGAAATTCTGAAGTTGTCCATATCCCATTTCCTCTTTACTGATATTGGTGTATTGTATCCATTTGGTCCATTCGTATTGGTGGACCTCTTGACACGTTGCCTCTGACTGTAATTTTTGACTGTGGGTGTATCAATCTCTTAAAATGCCATTACAAAAATAGCAACTCAAAAAAAAATGTTTGTTATCTATTCTTAATTCCTTGCTGTGGTTATTGTGAAAGAAAGGTGCTTATATAACTTCTGTGGGATAATAGTAATGGCTATAGAAATCATGGAAGACTTAATACGCTGTATACCATAGGTGTCACAATGCCTGATTAGTTAAGAAAGGTATAATGTAAATATGTATAAATTACAAAGTCTAACCATAATGTTTATATTATATGTGTTTAATGTTAGAACTGCTTAGTTTCATTTCCTTTAACACATTCATAATTGTAGATATCTGGCTATGATTCCAAAGAATGGAGAGTTGCCCCTTCTTGTGCAAATTCCTTCTTTTATGGTCTCTGTTCTATAGCATTATGCAGTCTCTGTCACATATTGTTGAAGTTTGATAATTCATGTTCCTAAAAACTGATGATGTCAGTATACTTTGTGATTGTAAAACCAATTACCTGAAGAAAATGCCATTCTGTGAAAATGTTTGTAATCATTACCGAGGATGGATGGGGACACCTGTGTGAAGTTTTGAAAGAATGTGTTCACCATTTCTGAATTGCACAATTTTAAATTCTTGATCCCATTTCATTATGAAATAAATTTTTATCTCTTAGCTTACATGTTTTATTCTGATAATAAAAGTAACAAACCAATTGAACACTCAGAAAGATGGATAAGAGTGTGTGAGAATATGGACTGATTGCTTAGTGGAACTTGAGAATTTTTGTGCATTTGGTTAACTGCATCCTTCTCATTTGAAAGGAAGTTCCCTAGTCTCTGGCTAATCCTTTACAAAATATTTCTTATAAAATAAAAATAAAAAATAAATAAAGTACTGAAGCTGTATTCAAATTCATTGGAAATGAAGCAGTAAACTGATGATTATTGAACTGGCAGACCTGCAAAAATCAGGAATTCATACATTTAAAGTCGTGATTGCTTCATTATGTGAAGAAAGAACATGACAAATACCAACAGTTTTTTGTTTGTTTTTTTTATTACTTAGAAATATTAGGAAGAGCTTCTCTTTCACTGTTTTTGTTTTTAAAACTTTGAGATGATCGGTCCTATTAGTAAATTTCCTTTGGTATACTTGGATTTTTGTGTAGATCATATTTTTAATGAACATTATGTAATTTCTTTCCAATCAGTGATAGACAATTTTTCTGATATTTATTTTATTTATTTATAGATTTATTCTTGATTTTGCTATTTTATCATGTGATGATGACTTTCTTTGCATCAAGTGGCACTTGCCATCAGTGTCTGAGGCAGTCGTGCAGTGATGTTTATAAATCCTTGCACTGTTTTCTATGTTTCTAGTTTTTGTGTGTACAATTGTAATAAGACTAAAAAGAATGGTAAATACCATTATGCTTCTTACAAGTATTTTTTCAATATTAAAGTGTGCACTCACCAAAAAAGTTTTGCAAAAGATTTACACATCTGAAGGTTACAAAGAGCATTGATGTGATTTAATGTAATCCTCATTTTTAAATTTATAAAAGAAAATATAAGGTATTTGAAATTGATTGTAATGTGAAATTTATTATGTAGCATGCAGAGAGTTCAAGTATCAAATTAAGGGACTACAAAAGCTGATTTTTTTCTCACCAAGTATGAACATTTGGCATTATGACATTGCCTTATATCAGATGTCAATATTCAGCCATTTTCCAGTTCGAGATCAATTCATGTCAAAATGTTTAATGTATACAAAACAGACTAAGAGAATTTTATATTCTTTACTTTCAGGAAGTAAGCAATGTAGTGATTCCTTTTTCTAATTTTTGATACAGTGATTTCTGTAGTACCTAATATCTCACAAAATGTGTCTCCAGAATATTGAACATTTCTTGTGCAAAACTTTTTTATTGAGTGTTTTGCAGACTGATAAACAGGAGCAGAAGAGCAAGAATGTCTTATTGAAAAACTTAATAAATAGGAATTATTGAAGTAATTTATTTCAACTCATTATATTTTGTGAAAGCTTAGAAATATAGATATCATTTTGTTATTGTGACACTAATAGTTAATCATGTAATACTAAAGTATATTCAAGATAGTCCTATATTATGTTCAGCGATTTCCTCTTTTCATACAATAAATTTGAAACCTTGTGATATCAGTATTTTGAATAGTTGTTTAGTTTCAATTGACATTGAATCTGTTTTCAGTTGGCTTTAGCTCATACAATTTAATAAATCTGTAACTGTGCAGAAAAGGAAAATCAATATTTTGTTTGTTAATATTTTTTCCCTTGGATGTGTTCACTTTTATTTTTGCTGTACTATGTAGAAAAGCAGATAAAAACACTTATTCCATTCATGTAAATTAGGTAGGATTATTATTACTGTCAAAATTCTTAAAAATGATGAGATTATTCAAGACACTGTATACATCATATGTAATATTTTGAAATTGCTTTGAAGTATGATAATTCAAAAACAGTGGACCAATATAAAGGAAATGGTTACTTTTATTTTGTATTTCATGGTATGTGAATGAGAAATCCCATATCACGGGAATGCTGTGTAGATGCATAAATTAATTGGTGGAATTTGTATACTTGATCTGTCTAGAATATAAGTATTGTGAAATATTTAAAAAATCTAAAAATATTGTGTGTACACCCATGTTCATTAGCAGTAAAATCATATTTCAATTCTTGTAAGAGAAGATCATTGAAAAAGTATCAATTTATTTACTCCACATTACAAAAGCCATCAATTTTGTGATTTGTTTTTAATTTTCTAATATATTTCATTTTTTCAGTCATATATGTTGAGTAGCAATCTGCTTTGTGAAGAGAACATCATTTCTTATCTCATTCCGTGAAATGCAAAATATAGATATGTTGCTCAGCAGGACACAGAATTTTATTTAATATTTCAAGTATGAATATCTAGATGTAATGATGTGTACTCTGATGCTTAAATGGCATTGGATTTGCCAAAGATAGTTATGGTGTTATGTTCTTTTCATGGATTGTGGCAAAATGAAATTTTCGACCAATGTACTTTACTTCACAAGTATTTGGCCATTTAATTGGTGCTGTGCCCTAAAGAGAAGTTAAATAAATTCTGCATATGTTCTCATTTATTTTATTTTCTTATTTCATATGATGTGTATCTTTTGTGCCTAGACACTTTTCCTCTTACACAGTGTTCCTTACAATTTTAGTAGGCTGGTTGATGGGTTTTTTGATTCATTGAGTACAGATGAACAATTTCAGCAGAAATATTCATCTCTAAGAATTTTGTTCTTACTGAAAAGCAAAACGGCTGCTCTTTATTGGGAAAAAATTTGTGCATACAATCTGCAACATGCTCCAAATACTTTGAGTACTGAACTGTTTACTTTTAAAATTCCCAAAATTACGAAGATTTTGGAAAAAATTCCCATGTTTGCAAACTGTGGAAGAGAATACCATTTTTTCTGATAGTGCAGTTCTAGCTCTCGAACAACACATTTGAGCTTTAGATGGTATACTCAAGGGAAAAAGTATCAGCTAAAACGTTAGTGTATTTAAAATAAAACAATTATTTAGGATATATATTTGGATTCAATGATTCCCATGCTCTTCTTTGTCTCATTATCTGTTGTACAAATGAAACTTTCAAGTATTGTTACTTTGGTACCTCTCTCTTGTTTTAAATTTTGTACAGGTACATGTTAGCCCTCGCGGATAGCTCTTGGTCAGTGCACTTGCTTTCCATGGCACAACCCCGGGTTTGATTCCCAGCTGGGCAAGATTATAGTGTACGTCTTCCTTGCAATGTCCCAGTATATGTTGCTGTGTGACGAGGAGAAAACTCACTTCTCAGGTTGAGAAGACCAGAATACAGCATAGGGATGCCTTCATGCTAACCACACGTACCCCATAACCCATGGCTGCATGGCCTGGGATGCCGCTGGTAGGTCCTGACCCTTGTCAGAGGTGGTTGCGCCAAAAGACAGACAGACAGGTACATGTTATGATCATCCAGTCAACCTCGTTTTCAGTGTATAATATTTCTAATTGTTTGTTATTTGTTGTAGGTGTATAATATTTCTAATTGTTATTTAATTGTAGGTTTTATAGAATGTGTCAGAAGATTGATTAATGTTATGATATATTCTATAGGATATACAGAAAAACCCTGTTGTAACAAGATTCCAAGAGAATCCAGATGAAAACAGTTGATCTGGCCTATTCCTAGTCGCAATATTCAAATTTTGGAGATTTTCTTCCTGTTTGTGTGTGGGCTGTTTACAAGAGTTGCCCTCCTGTCGAAGAAAGAGTACTGGAACCACAGGACAAGTTTGAAATACTTTAGGCCAAATAGGTTGTACCAATGTTATTGCATTTATAAGATTTGGGTGATTTGCGTAATTGAAAAGTCAGATGATTGCAGGTTTCTCAAAACTTAACATCTGGTTTCACTTATTCAGAATGTCATCAATATACAAATTAAATCTCCATTTGTAGTGAAATATTACTGTCATATCTCTAAACTGGAACTGCTTTCTACCAGATGCATATCTAAGTATTCAGGCACCCATGACAAGCCTAGAATTTGCACCCCTGTAAGTTTATTTCAAAGTATTTGTTTTAGCAGGTATACTCTAAATAGCGCTCCTTGTGAGTGGTGCCCTTGTCACGTACCATGTCTGCCATATCGTGAATAAGCCTCTGCTTTCAACACACTATCATTGATTGTGTAATTAAATTCAAACTAATCTCTTGTTCTGGTGAATTAGAAGGATTTTCATTGATCCTCGATTAATTGGAATATTTTGGAAGACACAAAATTGATAAGGAATCAAGATCAGATTGATGTTTATTGTTTGCAAATGGTTGCTCTCTAAAAGTATTTTTAATCATGATCATAATTTTGAATATAATTTTCAATATTAGAAAATATAGTGGGACATGCTTAGTAACTTTGAGAAACACCTTAATTAATATAATTATTCCTGCACACATAGGACTTGTATTTGAGTTCTTCCAAATCAGTAATTCTCAAACCACTTTGCAAAGGAATGTTTAATGATGGTTAACACTGGCAAAGAGGATAATCAGTGAGAACATCTACCCAATTGTTCAGTTCTAAATTTTTGAGCAAGTAGTGTTCAATAACAACAGATCAATTAGGAACAACAGGCCTCCTCCTTCCAAAGCTAGTATCCTCAATCAAAAATTGTTTTTTTCTGGTGGTTTAACTGTTCATACCATGGCTGTCCAAATTAAAAGGGCTTATCGGCCACATGTCAAATTCGAGTTAAGCCGCAGGCTGCTCCGTAATATAAGATGGTTTTACCCTAACTATTGAGATTGAAACAAATATATATTAGATACAACTTTTATTCAACATACTTAATGATTAATGTACATACAACAAGATTATTAATATATCATGAAATAAAAATAAGATTAATTGTGTTTGCTATTGTATTGCATTTGATAGGTAAAATAAAATTTTTCAAAGCAATCGCAGGCTACAATGCTGGCTGCCAGTTGGAAAGCCCTGGTTTATACATTAGCTGGGTCATAATACAAACTTTTCTGATAGGTCTATAATTCCCTTGAAAATTTTCTTCCTCTGAAAAAGAATGGGGAAATTAAACTAGTTTTCCAAATTTTAATAAAGGATTCTTGTAAATATGAAATACTGAAACATTTGAAATAAATATTAATCTTCACAAAGAAGACCCTTATGAGAAACAAGGATTCTGTTACTCTAAACACAGAAGTTCATAACTGGAGCCCAGAAGTTTGGCAACATACCTTTTTATTATAGTTAGGATTTCATGGATTTTAACGATAGTAAACACTTAATTGTACTTCTGAAGTTGTTTTAGTAGATTTTCATTTTGCCTTTTGTCCCTATTTTAGTTTCTGATGTCTTTTTTTGTGTTTTTGCCCTATTCTGCCTCTTTAGTCATTATTTTGTTATTTTCTCCTGGCACCAATCTCAATCAAGCTAGAATCGTACTTGCAAACCTAGAAGAGACAGTCATGTTTTGTCTTTCTGTGGAAGTGGAGGTTTCAGGGCCAAGTAGTTTTAAAAATCTAAATGAAGAAGAAATATGGTACCAACCAAGATTTTTTATCTTTTTCATTGATGCCGAAGGGCTTTGTTTGCTGATGAGGAATCCTATCCTACTTGTGAGCAGAGAGCTCTTTGTGTATGATATACTCTTCTCAGTGCTGGCGATTGGACAAAAGTGAAGAACAAAAAATATAATTCTGTTTTCACTGATGCCATTTCAAGATTCAAAAGGGAGTCCACAATAGTTTTTTCCAAAGAAATTGTGTTGCAAATAAAACAAATTCGTAGCCATCACTCCAGGTGATCAGGTAGAATCAAGATTACACAAAAAATATTGGTTCCAGATGTGTAGATGCTAATGTAAATTTTTGTTAAATTAAAAATGTGAATCATTATAATTATTAATTTTTTACATTAATTCCTTTTAAATGTGATTTTGCATTGTTTCCATGGGTTTTTGCACCCATACTTTCACCAGAACAAATGTATTTTTACATGCCTATTATAGTGAAAATAAAAGCCTTTTTGCTTGGCTATTTTAGGTAAAATAAATGCCTGAACTTCGTGGCTGCATTCATAACTATGATACTAGACAAAAAAGAAATCTGCATATCCCTCCAAGTGAAACTTCACTCTTTCTAAAAAGTTCCCTTATAGAAGGCATTACACTGTATAACAAACTCTCTAGTGAATTTAAAAGCCTAAACTTAATACACATTCAAAAATGAATCGAAAGCTTTCCTGTTAAACCAAACATTCTGCAGTAAAAAGAATATGTACAACATGAACATGTTTCTACATCTATAAAAACGAGTACTAATGACTTTGCATATTCTGTTCTATGTTTGAAACCTGCAAAATGATTGTTAGACGTAAAGGATGAACCCAGTCCAGCCATCACGCTCATATGAAAGCTATTTTTTCTTTTTTTCCTCCCTTTATCCTCTCAATGCTTCCCCTTCTTGATTTCTGATGAGTCTTAATACATTGTGGAAATGTAGATTAAGGTTAGCATTAATTATTTCATTGTGGAGCCAAGTTTCTGTCAAAATTACAATACCCAAGTGATCTAAAGCATGTGAAGACTTGTCTAAGACAATATGTTTTATGCCTAAGATGTGTTTTCATTAGTGTCTAAGAGGGTTAGTCATCCAAGTTCTGATTAGAAATTGAGTCTTGAAGATTGTTTTTTTTATTTTCCTGGTTTGAAGTAAAGACCCCACCTCTTAAGAGTGATTTCAACAGTGTCTTCTTCTTCATCTTCTCTTCTTCTTTTCCTTCGTTTAATTTTCTTCATCTTGTATTACTTCTCTTCTTTTTCATTTCTTCCTCTCTTCTTTTCTTGTTCTTTTTTCTTCTTTTAATTTTCTTCTTTCTTCTTCACTTCATGGTTTAGGAAGGGCTGCCCATTCCAGAAATAATTGTGTCCTCAGACGACCAATGTCCTTAAGACTGGCTACTTTAAATTCCTTTGTCACTTGATGTATCCAACTACTAAATGTATGCTCTACATGAATACACCAATTCATTTTACTGTTTCCGAGAGTAAATATTTTCAACTCCTTGCGTTAATACTCACTTCTAAGGAACACCCCTTCATAACATGAAGAAATCTCAATTCTCCGAATATAACTTAATTTAATTCTTGTTTTGTGAGAGTCCAGATCTCACTTCTGGATTGGTACTGCCATTGCCTTATAGAACTTTAGTATAGTTTCTATTGTTTTTTTTTGAGTTTTAGGGTTCTATGAATTGTCCCACAAATATTTTAAAACTATTTAGTTTCCGAAGTTATCTTTGTTTGTGAGAAATATTATCAAGGTATGAAGCAAAGAATCTTTAGGAAATACAATATCCCTAACACTTTTATTTGTTTTAATTTCTGCCTTTAACCTTTTCCATCAACCTTGTACCAGTACCGATAACAACGGTAATACCTTGGTACAAACTTGTAACACCATTAATAAGATGAATAGAGTCCAAGTATATTCTATAATTTCACCCTATCTACACTATCTAAAGCTTTTTCAAAGTTAAAGAAATGAAAGAGGTGTTTCTAAATTAATTTATACCTTTCTTCTATTATTTGTTTTATAGTGACATTTTATGGTGAAGTTTTATAGTGAAATTATGGTGTGACTTCTGTTACGGTGCAACCCTTTCTAAATCCCATTTGATTTTCACCCATTAGACAGTCAGTAATTATTTTTGATTAAATATTCTCGCATACATTTTATAAGCACTGTCCAACAAGCTGAGGCCTCTAATTCTCACTATATTCGATAGTTTGTTTTTATTAAAAAAAAAAGTATTTATTTATTTTTGTAAAGGAATTACTTTCGCCTTTAGCCAGTTTTGTGTTTCTTTTTCAGTTCCAACATGTGTTAAAGAGATGCAACAATCTGAGATGTAACAGTATTCCATTATACTTCCCAAATTCAACATTAATTTTATCTAATTCGATGTTTTTCTATTTTTTAGCATTTCAGTAGTTTGTGTTACCTCCTGCATTGTCATTGCATTCTCAATTATCATTTCTGTACTTCACTAGTTTTGCAATAGCACCATATAGCTTTTCTTGCAGTAATACCATTAGACTTTAGTTGGGAAAGAAGTTTCTTTAAATAATTACAATTTCTTGGGGTTGGATCAACAAATATTTTGGTAACATTTTGATAGTCATTCTTCAAAATATTCCATACAAGTGTACAAATTTTCAGAGTGACCTTCAAAGGCTATGGTCTTCATGAGGATGTATTGGGGAAATCTCATTCTGGAAAGTTCACCTACAGTGATAGCTTATAAGTTAGGAGTAACTACTTGTTTATTGTCGATCATACTTAGTTGGTAGAGACATTGCTCTGACCTTCCTCAATATTAAGTATAGTCAAGTTAAATGAATATTTCTATCATTTAAGAAATCCCACTTTCCCATCTTCAAATTATGGTGGCAAAAAGTATTATTCTTTCATGAAGAACATGAGGGTTCAGGGCAGAAATTTATAGCTAATTTACCTTTGAAAATATATTTTATTATATAGGAGCGAATATTTTGTCAACAAAACTCGAAAAAAACTCTTTTTTCTGTATTCAAAATTCGACTAGAATATGGTTTAGGATAGAGACCACAGAATTATGAAAACGTGCACAAATTCACTTCTCCCCATAGCTCGTCATACGCAGTTTTTAACTGTTTTTGACGTAAATAAATAAATAAATAAGGTGTGGAGGAAAATCATTCCGATCCATGACTGACAACACTTTAGATCTCCTACCTGCTGCGTATTAATTACAATAAAATTAAACACTTCAGATTTTGTTTTTAAGGGCAGAAGCTTTCAATTCAGAAGACAAAATTTGGAACACACAATGGTACACAGGAGGTCAGGATGTAATATGCCATAATAATTTCATGTGATGTATCTCACCACATGAACCTCACTAGATTTATTTTCAACACAAATGACTTCATGACACTGAATGCAATTATTTAATATAGTTCATTACCCGGCTGCAATTGAGTGTAATTCAAGAGTGAAATAATGTAATTTTATAAAAATTACATTATTGCACTCTTGATGTTGAACTGTGATCATGTTTGGGGTCCTTCACTTGTGTATCAAGTTATTCATACCACTATCACAAGTATTCTTTCAGAAAATTCTCAGAGACCACTGTAAATACAACTTCTCTCCAAGTACTACAATTTTGATTTCAGTTGTGGATCATTTAGGTTATCCATGAACATTTTTGACAAATAATTGTTTCACAATATTAGGGGAAATGTAAATCAATAAAACTTGTAAAGTTAAACAACCTTCACTTTTCTCATTTAATATAGCAGCCATTTAAGTGGCCTTTTAGGAGAATCAAGTTATTTATCTTCTACTGATCAGGTCTGGATAAAGAAGTCAGCATAATTAATTTGAAATGTGAAATCACTTGTAAGAAAAAAGCTTTAAATTTCAATAGCTTAAGACACCCAATAGGAAAACTTTAAGGCAGCTTTCTACCACACACAATTTGTTAGAGAGTGAAAGAGAAATGAAAAGGTTGCTTATAAAAAAATCCTTTATTTAACACAGATGAGTAACATGACGTACCATATAACATTATTAGTATTCAGACATCATTATTTGTTTTGTTAGATTGCTTAAAACTTGTAAATATTTTCTTTCTGTTGGACAAAAAATAATTTCTCCCGAAAGAAATGTGCTTAAATTATTGTATTGACAGGAAACTACATAGTATAAGCAACAATTGTGTTTTTTTAGGTCAATAATTACACCAAACAATTAATACGGAGCAGCTCCTTTATTTATTTATTTATTTTTTTAAATATATTGCATCTTAATCATCTTAACGCAATGCTTTTCTTTATGGACGAGCCTTGGACGCAGAGTAATCCTCCATTAATACTCTTACCTTCTAAATATCATGTTGTATTATTATTTAAAATGAAAATAATTTAAAAATTGGCAAAGAAGAAGTCAATAGAAAAAAAGTATTCAGTGCTTGTTTTACAGAAAATTACAAAACAAATTCACCAGCATACAAAAGGTCAATGGCTGTTTTCATGTGAAGAAATGTTGAATGAACAAACTTAAATGTTGAATGAACAAAGTTAACAAGGCAGAGTATTCAGAGAGAAAGTGAAGAAATAAAATCATCAGATAACACAGGTATTTCTGGTCAATTTTGCAGGCACTTGGAATAACTATGTACTTAGTTTGTGAATTGATGTTCTGTTGCACAAAGTAGTAAAAACTTTGGAATGTTTTACATATCTCTATTGAATTTCAAATCTATGAGAATTACTTTCGCTATGCAAAGATGATTTGAATTATTTGAAAATTTTTATTTTGAAATTGTCATGAAGATTATATGAACAATTATATCACCTTTACAATGTTACATTTTGTCATTATTCTTAATTAATGAAAAGAGATACTGAGAGTTTGAATTTTGAAGGGGCAGAATAAGTAGTAAGGAAGAAATCATGACCCTTGTTTATTTTGTATATACCTGATCTTCTTTCATCTTAAAAATTAAATTTCAAAATGTTACTCAAACTAACTTTTCAGAGAGAAAATTTGTAAACATGTATCTTATTTTTGAAAAGGAAAATTGGACATCAAGTGCAATCAGAATTATAAAAAAATGGTGGGGTCGTGGGTAAACCTAGCTTGTTAAAATTAGCTTTGAAGAGTAGTATTGTTACTGAAGTTTAAGTAAACTGCATCCCCATGAATGCTGACAAAAAGTAAACACCTTACTGTAATCCTTGGAGAGATTTCTACTGCAGAAATAAAGTGAATTAATGTTGTTTCAAGACATTCAGATTTGGGCAAAATTCTTCAAATTTAGTATTTAAATACTTCGCAAAAATACTTAATAAATAAGTTTTTAAATACACTAGGATACACTAGGATTTGATGTGCTAAATACATAAGTATTTAAAAATACTTCAAATACCCAAAATACTGTAAATACATGTATTCCTTTTGTATTGTACATTTTTATTGCGATAATATATTGTTGCAACAAAATTAGTAATTGACAGTCATACAAATTTCTATTGTTGTAATGTATTGCTACAATATGTATTAACATTTTCAAATATAAAATGATATAAAAATATGACTAACACAAAGGAATGGAATTTCCTTTTAAAACAACTAATTTGCAAACAAATCATCGGATATTAAACCCCTACTTGGCAAATGAATAAAACTGCAAAGGAAAACATAGTCATTCAACTGGCATGGATGAACATAAACTACTGTTAAAACAAATAAATGCTCTTTTTTTCGGGGGGGGGGGGGGATAATTGTCCAGCATTTTTAATGATTTAGATTTATCATTTAAAAATGAAAAGAATCCATATTGAAGTTCTGAAAGGAGTTTTCATTTTCGTTTCAATAAGGTGCGTTTACTAGCGGAATCAAACAAAAAGAAACTATCCTTGCTCTAAACTATCTTCTTCTTCGTCAGTATTTAAAGTTTTTTAAGATTTTTCTTTTTTAAATACACATAACTTACTTTATGTTTTTAAGTACATCTTTAAAATACATGCCCAAAACCTGAAAAATACAGTTTGTCAAATACAAAATGTATTTAAAATACGTATTTCAAATAGTGTTTAAATACTACCCAACGCTGGATACACTGGAATGGCAGAAAATGTGTTAATGAGTAGTACAAATTACTTTGGTATTCTGATAATGATTTTAAGACAGCAACAGGACTTTTTTATGTATGTTACTGAGGTGTTTGAGAGAATTTTCATTTAATTCTTGCACTCCCAATACATTTTGAATGTCTTGTAGATTTTAAGTATTTTGACTTGCTGTAGTTTATGTTTTACCCTTCATTTTTTGAACTATAATTCTCATCCAGACTGGGTCAGGCCTCCACACAATTACGTGGCACGGATCAAATATCAGGTACCATCAGGACTCAAAGCCAGGACCATCCAGCCTGTGAAATTTCAGTTCCCAACTCACAATTATACGCTATTGCACTGGTTAATAAAACAATTATATAAATGTTCAATTGCTGATTTTCCCAATATCTCAAGGTAATAATTAAGAATCCAGGAACTGCAATGATGCAGCCAAAATATCTTAAAGTTTCTGAACTTTGTGTATTAATCTAAACTATCAAATTATTGTCAATCCATCAATTGATTTCTCTCTGAATTCATAGTAAACACTGGCTTTTATAGAATTTTTAAAGGCAAAAACAAAATTATTAATACAATTTCCCTAAGCAACTTCATTTAAATATTTTTCTTTGTCATAAATAGTCACAGGGAATTTGGTTTTGACTGGATGTAATATTTCTGATTTTTTGAAATATTTGAATGAATGAAGAACATTGAATGCAACTGCTTATGATTGTGCTATTACTTTTAAGATAATATGC
This sequence comes from Acheta domesticus, assembly GCA_031308135.1. Taxonomy (NCBI): domain Eukaryota; kingdom Metazoa; phylum Arthropoda; class Insecta; order Orthoptera; family Gryllidae; genus Acheta; species Acheta domesticus. Next base: position 14,077,805 of record JAHLJT010000631.1, on the reverse strand, counting down.
ATAAATTATTTTACATACTGGCATCTTTTATTAATCCTTTTTCTTTTGGAAAGTTATGGATCATATGATACTGCTACACTCACAGAACAAGTCAAGTTTGCAAGGCCCAGACACCTTTTTCAGTTTTTTAATCATACTTAGCAGGTGCTCATGAATATCTGATAGAAAAGGAAAAGCATTAAAAATACTGGTGAAATACGGAATAAGAAAGGATAATTGTGCAAGAATGAATGAAAAGACACCAAAATCCATGTCTCAAGTGGACTTGCACATATCTTTACACAGCTATGTAGGAAGAGAGGAATAAGGAATAATAGAATAGAAGCACTTACAAAATGGGAATCACTTTTTAACTTGTAGGTCATGTAGCAACCACTGTGATTAGTAGCTGTAGAGGGAACAAGTAATGACAACACAAACACATACAAACATCCATGTCCAAGGCAGGATTCGAAAACGTGACCCTTTGAACCAAAGCAGCTACAGCCCTTCAGCCTTAGAGACCTCAGCTATCCAGACCAGCTTTTTGTAGTTTTGTTCTGAAAGTTTTTAATATTAATCTAGAACTGATGAGAGAAGGATTTAAAAAATGTTGGGGATAAAAACAAGTTATTTACAGCAACAATATTGCAATATCATTATGATGTTCTGTAAAATGTAAATTTCACCCAAACCATTTCTGAAGAGTAATAATAAAATTTTTCAAAAAATTATTTTTTCTTTAGTTTATTTAACTCTCTCCATGCATTGCTCTTTAGATTGTCTCATTGTAACAGAATGCCTAAGACTGGCTCCAACACAAAGGCTGTTTCAGATCGTGGGCTTACCTTCTCCTGAAGTCAGAAAAACAAGTAGCTGCAGAAATTGCAGAAATGAAACAGGAAACAGGTACCCAACACCCCATATTTGGAATGAATCCATTATATACATACAAGAAGAATGCAAAGGATCTGTGGATTGAATCTATTATACACCCAGCATTTGAATATAATTGTTATATATTTTTTCTTCCTTTTTTTCTTGTTGTTTTGTCAAAATAAATTTGGTCTCTTCAAAGAACTTATATATCACAGAGGACTTGCTACAATGTTTTCTTGTGTGGACAGTTGACAACAATGTATTACAAATAAATAACAAATTTACTTTATTTATGTTATTAATTTAGAAAGATAAAGTAAACTATTTTATGGTACTAAGATATATTATTTTAAGGTACTCTTCACTGGGAATGGACTCAGAGAAATGATATGTACCACAGGAGGCCCTGGTTATGTGCCAACAGATGGCACATAAAGGGGGAAGGAAAAAACTGAAAAGCTAGTGTAGACTCTAGATTATAGGAAACTTATTAATACAAGATAGTCTGAAAATTTGTAGCATTGCTAGTTCTTCATCTTATCTTACTCCTCTTTTTCTTCTTCCCCTCTTATTAGTCTATATTTTACTTTGAAGTTGCCATGCAGACATTAAATGCTCTGAAGTATTCACTGCCTGGAGTATATAATGAAATGAATTAATAGAGGGACAAACAAACAAGTAAATGCAAATACATTTATGAATGTATGAATGAAGTAATTCTTAAACTTCAACATATTTTTACAATGACACTATTCAATCTGTTGCTATCAAATCTATTCAATGTTTCACAGGTTTAAAAGATTTAATGAAACATTTGTAAATGAACTTAACTGATGTCACTGCAGTGCCTCTAACCGGGAGGTCCTAGGGTTTGAGTCCCAACTGTGGCAGGATTTTCTACACTAGCCAGAAAGCCAGGTCAAGTTCTGTTGCTGTCCAGAGGAGAATTCTACTAGCAGCTGCTCTGATTGGTAGTTTTCCATGGTTTCTCCAATCAATACCAGGCGAATGCTGGAACAGTACCCTACCAAAAGGGCCATGGACTGCGTGCATCGTTCATTCCCATTCCTGGTCCTATCCGGGTCAATGACCCCCATCTCGATCAGGTTTTTGTCCAGTTTCCCTGATCCATTGAGCAAATGCTGAGATGGCCCCTTGTTTTGCTTCTGGACGTAAATGTAGCTTCACTGTGCGCACGTTTTGTTGAGCACTCCTTTTGCTTGTAGTTCATTTACAGTTAAAAATTGATTTTCTATAACTCGGGAACAAACATTTTTCAAATATCTTTATTTTCTAAAATAATTATTTTCTAAATTCATTTTTTTTTTAATTATTATTCTGGCCCTCAAGAAAATGTGCGCAGATAAATTTCTTTCCCCACACGTCATATACAGTTTTTACTGTTTTTTGACAAATAAATAAATAAACACATCCTACCCCTTACTTACAAACACCACACTACTATACATGCCAGGAAACTGGTCAGGAGCTTATAGAGCTTGTCCTGTCTGGGGTGATACCTAGTCCTGATCGGAGATACCTAGTTGGGAAAAACCGCACTAGCCGACATTAGGTTGGTGCAGCATCTCGCCATCCAGCAGGGGAAGGTCACCGCCACCTCCCAAACAAAAAAACATGCACTACACTTACAGAATCAATGACCTTAGCAGTTGACATGCCCAGAATCACTAACCAATCAGTCAATCAGTTTCTAAATGAATAAAATGTTTCTGGAACCATTGAAGATGAAAGCTAGAATAATAATATGTATAATTTTAAAACATGTTCATTTGCTTTTATTTTCCTTGGTAATACCTCCAAGTGCAATGGAGACACTCACTTAGAGACATCAAATTTTTAAATATCAAATTTTGGTCTCTGGATATTGATATTGCAACATATTAAGAAAGATTATTATTTAATAGATATATCTTATGTATGAACACTCCCCAAACTGGCCAATCAACTGGAAATAAACCTTTGAGAAAGATATGGATGCGGACTGTGATAAAGCTTTAACTTAGCAATTGACCATACACACTAGGAAAAATTAATTGCCTGATATACCAGCTAGCATGAGATGAACTAAGTCTATGGAAAGCACTAACTTTAAAGGCTGAAACTTACATGCATAAAATGGACCCATTTTTCATAAAGGATGCACTACAAGGCAGAAGAAAAAAAATAATTAAATTGTTTATCCTGGACATCCAGATTTTAATATGCCAAATAAAACCAAAATTTGAGATGCTGATGAATAAAATTGTTTGTTTGTGGATAACCCTGTATAATTCTTCTCAGAATACTAATACGACTTCAACATTCATTGAAGAAGCTTTCATAACTTTCTCTTGTAAGCTTTTCATAACTTTCTTTTGTATAGTAGATACATGACATTATTTGGACTTGTATTGGCACATGACACTGTTGTCATTTTTAATGCTGCAATCTGTTTCCATTGCATTAGTAGCCTAGTAAATTGGATTATGCACAAATAGTTGAATTTTGTATAACAGTGAATGTACTAGAATCGATGGGTCTATTAACCCTCCCTGTATTACTTATGTTTTAATACATATTTCTCAATTTACATGTTTTAATACATATTCTTCAAGCATGCAGATATTTGATTTATGTTTATTTTATGATATAAACCTAAAAGAGCAATTGAACATAAATGTGACACGTGGAAGCACGTCCCAAAAGCCTGTACAATTGTCTATATTTAAGATTTAATTCACTTTTTTTCTTTTTCACGTGTTCCTTCCATCGCAGTTTAGTATCTAATGTCATACCTAAGTATTTAGCAGTGTTTGTGTAAGGTACTTTAAGGCCATTTAACATGAGAGAAGGGGTGCTTACAATTCTCTTGTTTGTAAAATTTATGTGCACAGATTTTGACTCATTTAATTTGATCTTCCAAATTTTTGTCCAAGAGTGTATTTGATTACAAGCATTTTGTAATATGCCTGTGACCTCCTGCACGTCTGGGTGCGTAACCATCAGGGCTGTATCATCAGCAAAGGTCGCCACAATTACGTTTTCGTTTTGTGGGATATCACTGGTATACAATAAGTAGAGAATGGGCCCCAGAACACTTCCTTGTGGCATGCCTGCTCTTATCTCTTTTAGCTCTGAGTATTCTTCTTCTACTCTGACCCAAAAGAGTCTCTCAGATATGTAGGATTTTAACAGTGTTACATACTGTGTGGGTAATTGCTTATTTAGTTTAAAAATCAACCCCTGATGTCAGACCTTATCAAACGCCTGGGCTACATCAAGGAAGGTAGCTGAACAGACCAGTTTTTCTTCTGTTTCCTTTATTGTAATAATGATTCTATGGACTTGGTCTATTGTAGAATGTTTCTGTCGGAATCTGAACAGATGGTTTGGGATCAATTTTTTTCTTTCAATTATTGGTTTTAACATTTTTAACAGCAACTTCTCAAAGACTTTCGAAATGATGGGCAGCAAAGATATTGGCCTATAAGACGTGACTTCATTGAGCAATTTTCCTGGTTTGGGGATCATGATGATTTCAGCAACCTTCCATAAACTAGGAACATGTTTTAGTCTAAAGACTGCATTGATTAAATACATTAGCATTACTATCCCCTTATTTGGTAACTGTTTCAGAATTTCACCCGTGATAAGATCAAAACCGGGAGCTTTTTTTGGCATTAATGTTCGTTCTTATCTCATGAATAAGTTCTTTTTTAGTAACAAATTCTATTTCTTCAAATTCACTATTTGTATTTTCTTCAATGTCCACATCAGAATGTATATCATTCGGCTGAAAGATTTCTTCAAGGTATTTTGAAAAGGTGTCTGCCTTCTGTTTGCTGTCTCGTGCCCAGGAACCATTTATTTTTCGAATGGGTGGAATTTGGGTGACTGGCCTTTTAAGTCTTTTGGTTGCTTTCCATAGCGAATAGTCAGATGTTTTATCTGCAGTCAAATTATTCATATAGGAAGCTATTGACATATCTTTCAATTTCTGAATTTCTCTCTTAAGACTTTATCATGTGGATCGCGAGTCTGTTGCCATCTTCTTCTAGCACGTCTTTTTTCTTTAACTATCTTCCTAATTTCTATAGGGTAGTTGTTTCCTACAGTCTTCAAGGAAATTTGTCTTGTGTTATTCCGTGCCGCTTCTTGGATTGTGTACGTAAATCTCTCAGCTTCCATTTCCAACTGTTGTATAGTCTTTAGCTCAGTTTCTAGATTAATATTGTTTTCCAGTTCAATCTTAAAGCTCTCCCAGTCAGTTGTCTTGTTTATTAATACTGGTCTTCCAATTTTCTTAATTATTCTCTCACTTAATGTGAGAATCACAGCAGAGTGATCAGAGCTCAGATCAAAGTTTTCTTCAATATCAATAAAATTTGGGGACACCTTCCTTGATATAAAGAAGTCTAAAAGATCGGGTAGTTTATTCTGGTCGGAAGGCCAATATGTAGGTTTGCCTGTAGAATGAAAAGTGAATCCACTCTCTCTTGTTGCTTCCCTTAGTTCACTGCCTTTCTTGGTGGTGAGCCTAGATCCCCAGTCCACATGTTTGGCGTTAGTCTCCCCAACTATAAACCTCTCTCCCATGTGTTCTAGGAATTGTTTGTATTCCATTCTCTTAATATTGTGCCTTGGGGGACAGTAGATTGCACCAACATTCAGATGTTGCTTCACACATTTTATTGTTACTACAGTTAGTTGGAGTTCAGCTAATTTTAGATGGCATTCTTCATAATGATCAATTGTGTTTTTTATCAAAATAGCACTGCCACCACTCGCTTTGTTATCTGGATGTGCTGTCTGATATACACTATATCCATTTAGTTTAATGTAGGTCTGTTCTGTAGAATGAGTTTCGGAGATCAAACAAACATCAATATTTTGTGATGTGAGAAAAACTTCTATTTCTTGTTTTCTATTTTGTAAACCGTTTGCGTTCCATGTAGCTATTCTTATGTCCTTCTGTTTCATCTTTTAACTCCATGTGATACCGTGCCAAGGTTATTGCTTTCCAGCTTATCAAGCCTTTGTGATATTTTGTCCATCATGCACATTATATTTTGAAGCATGTCCATCGTGGTGATTTGTTCAACTTGCATTTGGTGTGTATCTTTAACTGATTATTATACATCACCTTCTTTGGTAGTTTGTGCATAAGTTTTACCTTCAATGACTCTTTTAGAACTGAAGACTTTTGATTGTGAATTATTCTTTGTTTGGGACGTTTTGTTGTTAAGTATATTATTTCTTCTTTTTTGAAGTTCTTTAGCAACTAAGCACCGTCTATAGTTCGCGGGGTGAGCTTCACTGCAATTTACACAGCGAGGAGGATCGCTCTTTTTCTTCGTGCACTCGATTCTTTTATGATTCCCCGCGCACTTTACACAGGCAGGTTTGCGCTGGCAGAATTTCTGTGTGTGTTCAAACCTCTGACACCTTTTGCATTGTGGTATGAGGTTGCTTCTTCTCCGCTCTTCAATTGTGACCTTCAAGTGACACAGAGAATCTATTTTAAAGATTCTTTTGATATCTTCTGAATTTTCAAATGTTAGCATGAACAGGGGTGAAGGAACAATTTTAACCCCACCGTTCTCCTTAATTTTTTGGTAATATTTACAACACTAACGATCTTAAAATTTTTAAGTTCTAATTCCTCCTTGATTTCTGTCTCTGTGCAGGCCCTTTACCATGACTCTTATTGGCCTGTTTTGTTTGTTTTCATAAGTATGCCATTTCCATTTTATTTAAATATTCAGTCAGTTCCCTATATTCTGATTCTGATTCTACGTTGAATTTAATTTGTTGATTGTTCAGCATAACAGCTTGTCAAAGAATACAAAAAACTTTAACAATTTCACAAAACTCTTGCATTGCTATGATAACACAAAATGAAAGGTACACTGACTAGGCGAGGCTACCTGACTGATACAGTAAGAAAATGTAATTAGTATAAACATTGCAGAATGTATTGAAGCCTACGAGGCACACATGCCTAGATTTTTCAAACCAGACTACTCTCATAGTTCCACAGCTCCTCCTATTTACACATCTGTCTAGTAGAGGGTCTCAATGCACATAGAAAAATGCCCTTCGCTGACGGGAATGCTTCACGGCAAAGCTTTTTAGCACTCCCGTGTCGAGCGATAAGCTGCCCCCTACACTCCCCGATCCGTCCTCGCAGCGCACTCTCCGCCGGCCACGTCCACTCTGTCCACCGCCCCGAGAATGTCACCGGGCGCGTGGAAGGGGCGGCCGGCCGGGCGGGCTGACGGACAGTGGGGGGAGATAGGGGCGGCGACGGTGGTGGTGTTGGTGGCGGCAGCGGCGCCGGTCCCGGCCCCGGCGGCGGCGTGGCTGAAGCTGCATGGCGGAAGAGGACGTTCCATGCGTAGAGGCGTGGGGGAACAATAATTAATTTCTTAATTAATAAGTAATTTAATTTTTTTTAAAATTGGGATGCGCGAATTTTGTGTTCGCGCCCCCATAACACACTGGTGCAGCATGGAACTCCCATAATTTGGCGGGAAGACCACAAAGAGTGCCCAGGTTGGTTGAAAGTCACTGCAACTTTATCCGCGCCGAGAAAAATGTGCTAACACAGCTTTAGCTTTAAGATTTTTGGTCTTCATATTCTGAAGGATTTTATTGTAATCTTCCACACCGCTCAATATTATTGGTGGTGGTTTTGTCTTTCTTGGCTCGGGATTCGGTACAATCCTGTTTTTTTCCAAGGGCGCGTTTTTTTCTGGTGAACTTGATGCTTTTCTTTTCTTATGTTACTACTCTTAAGCCAGTCTGTTTCCCTGGCTACTAATTTTTCTTCTTCATCGGAGTTTTCTGGACTATATCTTTCTCTAGACGATCCCGTTCTGTTACTTTCTTGTAATACTTTATCACTGTTTTGTGCATGTTTAGCATCTTTCATTGTTAAAAAGTTTACTTTTGTCTGAAGATCAGTTATGATGGTTTTGAGTTCGTTATTTTCAGCAATACATTGCTGCCATACGTTCCATAATAACTTTTCTGTATTTGTTGGTAGCTGATCTTCTTGTATACACATGTTATTTTGATATTCGTAGCATTCTCCTTCCTTTTTTTGTTTTTTTGTCTTGTTTTTTGTTTTGCTGGTCGTTTTTTGCTTGCGTTTCAGTTTCCATGAGTGGTCCCACGAGTAGCTAGGGATATATTCGGTCAGCTCCAGCAGAGCCTCGCTTGCTGGAGTAAGGCAGAATATCAATCAGAGTTTGCCAGTTTCTGAAGGGCACACGTTTGCGACTTCTTATCCTCCGTCACATCGTTCGGATGCAGTCCCTCGGCACGGTTGCTCACACTTTGGACAAGGTTTTTTTTGTCGAGGTTGGCTCCTCTAGATCCGCCGTGTTTTGTTAAAGCAGGACTACCTCAGGCAGGATGTGGCTCTTCACCATGCACGGACGATCTTGGGCAAGGAGAGGCTATTTAACGCCTAGCATCTGTATTACGCTTTACTTGCCCCTGGGTTTGGTGAGGATCAGTGTCCAATAGAGCTAATCCCTAATGGTGAAAGGTGCTACCTCTCCCTAAACCCTTAGCCCCAATTAAGAAAATGACAAAAAAATGTACTTTTGGCGGTGATAGATGGTAGTTGGCAAGAAAGAGTTTGTGGGAATTACGAATAGCTAGCGAAGACCCAAGGAAATAGAAAACTAATACGGGAAAGTCTGTGCCATTCTGTAGCACCACTAGTTATTTATAGCATCTGAAAGGAACCACGAAAATATAGAAGAGGATGACTACTAGCATTTTGAACGTATTGAAATATCTAATCTAAAAGAAGTGAAAACTAACTGTCCACCGATTAACCAGTTGCATGTACTCATATTGCTCGCTTCCGCGTTTCCTATCCGACTCTGTCATAGCCCTTCGCCCGGCATCCGTCTTCTGGAGCTTATTGCAGCCATTTCGAGGCGAAGGTTTCTCGGAATGACGTTTTCTAAAATTCAGAGAAGTTTCGATTCGTACAAGACGAGCTCCACTAATGTACCGGGAGGGTTACATACTTTATTGGCCTCACTGACTTCTATTTGATATACAAAGAAAATATTGACACTTTTCAACATTATCACCCTTCACTTCAACTCACATTTCACATCTGTATATTAGCATTTCCATCCTTTGAAAAAATACTCTGAATTTCTCTTCGCAAAATGGTCAAAATTGCTTCTTTTGCCTTACAGCCATCTGAAAAATTTCTTCCTCGAAAGCCTTTCTTCGGTTTTGAGAAGAGATAGCAGTCCCTGGGCGCCCAGTCTTAATTGTAGAGCGGATGGTCCAACTCCTTGAAGCTATAGTCCTTCACAGTATTCTTCATAATCTGGGCAGTATGGTCAGGTGCATTGTTATGACGAAGCCCAGAATCATTTGGAACCACTTTTGAGAAAATTTTGAAAATGTTGAGGATGTCGTGTAAAGTACCTCCAAGAATCAAAATATCCATTTCAAACTCGCGTGTGGTTGAGCTCGACAAGATCGATGGGGGAATATCAGTTCTGAAGAAAAACTACTTAGGTGCTAGCGTAGATCGCAGACAGCCAAACAGTTTGTCGGCAACTAATTTTTCGGAACCAAGAACGCACAAAACGTGGCTTCTGACTACACACTTTTCTGCACGGCATATTAATAGGAGTAATTAATTAGGCATGTCACGTTAACCAGGTTTGAGTCTTCGGCGACGGAATAAGTGGCTTCTGTGATCCCTACGGTGTCCGAACTTCGGAGCGTCTTCTCCTCTATGAAGTTCTTGATCTCATGACGCTTTATTCCTAATTAGAATAGTAAAAGTGAATTGACCCTGAATGTGGTTGATGGTTTCTGTCGCGCCAATGCACGTCCTGCAATACACATCCTCTCTGGGCCTCCACCTACTTAGGGTAGACCTTATTGGCAGCGGTTTCGATCTCAATTGGAGTGACCCGGCTTGAAAAGACCAACCAATTTTTCGGTATCGAGGACTCGCAAAATGTGGATTCTGTCTGCACAAAGTGTTGGAGAAAGTAATCTCTCTCTCTCTCTCTCGCTCTCTCTCAAAACTCTTTCACCGTTGGACCGATCTCCACGAAAGTTGGCACTTCTAGGTGTTTTTCACCGAGGTTTATGTGTTGTTAATTATGTTGTAACTCCACTACATGGCGCTACATATTCACTACATATTCACGTCAAATGCAACCTGCAACACAATAGGTAGCATTTTGAATCTATATCATTAAATAACTCCTAAATGAGGTATTCTAGGGCCTTAAAACTGAAATTTTGAGGCCGAAGTCCTCAAAGAAACGTTTATCATACCGTTATATACAGAATGAACTCTTCTTGAACATTCTATTATATTTTTGCTGGCCCGGCGCTTCCCGATATTACCCCACCTGCTCAGAAACGTGCAAAATCTGCAAGTGAATGTGATTGAGAGGGACAGAGAGTGGCAGAGGCAGAGACTGACGGGAACAGAGGGAAGGAGAGACAATGAGAAACGGAGATGGGAGGGAAAAGAGGGAAGAACAACGTCTGACGCGTTTTCCTAGTTTACTACATATTGGAAAAAGAAACATCCACTTGTTCGGTTTCAGAGCCCCACAATACGAGTTTTTCTTTCGAAAAATCTTCGTTTTTGCCACAGCACTACAATACTTTCTCTTTACTGCAGAGGCAGCTCCGCCATTTGGTCAGATCACGTGCTCCCCATTTTTAATAGTGGAACTCCTTATATTGTTTTGTACAGTACTGCATTTCGCGAGTTCTTTTTTACCCTTGCTCGGGGCGATAACCGAGCATCGGTTGCAACCGCTCGGGATTTGGCAACAGGAGGTCTTCGGCTACTGCTTGGCCCATTAATACAAGTCTTCTTCGTATACTTGGGTTTTTCTTTCCTGGCGCATGACATTTCGTCAGCTATTAAGCTGTGTTGCTACACACTCGCGCGGCTAACACGTGGTAAGCACATGTCTGGGGCCACAAAGCCCGTTGCAAAGGTTGCCCGTTGCGAAATTTGTCGCGCGCTTTGTCAACACAGTAGTGACGTGGAAGCTCCCTATTGGAGAAAGCCTTCCCTCTCCATTTTCATCCGTGACCTTAGTGCGCCTACAACGAACAACCCAAGTAACTATGTAACAAGTATACGCCTGTAACAAGTAATGCACTTTAGCTTCTGGGTCAATGACCTCCATCGGTCAGATTTTTATCCAGTTTCCCTGATCCATTGAGCAAATGCTGAGATGGACCCTTGTTTTGCTTCTGGACGTAAATGTAGCTTCACTATGCGCACATTTTGTTGAGTACTCCTTAGTAGTAGGAGTAGAGCTGAGAGTGAGTTACTATTTTGTTAGCAATGCAGAAAAATCGCATCTGCATTTCGTTTACCGTTGCAAGTATGCTTTCTATGACTCAGGAAAGAAATATCAAGTTTTTCAAATGTTGCTAATCTCGCGCTTTTTAAAATTTTATTACTAGTATTATTTCTTTTTTACATTTTATTCATCTTTCAACTATCGTATTTATAATTAAAATGTTGGGAAGGCATTGTGGAACTTAAGAAAACGTGCGCAAATAATCTTCTCTCCCATATGTCATATTAACTTCACACTTTTTTGACAAAATATATTTCGAAGAAATATATATATATGGCAGAAAATAAAAAATTTGGGTCAATTTATATAGTTTTTATATATTCAGTTTTTGACCAAATAAATCAAATTAACCCCAACCCCAACCCCAACCCCAACCCCAACCCCAACCCCAACCCCAACCCCAACCCCAAAACCCAAACCCAAACCCAAAACCCAACCCAAACCCAAACCCAAACCCAAACCCAAACCCAAACCCAAACCCAAACCCAAACCCAAACCCAAACCCAAACCCAAACCCAAACCCAAACCCAAACCCAAACCCAAACCCAAACCCAAACCCAAACCCAAACCCAAACCCAAACCCAAACCCAAACCCAAACCCAAACCCAAACCCAAACCCAAACCCAAATCCAACCAAACCCAAACCCAAACCCAAACCCAAACCCAAACCCAAACCCAAACCCAAACCCAAACCCAAACCCAAACCCAAACCCAAACCCAAACCCAAACCCAAACCCAAACCCAAACCCAAACCCAAACCCAAACCCAAACCCAAACCCAAACCCAAACCCAAACCCAAACCCAAACCCAAACCCAAACCCAAACCCAAACCCAAACCCAAACCCAAACCCAAACCCAAACCCAAACCCAAACCCAAACCCAAACCCAAACCCAAACCCAAACCCAAACCCAAACCCAAACCCAAACCCAAACCCAAACCCAAACCCAAACCCAAACCCAAACCCAAACCCAAACCCAAACCCAAACCCAAACCCAAACCCAAACCCAAACCCAAACCCAAACCCAAACCCAAACCCAAACCCAAACCCAAACCCAAACCCAAACCCAAACCCAAACCCAAACCCAAACCCAAACCCAAACCCAAACCCAAACCCAAACCCAAACCCAAACCCAAACCCAAACCCAAACCCAAACCCAAACCCAAACCCAAACCCAAACCCAAACCCAAACCCAAACCCAAACCCAAACCCAAACCCAAACCCAAACCCAAACCCAAACCCAAACCCAAACCCAAACCCAAACCCAAACCCAACCCAAACCCAAACCCAAACCCAAACCCAAACCCAAACCCAAACCCAAACCCAAACCCAAACCCAAACCCAAACCCAAACCCAAACCCAAACCCAAACCCAAACCCAAACCCAAACCCAAACCCAAACCCAAACCCAAACCCAAACCCAAACCCAAACCCAAACCCAAACCCAAACCCAAACCCAAACCCAAACCCAAACCCAAACCCAAACCCAAACCCAAACCCAAACCCAAACCCAAACCCAAACCCAAACCCAAACCCAAACCCAAACCCAAACCCAAACCCAAACCCAAACCCAAACCCAACCCAAACCCAAACCCAAACCCAAACCCAAACCCAAACCCAAACCCAAACCCAAACCCAAACCCAAACCCAAACCCAAACCCAAACCCAAACCCAAACCCAACCCAAACCCAAACCCAAACCCAAACCCAAACCCAAACCCAAACCCAAACCCAAACCCAAACCCAAACCCAAACCCAAACCCAAACCCAAACCCAAACCCAAACCCAAACCCAAACCCAAACCCAAACCCAAACCCAAACCCCTCTGAAGCCGCCATCTTTTATCACGTAAGAACGTAGAAAAGCGGGAAGGTGAAAAAGGGTACATAAATACGGAAATAATTTTTATTACGTAAGACCAAGGGGCCCCTTTCTGCCTCCTTCCACGAGTGTCTGTGGATAGAATCGTTCACTAACGAATTATTTACATCGAGAATCGTCCATCTATTTCAATTTTGATGTTTGGTGCGATTCGTGAGGTGTTTTTGTAATGGTGTGGCGGATTCGAGTTTTCGACTTCTGGTCAGTTTATTTCTGGTCAGTTCTTCCTTTTGTGATACATAATCGCAAGGGTTAAGCTATTAAGCGCTTAAACGATTCAAATCTTACTGTGTTTGTCATTAAAAGCAAGCTCGTCTGGTAACACGGTTTTGTGTTAATGTGTATCTAAACATTTTACATTTTTGTGAAATTTCAACAAATTAAAAAATATTCGAAGACCCTCCACCTACCCCCTAGATTACGCTCGGCTGTCCTTTGACAGCATTTTAGAGCCCAAATGGGAAAATATTCTGTAATGACAGTTCGTGCTGCTGCCCCATGTATGCGTTCCTTTCATCTCGCACTCTACCGCTCACCTGTGGCTGTGTGTATTTGTAGTGCCCTCCAAAACCCTGCATGAAGAGCTTGATTTCTGTGTCACACGCATTAGCGTTGTTTTATTTTGTCCTCGGCCAGACGCAACGCTCCCCGCGTGGAATTGAAAGCAGTCTGCCACATCGCTGTGGAACTTGTTTGTGCAATTGTACTGGCTTTAGCATGGCCACGGACGTTCGTGTTTATAACTTACATCACTGGCAGCATTTAATGGGATTGTGTGCTCTCTGAATGCTGAATAGGTGTTGATTTCAATTGCATGCATGGGGTTCTCTCTGTATCTGAACTGACTGTGTCCTTTGATTCGAATGTGAAACGTGCTAAAACACATGGAAGCTGAATTAAATGTGTTGAGAGGTAATTGCGAACGGATGGGACGTCCTATCGATCTATTTTCGTTGCTATTTTTTCTGTTGGCCTTCACAATAATGCTTGACGTCATTGGTATATGTACAATGCGATTTTCCTGTTTCACCAATTGTTATTCGTGCTGTAGGGCCTCATTGCCCTGTGTCTAATTTTATAGACAAAAGTGTCATAGGCATTACCCGTGTTTGTGTTGTAGCTTTAAAACATTCTGTTTTATCGAGGGCAGTTTTCTTTGAATTTTTGCGTGTTAAAAGCAAAGTCTAACTAATTCTGTGAAAAAAATTTATCGTAAACTATCGCAATTAAATAGGTTCAAAATTTATTTCACAGGTAAGGAGGTAACTTTTTTATTAAAAATATAAGCCATCTAAATAAGACTAACACACGTTTGACACAGTGTTTTAATATTTTGTACACTTTTTATCTGAAGCTTTATCTTTATCTTTATTTAAAGTATATTGAAATGTACCAACAACGTCTCGTCAAAGACTCTTACGAGATCGTTGGCATCATTCATCTAAGATGGTTATAATCATGACCCGTTCCGAATTTATATTAAAATTTTGGGCGCCAGGAACAGGTTACGTTAATTAAAAAAATCAATGCTTCCACAGCTAATTTCAACAAATGTATAAATGTCCGGCTAGCTGGGTTAATGGGTCCCGTTATGGATAATCGCTATCGCCTAGATAGCCGATTACTTGATCCGCCAACTGTACAGTATGGCGAGGAATCTGAAAGGGAATAATTATCTATTTCTAACTATTTAACCATTTTGATTGACTAAATGAAAATCTTTTCATTTCCAAAAGAAAAAAATCCACAATTTATTTAACACTATTAACAATTGTTTTTGTCCTTAGGTCATGACCTCGTTTTAAAATATATCTTTTGTACTGCAGTACTTATCTAATATCTTGGTCGCCAACGCCCCGCAGTCTCTTCTCACTTGAATGCAGGCGATCCCAAGTCCCGCTTCTCTCTTCTAATCTTGCGACGCTACCGACGCATCCAGCCTCACTGCCTAGAATATCTACCGGTTCTTACTTGATATTCAGAGTTCCTAGTCTTCCCCAAATAGTGGCAAAATACTTAAGTTCAACACCGCAAAAGAAACTTTCAAAGTCCTAATCGAACTTCCCGTTGCACATCAACTTCCAGAGTCCAAAACCATTGAGTCTCACGTCAAACTTACAAGACCTACTTCACTAATGTTAATCTCTCGCGAGCGATCTTTACTACTCTCGACCTACTCTCTACTTACAACTCTCTACTCTTTACGACCTCTATCAGAATGTCCAGTTCTCCCTGTTCTTCCGCCCTCAACGCTTCGGTATCCGTCCTTCGTTTCTCTTTTCTAAAACAAAACGACAAAATTCGATTGTCTATTCTCCCTTAGCCAATCCATTCATCTTTTATCAAACCAAGTAGCCACGCCCTCGACAGTCATTCCTTTTCAGACCAATCACACATTATTTTATCTGTCTATCTAGCCAACGCCCCCACTTATTCAAGGCCTGAATGCAGTTTGTTGACCCTGCCAACCATTGCGCCGGCGTTGCTAAGGCTGTATATCGCCATTTGCATACCCTTTTGTCCAACCCATTTACAGCCAATGTTATTAACAAAATATTATAATATTTTGGTATATCACAATATTAATTAACTTATAATCTTCTGAGACAGCCATGTTCAGACAATGAGGCCTTGCTTGAACACTGGAAGAGAAAAAACTAACAACTTCAAAAAGAAATGCTAAAAATTGAAAAAAAATAAAGGTTTAGAATCTTATCTTTTTTAAGAACAACAAACCTACAATGGTATTTAATAGTTGGGAAAACAAACTAGATACGCTACAACACCACGTACTTTCTCGCCTCAGTCAGGGTTAATAAAATTATAATACTTAATAAAATTATAATTTCTGTCCGTAATAAGACATCTGAACGATCACTTGTAAAACTCCCTGGCATTCGTAGCGCTTTAGGATAGAAACTTTAATTCATTTAAAGCTAATATATCAACACAAATTTGACCATCCAAAACGCCGTTCCCTACACCCAGAAACACCGCCCTACAGTCAAAAGTTATTCTGAGAATTTCAAACTGCCGTGTCGCGGCGTCTCGTTGTATTGCAAAGTGATGAAAGAAACAAGGGCGAGAAATTCCAATTTGCAAAATTACGCTAAATTACAAATGTTTTAAAAAATGGTCACTTTATTCACAGAACTATTTTTTAGAACATACTTCATTTAGCGAAAAAATCTGTACCATCAATATTACACTTTTGCAATGTTAATTTTTTGCATTTTTCGATAGTGCAGAGACTGCCGAAAATAAGAGCAGCACCATTTTCTTTACCGTTCTTTGCTACCTACGAGGAAAAAAATAAATAAAAATATGGAGCCGTTTTTGAGAAAATAATTCTTTACAAATTGCCTATTTCGTGCATAAACTACTCAAATTTTCGAAAAATTGTACATAACTTTATTTCAACACCTGTTTTTTATGAACATATTTTTTCAAGGACAAATTTTCTATCTTCTTTTACAATTCTTTTACAGATACAATCATATTTTAAGATTTAAAAAAAAAATATTTGGACATTTGGAGATACGGGTATCTGGATAAGAGGCGAAGTATCTGAGTTGAGGGTTCTAATCAACGACTTATTTTGCTTGTAGGTAAATTCGGTCTTGTCGAGAGGGAATGCCGGAGAAGTACTCTAACAAATGGGCCAATGACCTTAGCATATTTCAATATTGTAGTTCTACAAAATGTGAAATTTGAGCTTTCCAAAACTTCAGTATTAACATTAAAATTTTTGGACATGCTTCATGTTTATAAGTGTATTTCACTATAATCTTAAACTAAATTTAAAGCAAAAATTTGAAAATATTTTTGAGATAATGTTTAAAATGTCCTAGGGGATTCATGTCCAGTTCCATCAAAATATATAGAAACATTTTCAAAATCGCTGGGCTTTATGACGGGCCAGCATTGCAAGTTTCTTTGGCATAGAAATGGTTTGGCGTCCTATGGGAGGTTTGGTGTAGGTTATTGTGGAACTGCTTTGGTCAGCGCTCTGGAGAGCTCCGTGACGAAAACGGGGGCGGCAACCCGTACAACAGCACTGTACAGCAAATTGCCGCACTTATACTGCGATTTTTCTAACTCTGCCTCTCAAAGCCCGTCTTCACAATGGAATATGTCACGATATTTTTATGAAAGTCCGTTTAACTCTCCATGCAATTTTTCAAAATTGCAAAAGTTTAAACATTTTTCGGCACCTTTCTACAAATGAAATATTTAAAATAGATGTCAGTCCTTAACGCAATTTGTTCTTCAAAATAGATCTTAAAATAAGGTACCGGGAGAGATGGCTCAGTGCATCAACCTGATATCACTACAGTCCCTATGACCAGGAGGTCCTAGGTTCCACTCCCGACGGCGACAGGATTTTAGATAATAGCTTCTCAGCTAGGTCGAATTCAATCGCTGTCTGGAGGAGAATTCTATCGGCCGGCTGCTCTGATCGGTAGTTTTCTGTGGTTTCTCCGATCAACACCAGGCGAATGCCGGATCAGTACCCTAACAAACGGGTCACGGACCGCCCTCTTCCTTGTCCTATCCTCTCCTCTTACACACACACACACACACACACACACACACTAACATGCACTACACTACCACACATGCCGGGAGACCGGTCGGGAGCTTATAGCTTGTCCCGGCTGGGGCGGTGCCCCGTTGGTGTGAGATACCTGGTTCAGGGGAAAACCCCGCTAGTCGACGGTAGGTCGTCGCCAGATCTCGCCATCCTGCGGGGAAAAGTTCATCGCCACCTCCCGAGGAAAAACACGCACTACACGTACGGGACTAATGACCAAAGTAGTTGACGCGCCCGGAAACACGAATCAATCAATCAATTAAAATAAGGACATATACAATTTAAAAAAAATGTGAGTAGTGAGACCTCCGATACCGCACTTCCTTAACTATATTAAATTATTAAAATTATATTTTAATTTACCTGTCCGTGACTACCTCTTTTATGTCATTACTATCTGATGAAATATGCACATCAAATAGCTCTTAGAAAAAATCATAATCGGAGGTCGATAGAACCTGCAGTATGGAGATCGATGCGAATATCCTGTCCAGGATTTTTAATTTGGAATTTTCTCCCTAAATAACAGTGCCATTTTCACAAACATTTATTACCATATTTTTTACATAAATTTATATTGGAGCTTTCTTGCTTTCGACGTGATTAACAATACTCGACTTTTTCCATTACCATAGATCCTCTGCCCCGTGCTGATGACATCAAAATACAATACAAAATATAAATAAATACCCTTCTTCTTCGCTCTCGACGTGGTTAACAACTTTATTATCATCTGATTGACTGACTACTATTAACCGACTTTACCATCATCACAGCTCTTTTGCTTCGCTATGATGACATAAACATGCAATAAAACAATAAATAAATAAGTACCCTTCTTTCAACATGTAGTTGATTTCATTCGTACATTTTACATATTTGCTGTATTTCACTCAGGCCCATGCATATCCATTTTTATATTCACTACCGTTATTTACTTACTTAAATTCTGTGTTAATTGTAATTGCAGAAAACTTAATCTTTTCACACGATTATGAGAATGTCTTTTCATTTTCCTTTTTGATGTCCCAGTCTTCCTTGACCGAAGGAAGATATAAGGAAGGAAGAAATTCGATTACCATCTTCACTTTGTTCAGTCAAACATCCTAGAGCCATCTTGAAGTCTCTTGAACAGTCTTCTTGCCCAAGACCTAATTTCAGAAAATAATCTTAAAATCTATATTCTACTCAAAAACGTATATTAATTTTATCTACTACTTCACTACTCAAATACAAACTTTAAAATCAATTAATTTTAGAAAACTTTGAAACATTACATCGTAACTTCGCGCATCAGCATTCTGTTCATCACGGACGCTCGTATCATCCTCGCTGTTCACACTAACATGTTCGCCTTCCAATTATGTTTCCTGTGCAGTCTTTCGTTCCAGCTGGGGGTGGAACACCGCCACCTCCCGGGGTATAAAACGCACTACACTTCCGGGACCATGGTAGCTGATGCTGAATAATCCATTCATCAGTCTTTCCTCATTCTGTCCCAAGCCGGTCGTTCCTAGGGTCCCTTCACTCGCAGACACTGTGGCGCGCTCCCGATAAGCAGCAGGGCACTTCCCGCGTGGCCACCGCCGCATGCTGGTGGAGGGGGAGGGTTCGGCGGGGAGAGGTTTCGACCAACAAAGGGACCGCAGCTGAATCTTATTTCTCACTTCCGAGAAACCGCCGCGATGCGTCTCAGAGGGAAGACAACCATTTAAACCAATGCTTTGCTAGCGGTGGCGCGGTGCGTTATCGGTGTCCACCCGGGCTGCTCGTGGCGAGGGTCCGCCACCGAGCGCCACTGCAGCGCGACTCGGACACTCGTGGGATGACCTCCATTTAAACCAATGCTCTGCTAGCAGTGGTGCGGCGCGTTATCGGTGTCCACCCGGGCTGCTCGTGGCGAGGGTCCGCCACCGAGCGCCACTGCAGCGCGACTCGGACACTCGTGGGAAGACCTCCATTTAAACTAATTCTTTGCCATCAGTCGCGCCACTGTGTAGTGCTGCTGAGTGTCTACGTGTGAAGGGGTCCTTAAACCAATGCATTGCTATCTGTCGCGCCACTCGGTAGTGCTGCTGAGTGTCTACATGTGAAGGGGCCCTTAAACCAATGCATTGCTATCTGTCGCGCCACTCGGTAGTGCTGCTGAGTGTCTACGTGTGAAGGGGTCCTTAAACCAATGCATTGCTATCTGTCGCGCCACTCGGGAGTGCTGCGGAGTGTCTACATGTGAAGGGGCCCTTAAACCAATGCTTTTCTGTAAGTCGCGCCACTCGGTAGCTCTGCTGCGTGTCTACGTATGAAGGGGCCCTTAAACCAAAGCATTGCTATCAGTCGCGCCACTCGGTAGCGCTGCTGAGTGTCGCGACAAGGGGTCCTAGGTCCCGGCAAGGGGCTGATCCCTAATCTCCACAAAAATCATATCTCCAACCTCCGGCGGTTCTAGGCGTTTCACGGACGTCATGCAAAGGCTCGCTCCGTCCGCAGCGCCGAAGGGAGGAGAATAATTTACTGGTGGCGCCGGTGGGAAAAGGTCCGTCCACCCGGGGCGGGCGGAGGGCGTGCGTAGAGCAATCCGGATGGAATGGATCGGTCAAAGCCCGCCCTCGCCCGCCCGCCCCGCCCTTTCGCTTCAGTCAGCTCTCACGCGCCGCCCGCCCTTTCCCTCGCCTCCCCCTTCCCCCCTCCCCACTCCTCCCCCCGCTCCGCGCCTCGCTTCCCGCGCCTCTAAGGGCGAGCGCCGTGCAGCGTTGCGGGCTCCGCATGCATTCAGAGGGACAGCGCACACTGGGCCACACCGCCCAAGAAAACATACAAAGCAGCAGCACTCACAACCCGGCCGAGCGAAGCACGGCCCTGCAACTCTCCATCAAAACCCGGGACAAAACTCGAAGGTGCTACTATAGGTGGTGCTAGTCTCGCCAACATCCGCACCAAAAATGTGGCTAAATTGTAAGAAATACGAAAAGTGTCTTCTAAGTGTTCAATTATTCATAATATATACATATAAGAAACAGCTGAAGAAAGCGCGAACATCGACGCTATCTTCTGTAGCATGACGCGCCTGCTTGAGCGTAATGCGAACCCACGTAGCAGCCACACACGTTTGAAGTATCGTTGGCAGCAGTTCGTATTTGAGTTCCTGTAAGAAGGTGCTGCAGGAGAGCGCGCCACTATAACGGTCTCCACCACGTTATGTGGGAGTGGAAGGGCCCTGAAGCAAACCAGCAGCAGTCACAACCCGACCGAGCGAAGTGCGGTGCTGAAGAGGGAATGGCGACAGTTGCGTGGCGCTTTAGTGCCGGAGCAGTATAATCTGGTGCATTCATGCTCTCTTCCAAAGTAATGAAGCATTTTTGCTTTATATAGTACGTAATCCTAATTAATCAGTCCAATTATATTTTTTCAGATAATTTCCAATAGAAATATTACTTTAATCAAACAGAAAGCACTTAATAATTTGATCACTTATGAACGATTTGAAACACATCTTCATTACGTTGTATTTATGGGAGTCTGTAAGTTATATAAAATATTCCTTGATGTTTTTCATTAAATCGAATAATGTAATAATAATAATAATAATAATAATAATAATAATAATAATAATAATAATTTTATTTCCTTGCAAGTGGACTGTTGTCCGATGGCAAGTTACAAATACAATAATCTTAAGACATATTCTAAATGTAATACAATAGCAAAACAAGCTTATAATAATAACAAAAAGAATATTAATAATGTAATAATTGATAATACAAGAGTACTGCCAGTTTTGGTACAATTACGAATGTTGAAAGCAAATAGTACATCACAAATAATACAATAGTTATTTATGTATCAAAGGCATTAAGTAGATGTTTTTACCCCGAGGGCGACTTCCAAACCCGAGGGCCTCTGACGCGAGGGATCGGAAGCCGCCCGAGGGACAAAAGCATCTAGTAACGCCCGTGGTGCGTACTGAAACGAAATGGACGACGTCCATTAGTCCCATAGACAATAATGTGACGATTGCACCCTCATTACAGGGAACATGAATTCAAAGACCGCGCGCGATGACGTCAAGACATGACGTTCTCCGCGACGCCGATTCAAACCTGTGTCCGGTTCGGTAGCCGCCAATATGGAAAAAGCAGACAAGTGCTAGAAATGTCATTGGTCGGCGCCGGTCAAGCGGAATGCCCACAACGGACATTACCGCAAAACACAGGCGAGAACAGAACCCTGGAAACCAGGGCCCAGCAACTCTCCAACAACACCGGGGGCAAAGCTCGAAGGTGCTACTAAAGGAGGCGCTAGTGTCGCCGGGTACAAGCTCGCCAACATCCGCATTATTCAAAATATATACATATAAGAAACCGCTGAAGAACGCGCGAACATCGACGCTATCTTTCGTAGCATGACGCGCCTGCTTGAGCGTAATGCGAACCTACGTAGCAGCCACACACGTTTGAAGTATCGTTGGCAGCAGTTCATATTTTAGTTCCTGGTGCTACAGAAGAGTGCGCCAGTATAATGGTCTCCATCAAGTTATATGGAAGTTGAAGGGCCCTGCCGGAAACCGTGGAGGTGAACGTTTCTTGCTCGAGGTGGAAATCTGCGAGGTATTTCTTGCACGTGGTGAGGCATGAAAAGTGGTCAATTTAGTTGAGAGGTTCGAGTACGCACTTTTTGGAAAACCAAACGCGAGCATCACTACAAATAGCTGTGTTTTGTTGTGCGCGAATCTGAACAATATTTTCGCCAATGTGAATAAAACGCAAAGAGTGAGCGCAGCCCTTTGCGGTCCTTTCCCTTTTCCGTTTTCTTCGTCGGGCGGTCCGATGTCCCGCGTCACGGGACTTTCCTTTTTCCTGGTTCTGGTCCATTGTCCCGTGCGGCGGGACCTATATTTAACTCTGTGTTATTTCACTCAGGTAAATAGCACCGGTTTCCTGTACAACTAATTATCTTCAGAAGAGATTAGACAGTATTTTCCTTCATTGTAGCTAGACTTCGCCCATTTTATGTTGTTTCAAATCAGTTTGCTTACGAGACTGCAGTTGAATTTATGATTGTATCGAGAAGTAAACGCTCGAGATTGTCACGGCTTGAACTGAATGAATCGGTAAACAATTCTCAGAGTTTACAATCTTCACGAGGGTAAGAATTTGAAAACATTTTCTCGAGTTATTTCGAGGAGTGTGAAAAAATAACAGTAATGATAACTCGGACTTCGTTCATATAATGCAATATACAGGCGTTATTGGTAATGAAGTGAAGCTCTCCGCACCAAACATTGTTACAAAATTATGTATTATGAATTAGGCAAATAAATTAAAATGTTTTGTTTGTAACAATACGAGAAATAATTTGAATCCTGAGTAAAGTTTCTTACGCCGCGGCACGCCGGACCGGTTTCACCAGCTACCTGGGGATTTTAAGGGTCTGCAACGAGGACAACGCTGCGTCCCGCCACGCCGATAGTAGGCTGTGGTTTCTTATATTTATAAAAACGTGCTCTAAAATATTTTGTACTGTATTTTTTAATGATTGATGTCCCTGTTGGTGATAAGTAAAACAAAAATTATATTAATTTAATGTAGATTACAATAATGTATATTCAAAGTAATAAGCTACAAAATATAACCAGCATAAAAGTGGTATATAAAAGAATATAACACCTGCAAATGTATAAAGAAATTTAGCTTATTTAATGTTCATTCAATAAAAGGAAAATTAGGCTGCGTGTCGCTGCAGATTCACATGTATTAAAATACATGTATATTTTAATACAAAATTTGGATATGTATTAGTATTAGTATAGTTGAAATTAGCGACCTCGAAAACCACTAGTTAGAACTTGGTAATTTAATTCGAAGCCATTTGAGGTTTGGGCCACGTTTTGGCCATCTGGTCACTCCATGAGGCGGGGCGACTGGCCGCCCTCCATCAGCGCGAGGCAGCGAGGTCAGGCACTGGCCTGGCTTGCTCCGCGGTCCCGGTAGCGCGCTGCGCAAGAAGGCAGCGTTCTTACGAGTCCCTCCCCCCAACATCGATGTGGAAGTGAGTACGCGTGAAGTTGTA
Organism: Acheta domesticus; assembly: GCA_031308135.1. Lineage (NCBI taxonomy): Eukaryota > Metazoa > Arthropoda > Insecta > Orthoptera > Gryllidae > Acheta > Acheta domesticus. The sequence goes on along the minus strand of JAHLJT010000631.1, from coordinate 14,054,021 downwards.
AAGGACAGTTCGTTGAACTAAAATAAGAAAGAAATTTGTTTGTGTACATGATAGTTGCGGAAGCAACTCTGGCTTCCTACAACAAATTGTTGTAATACTAATCGTAGTGAAAAGGTTACGTAAATCCGAAGGGAATGCAATAAGGCGTTAAACAATAGCAACTGCCGCAAAGGTCGCAATTAAACTAGTACCAGCTGGTCGCGTAATAAAATGTGATAAAGTCACAATACCAAGGATTTACTTCTAATCTAGTTAAGTCTTTCCAGAAAGAAAGGGAACAAAAGACGAGTTATTAACGGATGGAATCACGTGTCTAGTCCATTGCGATTGTTCATTCTTGTAAATAATTTAGTTATTTTATTAATGAAGTTGTTTTTCAAAGGGAATCCATAGCGTTGTCATTGTATGTGTGTGTGTGTGTGTTTCCCATTTCATTCCCAAGCAGGTTATTCTGGGAGGAAAAAAATAGAACAGCCAACTGGGAGAGCCCGGCGACGGAGCGGCGGAGAGGACGTCGCACGTAGTTGGGGACACCCCCTAGAAATGTGTGTTCTCGTGGGGTGTAACCGCCCTGACCATTCATAAGTTGTTGAATGCCGGAGCGTCGCGCAAGGTGACGACGTGTTCCGTTGCAATACAAAACATTATGCTCACTAACTCGTTGCTGAATTAAACGAGATTTGAAACCGGCTTCTCTCATCGGTAGTTTTGCGTGGTTTATGCGATCAATAGCAGGCGAATGCCAGAGCAGAACCCTAACAAACGGCTACGGACCGCGCGCCATCTTCCCTTCCTCTCCCTTGACCTACCCTTACGCCTTACGTACGTACACTTACTCTCACATGCACTACACTACCACACATGCCGGGATACCGGTGCGGAGTTAAGAGCTTGTCCCGGCTGGGGTGATGCCCCGCTGGTGGGAGATACCTGGTTGAGGGGGAAACCCCGCTAGCCAACTGGAAGATCGGCTCCGGATCTCACCAGCCAGTGGGGGAAGATCACGGGGACCAGGGAAATTGATCGAGATGGAGGTCATTCCATTTCCTCCAAGTTTTCCTATTCAGTCACAGTATACTGCACAAGAAACACAGTATACTGCAACTGTACGTCTCACGTGTTTAATCCATGATACTTGGGTATTTATCCTATTTATATGAATTTTACGTTGTTCATTTGTTTTTCATCTATTCCTGTTTTTATTCCATATGTTAATTACATTTTTACTTATTTTATTCTCTGTAGAGCAGAAGATGGGATAAATTATTGCCGAAACATGTGTATGGCTATTACTTCTTAATATTATATTAAAATGTAATATACTTTGTGGTTGATACCGTCTCGATCCTTAATCGTTATGAATTAACACAATATCTCTGCTGCTACTACGTAATTTGGAACAAGCAAAATGAAAACATTAAGCCCCGCTTTTTCTTGAGTGAAATAATGAATTATTTACCACAATCAATCCTGTGCACGGAATTCTTTAATAGACTATTGCACGCGAAGCCTAACATGTCTCTTTGACTTTTACTAATCAGTTTAGATCATCGAATGAAGCCAAAATAGCCAAGCTCTCGCACTCTAGCGATCCCGAGAGAATGGGGCAGTTCTTCTACAAAGCTCGTGTCCCCTTACATTCATACTGTATTAAAGGAGTCATATCGCATATCTATGTTGACCTTTGCTGCTGTGCACTATTTAACAACCAAGCGAATACCAGAATTACTTAATGCGGTTTTATTTTAAAATTCGAATGTGATATCTGACGTTTTGTAAAACCCAATGTTGTTTTCCGGGAGCCGGGAGGTTACACAGAAGGCCGTTCGAAAAAAAAAATTACGAGACAAAGCCATTACAATTACAAATGATAAACTTTGTTCAGCTTTCAAATAGAGTCCTTTGCAACTCGTGGACTGACGACATTGACACAAGAATAAAATAATAATTGCAATGTTTAATGAAACTACATTTAGCAATAATCTGTAAAATGTTAATTTGTTGAAAATGTAGGGCAATGAAAAAACGTTTCTTCAGGAGACGCGATTGAAGTTCCCAGTTCATGTATCCGAACTGTTAAAATCTGAGTATGTCGCCGAATTGGAATGAATGGCTCAAATAAAGAAAAATGAAATAAATCTTGCACAGTTGTTTTCAAGAATTATCTTGTTTATGTTCTTCTTGAACTCGGGAACCCGATTTATTTAAATGAAATTTTTATTAATTGTTTAAATTAAAAACATAAGAAGATCGTTTCCATATTTGACGTATAGGTCTTTAGTGAGGAATTTTTTCATTTTTTACCATTTACCCATATAAAACGTAAAATTGATGTGTTATGAGTGAGAGCGCTTTTGATGCCTTTCAAAATACAGAAACACTCTAGAGTAGCTATTATCCGAGTCCCGGTTAATTAAGGCTCCGGGCGAAGCGAGACTGCCATCAGAAGACGAACACAATTATTCACTGAAAAACGGGACACAGAAGTGTGTAATTAGCTGTTGATTTAGAAGCGAACCGGCGCGCCGCAGCGTGCGTGTTGGACGACGTCACCGATTCTAGGAATATCACTTCTCCGAATTCCGTAATCATCGGATTCGCTTGTCAATCATTGTCTTTGTCGGTTGTATCTCAATTTTAGTTGTCTCTCTGTGGTAAACATGCTCATTCATTTACGTTCTGTAATTTGTATTTTGATTTTTGAAATGAACTCCGAATTATTAAGTTTTGTTTAATTACCGAGAAAGAATCGATCCATATTATCTCGAATTCTGTGTACAACAGTTGTAGCGGCTACTGAGGCCACCGCATGTTCATCGTAGTGAACGGATTTTCATGTAAATACACATTTTACACGTACAAGATATCTGTGTTCAATAATCTTATAGAGTTTGTATGACATTTTGAATGTATTAAAACAATTTTCGTTTTGCATATTTTTAATTACTTTGGTATAATTATATATTTAGTTAAATTTTAATATGCTTTCACGTGAAGCGGATTTTCTCAGAAACGAGTTTGCCAAATAAATGTTCCCGTAATTCTGTAAAATAATGTGAAACAATACAAAGCGAAACTGCATTTCTATGATCTCCGGACCTTCGTCGTGAATTGTCAAACTTAGCCTTTGCTCTCGGAAATTGCGTACTGGGAATCCGGCACAAACGGATATTTGCGAAGAAAAAGCAATGCTGTCCTTGATTATGTTTCATGCGGCCCTCGGGAAACTCAGTCGAAATCTGACAATCATTCTCGTCGATGTCTCGCGTTTCTCGCGACTCCGCCGAGAAATACAGACGCCTTTGACAGGGACGAATTCGCAACCTATTCACGAAAACGGTCAGGCTTACTGAGAACACAGTTTTGGAATGCGATACGATCAACGTACTTTTTAAAAATAAAGTGAATTCTATTACAATGCTGGAGTTAGTGTGTATTGCCTCCTGGTGCGTAAATTACTTATATCATTTGTCCCTGAAGTGTAATCTATAAATGTATAAAACATGATGTTGGTATGTATATAAGAGCAAAACTCCAACAACGCTGGACCGATTTTCATGAACGTTGACACTTCCACGTGTTTTTTCACTGAGAAGGTTTATGTGTTAATTCTGTTGTAACTCCACAACATGGCGATACATATTAACTATATATTCAAATCAAATGCAACCCGCAACACACTCGGCAGCATTTATATCGTTAAATAACTCCTAAATGAGGCATTATAGGGCCTTAAAAACTAAAATTTTGAGGCCGAAGGCCTCAAAGAAACGTTTCTCACACCGCAATCTACAGAATGAGCTGAAATCTTCCTGAAGATTCTATAACATTTTTGCTGGTCCGGCTCTTCCCGATATTACCTCACCTGCTCAGAGACGTGCAGAATCTGCAAGTAAATGTGAATGATAGGGACAGAGAGCGACAGGGACAGAGACACTGGGTCTGCCGGGTTTTCCTAGTGATGTTATATCTCGAGAAGTGGCCGTGTTCCTCCCCTGTAGAACGAGAAATCCGGCGCCGACCTACACATCCAGTTGCACGTTTATTTCTCCTCTAGGTATCTCCCCAGCCGAAACTAACTCTAAGCTTCCGACTGTTCTTCGAAACTGCTATCCAGCTAATGAGAAAATTCGCCACTGTGGGGACTCGAAGCCTAGGAGTCTCCCCATCAACGACGTTATAGAAGCATTGATTTACGATAGGTGAACATGCTTTGAGTCGTTCAGCCTTCCAGATGAATTTTTTACCTCATTCATGCATTCAAATACGCACTCAAGAATGTGTGTTACTGTTAAACACGTGGGTCGTCGATAATATAAATATATTAGTTTCATTTACTTTTGTGTTAATTTAGTACTCCTAACGTGTTTATACGATTTCTAAGGAGAACATATAAAATATTATGTTTTGATCGCATACATTTGGACACATTTTGATACATTTTGGACTAGTGAAGGCGAATGGTATAAGTAATAGTAAATTCCTAAAGCACAGATCTTCTTTAATGCAAAACTATACCAAACATTGTATTTTGGACACATACACTTGAAATGAATAAAAAAATACATAGAATAAAATGAAAACACACACAAAATGGAATGGCTATTCAAGAGAATATTTTCTAGTTCGTATGCAAGAATTGCATGTTTTCTTTTTGGTGTTCACCGCGCATAGGTTTTTCACAAACAGCACAGTAAGTTGTTGTGTACCTCCTCTTCGTGTAGTGGCATATGGCGCAATACTTCCTTGAACCCTTCTGAGCTTGAGGTTCCGATTCTCCTGATGTTCCCAGCGCTTTGTGAATAACTGTTGTTAGGTTCTTGCTGATCTTGGGTGAAGAAATTCTTTGCATTCTTCACGGATCTACTAATAATTAACACCTTCATCGAAGCCATCCTCGTCCAGCTAATCTAATATAAACCGAATTCTCTCATCTTTCATTGCTTACGTCTCCTGCCAAATAAATACGATCATTAAACTTGTGAACAGCACTGTAATATTGTAGTTCCAATGGCAATGTAAATATAGTAAACTGTTTAATTTACTACCACCGATAATAACCAAAGTGTAATAATATTTTACCGAAACGCATTACATGGATGCTAAGCATGAGTAATACATACTCATAAAAATACTTACGGTAAAGCTAACGATGAGTAAAATTACTCTCCGTCTTATACGAAAACCACTCCAGAATCTTCAACAACCGCAGCAGGCGACCACTTTGCACTGAGGGGGAAGTGACAGAAGCATTCCTAGACGGAGAAGTGGCAGGGAATTGGGGTTCGGGAGTACAGAACAAAATCGCGGCGGGCTGAGTAAAATTTACTCGTGGTCAGCCTTCTAGGGTTAAATATCCGTACATCCCCCCCGTAAATTTCCCATTTCACTTGCGATGTTTTCCATGGAAATTTAGAGTTTGGATAATATTTTGGGTCAACACATTCGAAAATCGAAGATTAAGTATTTTGGGAATTTAGGTTTGAAAAAAACCTGCACTTTTTAATTCGGGAGTAAACACACTGGTATAAAATGCAAATGACATGAGGCTCAATGCAAAAAAAAGTCTTTGAATTACTTATTTACTATTAGGAGAAACATTTTTTGATCAGAATGGATTCACATAAGATTCGAATTTTTCTGAAGTTCGTCCAAAATGCTCAGAAATGTGACTAATTGTGGGTATAAATAAAAAAAGGTTAAATGTAAAACATGTGCAATACATATGATCCTTCTAGCTTTTTTACATCACATTGAACACGTCAAAACATTTTTAGAACGATCGGAAGGAGTCTTGATTTTTTCGTCCAATTTCGCGTGGGATTAATCCACGTGAATTTAGGAACTATTGTGACCGAGACCACATTGAGATTTTGGTTCTTCCGAGAACCATTGTGGCTTTCCTACGGACAAGCTAACTTGTCAAGCCTGCCTGGCGCAGGTAGAAAATCTGTCGTCCTGGCATCATTGTTCACAGAATACCTCCTTTCAATGCGGAGGGACTGCTTGTGGCTACGCACGTAACTGCAACTTTGACAAACATGCATGATCAATCTTTTTGTACAAGGAAACTGTAGCGTTGTAGGAGAATTTTGCGCAGGCATTTATAGCCAAAGAAGGGCGGAAAATTCGAATTAACAAATTCGAAAATAGCAAAAATTACCCTTTGCTTTGATTGGGAGTCGAAAATTAGAAAGTAAAAAGGGGAAAGAGGGTTGCTTATCCCGAGTTCGGATATAAGGGGTTCTTCTACATTATTTTGGTGGGTGATTGATTGATTGATTGTTCGTGATTCCGAGCGCGTCAACGACAGAGGTAAATAATCCCGTAAGTGTAATGCGTGTTCGTCGGGAGGTCGCAGTGATCTTTTCCCCGGATGGGGAGATCCAGCGCCGACCTATCGTCGACTAGCAAGGTTTCCCTTAACCAGGTATTTCTCACCAGCGGGGCATCGCCCCAGCCGGGACAAGTTCTAAGCTCCCGACCGATTGACCCGCATGTGTGGTAGTATAGTGCATGTTAGAGTAAGTGTGTGTGTAAGAGGAGAGGATAGGACAAGGAAGAGGAAGGAAAGATCGCGCGCGGTCCGTGGCCCGTATGTTAGGGTACTGCTCCGGCATGGCATTCGCCTGGTATTGATAGGAAAAACCACGGAAAACTACCGATCAGAGCAGCCGGCGGCTAGAATTCTCCTCCAAACAGCGACTGAATTCGATCTAGCTGACAAGCTAGTGTCTAATAACCTGCTGCCGTTGGGACTCGAACCTAGGATCTCTCGGTCAGAGAGACTGCAGTGACATCACTTGATGCGCTGAGCCATCTCTCCCGGTTTTGTGGATTATGTAATGGTACAGAACTGAGGTGGTTTTAACGGTTATCTCGAGAAACACGAGAGAGCTCTTCAGTGAGAATTGTTCCCAGAGAAGCGGTATTGACCACGGACTGGTTCCTTAGGCGCCGATAAATGACATCCGGAAAGGAGGTCGACCAACACCAAAAGTAACAAAAATTAACTAGTTCGTTAGCTTTTCTTACCAGAAAGGAGGTCGAGCAAATCCAGTTCATATCCCGAATTGAGGTAATATACAAGGCCACTGGGTGTTGGGAATTTTGAACGGAAGTTCATTAACAGCTACTACAATTCATTGGTAAGTACAATGTCAGATACTGTAAGAAAATATTTAGGAGAGGAGGTTTGGCTCGATCTCTTTTCTGGTAAGAAAAGCGAATGGACCAGTTAATCTGAGAGAGTTGAAACTCCAGGCAGTATTGAATTGAATTGAATGCCTTATTTTACGTGGCGAGACTCAAGCCATGAGGCCTGCTTTTCCGTCTGACCACGCAAATTTCGCTCCTTTCACCAACTAGAAGAAAGAGGGTATTCCGGAGAAAGAAGGTATTCCATGGACGACGAAACAGGCTATTTGAATTTAGTTCAGAGGCGTCATTTAGGCTTGAAGATCTTTTACATGCAGTAAATCTACTAACATGGGACAGCCGGCTTTACTTCCCCTCCGAAGGAAGGCGTACGAAGGATTTTTTCGCCCCTAAAAATCCATGGCTTCGAACCCGCGAACTTGGGTATAACAGTCCCATACGCTCACCGTTACACCATCGCCGCCACAATATGGCTGCTGAGTGCTGAGGGTTCGGACGCACTGCGTGCGGCGGGGCTTCGCCTGCATACGGAAGCCGTTGGCGGAGGCGCGTGATGGAGAATTGTCTCCGCCATGAATATTTCAGCGGGCGGCGCGGCGCCCGGCGCCTGTCATCTGTCCGCCGGCGGCGCTCGGCGTGGGCCTGACGCGACGGCGCCGCCAGGGGCGGCACTGTCGCCGCAAAGAATGGGGTCGGCGGTGATCGGCCGGCAGAGCGGCGCCGCCGGACGACGTGGGCGACGGGAGCCAAGGAGACTTGTTGCTCGGGGGAATTCCTGCGCGTGTTCAGAATTTTGCCTCGGTGAGTTTTCGTTGATACCTATTATGCTGATTGCTACACGCGAGACCCTCCGCAACAGAATCCACACAAAATGGAAGTGTTGTGACGGAGCCAGGTAGGATATATTCGGGGTAATGAGGCAAACGATATTTTACGAGTCAATTGTACCTGTTTTAACACTACAGTTATCAGGGATAATATTCTCTTCCCTTCTGATCTTAGTTAATTAACAATACAGCGTCTAGACTTACTCGCACTAAAAGGAAGCAGACACGATCCACATGCATCATCTGAGTGATGACGAACAAGGATATATGTAATGTTTGTTCTAAAGATTAATCATCAGGCAGAAAACACTATTTCCTTCAAAGAATTAGTCTACACATTCTTTACCCAGCACTACACTGTGCTCAGTTGCACCTAAGCTGCTTAGTATGCCGGGGTGTGCAGCATCAGCTCTTAACGCTGAGGTCACTGAGGTTTTCTCATTACAAAGCATTGAGCGGTTGCTCCGACCGGGATCCGTTTTTGCGACCATTCAGAAGGGTGAGGTTTATCACAACAGCGATGGCTGCCTAGGCCTGCGACCGGTGGTACAGATGGTAGCCCAAAAAAAAATCATCTCCACCCAGCCGGCGACGAACATGTTTCTAAGTTCCGAACGCTTTAAAATGTTCAGGCACGTGAAGTTGCAATAGGCCTTACTATTACAATATATATTTACGAGAATTTGCATGAAAGTCTTGTACATTATTAATTACAAAAATTCTATAATCTAGCTTGTCGAAATTTTAAAAAAAGTTGGTAACTCATTGTTTGCGGTCATCTCAACGCGTGGTTTCAATTTTGTGTGGTAAGTAGAGTATATATTGTATTTCTAATCTCTTCAAGATAAATCTTTACTACAATATTCACACATAATTTGTAGATATAACCTTCCGCGATCTAAGGCCTAAAGTTTGGAACCTTGGCTGACTCAGAAGTCGCTGGTCTTATCGCGTTGCCAACGTTTCTGACGACACACTGCTCTCAATTGCACACCGACCACATTCGTCCCGGAAAAGGTGGTAATTCGGCTATCGAAAGGGTGGCAACATTGTCTAGGACACGGCCGGTCTCTTCCGAACATCGAAGTGTTCAAAGACATACTAGCTTATCATGAGTACAGAGCAGTGATGTCAAGGTTGCCTAAATTGGTTAAACTGATAGCAAGAACACAGCTCGCACCACGTAGCTCACCACAAACTTATCAGTATAACTAATGTTATGAAAATAAACACATTCAATTTTCCTATTGCGATGGAGATGTCTAAACTTGCAGCAGTGAGTTTGTCCAAGATAACGAATTGTTTTAATTTAACATAAAAGACGATTATACTAAAATGTGAAATTAAAAACGTTAATACACACAACAACACACGTTCTTTAATTGATTTTACAGCACTTGTGCATGGAAACTAGTACTTACCAACAGCAATGTGACTGTTTATTGATTGGAATGTGTTAGGCCTCATTCACAATGCGAACTTTAACGTAAATGTAACGTTGCCGCAAACCCTACAAATGAGTTATTAAGCGAGACCATTCAAAGCGCCCTGACGTAACCGTGGACGTAAATCCGAAAACTTCAGATTTTACAATCACTAACATTTTACGTTAAGTTTATGTCGGAATTCTACGGCAGACCAACCGCAGAGCAGCACGAAAGAAACAATTACACAACAAAATCCGCGAGAAGCAAATGAAAGGCCGATTTCAGATTGTGTTCAAATAGTTCTGTGGTCACGGGGTAAAAGTTCTTAAGTCAAAATCGTCGTTAAGAGAAAACAAAGGTTGTTGCTATGCTAAACGCTATTGCTTAATGTTTTTTTTCTCGTTAAGGAGGCAACATTTGAATTCGGTTGTTTTACTAAAATAAAATATAGATACTTAACTTAAAATTTCAGTACTTAATCCAATTTTGCCAAAAATTGACTTAAGAACTTTTACCCCGCGACCACAGAGTATATGGTTATGTCATTTCATATTGTTATGTAGTGAATTAGTTTGCGAACTGTTTTGATACGAGTAGTGAATTCAAAGTAAGAATTTGAGCCATTTTTCTTGTGACTTTAACTTGACATGGAGAATGAAAATAATTACGTTCTACGAATTACTCTTTACTGTAGTAGAGGAGAAATCTTGTTTATAAAATAAAGGAAATGCGAACACTAATACAACAGCTCTCGCATAAAGGCAACTCGATAGAAAAGTCGAAGAAAAAGCTAGAAACCAAGGTGGAAAGATCTTTCCACCGTGCTAGAAAAGAATCAATAAAGCTTCAACACGGTGGATTCTGATTGGTTCAGGTGAAAATTACATTCATCATTGTGAATGCTTGTTTTTACGTGTAAAATTTACTGCTACGTTTACAGGATTATTTTTCCTTTAAGTTTACATATTGAACTAGCGTACCCGTGCGAGAACTCTCGCATGTTAAATCCCACCCTTTCCCTATCCATTTGTCTATCCGTTCCATAAAGGAGACGAACTACTAATGTACTTACAGAATATCAAACAAAATAACAATGCAATTGGTGTTTCAAACGAATTTTCAATTAAAGTTTATTGAACACTATAGAGGGATGTTCTTGGAACAATTCATACTTCTTTAAAAACAACATTTGAAGATATTTTTCAATCTTCCTTGAGAGTTAGCTTTTCGCTTTCCTTGATAGTCAAATAATAGAAAAAGTAAGCAACTATAATAGTACTTCTTGTTGTCGCTGGAGAGTAAATCTTGAATGAATGATTATGCAAATAAACCTCGTCAGACTGCACAAACTACGGTGTTAACAGAAAGCATAAATAAAGATTGTCAAATCTAAGCCTTCTAAGCGTGTCGCCATAAAAATTGCTACCAGCAGGAAGGGCTGTAATATTGAGGTGGCCTTGATAGTATTGAAGCGTGGAACCGAAAAGTTCATTGAATGGATCGGAGAATGTCTCATCTTATAGATGATGATGTAAAAAACGCTTCTTTGAGGCCTTTGGCCTCAAAATTGTACTTTTTAAGGCTCTAAAACGCTTTGTTTATGAGTTATTTGCCGATGTAGGTTGGCATGTGATGCGGGTTGCATTTTACATGAATATTTCGATGCGTTTTTTTTAAAGAAATTATCCATATTTTTAAAGTCAAAGTGGCATTCGTCAAGTCTCCTTAAAATTCTCTTTCTTTAGAGCCCTCATTTATAAAGATTGGTTGCGTGTGAGAGCCGGAACCCAAAGGTATACTACTGAAATAATACAGGAGACGATTACTATAGTAGAAGAGATTGCTTTAATAAAGAATTTTTCAATCACATTACAATGAAGATGAATATCAGCTTCGAAAAAGTGGTGCTACTTCACATACACAGGGCGTACTTTCTCATATTATTGGTAATGGTTAGGTAACATTATAATATTGCATTTTTTAATCCACTCTAAACTAAAATCATTGTTTGAAACGCCTAAACAAACAGAGTTAAAATATCTTTTTTCGTTTGAAAAAATGACGTGCTGCCTTTGAATTGAATGTTCTGTGCTCTATTCTTACAAATATTAACCAAAAATACTCAGACTGGGATTCGACCGCGAACTGCATGTAGGGAACGCCTTTGTGATATCTTGAACCTTCCTGTTGCCTATGGAGTTATATTGTATTCGAAATTCCAGTACTGAACATTTACTTCGTCTTTTAAGTAAATAATAGATTGTGAAGTTGGTCAATGAAAAATCCTTTAATACTGAGCCAGTGTTTCGGCCGCACATTTGATCTGCTTCATGGCTATAAGATACAAAATATTACGTAATGAGTAGCAGTGCAATATATTAAAAAAAAAATAACTGTAATTACTAAAGACCGGATTTTCGTGCAGTACAACTCTCTAAAACGTGCAGTAAAAACACCAAAATGTGCAAAAACCTGCAATAAAAAGATCAAGACTTTGAAAAACGGTGTTATGTAGACTAAACTCTCCACTTAATCCACTTATCAATTTATTTTTATGTTTTGAATGTGATATTTATGGTGAATGAAATATAATTTTATGGTTTTTATTATAATTGTTTGTATATTTTTTAAAAAATATTTTACATTTTAAATATTATTCACGCGTAAAATTAAATTAGCATATGTAAGCTTTTGCCCCCCTTTACGTGAGCTGGCTGCTTGCCCGGACAGCTAATCGGTAGAGAGACTCACCTGCGTATCCACCTGTATTACCTGGCAAAGGATTAGGAATACATGCATGCACTTGATTCTGTAGTTTAACCACATAAACAATCTGATTGCATCATCAATGTAGTTTAATTATTCCTGAACCCACCCATAATGAACATACATGCCCCATACATTATTATAACAACTAATTATAAATTACGCCTACTGCGCCCTTTTGTTATCTCTCTCTCTGTCCACCGTCTCAATGTTCATGTGGGTTGCCCCGTTTGGTGATCTCACCCGAATCGTCCGTGACCGGCGCTGGTAGGTAGTGGTCTCCGGTGAGGCGAGAGATCGACGTCTTGCTCGCGCAGCCGGATCCAATTGAAGCCGGGCCTCCCTCGTACCTCGATGAAGCGGCGAGGCAGCGAGAGCGACGCCTCAGGGATGGAGTTCTTCGCCTTCCGTTGCCTCCCCTGACTAGCGGCGATCGCCTCCACAGATCGCCCCGCACATGTGGGCTTCAAGTGCGTTCTCGTGGAAGTTTTCGGCGACGCAGCACGAGACACTGGTCGACATACTACTCAGCCCTACGGTGATGCGACATCCCGGGGAGCCGAAACAGAAGCTCATTGTAGACTTTACGATTACTGCTCGATCATAATAGGAGCTCGCACGGAGAACCGCCTCACTAACTGCAGAAGTTCGCCGAAAAGTTTCAGCCAACAGAAGGGCTGATGGGCTCCTTCGTACCTATTTATGCCACGCGCCATTCCACCCCTCTCCTTTACGTGAGCTGCGGATCCTCGCCAATCACGCCTCGGTTTGGTCGTCATGTGACATTTCTCAACCCGTCAACTGGCGCCCCCTTGCAGCCAGCCTGTGAAGCGTCCTGTGACGAAGGCTTTCGCGTCGCATCCCTTTCACCCTGGCCCTTTTGACGTCACGGTTTCCCGGACGCGCAAGACAATGCTTGTGGCATTTCCGTCTCTTTGTATGCTTCCCCGAAACCGAGCGGCTTGTGGCCGAGAATAGCGCGTGGTGCTGTGCCGTTACACATAAAACACAAAAATTTAAATATAAAAATTGAAAAGTACAAATAAACATTCAGAAATCAAAAATAATTAATTTACAGAAGAAATGTTCTGAATCGTTTTCATTATAATTTACAAATATGTATGTTTCCAATTTATTTTCTGAGAAATTAGGGGCCATCCATAAATTACGTAACGCAAATTCCGAGTATTTTCAATACCCTCTCCTCCTTGTAACGCACCCTCATCCCTATGTAACGCAGCATAACGCTGACTCAGAACCTCTCCCCCCTTCAGCGATACGTAATTTATGGATGGCTCCTTATTATATCTTCTATCAACTAATATGTGTTTCAGACAGGAAAAACTTCGTTCTACATTTATACTTGTCTGTCTTACGAGCCTCATTCTGAAATACGTGTGCACGCTGCTAAAAGCGGCCAAAAACTGCCGTCTCATGTTGGTACGTTCAGCGAAGACGACTGTCCAACGGATAATTGATCCGATTGGGAAAATAGGCCCCGAACATTGCGTTGGCTGAGCGGACGCGACTAAGGGATGCGCCGCGGACTTATCCCTGCTGCAAAAACTCAGACAATAGGAATCGTGAAAAATACAGACGCTCAGTTCATAGAGCAACAAAATGGAGATTTCATACATATTAAACGGCACTTACAAACCACCCGAAATGCACTGCTCGGTTACGTCATAAAAACATGTTTCTTAAATGAAACGTTTGAAAAAGATAAATGAAAACAAGTTCATAATGTAAAAAATATATTTTATGCAAAAACTATGAATTTTGCAAATTTCTCCACAAAAAGTCCAAAATGTGCTTTTTTTAGACAGCATTACCTAAAATATCATGCAGTAACTCCCTAAACGTGCAATTTCGTGTAAAATAAAAGAAGAATTAAAATAACGTCCGTTTCATGATTAAAATTTCTGTCAAGGTTTCATCCAATTGCAAGGTAGCAAAGAAGAGATGCAGTAACACGGGAATCCGGTCTTTAGTAATTACTATAAACTTTACTTTAACCAGAGATTATATTTTAGAATGAACAAGGTCTTATTCAAAAACAATATTTAAAAACTCATTTAATGAATACCAATCTGTATTGTAATTAATGTGATACCTATTACATTATGTTAATTATTTGACGTTAGATTAGAATGAAGCTTCATCATTAAGCAATAAATAAATTACGTTGCCTTCTTTGAAACATTCAGATGATAAATGAATAAGGTTGTGACTGGTATTGAATGAACTAATATCAAGTTCTCTCTTATTTACACCGGGAAATATGATCTTATTATAAAGATAATGAGCTCTGTCTATGAAGGTTTTCGCGAGCACAACTGGTGCAAGGAAGCAATATGAAATACTCCAGGAAGCGTAGGAAAGCAAAATTAGCTCCAGATAGCTGACTTTAAATTAATAAGACAAGTTTAATAATCTCGCTTCTTAATTAAGTATTGGCGAGTTCTTTTACTGTAATTTTCGCGATGAAGACTAAGCACATTTCTCATTACTTCTCAGGACTTGCCAAACTAATTTTCGCGCATGCCATCGATGTATTTCGTTCCGACCCCCAAGAAAGACTTATTAACCTACATCGCCACTCTTCTCTACTCCCAGAAGATGTCGCGAGAATGTTCCAATGAACTTGACGAAAGGAAGGCGGAGTTTTAGTACAGGCGGAATTTCCGAAGGACTACATTATTAAAAAAGTAAAAATAGCATTATAAAATAAGATTTAGGGGAATATATTTGTGTTTAAAACACTTATAAATGCATTTTATTCTTCGTATTTTTAAATCCAAACTCTAATGTTTCATTTGTTATCGCACTGTCATCGGACAAGGAAATTGAGAGACAAAAGTCTGGTGTTCCTTTCTTAATTAACGAGATACGTCGACAAAATTTTTGTCACTGGATATTTTAAAATTTTTATTTGAGATATGTGAAACATGGTTGTCATTATGTAGCTTAGTATTTCAAACCTTAAATTTTACTTACTTGCCTTGCAGATCTGGACTCTTTCTAGGTCAGGGAACAGTGCACAGTCTATCAATTGCAATTGATAGTCTATCCAATAGCAATTGGATTTATAATTATTCTAAACTAATGATAATTTAATAATTCCTGCAATGTTTTGTTATTCCTGTTTATTTTCCACTTTTTAAAATTTTATTTTTTTACACAATTTGTACACACACATTAATACACAGATAAAATAATGGATGCAAATGAAAGAAAAGTAAGAAAAATAACGCACCCACTCGCAATCGTCGGATTGGGGGGTAAATTAGAGCATTAAATGACCGTTAATAAAAGATAACCATCACGTATGTGTGGGTGAAGAAGCATTCTTCAGAGTCTTCTGAAAACGTGGTAACCGGTTTTGAACGTTCCTACTTTTAGTGTACAGTAGTGCGAAAAAACGCATCACCTCGCTCACAGTTGTAATCTGCAATATAATCCGGAAAATACAAAAATCGAGTGAGTTATGAAAGTAATGGAATCGGAAATATCGTATAATCCACATAAAATATATGATTACCAATTTCTACTAATTTTGTCTTAAAATTTGAAAGATCTGTAAAACACAGAAAATACAGGATGTCCATTTTCTTTAGGTGATGCTGTTTCATTGAGCACTACTGTAACTTTGACACAATTTTGGCGACCAGCTACAGATAACTGATAGTAACACGGCTTTCTCAATCAATTACAAAATTTTTATACACACTAGTAAAACGACAAGATTATTGACTCAGCGAAGCACTAATTTACCTTCAAAATAGATGGAGGAAAACACATTCAGATTGAGCAACTGGCATAGAAATACGTAGTAGACACATTAGGTTAGTGCCACTCAAAAAAGATTTGAAAAAGCACGTGGAAGGCATTACTTATTTTTGGCCACTGTTGCAAATGAACTTGAAAAGGAAAGGAATTACATTAACATACCACATCAAATATCAAATCCTGATACCGAAAACTGCTAAATGTGATTGTGATCGTCTGCCATAAATTCCTCGGGGAATCCTTGAAAGAGGCAAACATGCTACGCGAGTTGCAAGTCTCGTGATGACCGAAGAAGTAAATAACACTTATAAACCAATCAAAGAATTCTCTCCCTTTCCAGACGAATCACCGACCAGGAGTTGTCAAGCTAGCTGAATCCGAGAAAACTAGAAGATGGTCTGAATACAACCACTCAGGAGTGGATGTGCATATAGCCTGCGGTCGAATCCATGGTGTTGGTTCATCATTGTGCATGGTGCAATGATGTGAGAGGCAGGTACAAGGGGAGTACCGCATCTGCACGCACTCACAAGTCATGAACGCACAGTACGCATACAGTCCTCAATTTATTTAACCCTTGACCACCGTAGTGCTATTTGAGTCTTCCGAACACAGCATATCTGTAACTGTGACCGTTCGGTTAATATTGTTTGTTTAGGAACGAAAGAACAATGATTATAATTTCGAGCTCAGTCTACAATCAAAGAAATCCTAATTGTTCCATTAAAAATTACTTTCTTAACAGGAATGTAAACACACTAAAATCCTTTATTCCCATGAAAAACTGCCTTATCTATTGAGTTACGACATGAAAAAAGCTGTAAATTGTGAGATTTAATTATAAGTCAGGAACAATATAACCTACAATAAGTATCTTGAACACATTAAAATTCCGATACATTTCTTTTGGATCCCCTGTCATGTTAACTTATCGCGATATTCGTTCGGAGTGACGCTTTTATCACTGACATTTTATCATGTCGTTGCAGAACATTTTTCTCAAAATCCGTGTTTCATAAACAAAAGCTTATCGACGAGCTTTGTTAGAATTTCATAGCAAAACACGTTATGTCAAAAGGCACTCAAACACCGTAGTGCGGCAAACTTATTTTTACCAATTTTTACACAAATTATCAGCCGACGATAACGATGGATTGCTCTCAACACAATTACAATAAAGGAGAGTGGTGTTCTAGAAACAATTCCTCACACTTCGACTTAGTAAAGACAATTTGCTTTGGCCCTAGTGATAAGTTTCATTAACACTACTTGGTTAATGGTCAACTATCAGTCTATAGCGTTTTCCATTCGTTGCAATGAAGCCCACCCTAGTGCTGGGCCAATACGTCATCGCTCCGCAGCAGTGCTGCCCCACTCGCGTGAAGGGCAGCCACGAATGAAACGGATTCCGGAACTGAGTCAGTGCGTCCGCGCCACGCAATGAGATTATAGATAACCGTTCTTGGTCTCCCACTCTGACAGAACTCGAAAAATTCGAATTTTGGATTTGTGATCGATGTTATAATTATTATTATTTTAATATATCTTGCACGAAGTCTTCTGTTAATTCTTTACTCCTTAATTCATAAATTATTAACGTGTGATTCTTTATTTAAAATCAACCGAAAACATCAAACGCGTATCTGTGGAAATTTCATTTCTCGATATTTTGCAGTGATCGATACACTACACTAGATTTTGAACCGAAAAGCTTCTGTAGAATTATTTGGTTATTGAAAACTATAAAAATATGAATTTGAGCCTTTCCGCTATCGTATGCATGCGCGTGCGAGAAACATTTCTTGGCACGTAGTATATTTGAATAATTTTGTAAGGGCGTAGGTTGATTACTAAATAGCAATGGATTTGTTAACATGAAGTTATTCAAGATTGAGTTTTACGATAACACAAACTGATTTTCCTAACAAAAAATATTTGAAGACCTTTCTTGTAAAACATGATATACTTTACCATTGAAAATGTCCCTGCATGACAGAAGATCCTCAATTGCCTGCACAATTTTACTACGAATCCAAATCAACATTCGTAACTTCCGTACATAACCTCAAAAGGGTCCGGTGCAATGGACTGCACCGTCGAGCTCGTCAGTGCAGGTTAGGGCGCCCCGAGTGCACCCTGGTTCCGTGTCATTGGGCGAATGGAACATGGGCTTCTTCGCACTGGAGCGCCCTAGCGGTCGAATGGAACACGAAAGCTGCCCTGAGTGTGCATTGGGCACGCATCAGTGCGGCGAACGGAAATAGTTTTAAGAGACATGTTCAATAAGTTATCTAACTCGGTATATCACGTCATTGTTGGAGAGCTGAGTGTTCACAGGCAAGTTGGGACATCACTTGGTTTGGTTCGGCCACTGTTAAAAATCAGTCTACTGTAAGCTCTGAAGATGCCTAGTGCAATGCCATGCGGGTCAACAGAGAAAATGAGAGATTTAGAACATTGTTCGGTGATAAAATTGCTCAGAAAGAAAGGCAAGCAGTCTAAAAAAACCTTCGTACCTTGTTGTATATCTTTTCGTCATTTATCTCACGCCGAATCGATGTCTACTTCGTCCTGAAATATGGCGTTTCGTATCCCCATTGCGCGCTTGGCCGAATACTCTCTCGACCCCTGCACTCCTGAGAACATCTGAAAATAGCGATGCGTTTCCAGGAGCACTCGATCAGGACGGTCCTTGCGAACAATTTGTGGCTGACGTACTTCACCATGTAAATGGCGGACTTCGAGCCTTCAATGCCTTGGTAATAACAAAGAACTTACAAACACGGCTATCTCCACAAACAAGATAGGTTTCGGAAAGATAGCCGGTGCATTATAATTGCGATTCACTCCTCTTCATTCAGTGGGAAGCCTAACATTAATAGACAAAAGAAATCAACTGAAAATTATTATAATGAAGTGTACAATCAACTACGTTTTAACATTTTGAAAGCCCTCAGTATATCATCAGCACTCAGCAGAAAGTTTATCATGTTTTACAAGAAAGGTCTTCAAATAATTTTTGTTAGGAAAATCAGTTTGTGTTATCGTAAAACTCAATCTTGAATATCTTCATGCTAACAAATCCATTGCTATTTAGTAATCAACCTATGCCCTTACAAAATCATTCTGAAGCGTTGCAGAAGGCGGTTTTTCTTCTTGAATTTAGGCTCGCAAAGCGTCCTATAAGTCACATGTTCGATAAACATTCAGGTATTGAAGGTGATATATAATAACTCTTTTCTGTGGATAGAAAATATCTAGTAATAATAAAAATAATTATATTAATAATAAGTATTTTTCGAGTAGCTGGTTGCAACCCTGAGTAGATTTTGATATTCAGCCGACTCATAACATTTTTAGTCGTGATGTAGAGGATAATAATAATAATAATAATAATAATAATAATAATAATAATAATAATGAATTGCAAAAAATTAAAAATCACATTTACATGTTTTAACTTATAAAATATTATTTACAATTCTCTTTATAACACTGGCCGACGTTTTTAAACTTTTGAAAAGTTACAGAAACAAAACTCACTGATTCTCACCAATTTTGGGTCGCTGATTACGAATATGATAGCCGTTTTACTGGATTAGCTCGTATTTTTGTGTAACGCGTAGTTGCCAAATTTACCATAATAGGCATAATGAGCTATGTTGAAAGTACCGGAGAGTGAGTTTTTTTGACTGCAAAAATCTGCAATCTCTGCAACTGCAATCAATTTTGTTTTGGCACTTGTGTCAAAGACAATCAATTTTTAAAATTTAATAAATTAATTTATTAAATCTAAACAATTAAAAAACTATATACTCCGTTAGTTTACTAGCACTATACTTTAGCATTTACATACTCAGAATAGTTTATAAGGTATAATGTTCACAGATGTATACAGACCACTTAGTTTCGGAAAACACAGTCTAAGATACTTAAATCCTTCAGCTTCTTTGTTTATTCTTTTAATAAATTATTGAGGTCCCACTTAATGTGCAGAGTTGGAAGCCTGGATTGTACCTTGGAGAGTACCTTGCCTGGATCGATCAGAGGCTTATGCTTGACATTGTTGGTACCGGGCTTAAATGACTCTCTGGAGGCCACTCCTTTTGTGAGAAATTTTTCCTGTAGCTCTTGAGTCCCAAAGACACAAAAAACAAAAGTGCTTTGTAAATCCACCTTCCAGACATTGGTCTGGTCTAGACATTGGGCATTAAAATATTGCAAATACTTTTACATGTCCACAAATTTGCCAACCATGATCTTTGTATTTGATACGATTTAAAATGAGTGCGAGATCATCGTAAGTTTCATTCACTGGAATAGTGTGTGCCACAGGCAGCTTATTTCCATTATGAAGCAAAACTGCTTTCGGACTGCACTTCGATGAATCTATGAAAAGACACCAATCAGATGGATTACGTTGGATTCCTAACTCATTCATCAGGCCATTGATGTCCGTACATATGCAAAGCGAATCTTCCATTCTATAATATTCTGAAAAAGGCTCGTTCCTTTTCCTGTGCTGAGTGTTAAGTAGTTCCGGGAGCCAGTAAATTCCATTCTTTGAGTCTAGCACCCAAGAATTAAGCTTTCTCTTTTGAAAGTTGTAAGTCTCTTGCTAAATCGTTCAATTCATGTTCAAGGATGAAATAAGTCTCATCTTTGGAAGGGACAATCTCTCAGATCTTCATCTGCACATATTGAGTCAGTGTCCTCATCAGTTCCTGTAGGTACTGCAATATCATAGTTTCCCAATCGTTCGGAGGAGTAGGTGCAGGTCAATTTTCTCCATGAGGCACTGGTCTGAGCGCGGATTGCAAGATTGAATATTCGATGGCATTTATATGAATATTCGATGATGATTGAATGGAGGCGATATATGATTGAATATTCGATGGAATATTCGACTGTAACAAGAAGAAATCTTGTTACTTCCTGCTGTATTCGTCATACAGAAACAAAACGCCTTAATGATTCCGGGGTTCTCTCTATATCATCGGAACAGCAAAAGGCATCCTTTTCTTGGATCCTTTAAGCCAGGTCTTCAGCCCAGCTTTTATACTGATCCTCAATCTTACCGTCAAAATAAAAATAATATAATTTCCTGACGACATCATTCATCGATCTAGTCTGAGACTTAACCATAACACGTTACAGATGTAACAAAATCAGCCCGGTGAGTTTTTACAACCTCTGCGGGAAGAACTCGACATTTTGCGCAGGAAAGCGAAACTTCGAACCACAGAACAACCATGAAATCACTATATGATAACAGTAAAACATTTCCGAAAATACGGGACAATAACTGAAGTTACTGAGTAAACCTTCGTAAGTCGAATCCCACGACAAACATTTTCGTACTTCAGAGATTACTTATTGCAATACATACTCGTAAGAGTAAGACTGAGCCACGCAACAACGGCTCTTCCTACTTTATATATTTGCTCGCCCGCGTCATCGTGCCGCCCATCACATAGACGAGGCGGCTACTTTGTGTGTAAAAAAACACTTAAAAAACAATAGAAGGGGAAGGAACACAAGTGTCAAGGTTTTCAATCATCGCGAATTTCTCTCCCTCCGTTTCATTGTTATATATATACAACAAGAATCTCATGAATTTTACCGAGTGAAATACTATTTATTTCTCACTCTAAGAACATTGTGGAAATGGTTACTTTGATGACAACTGAAGCCAAAATGGTAAAACCTGTGCAACTACGCGTTACACAAAAATACGAGCTAATCTAGAAAAACGGCTGTCAATTTCGAATGCAGCATCCTGAAATTAATCGGAATTAGTGGTTTTCCTTTTTGTAACTAAACTGACGTCGGCCTGTGAATTGTATTAATTTAAATTTAAAGTTGACTACGTGATTCGGTAAGTTGCTAAACGTAATTTTCCATTTCTCTCTTTGAATGTATTGACTGATAATAGCATAGCTTTATGAGAAATTAAGTAGTATAATTTCAAAGTCATTCAAATCTCTAAATGCTTGTGGTGACACAGCAGCATATACTTTCTCATATCTAGAACGTTTATAGAATATTACAATACTCCATATGAAATCCTTCTAATACCTCAGCCACCTACTGAAAAACTATTTATCTAAAGAAGCGTGGGTGATGCGTACACAAATCCACATTTTTAATTTTTTTATTAAACAGGTTTCATGAAAATGATATTTTAGCAGCAAAGCAAAAATCTGCAGCCATTTTAAGAAAATCTTGTTTACTGATTTGCGAAAAATTACCTTGAATTAACTCAAAATTGTGCAAAAATTATTTCTATTTTGAAAACCCAAGATATGATTCCATTAACGATCTGGTAATGCGGAATGAAGGGCATTGAAAAAGTGCGACATCACTATCTTCAGTATTCAGTGTGTACGTCAGCATCGAAAAAAAATGAACTTTCACAATTTGAAAACTTTGCATATTGTCATGATCATTGAACCTATGCCTCATTATTAATCAAACTTCAATTTCAAGCAAAAACTTTAGAGAATATATTTGGAGTTGTTTTTTTTAGAAAATCTTGTTGTATTTTTTAATTTGTCCATGTTTCAATTATAGTTAGGTGATAAACATCTCTCATGAAAAAATACATATCAGTATTGAAAGAATCAATTTGGAGGTCAAATTTCATTTTTTAAATGTCTATCTTCAATAATGTAGTTAGTGGTACGGGTCGAACAAATTTTAACTGTAGTGATTTTTCAAAGTTCACATATCTTATTAAAAATAGGAGCTACACCATTTTTATACGTATACTTCCCTCTTCCTTCGAGTCATTTTTTATGAAAATTTCGAAAGTGCCTCAGGTCTTCATACAAAATATCCCCAAAAATTAATAAATCCGTTTCGAATTCAAGGAACCGAAACATCATCTTAAGGACCACACATTTTGGTGAAAATTCAGTGTACGGATGAGGCAATACTGTTGTTCACAACCAAACGGGGAGGCAGGCAGATGTTTTGCGAGAAAAAAATCAGCATCAAGGGTTCTCCAGAACGTAGATCTGAGTGTACTACCTAAAGTAATATACTAGTATAGAAACCAGAAATATCTAGTTTTTTCGAGATCAGTGACGAAAACAATGTTTTTCTGACAAAATCTGATTTTTTTCCCTATAGCATTACAAACATATTTTTCTACATATTGTTCTATAAGTAGTACACACACGAGGAAGTACAAGCAGGTGTCCTACTCGTCGTGATTTCCATGTGGTTTGTTTACGGTTCTGTCTCGCGTGTGGGCTCAACGAAATCGCGAAGCCGAGCTGGGGCAACAGTCGGCGTGTGACCCGAGGGCGTGCACGCACTGAGAGCTAATTTCCGGGCGCAGATGGACCTCTCTGGGCGCGGACGCACGAGACTCCGCGACGCAGCGGCTTCGCACCCACGCACCAACACACACACACACACACACACACACACACACGCACACAGAGGTCGACCAGCACGCGTCGGAAGATTCCGGAAATCCATCGCTGAATTACACGCGCGAACGAGTGACCGCAACGTAGCTTTCCTCCACTGCAGCACGGGAATGAGTAGGGTGGTAGGATTTAGCGCTTTGAATGTAAAAAATAGCATTTTGAAAACAAGGTTACAGCATTTTAAAGCATTATAAAAATTAAAATTTATAACAGAAAAATTACAATTGTAATATTTGTTCAGTAAATTATTATTAAGAGAGGACTCTGTGAGACAAAAAAAATAGATTTTCTTATTAAAATTAGGAAGTAAGGGGAACTAATTTAATATTTCGCCACTTGTGAACTTCAACAAATATAAAAGCGTAAGTAGTAACTCGTGCTTTTCTTCCCCTATTTCCTCTACCCCTCCCTCTCTTCCTTCTCTACTCCCTCGTCTTCTGTACCAAGAAGTCCCGCATACCTTTCAGTTCAATTCAGGCCGCCGCCGCCGCCTCGTTGACGACAACTTTGACATGATTATAAATATGAAACTTCCATATAAATTGTGAGTGAATTAATCATTATACATTCATCATATTCTTCATGCACTCATCTACAGGTAAATTTTATTTTATTTAAAGCTGCGTTATTTCTCGTAGATCGTACTTGAACACATTATGTTTTATGTTTGAGTACATTGTGAAAATATTTCTATATTTATTTTAGTTTGCTTATTGTCTTCCAAATATTCAAAGTCCAAATTAATTTTCTCATTAACTAAAATCAAATTCAACAAGAGGTATGTCATATTGAATCATGTTTGGATATTTATTAATCAATTCTTCAATTTCAAATATTCTATAATTAATATCACTGATGATTTTAATATCATTTTATGTTTTTATTAGATCCTGATGATGGCCAACGTCCTTCGAAACGTTGATCTGTGCAATATATAAAAAGTGACAACAATTTTAATAAAATTGCCATTCATGACTTAACAAATTTAATTTTGCTTTATGCCTATTTTAAAATCAAAGGACCTAATCTTCCCAGAAATTAGAATAAACATTTATTTATATATTTTAATAAATAAAATTAAAATATTATTATACAAAAGTGCTTGATTAAAAGTGTGATCACCACGACACTCGCAGAAGATTTCATGTAATCCAAAGCTTATATCTGCCAATTTGAGAAGTTAATTTGAAAAATGAATTTAGAAAACATTGTATTAATATCAAGTTTTCTTGTTCAATGGAAGACAAGACCAAAATATTGATGATAATCCTTCAAGGGTGATTAAGAATACAGAATATAAAAGGTAATATCTTTTCTTCTAATTACATGAACATCACATTCTTCAAATAATGGAATGTGAAAAATATTTTATCTGCATCACAAAATACCACATGTGGTGATGTCAGCTACATGGTCAGAAATAGCCACAAATGTCGAGCTTACACAGTTTGTCACCATGCTATCGCAACACATGTTCTGAAGATTAAAAGGATATCCCCAATTGAATGACAGATGCAATGTCATGACATAAAATGAAAACTCTCGTCTCGTGAAACTTTATGAGGTTAGATGAGGTTAGAGACCCACTTGGAGAAAAGGTCTTTGATATTTTAGAAATTTTCAAAATCATTCATTAAGCTTAGCTCCCTCGATTCAAATTTCAAATATTTTTAGTTATTCAGAATTCAAGACTGTGTAACATACTTCATCTTTCCAAATTTCAGACTTCGCTGATCGTTTGACTTTCTTCGTTTCTCACGAAAGCTCTGAGGAAAGCACGTTTTATTTTAATATGAGTAGCTCTTACAAGCTGCTAATGAAATATTGCCGTACACGTAGGCTTGCTCCAATAAAAACGGCTTTCAGAACTTCCGAACACGTTCGTCTTCAAAAAAGTCGTTAGAACATTAAAAATACTTCACTACATTTAGCGCAATCAAACATATTGTAACCACTGTTATTTGTATTTAAAAGCGTAGGTAGGACAAGAAGCAGTACGTCAATGAAATCCGGCAATCTGAATTGCGAACTTGTTTAACCTTAAAGATAGATTTTGTCCTTTCCGTATTATATATTATTTAATTGTAGCATGTTGTGTTTTCGTTCTTTTCTTCAAAAAAATACCGCATGGTAGACTTTTTATCAAGTAATAAAAATTTTTAATAAGTAATTATTTGAAAACATGGGCGATATTACTCAATCGTTTAAATATTTTACTTATAATGTGTATTGTACTGTTGAATTAATTTTAAACAAATAGCTGAAAAAGTCTAATATCCGCATGTGTCCGGAACGCTCCAACAATACTCACTTAGGATCAACATTTGACGTCTATGAAAAGAGCAATTGACACTTTAAACTATTTTTACTTATTACCCATGAGGTGAACGTAACTCTGAAGAAATAGAGCAAGAACTAGCTAAATCATCGACTAGTTGACTCGTTGACTCGCTTGGCAGCTAGGGTGAGAGGTTACAACCCGGGAACTCTACAACCTAACTCTCGGAAAGGTCTTACACAAGGATTCGCAAGAGAATTGTTTTCACTTAATCATTTATTAGCTCATTATACCTAACTAAAGAATTACAACTAAGAAACGTAACTAACAAACTACATCATTTAAAATAGTTTGCATTGAATATAACATCTTTTAAAATATGAAACTAAGTTGCTTGAAATTTATCTAAACTTGACTGAACTACTAAATGCAAATACTGAAGTTGTTACGGTTACTCTAATCGATTTCTGTATCTCGTTTGGGGGGCTCGAACGCCACGACGTCCATGGCCATACCAGTGCATGGCGTTGGCCGGCTCCGGGCTGCTCAACCAGCAGAGATAGCCAGCGGAGGCAGAGAAATGGCGTCAGTCAGAGCCACGCCCTGTCGACGGACCCTATTTACTTTCTCGCCCTTACGAAGTAAGGAACTTCTTAAAAAGAGGAAGTTATGTATTCGTGCGCCAGAAAACGACGAATTTTCGCCGGAAAATGATTATTGGTGGGCCCTGGTGAAAAAGTAGATAAATCCAGTTAATAAATATAGAAATAAAAATCCTGTAACACATGATGTAGCCAGAATTCGTGTTTTGTTGGTTCTTGATACCGAAAAATCGATTGACGGCAAAACGTCCGTCTGTCTGTCCTTCCGTCCGTGGTCAGTGCTAACACCTAAACCGTTTAGCCGATTTTCTCCAAAACTGATATTCCCAAATTGTTCGGGCTGATGACGTTGCCTCTGAAATTTGAAACCGATATTTTAATTTTGGGGAGTTCTTTAGGTGACGCCCCTCGTACATTTTCAAAATTTTCAAAAAAATGGCTGCAATTTTTTAACAAATGCAAAATTAAATTTTGTTGTTGAATAGTGCAAAGGACGTTTAATTGAATGGTGCAAGTCTTATTTTCTTTGAAATCTCCGATTTTTGGAAAATAAAAAAAAATGTTTACACTACAAAATTGAAGATAGGGATTTTTGCCTCAGAGAAAATCTGTTGTACAAAACTAGCTAATTACAAACGGCCATTCACAATTTTTTGAAAAAGCGAGTAGTTTTTGCGTAATTTGCCCTTGAAATTTACAAACATATTCTCAAAAACTGCTCGAAATTTTTTCTTCACATTTTCTCTACATATGAAATAAGGGATGTGAAGAAATATGTAATCAGGAGAGGGGGATATGCCTAAGACGCCATCTCGCGGAGTTCCAGCGGATCTTTGTGAGAATATAACGTGGAATAACGCCAAATAAGGAACTTCTATTTCTCGCCGCCCGTCCTCTGTGTCCTCTGTCACTCAAGAGACTGTGACATGCAGCTGATGTAATTTATAATTTATGTGACTTTTGTCACCATGATGTTACTTCGTGGTATATGAGAAGCAGACAGGTATATCTCCATTGTAAGATATTTTAAGAAAATCATAACGGCCACTCGTTGTTACAAATCAATCACCGAGGGATTCAACAGTTTGATCGAAAAAATATTTATATTTCCAATCAATGTATGGCCATTTGAGATTGAAGAAACTAGGTCAGAATACAATATGCATAGTAAATTGGTACGTTTCTACTAATATTTGTATCTAAAGGACATTTCAATTTTAGACATGGAGGTTCATAAACCAATGGCTATCACTGAATGAAATATTACTTTAGGATAGAGATATAATTATTCCATGACGATTTCAAGGCAAATAACAGAAAGCAGAGACATGAATCATGTGACAAGGAAATAACGTACTCCTGTTTACAGTCTGTCCATTTATCTCCATGATAGTGACACAGTACATGCGAGCTCCGTCGATACGTTATGCCAGCGTAATCTACGGTGACTCTCATGAGTTAGTGTTCCAGCGACAAAACTCTGGAGCTAGGACAGGTGAACAAGAGTACGTCGGACTCTCTATTTTGTGCGAGGCTATTGGGATGGAAATACGACGATATTCATCTCGCAGTTTCAGAAAGCAGACTGTTCAAAGCTTTGACGACAGAATTTTCAACGTTGCTTCCATACGATAATGAAAGATGGCAAATACTTTTATCATGTTGATTGGTGTTTTCAATTCGAATAAAGTTTTATTTTTGTATTTTCAATCAATTAAAATAAAAATACGTAATATATAAAATACAAAGGATTTTGAGGAATATCGGTACTCAGATAATTCTCTGAAACAACCATTACAGAATCACATTTTCTGATATTTTTTTCAATCTATATTCCTGCTTTTTATTCTGCAGTTCATTATAATTTAAAAAAATCAAATTATACTTCCTTTACTGGCAATGTAAATAATGAATTCAGATAATAATGACTATTGCACTCGTGAAATTAAAATGTATTTAAATATACATACAAAAACCCCTAGCTTTGCGATTAGAAGATTTATCGACAATTTTCAAAGCACTCGTGGTATTACCTATGATAAATATTTCTTAAACCAATGAGTAATGTTTTTATAAGAAATATTTGAAACTGTATAAATAAAATTTTGAAATTATTTTAGAAATATTATGATGAAGACTGAACATAATGACACACGTAATGATGTTAATGTAAATTTAAAATATAACCGTAAATTGTAAACTATTTAAATCGGATGGTCATTAATAAAATAATTCACAAATCTGTTCAAATTATTAGAATCAGCATTCAGTATTCAAAGAATTTTATTTATTAAGCAACAATACACTGCGAACCGTGTACGTACCCTCACCAAATTGAATATAATGAGTTTTCTTACACATTTGTAATGATTGAAAAGTAAATTTATGAATTAAATGTCAATAAATAAAACAAAGATTTAAATTAAATAGGTGGAAGGTAACATAGTACGTACTAATTTGGTTTTCAAGAACAATCACTTAAAAATATAATTAGTATGGAATCCTTTATTTTTTATCAACGACTTTGCCTTTGTGGTATGCTCTGCATAAGTTTCATTCACTTCAGCTTCAAATCGATTCTAGTGTGCAATAACGAATTGATTTCCTCAATCAACTGATGTTTGGTTGAAATGTTGAACTCCAAATGTTTTCTATTAGGTTCATATCGGGACTGTTTTCCGGTCATAAAAGTACGCTAATATTTTCTTCCATGAGGAAATTTTTGACGATTTTAGCTTAATATCAGGGTGCGCCGTCATGCATAAATACGTACGGGTCTTCATTAAACCAGGTTGCTGCCTTTGGCAGTAGTTCCTCTTCACGAACTTTTAAGTATTGTTCTTGATACACAAAAGAAACGCGTATGAAAGTCAAGCTTCATTGAATTTATCCGTTCAAAAGCTTGATTAGGTTTGTGGTGTCGAACAAATCAAGATATATAAGGAGACCGTCCAGGCGACTAAGCACCTGGCGGGATAACCTAACCATTACGAAATTACATTTATAAATAATTTCCTAAACAAACTTTAAAAATATTTTTAAACCGTTTTAACCGTTTTAAAAATCATTTGGAGATCACAAATTGATGCCTTTTCACATACAACTTTCCCGTCAGTAGTATAGCTTCATCTCTTGCTATCCAGGACCAGACTAGACGCAATAGAAGACATCGTACAAACTGGGGATATCTACTCCAGCAAACAATCACTACAGCTGGCAACACTCTCATCAAAGTGTTACACGTCGGCGATCGCCAGTTTGTCGGAAATTAAGGTTGAAGGTAACGAAATGTGGCGTCAGTGATACTTTTCACACCTGAAGGTGAAAATGATCTCGGCCGCTGACGCGCACTTCCCGCCACTGAGAGAGCTGAAGCAGGGGCGCGGACTGTGAGCATCACGCATCTTCACGTAGGGTACCTGGAGTATGCAGCACACACCAATAATGTAGGGAAAAATGATGATTTTTGAAATACCTCTTTTCATACAAAATTTGTATTAATATGGATAAAATAAAATAATGTGAAAATAAGAAGGTATGGAAAATATATAGGGAAAATAAGGGAAAATATGTATGAAAATATGTAATAATATGGATAAAATAAAAAATGTGAAAATAAGAAAATATGTAAAATAGGACTAAAAATGTAAAAATACGTTACGAAAAACTTGGATATTGTAATAGGACGGCGACGATTTGCCAATATTACAAAATTGAGGAAGGTAAGTAGAGAAACAAAAAATATGAAATTTCATAAAAATCCGGGCTCTACTTATAAGCTGACAATATTTCCGTGGCACCCTCTCGAGAGGTAAAGTTCCCTAATGGGATGGAGACCAGGGCATGGGCACCGATGTTCCACCCTTAACATGGCCCCTGAGCGATACATTTCTTCATAATACATTGCGCCGACCCTTGAGAAGAATCGAAACAAATGAGTTGTTGCAAAATATGACATATGAGTATTGTGATAAATAATGAATAATTACTTCTAATTTGCTAGCTTAGTTTTTTTTAGTTCTATACGATGACACCACGCTTACCTTCAGGCTGGTTGTCACCGGGTTATCCTCTATACAGAGAAGCCTGAAGTCTGAAATTATTTATATTACAAGGAATTGCATCTAATTTGGCACAACAATAATTTCATTTATTGAAATTGATTTGAATTTTAGATTAACAATATAAATTCTATTGATTTATTGCATGCATCTGGTTAACACGGTACCGAATTGTCTGGCGTTGTGAAACGAGGCCCCGCAGTTCGTATCACCCTTGGCTTCCGCGCCGAAAATCCCTCTTCGCGCCGGTCGTCGCCGAAGTCGTCTGCTTCTCTCCTGATGACTTACTTTACTTCTTGCACTACTGTTCCAAATTCTAATCTCCCTATTCACGGTGATGTCCTAATTAAATTACTCAGACCACCTTCGCGCAGCTATCACAACGATGCCAGTCAACAAAACCAACTCTTGTTCCGAGCCCCCTCCTGCACGTAAACAAACATTCGTTACCTAGTAACCGTTTCGCAACGTCCATTAAAGGACGGTGTTGGTTTTTCTTGTAATATTTTGTATATTACAGTACACTTAGTCGAATACGATATGTTTGATTTTTTTTCATTAGAAGTTGATATTACGAACATTATTGAACAACGCCTACCGGATAGTATAAATAACAGATTCAGATTTTTATGAATTTTTATGAATGAATATGAATTTTTATGGATATGAATATTACCGTATCGATTTACCAATTTCAACCGCGTCTGTTATTTCATATTTATCGTAGGTAATACCACGAGTGCTTTGGAAATTATCCATCAATCCCCGACTGGCGAAACGAGGAGGGGATGTATCTGAGAATTTCCAAAGCCCAAGTGGTATTTAATAGGATTATTCCACGAGTGAAATTATGTTCAACAGTTCCAAAATGCGCCAAATATTGAAAATATGTTAAAATTAGTGAGGTTATGTTAAAGTACATAGAAGGTTCATTGCACATTGACATAGCGATCGATATATACTGCCTCCTAAGGTAGATAAGTCACCGTTTACGATTGGCCAGGAGGGAGAAGCGGTAAGAAAAATCGGATAGAAAAAGCTATAAACTATTTGATACACACTGCCCTAATTGGGGCATTTTGTTGTGGCGTTTTGTGTGTGTAGTTAAACAATATTGGTTTTAATTTCACGAGTGGAATAGTCGGCGTAATTTGCATTAATAATAAGTATAACACTCTAAAACAAAATCACACATCTCCGTTCTTTTCAGACTCCTCGCCCGAGTCCTTCACTATACAGTGTGTTCGGGGAGGAAACGTCAAAACTTAAAAAATAAGCTCTTAAATATAAGACAATTCTAAGCATATTTTGTCTAATAAAGTACGTGGATATTCCGAAAGGTTGAGCCACAATAAGCGCTCAAAAGTTGGTTTGAAAAAAAATGATTTCTAGGTAAAAATTTGCATTATGGAAGCATAGAAATACTCCAGAAACCTGTGAATTGTTTATTATTTACAAAAGAAATGAATTTATTGTAATATACAAAATATTACAAGGAAACTAACACCGCGCTTTACTCTGGACGGTGCGAAGCGGTTACTAGGTGACGAATGTTTGTTTACATGCATGACGTAAGGAAGAACTGATTGAAGATCTCCGGCGTAATATATAAACTCTTTTACCCAAAAAAAGCATGGAACATAAATAAGCAGGTTATGTAGTGGTCAGAAATGGACGATAGACATTCTCAATCGGAATGCGAGATGCTTTTGTTAGAAGCGCGGGTGGTTTTGACGTCTGTTGAAAGTATTGCGGGGCTTTCTTTTGGTGGAGAAAGAATTTTTGTTTAGAAGCTCTCTTGGCTTTGAACTTTCGGAGGAGAAACATCGTTGTAATAGCTACGTGAAAATTATCTGAATGATTTAAGTAAGACATCACCGTATTATATATAACAGGGAGCATAAGATTTAGAACTTTGTCAATGCATACGAAAAAGACTTTGTTTAAAGCAATTATTTTATTCACCAACATGGAACATTATTTGAATGTCGATTAATTATCCTCATTCCGGACTTGACAAATAGTTTTAAAGACATAGCAGGAATTTACGCGAAACGGAACAGTCCGTGGCTAGGCGTCCGCCCGTGTCGCAGACAATGTTATAGATGATAGGCTTAACACCTGAGAATTCGGAATTTTTGTAAGGAATTCAATTTAAACATCAAGAGAGAAGCAGATGACTTCGGGGAAGACCAGCGTGAAGATGGATTTTCGGTGCGGAAGCCAAGGGTGATATGGTGGTCTCATCTAACAACGCCAAGAGAATTCGGTACCATCATTTAACTAAATGCTGACATCAAAAGGTTTTAAATGTCACGACGAAAGAATAACATAAATTAATGAGGAAACAACAATTGCATGCAATCAATCGCATTTATATTGTTAAGAAAATTCAAGTAATTTCAATAAATGAAATTATTGCTGTGCCAAATCTATACGTAATTTTTCGTAATAGTAGAAATATTTTCAGACTTCAGGCTTCTCTGTACAGAGGGCAACCCGGTGACAAACAGCCTGTAGGTAAGCGTGGTGTCATCGTATCGAACCCAAAACTGAGCTAACAAATTAATGCATTTCAGGAAAAGATAATATTTATAGGAAAATTTTCCCTGGCGCCCAAAGTAAGTAGGTTATGAACGTAATAATTATTTAAATTCCTAGAAAGTAAAATTTCATTATTATCACAATATTTGTTCAGAAATAAAAATTAAGCGAGAAATAAAATAGGAGTCGAATTGTGTAAATTGAGTGTCTTTTTATTTCTCGCTTAATTTTTATTTCTGAACAAATATGTTCATTTCTTTTGTAAATAACAAACAATTTACAAGTTTCTGCAGTGTTTCTACGCTTCCATAGTGCAAAGTTTTGCCTAGAAATAATTTTTTCAAACCAAATTTTGAGTGGTCATTGCGGCTCAACCATTCGGAATATCCATGTAGTTTATTAGACAAAATATGCTTAGAATAGTCTTAAGAGCTTATATTCGAAGTTTCGACGTTTCCTCCCCGGACATCCTGTATATACTCCCGTGGCCCACGCCAAGGAGTGAGCAAGGCGTCTGCAGGAGGCAGAAGGCGTGGAGGTATCCGATGGCGCGCACGCAGCGCTGCCACAATGCTCGCCCGGCAGATTTCAGGAAGCGAGGAGGCGCCATTATTTACGACACTCGATCGCCTTCTGTCGGCAGGCAACGCCCACCGCCCACCGCCCACCGCCCACCGCCCACCGCCCACCGGCAAAATTGGACGCCTCCCGCTCCCCCATTATCTACCTTTCTTGCCGCTTCGGCAGTCTTTTGTCTGGGGACGAACTGCGTTGCAACACGCGTCACAACAATGGAGTTCTTTCGGTCGTCTATAGACTTTTGGATCTTTCCGTTTTCTATAGACAAATGTCAAAGACTATTGCGGGGTCTTGTTTCAACTTTGGATACTTTTGTTCTTGAGAAAGCAATTACTCAAAGAAACTAGCATTCTCAAGAAGATGATAATTGAAAAACAAAAGAAATCTTACCATTAATTACCATTAACCACCTCGAAATCATTCGTATTTCCTCAACAAACGAAAGAAGAGAGATGAAATCAAGTTTTAAATCAGTCAATTAACTAACTAGACAATTCTCACAAGTCCTTATACCAAATTTTCTAACATAATGCTTATGCATTTTAGAGAAAGTATTGTAATGTGGGAAAGCGGCGACTTGGTGACAGAAAAACTTACTGACGAGCTCTGGAAAGAAAAATTGGGTAAATGTTGTTCCTATATGAAGTCAATTGCTTCCCCTAGCACGTTGTGCAATCAGAATCCATTATTTAATTAGATAACCCAGAGCTTTAAAAAACAGGTCTCATTTTCGTTGAAATTCCTAATTTTGGCCAAAGTGCCTGCCCCCGCGGTTTCCATGAGTCCAGTTCTCTGAAAACAGTTCAGCAGACAGCGGCTGTCTTGTGGACCGTCGGTCAGCTAGCTATCCTCTGGTAACCGGTTTAGTTATTGAACGTCTGTAAACTGCGTATCCAGCCAAACAAGCAATAAAATATATGAATCAGTTATTTCTGAAAGGACCTAAGTCAAGTTTTTGCGAAAACGATACTAGTGGGATAGATTTCTGTGGGTGCTGATACGCATTTTAATTATAATAGGGCACCAGTCAGGTGATCACAAAGCTATGAAATGAACACCCATTTTTACAATCTATTTATGGAAGGGCACTAGTCAAATGACTTAGGCCATTTCATAAATTAAGAGTTTAACGTTGTTCATGAGTTATGGTTATCAGCACTGAGTTTAGTAACTACTTCTTAGTATTTTGTTTCTACATTCGAATGCCACTGATTGGTAATAATGAGACGTTACCAGATTGTCATTATTAATTTATTTCAGAAAGCTTGTTCGGGCGCATAGCAACAAATGCCAGTCATTTTACTTCAAGCAACAGTGGCAGGAGAACCCAATAGATT
Organism: Acheta domesticus; assembly: GCA_031308135.1. Taxonomy (NCBI): domain Eukaryota; kingdom Metazoa; phylum Arthropoda; class Insecta; order Orthoptera; family Gryllidae; genus Acheta; species Acheta domesticus. Next base: position 14,019,214 of record JAHLJT010000631.1, on the reverse strand, counting down.
GTCATTGTTTGTTGTTGATTTATAAGCACTTGTGGATATAAGAACAGCCTTGCTCGTAGAAGCTGTATGTTATGTACTGGGAAGTGCAGGGTAGTAAAATAACAGTTCTGATTAATCAATTTATTACCGCCGCCCAAAGAATAAACCAGATACAAGCCAGTGATAACAATTTGCCAGATGTCCATAAACGTAGCCAGTCCAACCAAAATAACCAATTGAATAACGTCAAGTTCACAACCGTCGATCGCCAAACACACCGCCGTCACAACACTCACAAGCACTTCGTAGCAGACTCACGCTCCAACTCGAACTGCCTGCTCCGAGCCGGCTCCCCCCTAATATAGCACCGGAGCCGGCGAGGCGAGTCTATGTTCTCGCTCCTTCTGGCGGGACGGCGGGGCCGCCACCCCTGGCCGCTGGCCCGTGACGCTTCTGTGCGGCCGTCGCCGCCCGACCTGCCCCTGGTGGCGCTCTCGGGAAGCAGCCATTCTTCGCTTGGAAGGCGGCGTGTTCGGGACGTCGCTCCCGGGACGGCACACAGTGGGCCGCAACCCACTCCCGGGGCCACAGTGGGCCCGCTTGGCCCGCCTTGGCGGGCATAAATGCTGTGTACACAGCACCCTCCCCTCCTATTGCGCAGGATACGGGCCGTATCTACTGCGCAACCTGCTGCTGCTGCGCCGCCGCTCCGGTAGTTCCGTCGGCGCTGACGATTCCCTTTGCAGGGACTCCTGCTGCTGCGCCACTTCGTGTGGCCTAACCGGGGAGGGGTCTTCTGGCCTCTGTAGATAAGGCCTGAATATTGATCGCGGCCTACCAGGCCGTTTCGTTACTCCCTCGGGTCGATGAGCTGCAGACTCCCTAGCCCTCAACCTGCTGCTACGCCTCCTTGGAGGCGCTGCAGGCCGGACTGCCTCCTCCGGCTGCTGTGGCTCGTCGTCCATCTGTTGCTGCTCCAACTGCTGCGGCTCGCTGTCCATCGGCTGCTGTTCCGGATGCTGCGGCTCGTTGTCCGTCAGTCGGTACTCCGACTGCTGCTGCTCTTCTTCCATCGGTTGCTGCTTAGGCTGCTGTGGTTCTCCGTCCCCCGGTTGCTGTTCCGGCTGCTGCGGCTCCTCTTCCATCGGTTGCTGCTCCGGCTGTTCCTGCTCGTCTCCCTGCGGCTGGTCCTGTGGGTGAGTCTGCCGGATCGCAGGAAGACACTCCGGCTGCTGGCCCTCCCACTGCTGATGCTCGGGCAGCGGTAGCTCCTGCCTCGTTGTTACTCGACCGCCTACCTGCGAAGAAGGAGCATTAACACTACTGTCCTTTGGGGCTGTTCTACAATCTTTTTCTCTCGTGCTATCTAATTCTTTGACCCAAAATGACGCGCTCTCAGCTGCTCCTGGTGCCTTCTGACTATCCCCTCTATTGTCCGCAAGCTGTAACATCTTGAACCCTGAATTTCTATTACTCTGCCTGGTATCCACTTTACTGCTCCCTTGTACCATCTTACCATCACTTTAGCACCCAACCGAAACTTAGCGTCTCGTCTTCTGCACGCTGCTTCCGCTGGAAAGAACAATGACAGCAGCGTGCGCGGTTGCCTGCCGTGCAATTTCTGGGCAGGGTTAAGTCCATCTTTGCCTGGCAGAGCCCTATACGTTGAAAGTAACTCGAGTACCGCCCCTTGTTGCTCTTTATTCTCAAAACTAGACTTCTTCATTGTTGCTTTAAACGTCTGCACGAATCTTTCTGCCTCCCCATTGGAGCGGGGGTGGAACGGCGGGGCTAAGACGTGGTCGATCCCGTTAGCTTTACAGAAGTTTCCGAATACTTCTCCCACAAATTGCGGCCCGTTGTCCGACACTATGGTGCTGGGCAGCCCCTCTATTGCCAACACTACTTGCAGTGCCTTGACCGTCGACTCTGCTGTACAGTTCGTTAACCTCACTACATACGGATATCCGGATGCCGCGTCCACTACCACTAACCACATTGCCCCCTGAAATGGGCCCGCGAAGTCTATATGGAGCCTGTCCCATGGCCCCTGTGGCTCCGGCCATTCTTTGAAACTACTTCTCGGGTTTTTTTTGGAAAGCTTGACACGGCTCACAGAGCCTAACTTTATTTTCTATGCCCTTATCTATACCGGGCCAGTAACAAAACTTCCTTGCTAGCTGCTTAGTAAGTACTATCCCCCAATGCCCTCTGTGGAGAATTTCCAGAACTTGTTGGCGCAACGTGCGAGGAATGACCACTCTCAGCTGGTCCCTCACTTCCAACAATACCACCCCCGCTCTTGTCTTTAACCTGTCCCTAACTCTCCAGAAACTGTTTCCCTCCAGGTTGTCGCCTTGCGCCCTACTACCTGACCTGATGAATTTCCTCATCGACGCCAACTCAGGATCGGAGTCCGTGTGCTCCGCAATCTTACGCCGATCCACTGGGAAACGCTCCATCGTTTCTTCCTGCTGCCGATCGATGTGGAGGCATTCCGCTTCTTGATCATCAAAGCTGCTGTCTGGGCCTGCTGGTAACCTGGATAAGGCATCTGCATTACCATGCTGCGTAGTACTTCTGAAACAGATGCTGTAGTTGTAATCGGTTAAAAACAACGCCCATCTCTGAAGTTTTCGCAACGTGTTGTCCGGGATCTTCTTCGCGGGGTGGAACAGCTCTACTAGTGGCTTGTGGTCGGTGACTATAACAAATTTGTTGCCATACAAGTACTCGTTGAATTTTCTAACACCAAAAATCACAGATAACGCTTCCTTCTCCACTTGAGAGTACCGAACCTGATGTGTGTTCAAAGTTTTTGATGCGAAGGCGATCGGATGTTCCTGTCCTGATTCGTCTTTCTGAGAGAGTACTGCTCCTATTCCATAGTCCGAGGCGTCTGTCGCCAAAATGACCGTCCTGTTCGGGTCAAAGTGCCTGAGCTTGGTGGCTTTAACTAATATTTTCTTAATTTTTTCAAAAGCTAATTGACAGTCCGCTGACCACACGAATTTTGCCCCCTTCCTGCGTAGAGCATTGAGCGGGGCCGCCAATTCAGCAAAGTCTGGTATGAACTTGGCGTAGTAGTTAGCTTTACCTAAAAACGATTGCAGCTGCTTAATGTCTTTGGGGACCGGTAACTTAATAATGGCTTCCACATTAGCTTGCGTCGGCCTAATACCTTCTCTATCAATCACGTGCCCTAAATACGTGATGGATGGCTTAAAAACTCACACTTGCCCAACTTCGCCGTAAGCCCTGCTGATTGAAGTTTCTGCAGTAACTTTCTCAAATTCCCCATGTGTTTTTCATTAGATGCTCCTGTGACAACAATGTCGTCCAAGTAATTCATGCACCCGGGGACATCCACTATCAATTGTTCTAAAAATCTCTGGAAAATGGGCGCCGCCGAAGCTATCCCAAACGGCAGTCTCTCATATTGAAAAAGCCCTAGTGGGGTGTTAACTGTGAGGCATTTCCTTGACTCTTCGTCTAAAGGGAGCTGCAGGTAAGCATCTCTTAAATCTATCTTAGAAAAATATTTGCCTCCTGCTAGCCTCTGAAATAACTCTTCCGGCCGGGGGATTGGATACTTTTCAATTTCTAGCTGCGAATTCACTGTGTGTTTAAAATCCCCACACAGCCTGATGCCCCCATCAGCCTTCTTTACTACCACCAGAGGCGTGGCCCAATTACTCGATTTTACTGGGGTTATAATGTTCAAACTTTGCAACCTTACCAGTTCCTTGTTTACTTGCTCCCGAAGTGCTAGTGGGACGGGACGCGCTTTGAAGTATCTGGGGGTGGCTCCATCCTTCAGCTGTATGTGCGCTTCGAACTGCTCTGCCTTTCCCAATTGGTCCTGAAATAAAGCAGAAAACTCTTTACCCTGCACTTCAATTTCTTCAAATGGCACACACTCCGACACTAGATTCACCTGATCTTCAATCTTGAAGTGAAAAGCTCTGAAAGCGTCCATGCCCATCACGTTGGTTGTGTCCGCCCTATTCACCACTGTAATTGCTATCTTCCTTGTCACTCCCTTATATCTTGCTTCCGTTTGAAACATCCCCTTTGTCTCGATCTTGTCTTTTCCAAATGAACACAAATTTAGCTTTGACTTGGCACACTGCGGCGCACCTATTCTCTTGTAAGTTCTTAAATTGATCAATGTTACCGGCGAGCCCGTATCAACTTGGAACTTTATAGTTTCCCCCGCTATGCCTAAATCCACTACTATTTTTGCGCTATCTTCCGTTCCCAATACCTCATTCACCATGTTGACTTCCATTGCTTCTTCCATTTCTTCTCTTGGTTGCCGTGCTTCCCGTGCCTTCTTCTTTCCACACACCGACTGTATGTGCCCCGTTGTACCACAAGCGAAACACCTAGCATTCCTAAATCTGCACTTCTCTCTTGGATGCGACACCTCGCAAAACTTGCACGACTTGACTTTTACCCCTGGGGCCCTCTGTTGACTTTTCCCCGGCTTCTCTTTGTTCGGTGCAGCTAGCATCACTTCTGTTTGGCTACTTATCTGTCTAGCTGCTGTACTGGTCATTTCAAACGTCCTGGCTATCTTCTGTACCTGCGCCAACGTCGGGTCTTCCAACTGCAGTGCCTCCATTCTGACTTTGTCTTCAGGTGTGTGCTGCACTATCATGTCCCGAATTAAAGTTTCGGCGTATGACAGCCCACACTCGCATCTGAAATCACAGTCTCTTGTCAGACCTGTTAATTCCGTTACCCAGTCTTTGTGAGAACTGCCCTGGCTCATTCTGCAGCGAAAAAATTTATATCTGGCTGCTACCACGTGCGGCTTTTTTTCAAAATGCGCCGCCAACATTCCCACAAGTTCCTCAAAATCCACTTCTTCTACTACTTTCAACGGGAACAGACTCTGCAACAATTCAAACAACTCGCTTCCCGAAATACTCAACAAGAAGGCCCGTTTCTGCTCACCTTCCGTTACCCCATGGTAGAAAAAGTGCTGCTTCAACCTCGCATAATACGTGCTCCATCTTTCCTTCTCCGGGTCGAACTTGGGAAAACTCGGTGCTGATCTGGCTGGCCGCTGCATCTGTTGCGCTGCGGGCGTGGCGATGGTCGAAATTAGCTGTATAAGCGCGGCGTGCTGTTCTTGCTGTGCCTGCCGCTGTTGATGTTGTTCTTCCTTCTGCTGTTGCAGCATGAGTGCCATCATTTCTAGTACCTGCTTTGTTTCCATCTTGCTCGGTACCCTTTTTTCCTCGTCGCCAGTTAGAACTGTTATGTACTGGGAAGTGCAGGGTAGTAAAATAACAGTTCTGATTAATCAATTTATTACCGCCGCCCAAAGAATAAACCAGATACAAGCCAGTGATAACAATTTGCCAGAAGATGTCCATAAACGTAGCCAGTCCAACCAAAATAACCAATTGAATAACGTCAAGTTCACAACCGTCGATCGCCAAACACACCGCCGTCACAACACTCACAAGCACTTCGTAGCAGACTCACGCTCCAACTCGAACTGCCTGCTCCGAGCCGGCTCCCCCCTAATATAGCACCGGAGCCGGCGAGGCGAGTCTATGTTCTCGCTCCTTCTGGCGGGACGGCGGGGCCGCCACCCCTGGCCGCTGGCCCGTGACGCTTCTGTGCGGCCGTCGCCGCCCGACCTGCCCCTGGTGGCGCTCTCGGGAAGCAGCCATTCTTCGCTGGAAGGCGGCGTGTTCGGGACGTCGCTCCCGGGACGGCACACAGTGGGCCGCAACCCACTCCCGGGGCCACAGTGGGCCCGCTTGGCCCGCCTTGGCGGGCATAAATGCTGTGTACACAGCACTGTAAACATCATGGAGCCTTCTGTTAAAGATTGTAAGAAAAGAAAAATGGAAGTATGAAATACAAAAAATTGTAAAATAGATAAGATTAAAAGAGCTTATCTTCGTGGTGGAGAATATGTTAATTACCGCAATAAATATGTTAATCCTTGAAATGTTTTGTTCTGCTAGAATCTGATGGAAATGTACCGTTCACATGATAGATTCGGATGATGTACTGGATTTCAAATCCTAGTTGCCTAAATGATGCAAAAATACGTTTCTGTCTACAAAGACAAAGCAAGTCTGTTCCACGACCTCAAAAGCATGAATTTTCATTTTCTTGGAATATGATACTTATGATCTAAGAAAGAAAATAAATCAATTGTAAAAATTAATATACAATTTACATAATGAATTGCCGGGCCTGAGCGGTAAATTATTGATAAATATCCATTCTAAATCTTAAAATTATTAATGCACATAGAACAACAAAGATAATGAATGAAGATGCAAAGTGAACAGTCAAAAAAATAATACAATAAATGAATTAGAGTAAATGTTTAAACCATTACTGGAGTGCGATGTTCGAATGTCTTTAAATAGCTCGGCACCCCTCGAGGCAAGGACAGGCACCTGGTATGCAGATGCTAATGTCCCCGTACGGCTGTCCCGTACCGTCGCTGCTGGAGCTGGGGACCTGCGGGAATGCGTTTGTGATGACACACAATACAGCACCGGTTGATCGAAGTTTTCGGAGTCCCCTGACACGCTAACCCGACATGTCTGACGCCGTGGTCTAAGAGTCACTAACGCTTCATAAATATGTGAGTGAAGACGTCAAAACACGTACCAGTATGGCACACACTAATAGGCCTTAGCCCTAACTAGTAGCGAATTGGGCAGCATGTAAGCCTAATTAATGCCGATGTGGCGTGACGATCACATACGGCATGTTAATAATAATAATAATAATAATAATAATAATAATAATAATAATATAGCGGGAAACAAACCGGATATAGTCATCCGAGATTTGGAGAACAAATCGTGTTTACTTGTCGATGTTGCTGTACCTTGCGATCAAAACGTCGTTACCAAGGAGGCAGAGAAACGTCTTAAATACAAGAGTTTGGAAATCGAGATCAGCCGAATGTGGGGCGTAAAAGCAAAGGTCGTCCCGATAGTTGTCGGAGCTCTGGGATTTGTTCCGCAAAATTTGTGCAAGAACTTGTCTAAACTCCCAGGTAATTCAAAAGACTGGGAAGTGCAAGAAATAGCTTTATTTGGAACCGCCCACATTTTGCGCAAAGTATTGTAGAGGCACCGACAGACCATAGATCTACTCCTTAGGTAGCTGGTTGCAACCTGGAGTAGATTTTATATTCAGCCGACACATAAAATCTTTAGTCGTGATTTAGAGGAATAATAATAATAATAATAATAATAATAATAATGTCTTTATTTCTGCCGACGCTCAGGCCATAAGGCCTACTCTTCCGCCTGACCACTTAAATATTTACATTTACAATAATTACAATTGAGGAGTTCGGGTGGAAACAATGGTACCTGACATTTCACGTTACTGACGAAAGTGCAATGATTGTATTAGCTAACGGAAATGTTCTGCACACAACTAATGAAACATAAAGTATGAATATATTTTCATTGGTAGTTTTTGGACTCTAATGCTAACATGATATAAAGAGAGTTCATGTTTCTTATTTTCAAGAAGGATGTGGAATATTAATAATTTTCCTTTCGCAAAATGTCATAAATTATTTCATACACCCGAATGCCTTAATTGTGGACAAATTACAAGAAGAAAGGAGAGCAGATTTTACATGTAAATCTGGGATGCAAGATCATCCCGACATACGCTTTAAGCAATTGAGTAAACCCAGGAAAACCTCAGTCAGGATGGTGGCTTAGGGGCATAACACAAGAAAAATGGTAGGGTGCAATTGCCGACTGCAAGCGTAGAGCATGAGAAGCTCACATAACTTTTGCGGAAAAGCATATGCTCATGGGCAGCGGCCCTGAATGTATCTGAATCTCAGTCATCTGACGGGGGCGCGACGGTTCACATACATACACACCAATTTTTGCCTGATGACCTTTTAGACAAATCTCGCCTTTCTTAGTCACTTTCTAAGCAGCTTCAAAAGTCAAAAATCAAAATATCCATTTGAAATTCCCAAAGCCTTGAGTTCATTCATATTTATCGGGGAATATCGATTTTGGAGAAAATCGGCTGTTTGGTTTAGGCGCTAGCGTTTACCACAGACGGACCCACAGACAGACGGACGTTTTGCCGTCAATCGATTTTTCGGTATCATGGACCCAGAAAACAAGTATTTTATCTACATCAATTGTTAAAGGAAGTAAGTTGCTGTATAAAGGAAGTGGATTTATACTGTTTTTCGTTACTAAGGCCCGGAAATAAGTTTTCTACCGAAAATTCGCCATTTTCCGGGGCATGATTACATAACGTTCTCTTTTTACAAAGTACCTTCGCAAGGGCGAGAAAGTGAAAACAAAAGAGCTTTTCGTTCTTTCTCAAAGAGGTTACAAAATGTATGTTCTTGATATTATTAGATGATGCTCATTTGTTAAAATATTTTATTTTTTTATTTAAAAATAATTTTGACTAGAAAAAATACTCATGCAAAATTGCAAACATGCCATAGATAAATTTTAAGAGTTCAGATCATCTCAATACGCCTTATGTTTCAGCTCTTTGGAATTTTACAAGTTTGTAAAACCTATATTGAAATATTTCAATAAGGCGTGTGAGTGTTGGATGAATTATCGATGTTGGTGGTTGTATTGTAAGAAGAGAAAAGTGGTCCAGAAAACGATTGCTCGTGAAGTGCCTTATCAAAGTTTTCTGACTCACATTTATCTGACAGATATTGTTAGCATTGAAAAAGCCTTTAATGCAAGCTGACGAGTCTTTCACAATATTTTTATTTACATTTGAATGACGAGCAAATTTCTCATAATTTAGACATCATCAGATCTGGGGACTTGGGCTTTATGGAATGTGGGTTTTGAGAGCTAAATCTAGGTAACAATTTAGATTGGATTTCTTGATTTGTCGAACAGTCTTCACGCTTTAAGAACTTGGTAATGAATTTTGTTTTGAACAAATTAAATAAGCAATTATCAGCAATAAAGACTGAAGTATAGACGGAATTATTGGTATAAATGGAGACTCTGGAGGCTGTAGCTTTTGAAACTGCCACAACTCTGGGACCGGTGAAGTTAAGGGAATTGGAATATTGGTTTTGTGGTGAAATGTAGTTGACATTTAAAATTAAATGATCACAAGTGTGGTGCTATTTATTCAAGAGCAGCTTTCTATGGCTTAGCCGTCATCATCAGTTTCTGCTATCTGGAAGCCACAAAACGACTACGTAGTCGTTTAATTAAGGGAATATGGGGTGGAGACTGAAAAATTCAGAAGAGACGGAGGTGGAAACGCCATATTGCTCTCCAGTGCCTCCAGCAGCAGTGTACTCCAACTCGCTTCGCTTCTCCTATTGCTAATTACTTACGGCAGTCTCCGCCTCCAGCGCCACCTGCGGCCGCCGCGACGCCGGAGGCACTCGGTTCGCGCCCCGGGAGATGGAGGACAGCTACGCGGAGGAAAATGGCGCAAAGTAGGGACACGGACTAATTCCGCTTCATTATAATTCTAATTAAAATTCGGAAAGAAGTGTCAGCTGACAATAACTTTTCCTTCATCACTCCCACTCCCACAACCACCACCATCATGTTATTGTGCAAAACTACCGGATATTTTGGGATCCTTTTTACGCCATACGGTTAACCAACTTTCCCAAATCACAACATTATGAAGTTTAAAGAAAAGTGTCTACAACTCTTTGTAAAATGTATATGTCAAAAGAAATTATTTTATTGGTTATTACACCATTGTGACCAGTCAAGAGAACTACATCAGTTGCAATAAGTCGTAAGTCGAGGGAGTAATGGAAAACCGAATAGCTAGCTTCTACATTTGTGAAAGCGACTGTGTGAAAGCGACATGGAGAGGTAGGAACGTTTTTCGTTCTTCCTGAAAACTACGGTAGATTTGACATACAACCTATTGCGGTTACTACGACGATATATCACTCTACAACTATTTATGTAAAAATCGATTTCATATTTGTGATAATAACAAACACGCAACCTTGGCGACATTATGCAACCCGCCACACATAGATTTCTTCGCTGGATCGCGCATTAATCGGAAATCATGTGTTCTAACCCTCTCAAACTTTAATTCGAGTGGATCTCCGAATTGCGTTCCTTATGGTTTAACCTAAACTAGTTATGTTACAATAGCACATTTTTTTCATTTAGTAATGCTTACGTAATATTATTAGTATTTATACAGCAATTTCTCTCCGAATTAACACATCTCAGTAATGTTTGTAAAACTCAAATTTTCGAAAAAATGTATATAATTTTATTTCAAAATCTACCTTTAAGGAACCGATTTCATTCAGAAAAAAATCTCTATCTTTTGTATTTTAGTTATAGGACGCTGAAAAATGTAACATTCTGCAATTTTCAAAAATTGAGTGTACTTTGAACGAACATGAGACTTGCACCATTATCTTAAACGCCCTACAGAATATGTCCAGTAACAAGATTTAATGAAAATCGTGGGAGCAATTTTTTTGAAAATTTTGAAAATGTCTCAGGGGCTTCATTTAATGTACTCCCCAAAATTAAAATTTCGTTTTCAAATTCAAGGGACTGCAACATCAGTCAGATTGATCGGCGAGTATCAATTTTGGAGAAAATCGACTTTAACGGTTTAGCAACTTGCGTTCTTCACAGACAGACGGACGGACGAACCGATGGACAGACGTTTTGCCGTCAATCGATTTTTTCGGAATCAAGGACCCACAAAACATTGATTATGGTTACACCGCGTGTTAGAGAATTTTTTTGTACATTTAGCAATTGGATTTATCCAATTTTTTGTTACAAGGGCCCTGTAATAAGAGATTTTCTGCCGAAAAGTCGCCGTTTTTCCGCGCAACATTACATAACTTTCTCTCTACTGTATAAGCGGTAGGGAGAAAATAAAAAAAAATTCAGCAATGACGCCCTGAATAGGAGAATTTTGTAGGTTCTCAGGCAGTATGAAAATCAGCGGATCTCAGGCAGTAGGCAGTATGAAAATAGGCGGAACAACGACATCAATGTTTGCATTTTTCAGTGAAATCGGTACTCTTTGATTTCCTTTTTTCCTCGAGATCCTAGGAATCTAAAAAACATCACGGACACCTATCACATGGGTGGAGGCTGGTTCATTCGCTTTCTGCACACAGAAGGAAGGAGTAATACAGATCATTACTCGAGTACGCTAACATCAATAGTCTGTTTCTCCAAATATCTGTTGCTTACATTCACATTTCAATCATTTGTTCCATTTCCTAACAAGTTCTTGTCCCGTGTTCACAAGCAAGAAATCTTTAATTATTCTGAGCCAGCCAACCTATCTACATATTTTCATTCCTAATAGTTACTCTGACATTGTGTCTATGACATTGTGGACCGACTTAATAGTTCGTAGTGTTTTCATTCAAATACGCAGTTCCTTCCAAATGTCATAGCTCTAATGATTTCTATTCTCGTTTTATTAAGCCTCTAGAACAACTTACACATACGTTGTTCAGCACGTAAGTTAAAGATAACAGCTTAAAACACAGTGAAATTACATTTATTTAACAATAATTTTCTTCTTCAAAACAAACGGTGCAGAATCCACTTTAAATGACAAAGATCAATGCCTATCAGGCATCTAACTTATACAAAATAGGAGGTATATATAATAACAATTATTTATTCTGAAAATTGAGGAAGAATCACAAACTTTTCCAAACATTTTCAAGAAAACTTAATTTTATTGTCACAAAACCGAACACCATAATGAAGAATAAAAATGCTAAAGAATGATATAAATCTAGCATTATGCGTTGTTTGCATTGCGTCATCGGGATACTCCTCAAAAAGCGAAACATATTACGAGTAATTAGATTAATGAAACAAATCCACAATGGCTAGTCCTTCGCTCGCAGTGGGTGTTTGTGTCCCATAAGCGATGATGTGCACGGGTGCGTCTCCTAGGAGCCGCGTAATACAGTCAACGCGCAGCAATAAAACTTGAAATAAGAAGCTCGAGCGGGAACATCTCCTTAATGACTGCTCCGCGCTCCTCTGCACAATTTACGCGAGATCCTCAAGAGATTTTAAGCCGGGCGGGCGATCCCAAAAGTGCAGATGCCCCGTCTCGCCTCTCCCCGGAACGCACCCCCCCCGCGCTTTTATGGTCGCCAATCTCCAGATTTGCCAGTTCCTCTTTTTCTCACTCCACCCCGCCTTTTTCCCATTGCACCACCTCACTCGCTGCGTTTCGCTCGTTGCGTTTCGCTCGCTGCGTCTCGCTCGCCCCGCCTCGCTCGCCCCGCCTCGCTCGCCCCGCCTCGCTCGCCCCCGCCTCGCTCGCCCCGCCTCGCTCGCGCCGCCTCGCTCGCCCCGCCTCGCTCGCCCCGCCTCGCTCGCCCCGCCTCGCCCCCCCCCGCCTCGCACGCCCCGCCTCGCTCGCGCCGCCTCGCTCGCCCCGCCTCGCTCGCCCCGCCTCGCTCGCCCCGCCTCGCTCGCCCCGCCTCGCTCGCCCCGCCGCGCTCGCTCCGCCTCGCACGCCCCGCCTCGCTCGCGCCGCCTCGCTCGCGCCGCCTCGCTTGCAACGCTCCACTTTGCTCGCCCGCGTTCGCACACCGCGCTGTATTTCCGTCTTTCCAGCTCGAGCCAATTCCACTCTTCCCAGCTCTGCACCACTTCGCTCAGCTTACGTCGCAATGGCTGCATTGAAACCACACTCAGCGCTACAGCATTAGTGCTGAGATCGTAACGACTCTGGCTGGGTGGTTGTGGGTTCGAGTTCCGACAATGGCGGATTTTTGTTGCTAGCTAGGAGCAAGGTTCTGTCGCTGTCTGGAGGTGCATTCTAGCGACAGGATCCTGTGACCGGCATTTTCCGTGTTTTTTTTCGATGTATACCAGGCGTATCCCAACAAATAGACTACGTGCCACGCGCTATATTTCCTTCCTGTTCCTTGTCCTATGGTCTTCCATAGTACACCTAAACTTTTATGAACTACCGACAGCCACTGTGTACCAATCGGCTGCTCGGTTTCCATTCTTTCTTCGATCAACACAAGCTGAATGCCGAAGCAATACATTAAGAAACGCGCCACGGACCGCGCACACATTTTCCCTCATTATTGTCCCCTATCTTTGTCCCCTCTTTCTTTCCTCATCCTTGTCTCCTATCTTCTTTGTTCCCTCTTTCTTTCCTCTATCTTCGTCCCCTCTTTCTTTCCTCATCCTTGTCTCCTATCTTCTTTGTGCCCTCTTTCTTTCCTCACACTTGCCCCCTATCTTCTTTGTCCCCTTGTTCTTTCCTCATTATTGTCCCATATCTTCTAGATCCCTTATTTCTTTCCTCATCCCTGTCTCCTATCTTATTTGTGCCCTCTTTCTTTCCTCATCCTTGTCCCCTACCCTTTCTTTACACAATCACTCACTCACCCCCTCCACATACATACATACATGCACTACATTTCCACACATATTGGCAGTCTATTCGCAAACTGAGAGCTTGCTCCAGCTGGTGCTGTGGCCCACTAGGGAGTAAATGCCCCTGTGTACCGATATGTGGGTCGATGCCGGATTTCACCATCCAGCGAGTGGAGGAGAGGGGAATCTCGCCAGCTCTCAGGATAAAAAACATTCACCTAACAAATGGAACCAACACAGTTATTCATCCTCTCGTCTCCCCGCTCGCACACGCCGCTCCTCCCTCCTGGCCTGCATCGCGTCCACGTGCTCCGCAGCACTGCGCTTTCGCCGCCCCCGAGCGCGCGACCCGACCCGACCCCGCTTTCGCGCTCCTCCGAGTATCAAAGGTCAAGGGGCGCGCGAACCCTGGCGCTGTTCCTCTCGCGCCATTGGCTCCGGAGGACGCCCGCTCGCCCGCCTCGCCCCAATGCAAACACATCGCCTCCTCGCGTTCGTCTCCGCCCCCTCGCCCTCTCCGCGCTCTCCCAGGACCCGCCCCGCCACCAATACAACGACGCCCCCGCTCGATTGCTCGCCTAACCATCCCAGTCACGCTTTCCCGATCACCGCCCCGCGTTGTAACACCCCGCTTCCGCCCTCTCGCTCGCCCCCCTGCTGCAATCCCTCTCCACCGCCACTCCCCATTCCCCTGCTCCTAGCCCAGCTCTCCCACTCACCCTCCGCGTATACTCCACCCCTGCCTTCGCCGCCCGTCCCCTCCCTCTCCCCGATCCGCTCCGTTTCCTGCACCTCCCCGCTCCACCCCGCCGTTGGAATTGGATACCTTAAATTACGGAGACAACGAGCACCGGCGGCCGCTTCGCGCGCTCGCCCCGCCCAACCCCTCCCAGCCCCTCCCCACCCTCCCCGCCCCTCCCCGCCTCTCCCGCCCCTCCCGCCCTACCCCGCCTCTCCCGGCCCACCCCGCCCCTCACATCTCCTCCCCACCCCTCCCCGCCCCTCCCCACCTCTCCCCCGCCCTCATCCCAGCCCCCTCCCCGCACCTCCCCTCCCCGCCCCGTCCTCGCCTCTCCCTCCCCTCCCCGCTCCTCACAGACCTTCCCCCCTCCCCTCCCGCCCCGCCGTTGGAATTGGATACCTTAAATTACGGAGACAACGAGCGCCGGCGGCCGCTTAGCGCGCTCGCCCCTCCCTTCCACCCCCCACGCGCTGCCTCGCGTGCCCCAAAGGTGACAGGTCGACGCGTCCGCGGCTAATATGCGGCGTTGGGCTCTGCTCGGAGCGGGATTCGCTGGCAGGTATGCGTTGCCCATTTGCAATTAGCTGCGCCATATGTGCCTCTTCTGCCCTTGCTCAGGTGTGGAAATGCCGTCAGTGCAGAAGTTTGCGGCTGTGTGGTAGTTTGTGGCACTAAGTAAAATACTCTCACGAGTGATGATACTTTGGTGCTTTCCCGAATTTCCATACCAAGGCTATTTTCATTCAAACATTGGTCTGTCATTAATATTAATGCAGTTCTCCCGAAGTGTTTCAAATGTAAAGAATGTGGGTCGAATGAGGATGAGGGGAAGCCCAAGGCCTGCTGTAAAGATAGGGACGAGGACAATACGGAAGATTTCGGTTAATTTGTAGTAGAATCGGAGTCATTATATGTTTCTGTAATAAAGCCACACGTTGATGAGGGATCAACCCATTGCCCGAGCTTAAAAGAAGTAGCGAGGTAATGCTGCAGGAGGAAATACGGCGCTAGATCAGGGCGAATTTTGTATTGCTTTGCTCCAGCATCCGCCAGGACTTCATCAGAGCAAATTATCCGGTCAATCGACTTTTATGATTCACACCAAGGCCTTACATTCAACAATTCATTGAGTGTTTATATGAATTCGTACGAGTAAGCTATCTTCTGTATTCGTGACCAACTGTGCCGACCAGGGCCCGGCAGATGATTCCTGAATATTACAAACCACGACCCTTTGCGAATTCATATCATGTCCCCCTACTGTCTTTCTTCAAGTGCAGTTTTCGGACATTCACTAGTTTTCCATAAATTTTAAAGGACCATGAAGATGTAAAAACAAAATGTCGTCACCATGCCAGGAATTTATGTTCGTTTCCTCCTTTGTTCAAATTGTTTTTAATATGTAATTGTGTGGGAATTACGTAATTATTTAAAAATAATTTTGTTTAGCGTCATATACACACGACAAAACTCATAAGAAATATAATACGAAACGTATATTATTTAACAAAATTCTATTATGGCTCTCTCCAAAATGAACGAATAGATCCACCGCTTGTAAAAAAACCTAACGAAATTGATTTGCGTACGATATTCACGCATGTTATTAAAGGTGAATCTCGCAAGTCGATAAAGTAATAGGTCTCTGCGCAAGTCGATCAAGTGTTAGATCTCTGCGCAAGTCGATCAAGTGTTAGATCTCTGCGCAAGTCGACCAAGTGGTAGATCTCTGCTCAAGTCGATCAAGTGGTGGATCTCTCCGCAAGTCGATCAAATGGTGGATCTCTCCGCAAGTCGATCAAGTGAAGAATCTATGCGCAAGTCGATCAAGTGGAGGACCTCTGGGCTTGTCAATCAAGTGGAGGATTTCTGCGCAAGTCGATCACGTGGTGGATCTATGCGCCAGTCGATCAAGTGGAAGATGTCTGTGCAATTTGTTCAAATGGTAAATAGCTGCGCAAGTCCATCTAGTGGAGGATAGTTCCGCAAGTCGATCAAGTGGAGGATCGCTGCGCAAGTCGATCTAGTGGAGGATCGCTGCGCAAGTCGATCAAGTCGAGGATCGCTGTTCATATCGATGAAACGGAGGATAACTGCGCAAACAATTAAATGGTGAATTGCCTCGCAAGTCGATCATGTGCCGACTCGTCGCAAGACGTTCCAGCATCCAGTGGTGGATCGCTGGGCAAGACGATCAAGTGGAGGATCGCTCCGCAAGTCATTTAACTGGACGATTGCTGCGTTAGTCGATCAAGTAGAGGATCGATGCCCAAGTCGATCAAGTGGAGGATAGCTGCACAAGTCGATGAAGTGGAGGACCGCTGCGCAAGTCGATCATGTGGAATTATCGCTGCGCATGTCGAACAAGTGGAGGATTGCCGCTCAAGTCGATCAAGTTGAGGATTGCCGCTCAAGTCGATCAAGTGGAGGATCGCTGCGCAAGCGATCAAGTGGAGGATCGCGGAGAATATCGATCATGAGGGGGAACACTGTGCAAGTCGATCAAGTGGTGGATCGCATGGTAATACGATCAAGTCTTGGATCGCTGCGCAAGTCCGTCAAGTGGTGGATCCCTGCGCAAGTCCGTCAAGTGGTGGATCGCTGCGCAAGTCCGTCAAGTGGTGGATCGCTGTGCAAGTCGATCAAGTAGAGGATCGCTGCACAAGTCGATCATGTGGAGTATAGCTGCGCAAGTTGATTAAGTGGAGGATCGCTGCGCAAGTCGATCCAGTGGAGGATCGCTGCGCAAGTCGATCCACTGGAGGATCGCTGCGCAAGTCGATCCAGTGGAGGATCGCTGCGCAAGTCGAACAAGTGGAATTATAGCTGCGCAAGTCGAACAAGTGGATGATCGCCGCGCAAGTCGATCAAGTGGAGGATCGCTGCGCAAGTCGAACAAGTGGAGTATAGCTGCGCAAGTCGATCAAATGGAGGATCGCTGCGCAAGTCGATCAAGTGTAGGATCGCTGCGCAAGTCGATCAAGTGTAGGATCGCTGCGCAAGTCGATCCAGTGGAGGATCGCTGCGCAAGTCGATCCAGTGGAGGATCGCTGCGCAAGTCGAACAAGTGGAATTATAGCTGCGCAAGTCGAACAAGTGGATGATCGCCGCGCAAGTCGATCAAGTGGAGGATCGCTGCGCAAGTCGAACAAGTGGAGTATAGCTGCGCAAGTCGATCAAATGGAGGATCGGTGCGCAAGTCGATCAAGTGTAGGATCGCTGCGCAAGTCGATCAAGTGTAGGATCGCTGCGCAAGTCGATCCACTGGAGGATCGCTGCGCAAGTCGATCCACTGGAGGATCGCTGCGCAAGTCGATCCACTGGAGGATCGCTGCGCAAGTCGATCCAGTGGAGGATCGCTGCGCAAGTCGAACAAGTGGAATTATAGCTGCGCAAGTCGAACAAGTGGATGATCGCCGCGCAAGTCGATCAAGTGGAGGATCGCTGCGCAAGTCGAACAAGTGGAGTATAGCTGCGCAAGTCGATCAAATGGAGGATCGGTGCGCAAGTCGATCAAGTGTAGGATCGCTGCGCAAGTCGATCAAGTGTAGGATCGCTGCGCAAGTCGATCCACTGGAGGATCGCTGCGCAAGTCGATCCACTGGAGGATCGCTGCGCAAGTCGATCCACTGGAGGATCGCTGCGCAAGTCGATCCAGTGGAGGATCGCTGCGCAAGTCGATCCAGTGGAGGATCGCTGCGCAAGTCGATCCCGTGGAGGATCGCTGCGCAAGTCGATCAAGTGGAGGATCGCTGCGCAAGTCGATCCAGTGGATGATCGCTGCGCAAGTCGATCAAGTGGAGGATTGCTGCGCAAGTTGATCAAGTGGAGGATCGCTGCGTAATTCGATCCAGTGGAGGATCGCTGCGCAAATCGATCCAGTGGAGGATCGCTGCGCAAGTCGATCCAGTGGATGATCGCTGCGCAAGTCGATCAAGTGGAGGATTGCTGCGCAAGTTGATCAAGTGGAGGATCGCTGCGTAATTCGATCCAGTGGAGGATCGCTGCGCAAATCGATCCAGTGGAGGATCGCTGCGCAAGTCGATCCAGTGGAGGATCGCCGCGCAAGTCGATCAAGTGGAGGATCGCTGCGCAAATAGATCAAGTGGAGGATCGCTGCGCAAATCGATCCAGTGGAGGATCGCTGCGCAAGTCGATCAAGTGGAGGAACGCTGCGCTAGTCGATCAAGTGGAGCATCGCTGCGCTAGTCGATCAAGTGGAGGATCGCTGCGCAAGTCGATCAAGTGGAGGATCGCTGCGCAAGTCGATCAAGTGGTGGATCGCTGCGCATATCGATCATGAGGAGGATCACTGCGCAAGTCGATCAAGTGGTGGTTCGCATGGTAATACGATCAAGTGGTGGATCGCTGCGCAAGTCGATCAAGTGGTGGTTCGCATGGTAATACGATCAAGTGGTGGATCGCTGCGCAAGTCCGTCAGGTGCTGGATCGCTGCGCAAGTCCGTCAAGTGGTGGATCGCTGCGCACGTCGATCAAGTGTATGATCGCTGCGCACGTCGATAAAGTGTAGGATCGCTGCGCAAGTAGATCAATTGTAGGATCGCTGCACAAGTCGATGATGTTGTGGATCGCTGTGCAAGTGGTGTATCGTTGTGCAAGTCCATGAAAAGGGGTGAACTCCTAGCAGCCATCCTGATATATGTATGTCTGTACTTGGCGCGTCAGCTCGTGAACGTGCATATGTGGTTAGCACGTAGACATCCCTATGCCGTATGCCGGACTCCTCAACCTGAGGAGTGAATTTTCTCATCATCACCGAGCAACATATACAGCAGACCTGCACAACGCCTGCTCCCGCGAGCATTCTGCACTTGCGAGCCGATCGTCTGCCCGTGGCAGCGCCGAAAGTGCAAGTAGTGGGGAGTAGGAAGCTTTGCGGGGAGGGGAGAAGTCTGACGTAGCACGACGTGGCGCGTAGATTGAATGCCTGGGCGTCTAATAATGATCCATGCTTCAAAATTAAATGCCCATTTGTTTAAATGGATTATGTCTAGTATTTCAAGTTACCAGGGTCATAATCCAGTGTTTACGTTGTGTGCACTACTGTATATCCACCTGTGTATCCACCACTGTATGTATTTTCATTTTCTTTTTTTTTAAGAAAATAACATGCTCATTGTGACTCTTAAGCGTTATTTTAAAGCAATAGTTTTAAAATATATGCTTATATATAAGAAAAAAATATTATTTAATTCTATCTAACACAAAATTGCAATTTAATAATTGATTGTTCACCAGGAATGTTATAATCTCCAAATCATAGAAAAATGAATAAAATCATGAGAGTAATCTCTCACATCAAGATTGACATAAAAATAGAATATGTGGGAAATCCAAGAAGGGTAATGTATAATAGCACATTTGTGACCATTTTTACCCAATATGAAACTGAATAACAGAGATCAACGAGCAAACTTCTGTAACGATATGTTACGGACAATCATAAGATAATCATGGGTATTGGGGTATTTCGACACTAGGGCTTTATATTTTTATACGATCTCGTAAACGACTCTACACTCTTGTCAGAAATTAGAACAGAAAATAATCATGATTTTTTTAAGAACAATATGTTTTTGCTTTGAGGGAACCGTCTTATTCAATTAAACATAGTTAATAAAAAAGAGTTTATTGCTGTCATCATCAAACAAAAACAAATCAGTATCAAAATTTTGTGTTTAGAACAACTCTAAATTTGTGATTACATCGTAGCAAAGCGAATTACATTATAAGCCCTACAAGCAATTATAATACTGGTGTCGAAATCTAATATGTTTAATTCGTTGTAGTTTCATACTTTGGCCGGTCATATACCGAGAACAAACATTTGCAATATAATACAAAAGACAATATTACTTGAACAGTATACGACCGTCATGTTCTTGCCGATTGCTCTTTAAATTTACGCGCTATCTTTCGAAATGCGCATTCTGATTGGTGGTCCCCACTCCTAGATTAGGTCTCATCCCCACCCTTCATCGATTTTCTCATTTGCACCCGAGTTGCCCGCACGCAGCTCATGAGGACAGTGAAAGTGCAAAATGCTGTGCAGGTGTGATATACAGTGACATAGCGCACATTGTAGTCTTGCTTCGATCGGTAATCAAACCCGGGGCCGTCTAGTGTGAAGCGAGCACGCTGATCAAGAGCCCCCAGGCGACTATAAATTGAAAGCTATGAGTTGGTGCATCCGTTAACTAGTCGCCCGTATTTTTTAACTGTTATAATTTACTCAAGAATAATGATTAGTTTTAAAACATGTTAGATACCCGTACAACATTGTTTAAACTAGTTTAAAACAGGTTTTTTGACTTTTCTATTAATTAACCCAATAATTTTCTTAGAAAGATTCGCACAAAACTTCCTTAATATCTATAAATTCATTTATTACAAAAATAACCTACGGGATCTGTGAGAGTCGCCCTATTTATTCCTGTGTTTGAATTTCATCTCTATGCGACAATTCACGACAAGAGCTAAAATATGTATCATCCATAGGTAATTGGTTCGAGGTTTGTGTTTCTTATAATTTCAAAAGTCGAATTAAATAAATATATCAGATGGATTTTTTCAGAGATTCATGGAAACACTCATTTAATTTGACATTTGAAATTGTTCTACATTGAAATTTAATAAGTTTCCCAGACTGATATGTTCATTGAAATTAGAACTGAATACATTTCAATATCAGAGAGAGATAAACAGATTTCTCAATTCTGGTGAAATGCAGAGAATGCATTCCAAATTCTCCATCAACTCTGACCTATCGCCTAAACTTCATTCCAATTTTAGTAATCAGACCTCTAAACATGGAAGACTGGCTTTTATTTCAGAATTCGAGCATTTAATGGGTACGTATTTAGGGTAGACGTCGATCTCGATTTTCTGGAATCATATTAACTCGCATGCTGATGCCTTTTCGGGTAACAAAATGAATCCAGTTTAAAATTATATAAAATCATAGTTCTGACACACAACGAGTTCTCTCATAATTCTTTCGCACGTACTATAGGTCGAGAGGTCGAAAAGTTCTCAACCTGACCTATTTCACGCACGCACAGAAAATTGTGAATGTAACCGATTTGAGACTTAAGGTTTCAGACACTAACGTCATCTTTGGCGTTCTTCACCGCACCTTACCGCTTACTAGTCACAGAAGCAAACACGACCTGTTCGCACAATGTCGATTAAGAAGTATCGTGCGGTTACTACTTAAGTTAAGTTTGGTTAAGTTAATGCCTTATTTTACGTGGCGAGACTTGGGCTATCAGGCCCGCTGTTCCGTCTGACCACGCAAATTTCACTACGCTCCTTTCACCACCTAGCGGAGAAAGAAGGTATTATTTCGAGCGACGAAACCGGCGATTTGAATTTAGTTCTGAGGCTTCACTTAGGCTTGAGGATCTTTTACATGCAGTAAATCTACCACATTCTCCCTTAAAAATCTACGGCTTCGATCGGGTTTGAACCCGCAATCTTGGATACAACAATCCGATACGCTGACCATACCATCCGAATCCGCGAACTACTATTCCACTCATGAAATAAAGACCGATGTGTTTAATAATGCTTACGGTATTAACAAATCAGAGCAATGTTACATAAAAAATTATCAGTTTTCTTTATCGATTTTAATTGTTACCTCCTCCTTAATCCCCAACCATAAGCTGCGATTCATCTACCGTTACCGATACATCTGCTGAATATATTGATCCCTACGTCTCTGAAACATAGGGCAAACTTTTCCATTCTCTCATTCAAACAGTTGTTAACTAAAAGAAATGGTGAAAAGGTTTGGTGCGAGTTAAAGAAAGAAATAGACAATATTATTCGACTAGCTACCCCAGAGAATTCAGATAAAAGAATAAAATGTGT
This sequence comes from Acheta domesticus, assembly GCA_031308135.1. Classification (NCBI taxonomy): domain Eukaryota; kingdom Metazoa; phylum Arthropoda; class Insecta; order Orthoptera; family Gryllidae; genus Acheta; species Acheta domesticus. Next base: position 13,997,197 of record JAHLJT010000631.1, on the reverse strand, counting down.
TGGAAGCAGTTTGAAAATGTTTGTAAGGAACGAAGGTATGTATTAGGAAATTACACACCAATTCAAGAAATTTCGAACATTTTGAAGGAAAGAAATAAAATAAACTCATATATTTCATATTATCGTTACGTGCATTTCCTATTTATTCATATATTTACTGTATTAATACTTTCGTGTAGAGTATAAACAAGCTAGTTATAAACATTATGTGTAACGTTGCGGTCTTGTGTAAGTAAATAGAGAATGGAGGTTGATGCTAGCAATTGAAATCATAGAAAATATGTCAACATACATTTTCTAACTTACATAACGAGTATTAAATTAACCGGCTTCTTAACTTCAAATTTCATTCTAAAATAGTCCTACACTCGGGGGGGGGGTACACTCTATCATCGTGGATGCAACGGTAGTGGCGGCGCGCGCCGGTAAGCTGCAGGAGAGATACGAGGAAAAGAAGAGTCAATACAGTGCCTCCCGCGCAGCTCTCCTCAGCGCCGGCTACGCCTCCGCCGAAATGATACCGCTGGTGGTGGTTGCCCTGGGCGAATTGTACCCCGGAAGCGACGCTCCGCTCCTAAAGGTCTCGAATGGCTATCAGCTGAAAAAACTAAGACAGCACATCATAGCTTAAGCCATCACCAGGAGCGCGGCGTGCTACTTCGCCCACACGGCCTGGCCGTGTGGGCGAAGTAGCACGCCTCGCCCCGCGCGAGTACAGAGAGATTATTGGCAAGATCTGTGCCCCCCGACCTCACCGCACCAACAGCAGCAGCAGCAGTACCGGAGCAGCACTCGCACCACAGGCGCCACACTCGTCCCTCACGGAGCAGAACCCTGCAGATCCAAATTAAATGCCTCCCTTTTTTTTAAAGTTTTAAACTTTTTCTTTAGCTATTAACTCTTTTTTCTCTCTGTTCTTGAACCTTTAACTTTTTGTTAACTTTTTTAAATTCCACTCGTTCTTTGGAAACTCTCAGATAAATCGCCTCGTTGTTTTGCGACTCGGAGATTTATTGACAACTTACAAAGCACTTGTAGTCCCGCTGGTGGGAGATACTTGATTGGGGGAAAACCCCGCTAGCCGACAGTAGGTCGACACCAGATCTCGCCATCCAGCGGGGAAAAGTTCATCGCCACCTCCCGAGTAAAATACGCACTATACTTACGGGACTAATGACCTGAGCAGTTGACGCGCCCGGAAACACGAATCAATCAATCAATCGAAGAGGAAGCACTTCGGCTACGAGGTTGAAATTTAAAGAAATTGTTGCAAGTCTGACAATTCAAGTCCGTTGACTCGAAAACAACTGCTCTTCGCATTCATCATGAACACTTCGTTATTATAAATGTTAGTAGTCATTGGAAGCCTCAAAATATTTTATCGGTAATTACCATGTATCTATCTCGTCCGTTCAGATTTCTTCTATAATGTGGACAAAATCTCATTTGAAAATATATCAAGTTCCGTGACATTCTAGACATTTAGTTATTTCCTAATACTTTTTTAAATATTTCGCTATCTCGAAGAGACTTGTCGAATCTATCTCTCTTAGAACCTTTCTTAATTCTTCCTTAATGTATAAAATAGTATTCAAAAACACAAGAAGCAGAGTGGCAATGAGTTTGACGTTTAACTTTCTCTTAAAGCTTATCAAATCCGCCATCAGACAAGCGGTTGAAAATCATTTACTATCGGGGTGGGCGTACCAGGGCCGACATCGCACTTCTGCAATTTGTCGCGCGAGCGGCCTCGTTTTCGATTTCCGCTGACGAGCCGTCGGCAGCCCCCCTTCCGCTCCCCCTTCCCCACCTCCTTCCCCTTCCCTCCCCTTCCCCCTTTTTCCTCCCCCGTCTCTTCCACCTTTCCCTCCCCCTCCCCCTTCCGCTCCCCCTTCCCCACCTCCTTCCCCTTTCCCTCCCCTTCTCCCTTTTCCTCCCCCTTCCCTCCCCCTCCACTTTCCCCTTCCCCTCCCCTTCCCCCCTTCCCCTCCCCCTTCCTCTCCCCCTTCCCCTCTCTCCCGCTTCAACCCTCGTCCCACCGCTCGCTCTTGCTCCTGACCGACCTCAGTCGATGGGACGCGGTAGAGAGGGAGAAAGCGAAAATGAGGCTTCGCTCTTAACGATGTTGCCCGGCGCTGTCATTGCGGCCTTTATTGCGCTTGAAATTCATGGAATTTTTTTGGAATTCAGCTGATTCTTATATGTGTCAGTGTCGCGTTTGCTGCCTTGGCAATGCTGATTATAAATAGGTGCGGTCGCTGAAGATGAATTCGAAAGCAGTACTCCATGGAACCTCTTTTTTTTCGCTGAAATCAACTCTTCGTATAGTCAGCCGCCATATTAGGCAGAAATCAATGTACCGAACTTGATTTAATTAAATTAAACAGAAGTTTTCATACTAATTAATATTATAATTATCAATATAAAAAGACTAGAATGAAATTTTATAAAGTAATGGCAGCACCAGTATTAACATACGGAAGTGAATCGTGAAGTCTAACAGGAAAAGACCAACAACGAATACAAACAGCAGAGATGGCATTTCTAAGGAGAGTGAAAGGTTGCTCGATATTAGATCAAATAAGAAATGAAGAGATTAGATCTAATATGAATATATATCCCATGAATGACCGAATTAAAGAAAATAAACAACGCTGGATATAATATATAAATAGAATGGATAACACAAGTATACCAAAATCAATATTATCTTATAAACCTGTAGGAAGACGAGAGATAGGAAGAGATGATCCTAGGAAGAGGTGGTTGTAGTGAAGACGGAACGGAAAAGTCTAATTCCTGATAGTGAAGGAGAAGTAGAAGAAGAATTATCATTACATAACGCTGACGCGTGAGTTTCTTTTGCGCTTATTCATTCTGCACAACTCAAATAGTTTGACTAAGCCACGAACACACGTGTTACAAGGTCCGCCATCACATCGAAATTACATCTTCGCTTGGTATGTAACTTCACTTACCACACTCTTTTGAATTAACACGTATTATGTAATGTAAATTTACACTTTTCTGAGACGAGTACATCTGATTTCTCCTGTGAATATGGTTGCATATACAGCCAAATATGCTTATTTTCTAAAGAAAAATCTCCAAAAGCTGCAGTTTTCAAAATATTATGATTAAAAATGATATAATTATATATCACTTACTATACAGCTAATATTTATATATTTTAAAATCATTTATTTTGGAAAGATATTCATTCTTAATGCGACATTGTACAGAGAAAGTTCAGAGTGGGAATCTCCGTGCCAAAGGTTTAAATGGGCCTAGGCGTGTTGAAGCCTCTTTTCCTTTTAAAAGTAGCGCCCCTTAATAGAGAGGGTGGTGAGGTTGTCGTTCCTTCAAGGGCTACTAGCATACCACCGGCCACCAAATTCATAATGAGCTTTCACAAAACACAATCCTGTATAAAAAATTAGTTTCCTTTGTGATAATGTCATATTTTTTCCCAAAAATGTAGAAAATGCGAAAAATGTCTACTTTGCAACTCTGGGACCGTTCACTTTAGAAAGATTATGCTCATGACCAGTTTTGTTTGCAATTTAATGTAAATTATTTTTGAATATGACATGTATTGCGCTAAACCTCATAGTTTTCGAAATATTTAAGAAACACTGATAAAAACTGCTAATTTACCAAATTCTGCCCCCTTTCCCCAAACCCGACGGTCAAAATGGTGTTACTTTGTGCCAAGCAATATGTGGATTGTATTGAACAATTTGGAGTTAGAGCGAAACTTTTACTTTGGATGTCGGGGTTTTGGTCTAATTGCGTACTAATGTGAAATATGTGAATTATAAATGAAAAATACCAAAAATTAATTATAAATGTGAAATTTCTGCATTAATCATTATGTTGAATAAACGTCTTATCAATATATATTTGTTTCATTACAATCTCAGTAGTTAGGGTAAATTATAAAAGCCATCCTAGATTACGGTGCGGCCCGCGTCCTAACTAGAATTTGATATGTGGTCCATAAGCCCTTCTAAGTTAAAACAATCTTGAAGCTCCCAGATGGCTTGTGTGGTAGAGTAAATCATGTAAGTGTAAGTTCGTTTGCGTGAAGAGAGGGCGACGAGGATGATGAAGGAAAGATCACGATCGGCCCGCAGCCCCTTTGATAGGACACTGCATCGGCTTTCGCTTGGTAATAAACGAAAATTCCCAGGAGAACTACCAATCAGAGCAGCCGGCCGCATGAATTCTTCTCCGGACTGTGATGGACTTCAACCTATCTAGCTGATGGCGAAAATCCTTCACTATTGGGACTCGAAATGCAAGACGGTCAACGAGGCGGAGAAGTAACTGTGTTTTCGCTAAGCTGTCCAAACTGGTGCCATCAAAATTACTTTTAAAATTGTTTTACGTCTTTTGTCTTCAGCGCAAAGGAAATCTCCGTGATACATTCTCCAAAGTTGGCAGATATAGGAACAATACATACGGAATAAATCATTATTCACGTTATTTTTTTTATGCAAATCCTTTGTCTCATGTAAATGCCGCTTATATGCTCTAACACAATTTCCTCGCAATAACCTTGGTTGAAGGTACAACAAATGGAATCACTATCAGGGAGGTAACAAACAGTTACCCCCTTCACAATTTTCTGATGCAAAGTTGCTCGGCCAATCAACTGAAGAGCCTCACGGCTGAACGTTGTACCATCTTTAAATGTAAAATAAAAAAAGAAAAAATGCCGCTTATCAATGCCATTCCGTAACTGGAAAAAACTAACTAAGGAGGTGCCAACTGTGGATCCCCGAGAGAATTATAATAACATTGAAAGAAAATTTCAGATTTTCAAAAAATATTGCTTAACGTATTTACGATCATTTTGTGGAAGTTTGTTTTATGTATTTTCAATCTTTGAGATATTGCAATATCTTGAGTTGTCTGGATAGCAAGATATTGAGACCTGTATGCAGTCAATGAGATGTTAAGTGATATTTACTTACTTTTCGGGGTCTACATTTAAGCCAACTCATTACTGATGAAAGTAATTACGTCGAATTTGTAATAGTGAGAAGGTAGAAACGTTGCGGTACGTTTTACCAAATTTCACCAATTTATTACCAAATCCCAATTTTACGTAGTATCTGCGGAACGTTTAAAAGTTGTACTTCGAAAAGCAGGGAATTGTGACTTCACCTTGCAGGGAACTTGACGTATTCACTTGCGGCACCTTGGACTTATTCACTGCGCATTCAGATATATTGAGCGTACTTGTGGTCCTTTTCCCGAAGACATAGTGGGTGTCGTTCTGGTTTTGAAAACTAGTTTTACATTCACTACGAGCCTCCGAAAACACAACTGCTCCCTAAATCAATGGACACAAAAATTAAATTGCAACGATTTTACGAGCAGGCTTCAAGAGGACGTCGGGGTTCTGCATAAACACGGTTTCTAGTTGTTTCATAAATATTCGATAACCGTCAAATGACGAAACTACCACTGAAATTTAAGAAATGTTCTAATAATAAATGTTAAGATTAAATAAATGTATTTAACCTGAAATTGAGTGTAACCTGGTGGCAATGCTGTACATAAATAAAGTAATGTCATTTCATGGAAATAATATAATAATGATATAATAATAATAATAATAATAATAATAATATAAAAACTGATGATTCATAAAACATTAAACTACATGAAGAAAAAGAAAATATCATCTATAATCTAAAACTGCACTGAATGTAAAATTAAGACTGCGCTGCACTGACCTTCACTTTACTGCACTTCACTTCACTACAACACTGAAAACATTTCCTTCATTATTTCTCTGCTCTACACTGCACGACACCTCACTTCACTATATAACCTTACAGTATTAGTTAACGCCCTCATAAACTTAGATATACCCTAGATTATTTTCCTAAACTGTTGAACGCTTCGAGGAAAAGATTCAAAGATTTTTATAGGCAGTGTATTACAATCCAATAGTTCGATTTGTGAAAGAGAATTTCCCGAATTCTAAATAAAGTTCTAATATTCCAAATAATAAAATAATAACTCCTGACCGAAACAAAAATACAGCAAAATAACCTCGCTGGAGACCCCGGTTACTCTCATACCTCCGTTGGTACGCGATATTTAAACAAACCAACTACTGCAGCGGTCCCTAACCTTTTTGCACTTAAGTGCACATACTATAATGCTAATGAGGCGGCGGGCACCATTAATGTTTTCAAGATATATTTATAGTTGGACACTGGCAATAATACACAAACTGTACAAAACCAATGTTTAATTTACAATATAAAAAATACAATTTAAAATATACAATTAAAGTTAAAATATACAATTTAAACATGAAAATCGTTGCTTATATTTTTATGTAAAATAAGTTGGCAATATGTGTTAACATTGATGACGCAACGATCGTTAGTGAATCTCTTACTTCCCACATGTTTACATAAACGAACATGGGTCTTTGCTGCTAAAACAAACGTTTAACCAAAAATCAAATACTTCTCCAAAAAGTGAAAACCTGTACAATCGCACAGCGCCGCGGGGGCTTTTATGAGCAGCGGACACAGCTAAAACGGTTCGCAGGCGCCAATGTGCCCGCGGGCGTAGGGTTGGGGACCCCTGAACTACCGGTTCTTCCAAAACCACTTCCCAGTTTTCATCAGCCCCAGTCGTAACTCAGCAAATGGAAGTTCCGCCGGCGTTGGCAGCCGGGGTCTGCTGGCGACGAGCCCGAGCGGAGAAATACGCTCCGGCGCCGCCAGGAGCAAAAGCCAGAACGACGTCGGGGAGCGCGGCCTCACCTGCGCCTCCGAAATTGAATACATATCTCAGAGCGCACGCGGCGGCTGAGCGGGGCAGGCCAGGCCCTCCGCGCGCGAATCGAAACACAAAGTGGCTGCACCGCCTTCCGGCGTCGACGGCAGAGCCACGCTGTGGCGCCCGCGGGCGCAATTGCGATGAGCCGACGCGCAAGAAGGCGGGGCACGCTGCTTCGTGTGGAACAGGCCTGGAGAAGCAGACGATGCACGGTGTTTCGTGTGGAGCAGGCGTAAAGAAAGAGACGCCGCCTAGTGCTTCATGTGGAACAGGCCTAAAAAGCACACGTCGCTTCATGTGGAACAGCCCTGAAAAACAGACGATCTACAGTACTTTATATGGAACAGGCCTGAAAAAAAGACGATGCACAGTGCTTCATGTGGAACTGGCCTAAAAAACAGACGCCGCCCAGTGCCTCATGATCCCCCGCGTGGGAGATCGTGTTCACCAGGACACGATCTCTAGTGAAGAGTTGTAGACGCTCACCCGAACCCTTAGTTTCATGGCGGCACTCACGTCATTAGTTTTAAGGTGGAGGCAGTGAATAGCCAATGCTAAGCTCCTGGTTGCCGGGCTCTGTCCTCGTTCATGCGATGCTCACGTCGTTAGCCTAAAGGTGTAGGCTGTGGGGAGACAGGATGGGGGCCCCGAGCCGCCCAAACCTTGGTGAGCCCCTGTTGGGCTCTCGAATTGCTCGTGGCAGTGTGCTGTGTACGCGCCGATCATTCAAACGGCGCTGCCAGAAAACCTCTAAACTCCATCAAGAGGGTGCAGCACGGACCCGCTGCGCACTGACCCGTAGCCAAGAAATCATTTCTCATTGGCCCACCGGGGTATAAAACCCGGTGGACAACGGGTAAGCGTCGAGTCAGCTACCAGCCAGCTACGAGGCAGCCAGGAGTCAACCACGAATCTGCGAGCAGTCAACAGAGAGCCGCTCACGCAACCGCCAGCACGAAGCCTGCAGACTGTGTCCACCGACACGTCACGCCGAGGCAACGTCACTCCACGACGCCACTACCTCGCCGCACCAGGCGCCGGTCCCGCCGCCGCCACAACGCTCTGCCAGCGACACGACCACGCCCCGGCCTCGCCACTGCCGAGCGGACGGCACCGCTGCCGTCGCCACGTTCGGCTAGCGACGCTACACCCCAGCATCGCCCCGGTGGTGCTACGGCCTCACCGCTGTCGCGGCCCCTACTTGGCCCCTTGCGCTCCAGCCTCTCGGCACCTGGGCGACGGCTCCGCCGCCGCCACTACTCTAAGCCGGCGACGCTCACGCGCGCCGCGGCCGTTGTCACGGCCCCCAACTGCCACGAGCCAAGATAGCTCGCTGGCTTCGTACCCTCCTCTCCGAGGAGTGACGCTCCGCCGCTTACGCGGCAGAAAAAACCTGCGACCCGCAGCCAGCAAAGACATCGTCTCCTGCCACTCAACACGCCCTCCACCGTAGATACTGAGCCTCCGGCTTAACCGGTTCGCCTTCCGGCGACCATATTGTACTTCTATGTTGTGTAAAATAAATGTTGTAAGAAAACGAGTTCTTCTTCTGATTGCAAAGACACAACACAGTGACCCGATACTTTCGGCAAAGAGGAGGGACTTGTTCCCGGCGCAAGTGAGTGGCGCTCCGGTACTAGCCCGTAGAGCTAGGAGATCTTGGCTGGCAGGGCGGCCCGACCCAGGCATTGTATGGCGAGGTTACTGTGAAGGTCAGCTGCGTTCAGGTGGGATCCACATACCAGCCCAAGGGCGTACGTCTGCAGGGGATGCAGATAGATGCTAGCGCCTAGGTACCCACTCCGAGGTGAACTCCCCCTGGTAAAAATTCAAGTGTGAGGTAGGCGCACGGCAGACAAACTAGTGCTTCATGTGGAACAAGCGTGCAAAAACAGATGATGCGCAGTGCTTTATGTTCCTCGCAGGGGTGAACCGACGGCCGACGGGTCTGAGGTTCCTATATGGAAACGTCCACTTGGACGCTAGTTTCTCGGCGGCACTCACGTCGTTAGCTCCAGAATGGATGCAGCGAGAAGGTGGTGCTAAGCTCCGCGTTCTCTGGTTTGTCCGCTGACTCACCAGTTGAGCCCACACTGCACTTTCTGCAGGATTTGGTACGGGACTTGTTCCTAAACCCAAGTATAGAAGTCTGGCAAGGATCACGAATCTCCCAACAGGTTGCTCTAGATTCCAGCGATATTCATGTCGATAGCTTCAAGGCGGATGCAGTGTGAAGACGTTTTGGCAGCTCCGAGACACCCGGGTTTCGGTCTGAGCGATCCCCGGTTGGGTACTTGGCTTCGTCGTGTCAGTGACCGACACTCATGGGTAATTGAGAAGGGGTTCGCCCGGCACAATGTAATTGGCGTTTACTTTGACTCTGAGGAATTCCCGAATAGCTAGTAGCTATGATATAATTATAAACTAATAATAATAATTATTATAATAATAAATTATAATAAATAATAATAATAAAATAATCTCTTATGTCTTTATTTCTGGCGAGGCTCAGGCCATAAGGCCTGCTCTTCCTCCTAACCACTTAAATATTTATCTTTACAATATTTACAATTGAGGAGTTCGGGTGGAAACTATGATAGTTGACATTTCACGTTAATTACAAAAGTGCAATGATCGTATTAGCTAACGGAAATGTGCTGCACACAACTAATGATACATAAAGTATGAATATATTTCCATTGATAATTTTTGGACTCTAAAACTAACATGATATAAAGAGAGCCCATGTTTCTTATTTTCAAGAAGTATGTGTAATGTTAATAATTTTTCTTTCGAAAAATGTCGTAAATTATTCCCTAGACCCGAATGCCTCAATTGTTGACAAAGTATGGCAGGGTGTCCCCATCCAGGCTGAAGTGGGGAGGCGCTCCGGTGGAGCGCTGCGTTCCAGCTTATCCGCATGCCAGCTCGAAGGCGTGCTTCCACACCCGCGGGGGATGTGGGTTAACGCTTTGACTGCCATGTGCATCACATGTGCTCCACAGTGGAGTTTTGTGACTGGCTGCTTGCATCATATACTATCACGTCCAGAGCTGTGGATTGTTTGTGAATCGTACAATCACGGCTCCATTGAAATCAAGTGTAGTTAGTATTCAATTAGTATTCTGTTGGCCAAGTGTAAAAGATTTGTGTCTTTGGCTATTGGTTGGCTCCCTTGAGTCGCTGGAAATAATAATTTTTTGAGCACCTACGCCCAGGGCCTGGACACATAATTGGAAAGTGGTCTTGGACTGATACAAAAGTTCACGAAATACCCCCTGGCAGTCAAAGTGTTAAGAGACAAAGAGTTAGGTGCCTGCCCGGGGCAGATAAGTCCACTTAGTAAGACAAGAGCGTGTGGGAAGTAACCCTCCAGGGTGTATAGAGTGTTTCATATAGAACTGACCTCATCACAGCGGACACACATTTCTCATCATGTGGGACAAACCTCCCTAAAGACGACGATTCACAGTGCTTCATGTAGAACAGATCTCCCTACCGCAACAATTTCTCTTTACTTAGAACAGGCCTCCTTAGAGAAGACGACGCACAGTGTTTTAGGTAAAAGACTTACCCAAAACGGACGCTGCACAGTTCTTCGTTTAAAACAGGTCTCCTCGCAGCTAACAATATAATTTAATCGTTTAGAACAAGCTTCACTAGAGCAGACGATGCAAAGAAAACGATGCACGGCCTCCTCAAAGATAACGTACGCCGGTCCCGTGGCCGAAATCGTGAAGGCAGTAGTGCCGTAGTGGTCTTGGACCGTGGGGTCGCGGGTTCGAGTCCCGCCTCGGGTATGGTTGATGTGTTAATTCTTTCACCCCCTGTCATTACCATATCGTTTCATCCTCATACCATAACGTTAAATCCAACAGTGGTAGCTAATGACCGAGTAGTTGATGCGACCTTAAATAACAAAAAAGGTGACGTGTATAATACAGAACATGCCTGCGCAAGCAAACGACGCACAGTGCTTCACGTAGTTCAGGCGAGTCCAAAACAATAGCTCTAGCTGTCGAATACCAATGTAGGTTTCAGAGACAAACTCGAACGTATTATTTTTCTCTATTTTTTTAAGATACGGATTAGTTACTTAATCATCGTTTACTTATTTGATAATTACGAGGCTTGGGGCATAAGTCATGGCAGTTATTTTTGTGAGAATACGAGTACAGTTGGAAAATGTAAAATATACACATGAAAGAGCAGGGTATGAACTAAGTTCATGGACATTTACCGACTAACCAAAATTTTCGTTCTCATATTTATTAAAGAATTTGAAATGACAGTACTGGTTTCATGGTCTAAAGCATTTTAGCATACACGAGTTCGCAACATTCCAAAAGCATTACATACCCGTTCTAAAGGCCCAATTCGGCAGATGCTCGATTACCGCACATGCTACGCCTGTCCGCACACTCACAGATCGCCACGTGCGTTGCTGGTCACTGGTAGCTAAGCATCCTCGCAGAAATCCTTGTGATCATCTCGCGAATGTCCGGTATGGAAGGGTATTATTCCCAAGAACTTCCACCAATTCCCTGTGACTTTCTGGAGCATTTCTACTATAGAGAACGGCTGTCTTGAAGAACGAACGCTGCTCGAAACACGTTACATTCATCTCGTACAGCGGTAGTTGGACAATCGATTTCACGTTGCTTTCTGTACTAATAGACACTCACAGAGAGCTCTGTGAATGTGAATACACCTTAATGCAGCATTTCTCTCACGATACAAATAAAACTGTGCGCTTCGATAACATTTATTTTAGAAAAAAATAGTTGCCATGACTTCTGCCCCAACTTTCGTAGAATATCTTTTCTTGTCTCCTGTCATTTTATTTGTTATTAGTCTTTTCTTTAAGATTGTTTTAAGCATTTTCTATTTTTTTAAACATTTACACTTTAACTTGTATTTTCAAATTTCAATTCTTCGGAATAATCATATTCATCGACTCCCAAATTAGTATATTGGTACCGGGAGAGATGGCTCAGTGCATCAACGTGATGACACTGTAGTCCCTCTGACCGGGAGGTCCTAGGTTCAAGTCCCGACGGCGGCAGGATTTTCGACACGAGCTTGTCAGCTAGGTCGAATTCAGTTGCTGTCTGGAGGAGCGGCCGGCTGCTCTGATCGGTTGTTTTCCGTGGGTTCTCCGATCAACACCAGGCGAATGCCGGAGCAGTACCCTAACAAACGGGCCACACACACACACACACACACACACACTAACATGCACTACGCTACCACACATGCCTTGAGACCAGTCGGGAGCTTACGGCTTGTCCCGTCTGAGGCGGTGCCCCGCTGGAGGGAGATACCTGGTTGAGGGGAAACCCCGCTAGTCGACGGTAGGTCGGCGCCAGATCTCACCATCCAGCGGAGAAAAGATCATAGCCATCTACCGAGAAAAAACACGCACCACACTTACGGTACTAATGACCTAAGTAGTTGACGCGCCTGGAAACATCAATCAATCGTATATTGGCAACTTATTCAACACATTAAGAGAATTGTAGTTTCCATTATTTTGTTCATTTCGGACCACTCCTCTGTGTGGCCACATTACACATGACATTCCAGCCTCAAACGCCCATATAACCTCTCCACCGCCACTCCACACTCCGTGGCAGATGCCGACGAAAACCAACCTTAGGCGGTTGGAGTCCCGGACGCAAACGCCGAAGTTTTAGCCCCCACCGCACCGTGCGTCCAGCCCGCGCGCAAACGCATTTGACATCTCCATTACTATATCGCGAGGACCTTCATCTCAAACTCCTAAATTGCTTTTATCTCATTCCCTGTTTTTGGTCTCTGTAAACCGAACGTCATATTCGCAATCCACGAATTTATGCAGGATATGGAACAATGTAATGTGTTTTCTTGTGTGTCCAATTGAATTTTGTTCTACTGTTTTCTGCAGCTGACACATTTCGTGTAACCGCTTTTGCAGTCTACATGACTTTTTAATCTTTCTTTGCACTAGCTTCCTGGCAAGGGATTATCTTGCAAGTGCTTGCGAATGATGGAGTAAAATAACCAATCTCAGACTTATAACCATGATACCCGCATAGCTGGCTGTTGTTTCTGTTCTAAATTTATATGGTTTTGGTTCGACTTAGATACGATATTTTCAGAAACGCATTTTGAACAGTAATGGATATAAACCCAATCCCAATTTTTGATACCAAATGAAAGATTATAAGAAAATATATTTCAAAGAATAATCAAGACAGCTTCCGCCTGTTCAAAAACTCGACTCATTTCTCGAAGATATTGTTTCAAAATAATTTATACCTTGAGTGTGCCGGTTCACTTTTACTGCAGAATAAGCAAGACGTTTTGAAAATCTTGTGAAAACTTTTTATTTGAACGTAGCTGAAACTAGGGGAAATTGACGTTACATATTCTAATTTACATCCTATAATTGTTTTGGAAGGAGTTTTGGGATATAATGCTTCTAAATGTGATTGACAAGATGAATAAGGGCTCTTTTTAGGCCGGATGAGAAAGAGAGAAAGTCAAAGCTACGCGAAGAGGAATAAATATTTATATTAGTGATGAAAATTATAAAAGTTAAAATTAAAATAATACAATGTTCAAGAGGGTGCATTTATGAAACTTTCTTGCATAGAATGAACGTAAAAATTGAACTGAAGTAATTCTATTCTTAGGTTGGTCTTCGTTTTTATCCCTTCACTAGTTGCGCTAGTGTACTGCTTACTGCACTCAGGATATTTTATATTTTCTGTAAAATTTTGTTATCTCGTGAACCTTATGACTGAACATTTTTAAATTCAAGACAGCTTCCAGTTTGATTAATTAATTTCAAGTCTTGAATATACTAGAAATCTCAAACGCACTAAAATAACGTCCGCGAATAGTTCTTTTACATATTTCTTGCGATAAAATAGGAAAGTAAGTCAAGAATATACAGTAAAAAGCTATGAACGGTTTAATAAAGATTATTTGACTTCCAAAATTAATTGTATTAACATTTGTTTCAAAAAATTAATGTTTGTCATTCTACTTATCAACCTATTCATCATTGAACACATAAACGCAAAGACATTATTTTAACTGGCAGTATAAATTCAATTTATACAATAAATCAATCCTTTCAACATTTGCTTGAATTCATTCGTTCAATATTTATCAAAGTTTACATAAATGCCGTAGTTATGGTTTTCATCAACTCTTTACGTCGTGGTGTGATACTATAAAATTCATGTAAGATGATGTACACAGAACTCCGAACTCTCACTTACGTTAAAAATTCGGGGCGCAACTACTATATGGTTAAAGTAGTGAAAGATAAGGAACGATTTTACTCTAAAAAGATGCCAGTACACAGTTTTGAAATACCAGCGTCTCCCGAAATTCCTATTAACATATTTTGACTCTCCTCTGGAAAATACACAACACGATCAGGCAGAGAGCTAATGATTTCCATTCTTAGCCTCTCAGTTTGAAGAGTTGTGCACTCCACATACTTTTCAAAACTAAAACTGCTCCTGCGGAACTGGGTAATAACCTCTCGTGCAAAATTTATTTTTAATTTCAGCCACGAGGCGCTTTGCAAACACAAGCACAGCGCCACAGAAGAGTGTGATATTAATGATCTCTCACTTCTCGCGCTGAGAAATGAGCTTCCCTGACGATGTTTTTTTACGACGAATTATTTATATTGGAAATTGTTTCGGAAATACGTACAGTAGGAGGCAGAAAATACACTGACCTTCTTAGTACATTTACGAATCCTTCAATAGTTGTTGCAGAAAATATACTGACCTTGTTAATACATTTAAGAATCCTTCAATAGTTGTTGCAAAAAATGTACAGACCTTGTTAGTACATTTAAGAATCTTTCAGTAGTTGTTGACAAATAAGTGCAGGTGGCTTTAATAAGCAAGTGACGCTTGGTAAAAAAATAATACATTTTCTAATACTCGATTTCGGCGTACTATCGGTATCTGTAAGATAAACAGCGTGTCACTGTTCATGTGATAAATGAATGGGGAAAAGGACGGGTTGGAAGAAAACTCTTCAGAATGTGGTTATGAGTTGAAACATTCTAAGAGTAATCAAGAATGGTGATGGAAGGAATACCATCAAAGCTGTTCTATGTTGCAAGGTAGAGTAAGTAATAACAAAACAATGCTTTGGCCTCTATTTATAAAATTTAAATTCTATGTACACTGAAATAAATTCGGGATGTGATATCAGAGAATGACAAAAATATTCCCTCTGTCGTCCATATATCCTGCCGAAGGAAAAAACCTGCAAAAGCTACAAGAAGCAGAACAGAAGCCGGAGATCCAGTACTGAGATACAACGGTTAGAAAGGAAGATTTTCCAAACAGGCTGATCCACAAAAAGGGAATTAAGGATGGTTTACCCCATAGCACACGAATACGCAAAATAATATATTACGATTTCGTAACAAAATGAAAAATGTAATTATAATTAAAAAACAACAGTGTTTTCTGCGGCAATTTAATTTCTGTTTATCGGGAAGCAGTAATATTTATTAAATATTGGGGAAAATGGCATGCATTAATTACATTAAATAAGGTGGATGAAATGAAAGTGGAAATTCACAGTTGTGTAGACGATGACACTGTGTTCATGTAAATGGGGAATGTTACTTCCACGCCCAAGCATATTTTACTGTTCTTAGAATACCAAACCGTTATTGCCTGAATGAAATTATTGAATAATTACAAGACTTTGGCCAGCCCTTCTCAGCCGATGATTAACAATTGTTTAATACATTTAGAATTGAGAATATTTATATCTCATGCTCATGCGTCATGACGTTATGTTTTCTGTCGTTATGAATCAAATTAACCAAACATGCTTTTATACACATTTAATTACGTCTGCACCGGTCAATAAGGCTACCGAGATCGACAAGCGAAGTTTTAAATGTGCATAACATTGGAATTAATTCATTAGAAGGCTGTGATTTTTCCTTATAATATCAATAACAACAATAATAATAGTAATAGTAATAATAATAATAATAAAAATAAGAATATAATAACAATAATAATAATAACAATTGTAATATTTTTCCTTTAGTTAACTAAATATGCTCAATAATTCCATGAAACATTGTTGATCATCACTATGTTTATTGCTGCAATCAGAACTCACTCTCGATAAAAATAGTTTAATTATGTCTCCTTAACGCAGGCGCAGTCAAGGTATTTCCAGTACGCCATGAAACATGAACAAAACTGTACATCACAGATTACGTACGTCATAACCAATATACGAATACAATAAAATTATAAACGAATAATTATTATTAGTTCTTAGACACTCATGTTAAATTTTACGGTTTAATAAGATAAATTAGAAACTGTTACCCTAACCATAATTGGCTTCAATCATCCTAACACAGAAGTTGCTTTATATTGCACATATATGTTTACTTCACCTTTTCGAATATGGCGGCCAAGGGAGAGCAATTGTCATATACAGACATAAACACACTTATTTGACACATTCATATAAAATAGACACACAACAAGATTTTTGATACAGAAACACAGTATGTTTTTAAGACATTTTTAGAAACATCCAAATTAGTTCCCCACCAATTCTGTCCTTTCAATTCACTTCACTACACTTTCACTTTAACTTTCTTCTGTAATGCCATATAACTAATTGATATAGATTTTTGGTTTAGGATTTTACTGCACAGCTCCGCACTGCACTGCATTACACTCCATTTCACTTTAATAATTATTGATGATCAGCTGAGATAAATGGTAAAATACGTCGACTACGTGTACTTATTCAAACTTTCTCTGAAAACATCAGGAGAAACGGGCAAAGGCTCTACGACTGCTGCAAAGATTTCTTTCAAAATTTTTAATAATACAATTTACAAATAAATATTTATCTACATAGGTTCTTTAAGTCCACTTTGTATTTTGTATTTGTGATTGTTTCCCCCAATTCTCGAGGGGATGTCCTGTCTTTTCGTTACTTCTTCTGTAAGCCTTGAAGAGGCACTCGAATGTGGACTTTAGTTAGTAAATGTTATGGGAGTCAAAGGATGCAAGGAAACTTACGCTTCAGTCGAATTTGTTGAGGATAATGTTTTCCTAGTTGAAATTGAATTGTAGATGAAATATTAACATTACGATAGAATATTGCAGACATTTGCAGAAACAATATTGAATTGGAAGTATACCTAATTCATAATGTGTATATTTGTTGGAAATAATCATGGGATTTTAGTAATAATTCGGTGGCAGATATTTTGAAACGTTTGTATTCGATTGATGTTTTCTTGATATTTGTTCCCAAATTGGACAGACGTAAGAAAGTATAGACCGAATATTGCCTTATGCATGTATAATTTATTAATAACACCAAATAAAGCAGGGTAAGGAAGAAAGTAAAGATAACATCGTTTGATATGAAAATTCTACGGGTGATATTATTTTATCATTACTATGTCCATTAAAGCTTTTGTCCAGCTATGTCCATTTTAGCATAATGCCCATTAAAACTTCCAAGCATTTAATTTTTTCAGTTGATAAAAGCCATTTAATCGATTTATTTTGGTGTTTAAGAGTAGACGGATTAGATGCCTATCTACATCAAATTGAAAACACTAAATACTATACAATTTTTTTCGTTACGTAGATGTAATAACACCTAGATACAATGCCACTCTTTCAACCATATACTCTCCAGATTTAAATGATTTTGAAGTAAAGAAATTGCAAGGGTCCTATCAGCACTGTATAATTCAGAGTCATCAGAAAATGCTATTGAAGTGTCATTTGCTGAAGGAAAATCTTAAAAAAAGGGAAAACGATGTGGGGAAAGAACAGCTCTTTCAGGGACGCCAGCATGAATTGATATTGGAATTGAAATGCAGTGTTTGCAACGAATTGAAAAGTTACGATTATTAAAAATAACTACGAATAAAATCGCGTCGACAAAGTAGACATTACTTCTAAAAGAGAAAGTTTGTAAATTAGACCTATGAGCTAAAGTCAAGTTAGGCTTTTTAAATGTCGAGGACAATTGTACTAACGTATTGAAATTGATAAAATGCAATGAATTGCTCGAATAAAGGCAATACTTTTTCTTGTTTGCAACTTTTATTGTCGAATTTTGTTATTGCTAAATTA
Source organism: Acheta domesticus (assembly GCA_031308135.1). Taxonomy (NCBI): domain Eukaryota; kingdom Metazoa; phylum Arthropoda; class Insecta; order Orthoptera; family Gryllidae; genus Acheta; species Acheta domesticus. The sequence goes on along the minus strand of JAHLJT010000631.1, from coordinate 13,979,222 downwards.
CGTTGCAATGAAAAAGCAATATAGCATTGCTAGCAACAAAGTGCCCCAAACCACCAAACAGTAGATACAGGCGCGTTTTCTTTCTAAAAAATTCAAAACCATTGATCTCAGCTCCATACGCTCCGTCAGCTACCGTGCGGGGAAATCAACATTTGCTTTACACCGGTCTTTTCCTCCGACTTAACTACATACATTCAGAGTACCCATTCTTACCCGCCCAAAAGGTCCTGATGACGTATTCCTGATGTATATGTCACCTGATGAATAAAAATGTAATGTTTGTGCAAAATCTTAATCATAACCCAAAAAACCCTTTGATTTTTCCAGAAACTGGATAACAGAGGATCATATACCGGCAAAGGAGGCTCAGGACATCAACTGATGTAACCGCAGTGCTTCTGACAAGGTAGCCGTAGGGTTCGAATCCCGACGCTGACAGGATTTTCAACACTGGCTAGATAGCTAGGACGATTTTAGCCGCTGTTTTCTGGAGGCGAATTCTAGCGGCTGGCTGCCCAGATCGGTAGTTTTTGTGGTTTCTCCGACCAGGCGAAAGCCGGAGCAGTGCCCTAACAAACGGGCCATGGACCGCGCGCAATCTTTCCTTCCTCTCCCTCATCCCATACTAACACTCACATGCACTACACAACCACACATGTCGGGGGACCACGCGGGAACTTAGAGCTTGTAATTTGTGACATTACTGCGATAGTAAACAAATGAATTCTGTTACTGCGGCACGTTAGTGCGATATATTGGGGTGTTGCTTGCAATATATCCATTCAAACAACGCTCGTAAGCTGTAATTCGAAGATGAAGGCAAATAATTCTCGTAAACCTGAAGATACCTAAAGAAAAGCCATTTGGTGAGGAAATTGGCGCATTGACTTCCAATGGTGACATTTTCACACCGTCAGTAAACACGGTTATCGAAGGAGAGTTTCATTTGATGGAATGCTAGGGAAATGAGGTTAATTTAGCAAATATACATTTTCTACTTGTAATATTAATAATATTACAATTAAAAATAACTATCCCCAAAAATAATGTGTTAGTGTTTTTATTTTGAATTGTTTGAATCTGATTTGATTTGTTCATCGCCATGTTGTTTTCTTAACAAACTTGTGAATTGCGATGTTGCTCAGGATGGTTGTTTATTTTCGTTGCTAAGGATGTTAAAACACGTTGCTGAGGATGTTAAATTTCTTAACATACAGGTAGGTACAAGTGCACTTAACAAACCTATATTATTGCATGTTAACAGGGGTTAGAGACGCATATGACCGATAAAATAAATTACAATAATTTCCCCACCACATAGCTAGCGACAAAAAAGATTCTAACTGCCGAACTCTTTTAAGTTTTAGTGTGCAGTAAGGCAAAATGGTCTGCGAAGATCTGTCTCTTGGAAAATGTACTTACGCGAATTTGCGTGGAATGCTTACACATGAGCAATTGCAAAAAAATGGGAATGAAATGAGAATAAACACTCCAAAATTATTCAAACATTTACAATGTAATTTTTAGAACAACAAGCCATGAAAATGTGAATTGGAGAATTCTCCAGGAAAAATAACTTCTGTGTGATCTTAAACACGAGCGAAATTGCTCTGCGGAGTAAAACAAAGGAGCCACGTGGTAACGCATTCGCAAGAGCAATTCTACATGAAGAGTGAGCGGCGGCAAAAAAGAACCTTGAGGTGAAACCGAAGCAATAAGCTCTTCTTTCATACTTTTAGGAAGATGGAGAAGAGCGAGAAGAAAAACAAGATTGATTGAACTACGGAGGTCATTAGTCCCGTAAGAGTAGTGCATGCTTTTTCATCGGGAGGTGGTGGTGGTCTTCCCCCGTTGGATGGCGAAATCCGACACCGACCTACCGTCGACTAGCTGAGGTCTCCCCAATTAGGTATCTCCCACTAGCGGGGCACCACCCAGCCGGGACAAGCTCTCAGATCCCGACCGGTGTCCCGTCATGTGTGACAGAGTAGTGCATATTAGTGTAAGTGTGTATGTAAGGGATGAGGATATGGCCGAGGAAGGAAACATCGCGCACGGTCCGTGGCTGTTTGTTAAGGTACTGCTAGAATTCTCCTCCAGACAGCGACTGAATTCGACCTAGCTATGTAGCTCATGTCGAAAATCCTGCCGCCGTCGGGACTGGAACCTAGGACCTCCTGGTCAGAGGCACTGCAGTGTCATCAGTTGATACACTGGGCCACCTCTCCTGGTAAGAGAAACAAGAAATGTATTTGAAGCTTCTATTAATATTTGTTGCTACAGTGAAGTGTCAGTTATTTTACTTAAAGGACATACTTTTTAGTTCCCTAATAACTACAGTAGAGCCTCACTCCGACTACACAGAAATCGTAATGCTTTGATGTCTGCTAATGTCGTCTGCTCGGGGTTAAATGCACCCGAATAGTTCAAAGATATTTATTTATTATAGCTCTTTATGTAGAATTCTGCAAAAAATGTCGCCATTGTTTTATAATGTAGTAAAATTATGTAGTAATTCGGATTGTTCATTTAGCGAAAGTCCTTTGGGAGAAAGAAATTTTTCGCTGCAAGTAAACAGGAACGTGCGAAATATGGTAAAGGAAAATGCATGTGCCAGTCCATGCACCACCCATTTTACGAGTGGTTTCTGAGACCACGGAAGATGAACGCTGCGAATTGCATTTTCACACCCTTCAGGACGATCGACCAATGCGACTGGTCCTGGCGACAAAAATGACTCACCAACGTAACATCCAATAGGGCACCCCATCCTTCTGCTTTCTTCCCAGGAATATTACATCATCTAGAAGTTACCATCTCTGAGATTAATAAAGTCGTTGTTTGATTAGTGTTGATTGATATAAATGCTCTTGGCTGTCCGGGTGACTCCGCGTCGAAGACTGTGTTGCCGACGTTTCAACCATCTTGTCGTGGTCTTCTATCTTGTCGGGGCTGGTGTGCGAGGAAGACCACGACAAGATGGTTGGAACGTCGGCAACACAGTCGTCGACGCGGAGTCAGCCGGACAGCCAAAATCATTCCCATGACTCCTACCCTTTATTTAACTCGCCTTTACGGGGAGTACATTTTTAAATCCACCAAACACCACAGACCTGCCCTGAGGAAGGCCACGACAAGAGGGTCAAAACGTCGGCAACACAGCCTTCGACCCGATCATTTTCAAGACTCTGGCCGCGGAAGCCTACGACTTCAGTGTTGCTTGATGTTTAAGGATACGTCAATCGCTTTGATTATTAGTCCTGTTAGTGTAGTGAATGTTTTATCCAGGGAGGTGGCGCTGTTTCTCCCCCACTGGCTGGTGAAATCTGGCTCTCAAGTAAACGTTCGACTGGCGGGGGTCGCCCCTTCCAGGTATTACCCGACCCAGGAAGCTGACGCCGTCCCAATCGGGAGAGCTCTAAGCTGACGAATGGTCTCCTGCCACGTGTGACACTGAAGTGCATTTAGTAAATGTGTGTGTGTGAGTAAGGCAGCTACTTCCCTCCCGAGCTAGAACCGAACTGCTACTGCTTCTCTGCAATGACGAGACAATGAACAGGAAGGAAAGATCTCGCGCGGTTCGTGACCCGTTTGTTAGGGTACTGCTCCGGCATTCGACTGATATGGATCGAAGAAAACTACCGATCATAGCACCGGCTACTAGAATTCTCCGTGAGACAGCGAGCCTTGAAACTAGGACCTGTCGGTCAGAGTTGCTGCAGAGTTAGCGGCAATGTTGTCTCTGAGCTAACATCAGTAGGTATGTAATAGTAATCACTCGTGGATCGAATCAGGATATCTTCCTGAATGTCCTCTGGATGTGGGGCCACGACGAGTTCGAGTCCGTTGGGAACCAGTCGCATGAATCCCGAGAAAACTGTTTACTGTAACTGTCCTCTCTGCCACTAATGACGTGGGTGTGTCCAAGAAACGTAGGAAACCGGGTGGACGTTCATAATCATCCGTTAAGGCTAAAACCGACATATTACGCTCCTAGTTAAAACTGAGGTCCTCCCCCTCCCCCACTAGGATCGAGATCCATCACCGAGCTAGGAACGAAAAGCCCCTCCCCCGAGCGAGGAACGAGGTCCTCTCCTCCCGTCTAGGATCCCAACCAGGTTTTACCTCTCCACTACTGTGGTCGAGGATCTAACCCTTCCAGTCAAATCGGAAGTACTCGTCTCCGAACTAGAAGCTAAGTCCTACCCCCCACTCGAGCTACAATCTAGTAGGTCAAACTCATCCCGAGAAAGAACAGAAATCTCTTCCAGAACTAGAATTTAGATCTTTGATCTCCGATCCAAAACCGACCACCGAGTGTGAACTGTCCTCTGACTGAGGTCCTCCTCCTCCCGAACTAGAATCGAGATCCTCCACCCTTGAGTGAAGAGCGAGCCCCCCCCCTGAGCTAGGTATGAGGTCCTCTCCCCCTCGACCAGGTTCTACTCTCCACTGCTATAGTGGAGGTCCTACCGGAAGTCAAATCGTTCCTTTCAGTCAAGCCGGAAGTACTCGCTTACGAACTAGAAGCAAGAACCTACTCGAGCTCCATTCTAGTAGATGATACTCTCCCCAGGCTAGAACCGAAATCACGCCCAAAGCTAGAATCAAGACCGTCGATCTCCGAGCCAAAAGCGCCCACGTGCCCCCTTCGGAGTGCGAACCGCAGTCCTCGGGCTGTGTGGGAGGGCGACAGCGACAGCAGCGGAGACGAGTCGAGCGGAGCGCGCGGGTCGAGGGCGCCCTCCAATCGATAGTCGCCCGCCGCCACCACCGCCAGCTGTATCGAGAGTGAGGACGCGGAGGAGGAGGCTGCGCGGCGGGGCGAGGTACGCATCCCTCCTCCCCCCACTCAGCCCCACGCAACGCCCCTCCTCGCCCCATCCTCGCCCCCTCCTCGCCCCCTCCCGCCCCTCCCCGGCCCTCCTGGACCCCTCTTCGCCCCCTTTTCGCCCACTCCTCGCCCCCTCCACGCCCCTCCCACAACCGCCCCACCCCTCCCGCCCCTCCCTGCTCCTCCCCGCCCCTCCCCTCCCCGCCCCTCCCCACCCCTCCCCGACCCTCCTGGACTCCTCTTCGCCCCTTTTCGCCCAGTCCTCGCCCCCTCCACACCCCTCCCACAACCGCCCCACCCCTCCCCGCCCCTCCCGCCGCCGGTCCACGGACATGGGCGTCCACCCTAGGGTTGGCAAAAAGCATCGATGTATTTAAAAAGTCAATGTTTCCACCAGAAACATCGATGTATTAACATCGATAATTTGCTTTCGAGGTTTTCTTCACATCAATATTTTGTTTGCAAAAACATCGATGTTTGAGTTCATTATTCATGCAATGCTTTATTATGTTTTTTAAAGAACGTTTATGATGTTTTATGGTATTTTGTATGGTCTTTGTAGAAAATTGATTTTAAACATTAAGATGGTAAAATAACGATGATGTTGCTCTTTAATTTTAATTTTCTTCTTTACATTCAATAAGATTTTAACCATACAGTAAACATGCTCAGAATACAGTAAAATATATCCCATTTGCGTACAGTAATTAAAAATGGAAAGGAAAATAACATGTTTATTAGTCTGTATTTAAAACATCGATGTTTTTGTCGTTGTTTTCATCGACATCGAGAACTCTTTAGCGATGCATCAAAACATCGATGTATCGATGTTTTGATAAAATTTGCCATCACTAGTCCTCCCCCCCCCATCCCCTCTTCCGTCGCTCGCCGCTCGGATTAGCGCCGTGCCCACGCCGCCACAAACCAAACTAGGCGTCGCTGGGTTGGGGAAGCGGGAGGAGCGGTCTGGGCGCAACCGCAGGCCCACGTGACGCGAACCCATTCTGGATAAAGGTCGCTCGTGTTACGCGTCCAAGTTATTTCACTTAAGCTTGTGTAATGTTTATTTTGTACTTTTGCGCTTTACTACGTAAGCAGAGAATAGTAAGTTATGAAAAAAATGATGTAATGATGGGAATTAATACACGTGTGTAATATTGTGATACGAGCGAGTGCCGTAAACTTAATCGTGTAGTAATCCCCATTACATCGAGTTTCATACTGTACTTTTTCTACGACTTATGGTAACTTTTATATGTTTAACCTTTACTTTGAATCGTTTCGTGGCAGTTGACTTACATCATGTAGTAAAATTTTTATAACTTTACCCCTCAAGGCCCGTCTTCACGATGTAATATGTCACGGTATTTCGCGTCTTTCTCAGTAGTGCCGCTAGATATTGCATGATCGCGACCGTATCAAGCAGTGCTTGCGATCATGCGACATCTAGCGGCACGAGCGAGAAAGACGCGAAATGCCATGTGATATTCCATCTTGGCCATAGGGGCTTGAGAGGCAGAGTTAGAAAAATCGCACTATAGAATCCCTAGATACAGAGAATAGCGCAACCGCCGTCATTTAATCTCCCGATTGCCTGCCGGGCAGAAATCAGGATCTGAATGAAAATTATGGCAATTGGTGACATTGTCGAGATTTTTCAGCCAAGGCTACCTGGCGGACAGCTCTCTACCCTACAGGTGGCTTTCGTTTAATGCACTAGTCGAATACGATCAAAGTCATATTAGATCCAATTTATTTTAAAGAATATTCCACGTAAAAATTACTATTACAACACTTCCGACAGTTAGATAAGGTAAGGACATTTCTTGCAATTACCAGTCTCTCCCATCGTATTTCCTTTTTAAACCTGCCATTGCTCTCTAACAAACTTTCCTCGCAATAACCTTGGTTGAAGGTATAACACATGAAATCACTATCACGGAGGTAACAAGAAGTAACCCCCTTCACACGTTGCTGATACAAAGTTGCTTGGCCAATCAACTGAAGAGCCTCACGGCTGCACGTTGTACTGTCTTTGAATGCAAAATAAAATAAAATAAAAAAGGTTATCCCCTTTGATTACAAAGACGATCGTAATTCGCAGATGTATTAAATGAGATATAAAATAATAATTGAATAGTCTAACTCCATATTGAGCCATGCGATTCTAAAATGGTTTTGGCGCCTTTTTCATCCTGGGCCAGGCCATCCTCTATTTACTCCACACTGATTAATTAACAGTTCATTAAAGAACTCCACACTGATTCATTAAAAATCCTCCACACTGATTAATTAACAATTCATTAAAAAACATTTATTTAATTATTGCATAATTAAGCGGTATAATTTCTTCCAGAGAAATCAGTGAGGTCATTGCAGAAAATTTGATATGAAATGAATATAATAATATGTTGCTCTCATTATTAATTTTGTGTTTGTTCAATAATTGGTTTTCTCCGTAATATCCAGTGTGCAATTTTTGTTTCCAAGTTACATAATCACACGATTTTCTCCTTTCACTGAGATCTATTTATTTATTTATTTATTTAGTCAAAAAAACAGTAAAAACTGTATATGACGTGTGGGGAAAGAAATTTATCTGCGCACATTTTCTTGAGGGCCAGAATTTTATTAAAAAAAAAAAACGAAAAAATTAATTTAGAAAATAATTATTTTAGAAAAATAAAGATGTTTTAGAAAAATAAAGATATTTTAGAAAAATGTTTTTTCCCGAGTTATAGAAAATCAATTTCAACTGTAAATGAACTACAAGCAAAAGGAGTGCTCAACAAAACGTGCGCACAGTGAAGCTACATTTACGTCCAGAAGCAAAACAAGGGGCCATCTCAGCATTTGCTCTATGGATCAGGGAAACTGGACAAAAACCTGATCGAGATGGGGGTCATTGACCCGGAAGCTGAAGTACATTACTTGTTACAGGCGTATTAAATATTTTTTTAAATGTATACAATGCAAACATAAACTAATTCATTATATATCTTTGTTTTGTTACATTATTTTTCTTTTTCACGATCAGTATAGTCTCTAATTGTATAGAAACAGTTTTGCAGCAGAAAAGATTTTACTTTTAACTTAAATTTGTATACCGACTTTAATTGTTTTATGTCATCTGGCAATGCGTTGTAAAGTAACGTACATGTATTGTATGTTGATTTCTTGTACTGAGCTGTTGATACTGACACTTGATGCACGTGATTTCTACGGCGTGTGTTGTAATTATAAATATCAATATTGCATGAAAATATGTTCCCTCCGTTAAGTAGGTCATTTTTGACAAATATTACAGATTCGTAAATAAATAGACAAGGCAATGGTAGGATTCCCAGCTCAATGAAAAGAGGCTTGCAGGAATCACGTGGAAGGCATTTTTTCATTATTCGAATAATTTTCTTTTGCAATCTGAAGGTCTGAATACTACAGGATGAGCTTCCCCAGAATATTATGCCATATCTCAGGCGGGAATGCACATTTGCAAAATAAACGCAACGAGCTGCATGAAGGCTGACAGAATTTGAAAGAATTCTGAATGCATAGCATAATGAACTTAATTTAGTGTTTAATTCTGTTATATGTACATTCCATTTGAGGTTTGATTGAATTGAAAGACCTAAAAATTTTGTTGCCTCAACATCAGCTAATTGCATATTGTTCATTTTCAATGGAACATGCGATTTCCGATTTGAGATGCAAAAATGCATTGAAACAGTTTTTCTTTCGTTAACAATTAATTTGTTATTATTAAACCAATTTGAAACTTCTGAAATTGTACTATTTACTGCTTCATTTTGCAAAGAACATTCGTGTCATCAGCAAACAGAACCGTTCTTCCATTTTTAATAGACGAGGGCATATCGTTTACATATAACAGAAAGAGAATAGGACCTAAGATCGAACCTTGCGGGACCCCATGCACAATTGGAAAAGAATTGGAAATATAAGTATGTAATGTCCTTTCCTGCCAGTATGGTATTTCTACTCTTTGAGTCCGATGTTTAAGGTAAGAAGTTATCCAATCTAGGGCAATACCACGAATTCCATACGAAGGTAATTTTGAGAGCAAGATCTTATGGTCAATAACGTCAAAAGCTTTCGAGAGATCTAAGAATATTCCAATGGGTATTTCATTTTGGTCTATTGATGAAGCAACATCTTTGAGAAAAGAAAAAATGGCAGTTTCCGTAGATTTTGATTTTCTAAAACCGTGTTGTGAGTCTGAAAACGCTCTGTTTTTCCTGATCAGATTAGCATTGGTTGATGGCATGCGTGCAGTTAATATAGTGATAATGAAACTTTTTCCGTGGAATTGAAGAGTATATTTAATTTAAATTTCAAGGATAATGAGACATTAACCACAATAAAGGATAAACTTTTTTAATATTTAGAAAATTTCGTCATACATATGTTTCGGGAGTGGGAGCGAGTTTTGGAAAAAACCCTCCCGAAACATATGTATGACGAAATTTTCTAAATATTAAAAAATTTTATCCTTTATTGTGTTTGATATCTTATTATCCTTGAAATTTATCATGGATTACCACAAAATCTCTGCTGCCACCACAGAATTTATATTTAATTTATTAAACAAAAAAACAATGTGAGAAAATACATATTAGCATTATTAGTTTTTAAGGTTCATACTATGATTAATTTAAGATTCATATTCATGTAAGACTAGTTGCATAATTACAGTATGCCTTTGAAATGCAATGCTACACATACTGTTTATATGAAGAACTTAAAACGTCGTACATTTATTCCAATTTCCTAACTGACAGAAAATTAAAAGCGAAAATGCTGTATTCGAAGAGACTAGAGAGTCAACTTTATAGAGGAGGTTTAAAAGAAAGTTTTTGTAAGGCTGCCTCCATGGCATAAAAGAGCTTTTCAATATAATTGAAGTCCAATGTTTTGACGTTTGAGATCTCGTTAAAATATGTATCATTTTCTTTCCCAAGTTCTCCCGACTTTGCCATTAAAACGTAGTCGTTCCATTAAAAATATATGCAATGGGAGGTATTGATCGATGAAAAAAAAACAGAATATACAAGGTTGTGTCAAAGGAGCTTTTAGTATTTGTTATTCTTCAAGCAATGCGTGACACAAATCATACTCTGTTGATTTTAAATTATTTTGTTGTCTTTATATTAAAAAGTCTTTTTCTAAGAAACCTATCATTTACATTACGACTAATAAAAATCTGTCGCCAAAAGAAACTTCAATGGTGAAAAAATAAAATAATTCTAAAGTATACGCAAATAATTTAGTGAGTACTAGTAAATATAAAGAATATTTGAAAATACTGCGAAAGACATTTGATTACAATGAATTTTGTTAGAAGATAACATTATGAAACATTGCAGAAGAGCAAAGTTGAAAGTTAAGGCTTATTGCGGCTTATTTTCCGCAATTTCACACTCTTGATATTGCATTAATATTGTCGTACCTGATGAGTCGTTTAGTAATTCGCTGACGCCATGCGTCAAGGGAAAAAAAGCTTCAGTATCAGCGAGTATCGTTTGAGAACAATCGATTTTTACTGCTCCAAGAGCCCATTTTACATCCATCTGACAACATCATTTGCAGCTGCAAGTTACTAGTGTCTCGTGTAAGTTGATTGTCCTACTTCGGCCAATTCCAAGAATTCTTTGTGCCCTGATTGGACGTCGGTTTCAGGTTCTTTTACGCAGACTGATGAAGCGTAAAATTGTTTGTTTTGTGTGAGTGCCTTGTTATATATCCCAAGCAAGAAGAAGACTCTGCTTTCTGAAACTTATAAAGTAGGCGGCGCCCTCATTTGCCGAAAAGACAAACCCCAAAGTTACGAAAATTTGCTGCCCATTTTGAGAAATTTTGAGAAATGAAATGAAAACGTGACGAAAATATCTGATTAAACACGTTAGCGCAGTTTACATCACGGAAATAATTCCATTAAGCAGGAATTGTCACAGTTCTCCTTCCCTTTAGTAGAATCCTGAAGAACTTGCAACTGCTGGTTACTTACCATAGAAAAATTAAATTAAGAATATGGAAAACACACAAAATACTTTTCAATACTGTATTTATTAAAACGGTGTTTTAGAAAGTGCTCAATAAAAACTCAACTTTTTGAAATAGAGCTGATTGCTGGTTAAATAAAGTACCTTAGCATTCCTTTGCTGTTTAAATGAAGACATCTCATTTGTAAAATCTCTCTTCACTCTCGCAAAATGTATCCATCTGGCTTGTTTTCCTGAATTCATACGTGTCGAATTGTTAGATGAAAATTGTGATGCTTCCTGCGTCAGTATCTCTAGATAAGATACAGATTTGGCAGTCTCAGGGCTATGAGAGGATAAAAGTATCTGTTTAAAGAGATTGCCATTCTAACATTGCTGTTTTATTTTGACGTGAATTGCGAATCATTGCTATGAGTTTAATCCCGTCTTGATTTAATTGTCGCTTGATAAAAGAGCAGTTTTGTTCTACAGTGACATAATTTTCTCAGAGAATTTACCTTTTACTTGTATCTCCGTAAATATTGTTAGCGAAAATTCTTGCGTTTATGAGAATATTATTTCTATTAATATAACAATATCCTAAAATAAAAATAAGTTCAATTCTTTGCAGATGTACTACAACGAAATGAGAATACTATTTAATCTTACTCCCTTTTAACTCAACCAATTTTCACGTAACCACAGAGAGATAGGGAAACTTTAATCCGTCTATGCCTGTGAGCAAATTGTCATTGTTTTCTACGACTTCCACCACATACAAAGCAAAGGAGCTTTGTGTCACAGAAGAACCGACCCTGTCACCAGTTCTATGGTGGCGGGCGTCGAAACCTGCGAAATAAAGGACACGAAACTTCCTTGTGAACGTTGGAGCGTTCTGTTGTTATTGGAGAGAACACAAGGGCTAGTTAATGGACGCCGAGGGTCTCTCAGAAAGTTTACAAAGCGAAGCAGGAGGCGGAATTCGTTTCAGTGATGAATCAGAAATAGGGAAGCTACTGACCTCGAAGCAAACATTAATGGCGATAAAGGAGGAGGAACTGCCAAAGGTTAGGAACTGGAGATTGAAAAGGCAACCAAACGAACTATAGGAAAGAGAAAGTTTAGTTACGATATAGAATTGGAGATTTTATAGACAAGAAACAGGAATATTAGAGATATGAAAATTACAATAAGTTTTAAAATATGAAACCGACTTTAAAAATATAAAAGCACACTTGAAATGAAGACTTTGAGGCAATAACTTTCTGTGCCACATTTCTGATGAAATTGAGATATTAATGTTTTTTGACGCCTCATAGATGTATCCAGCTGTTGTGTTTTTATTTAAAGATTTGCCGCAAGATGGCTGTGTGATTCATAAATTCATGTTCATTATCCCAATGTCCAGAATGAAATGACTTAACTTTTACTCTCCGTTTTTTCAAAACTTACGTGTTATGGCATAGCATGTTATTACCCCGAGGTCTTCTAATATAATTTCCAATGTCAGTTAGTCCAATATCAGTTAGTATTTGGCAATGACTTTGGGTCAAAAATGTTCGTTACATAATGCATTCTCTATCCCAATTTCCGCTCCACAAGAACTAAGGAGAAACCTTTACATACAGCCAAACTCGGAACTCTTTTACGTATATTGCGGGATATATGATAGCTTCCATTTTTATTCCATTGTTGTCGTAGGAGTGACCAGCGCGGGAGCGGCCAGATCGCTTGCCTTCCACCGCTGAGCTCTCGGTTCAATGTCATAGACACACGTAAAATTTGTAGGAGGCAAAGACGTGTTCGTCTTGTGATATCTGCAAGTTCCCTCATTTTTCCAATCTCTCAGCCATTGATCCATCATTCATTAAATGTCTTCGTAGTCACCAGTACAGCAAACCAAATGTCCATTCCAGGCATGGGGCAAGGCTTGCGTACTGCGATTATAACAAAACATCAAAGCCATTATTGTTTCTTCTGTTAATTTCAAATTTGTCTTTCTAATTCCCCTCCGTACCAATTGTTTACAATTTGGGCTGGGGACGCTAAACTCTTACCTTGTGTCGAAGAGCGCAAAGGTAAACATTGACGATGTGTAATAAACATTGCATTGCACATATCGCCTGAGATCTCTGAGTCCTTTAGAAGTTAAAGAAAATTAACCCGCTCATTAATTCATCTGTTAATGTTTCTGTAACATTCGGTTTTTCAATATTAAAATCTGTATGCATTACGCAGACGTCAACGTGAGTTTTTTGCGGCCATTTGTATCCTTTGATACTGATGTCTTGGACACTCGGGTCATTGATTTTCTTGTATTAAAGTGAATTTTGGCAAATACCTGAGAACTAGGTTATCCTCAGAATGAGTTTTAAATGCCAATGCGAATGAAACCTCAAAGATGAAAACTGTCACGACAGGCTAAAAAAGGAATTTACGACTGGAAAAGATAAGTTGGAGATAAATTGGTATAAAATTTTATACCAAGGCCTCCTTGGATAAGATGAGTCAGTTAATAATATTTAAATAATATTTTTAATAATATTAACAATATTATTTTTTTAATTCTTGGCCTCAAGAAAATGTGCGCAGATAATTATCTTTCCCCACATATAGTTTTTACTGTTTCATATATATAGTTCATATATAGTTTTTACTGTTTTTTGACAAATAAAATAAAAAAAATATGAGGATCTGTCTTAACATAATACGAACATTGTACATGAGAAGCAGTAAATTTCGTAGCCTTGAGCATCTTTCATGATTTCTGGCCAGTTTTAAGAGCAAGAAACACTCAGAAGAAACAACCAGCACTCAGTTAGGCTCGGTTACGATCGAACATTTGCCCCAAATATGGGCTTCCTGCTGACTGAGCTTTGGACATTATTTCTATTTCCTTCTACCTTTCTGCTTTTCATTCACTGCCCGCACATTTGATGTGCAGGGCTTGTGTGAAAAAGCTCATTACTCATCAACTGGACTCGACTTTCCTATTAATAGAATAGCGAAATGTGATATTTCCCTCTGAAATGTTACATTGGAAATTTAATGAAACATAATCAAATACATCAGCAACGAGCATCTAATTTTAAATGACATGAAAAGGTTACGGAAAAGTACTATGAAAAAAGGCAAATCACGCTGGTTGGTTTGGCAAACAAATGGAAACGTTGCGAGGTACAAAGTGAATTACCACTTTTTTCTACTGAAACATAAATCTATTGGGATTTATAGTAAAAGTGAACCTTTGATATTATCAATGGTCATCCTACAAACTTGCATTATGCAAACATAAAGCTGTGAGGATATGTTATGTGGATAAATAAACGATTATTGTTTCAATATGATTACTTTCAAACCTGAAAACTAACATATATGAATAACCTGAGTACTGTAATATGGGAAATACAGAAAATTATAGGCATTAAGTATGCACGGAGTGAATGCATAACGTGGTTTTCGAGTTCTAAAGTTTCTAAGTCCGACTGGATAAAGTTTTGAATCAGAATTAATATTGCACATGAACCCAAACCTCTTTGTCAAGTTAATTAGATGAAAAAGATAAGCGCACCTATTCACTCTCCTTCTGATCAATGAATGCACCGTCTCCAAATACAAAGCTTCAATTTTATTGCACGAGCCTATTATACATCATGTTAATCAGGAAACATTCATTCATCTTATTGGCTACTCAAATACTTCGTGTACTTGATAAAAGATAAACATAAAATTAGAATGCTCTGGAACACGACCTCACTTAAAAAAATTGGAATTCAGTATGCAAAAATGTAAAAATTTCTAATTGATGAACACGTACGCTGATCATTCAAAGAATTTTTTGCTCAAATTACCCCGGTTCACATTCAATATGGACTCTCATGAAAAGGTTATCAAAGGGCGGTCTAGAATACTACCATTAAAACCAGACACTAACACCCTCCATACATGACAAGAAGAGGCAGAGGCTTCTGCTGGTCACTGAAAATACCTCTCCACGTAATCCGATAATAAAATATTCTTTATATGAGGAAGTTTTAAACAGAATGCGTCAACCCATATAGTACTCCGCGAATGTAAGAATCAAAGTCATATCCCTCGCAGAACTTAAACGCACAATAAACGAACTGAAAAACGGAAAAGCGCCAGGTCACGATCGAATAACTATTCAAATATTAAAATAATTACTTGCTAAATGCACAATTGCAGCAATTTTAAATGCAGCATTAAGACTAGGCTATTACCCAAGCAATTGGGAAAATGTAATAAATAAATTCTAGTAAAATGTCAAATAAATTCTCACAACAAGACAACTGTAGAACAATTTGTCTATTACCTTCTTCACCATAAGTGTTTAACAGACTAATCTATATAAATAAAAAAAATGAATCGCCGAAATGTATGTACGCGCATTACTTCCGAACGACTGCACCAAATTGAGTAATTCTTCTGTTTCTGTTGGAGTCGTTGCATTTTGGAGTCGTCACGTTTGTGAGTCGTCGCGTTTGGGAGTCGTCGCGTTTGGGAGTCGTCGCGTTTGGGAGTCGGCGCGTTTGGGAGTCGTCGCGTTTGGGAGTCGTCGCGTTTGGGAGTCGTCGCGTTTGGGAGTCGTCGCGTTTGGGAGTCGTCGCGTTTGTGAGTCGTCGCGTTTGGGAGTCGTCGCGTTTGGGAGTCGTCGCGTTTGTGAGTCGTCGCGTTTGTGAGTCGTCGCGTTTGGGAGTCGTCGCGTTTGGGAGTCGTCGCGTTTGGGAGTCGTCGCGTTTGTGAGTCGTCGCGTTTGTGAGTCGTCGCGTTTGGGAGTCGTCGCGTTTGGGAGTCGTCGCGTTTGGGAGTCGTCGCGTTTGTGAGTCGTCGCGTTTGTGAGTCGTCGCGTTTGGGAGTCGTCGCGTTTGGGAGTCGTCGCGTTTGGGAGTCGTCGCGTTTGGGAGTCGTCGCGTTTGGGAGTCGTCGAAGTTTCTGTATTGTTTGTAGGGAAGTGTGCATTCGCGTTGCATTTGTCTTAATATCAGCTAGAAAACTTATAGAATAGAATATAATGGTATCTCGCTCCCAGTGCACAGGGCTTTCAGAAAATAAGAGGGATGTGCAGGCGTAACAGTGTAAATCGTGTTTTCGCTCTGCCGGTGGAAAAAGACTGGACCCAGTCCAACGCCTGTGGGCGTCAGTGAGGGGTCGTTTGTGCGAAACCCCAGGTCGTTCTCTGGCAAGGTGTTGCTTCGGCGCTTCTGACCTCTCTTCTGGAGCTCTTTTTGTCGCTGCAAAAGGCAGCCGCGTGGGGCGATCGCTTACATCCGGCCCTCGATGAGAGGCGTTGGACGGCTTCGCTAGCCGTCTTAACAGGACGTTCGCACCAGCCGATTCATATATACGTTTCTTCGAAGTTGGCACATTCACCTTTCTCAGCTGGACGTGCGTCCGCACGCTCTATTGTACATATTTGTTTACATTTTACCTTAATTTTGTTCTGCTTTTAGATTCATGGAACACTTACAATGATAAAACTTGAGTGAAGATACTCCTCCAGGGTACAAAAAGATACTCCTCCATATTTGGATGCTCTATTGTTGTTTATAATGATGAGTCTTTTGGTTTGTGAATATCGAGTGCTATGTTTCGTTATAACAATTTTTTCATTGATACTGATTCATTAATATCTGTAACTTCTTATTGTATATTCTTTTTAAAATAGTAATAGTTTCCTTCTTTGCATTGTAGCCTGAAAATTGGGTAAAACGTGATCCCTGAAACGCCGCACAGCAAATGACGAACAATAAACTTTTTGTAAAGATTTTCTAAACAAATGTTGTTGTTTTTATAAACTGTCCATGTAAACCAAGTGACCAAATACATTGAATATATGTGGTTGTGATACGACAGGCAATATTCTGTTTTTAATGTTTATCAACTTATTTCTAATTTTAGAAAACTTATTAAATCCAGTATGTTCAAGAAGTGAAATCTTTTTAGGAAAATATTTTCACGTTATCTTTCGCCATTCGTTACATGACATACGAGTATCTCAGCGGGTCTGTTGGCCGTATCATTTCAAAAGCCACGCATTATTAAGTGAAAGGAAATATTAATTTTGTTGTGGTTAGTTCAAATTAATTTTATACATTTAGACCAAATTCATGAATAGTTCTACTAAAGTCGAATTGGCATTATGAATTAATAGCATTGGCATATTTATTGTGATTGTGTTTTCAACAATCAAAGAAGATTGGAAACTTTAATGAAATAATGAGAATTTGACGTTGATTATCATGTTTGTATTTGTCAAAATTTGGTCCCGAATGCCGGCAGAACATAACTTTGTGTATTGACGAAGCGTTGAAGATATTTTTTTGAAATATAATTGAAGTACGAATTATTTCCACACTCTTTATGCCTTCTTTTCAATCCTTGCAAGGCAATTATCATGTTGTATCAATGAAGTATCAGAGATAGTAATGATTCAAAAAGAATAAAAAGTGCATTTCAATAAATGTTCAAATTTAAAATATTTCTTTTTATTAACCTTTTGGTTTTCAAACGATTAGACTGTCTATTATTATAGTGTCTAAAATAGAACCGGAAAAAGAAATCTTATTAAAACCACAAGACTGTTAGAAGATGTTGAATTTTCATGTTCACTCATCGATGGTCCCTTGCTAGAAAACTTCGGCTGCCATACACCAGAATATTTTGTTTTCTTTACTTATCCCCAGTTATACTAAATGTAGCTCACCAGCTCATCCTGAACGATCAATCTGTTGCGGCTTGCATTTGTATGTTTTTTGTTCTTCAAGTGCCTCTATCTTAGTTCGTCAGCACATTCTGTTTGAGCAGTCTGTTTCGACTATAGACCACCTATTTTGCGACATACTAAATATTTTGCAAACATTACTTACCAGCAATCCTTCCATCTCTGATTGGTTATTGGTTGTTTGTGATTCCGTGAGTGTTAACTACAGAGGTCATTAGCCCCGTAAATTCTTGCATCGGGAGATGGCGGTGATCTTTTCCCCGCTAGTCAGCGAGATCCGGCGCCGACCTATTGTCGACTAGCAGGGTTTTCCCCACCAGCGGGGCACCGCCCCAGCCGAGACAAGCTCTAAGCTCCCGACTGGTGTGGTAGTGTAGTGCATGTTAGTGTGTGTGTGTGTGTGTGTGTGTGTGTGTATGTGTGTAAAGGATGAAGATAGGGCGAGGATAGGACTCCGGACGAGGAAGAGGAAGGAAAGATCGCGCGCAGTCCGTGGCCCGTTTGTTCGGTACTGCTCCGGCATTCACCTGGTGTTGATCGGACTGCGACTGAATTCGACCTTGCTGACAAGCTAGTATCGAAAATCCTGCCACCGTCGAGACTCGAACCTAGAACCTCCCGGTCAGTAGTGACTTCAGTTGATGCACTGAGCCATCTCTCCCGGTTTCCATATCTGCTTTTCCACTAATCCTGTGCGCATGTGCAGAGATACCTGTAGCAAAATCCGCTCCTTAGGGAGCCCAGAGCCGGGGTCACAGCTCGCAGTCCCCAGCGCCTGCAGGCTAATGGCTGGGTAGCGTGCACTCCGCCTTGCCGTCCCACCGGGAGGGGTGGTGTCTAGCCAAGGTCACTCACACAATAGCTGTCCGTCACCCGGCGTCACGCTCCAATGCATCCAGCGGACGAACAGCCTTTTACTCAATTATTTTTTGTTCTATTGCTGTCAACATTGGAGAGTTTTATATTGCAGTGACCCACTTTACACGTTCGACCCAATAACGTTTTAAATCCTCATGTACGATAGGATCAGTCAGGTACTCGTGAATATTAGAAAATTGTTTCTAATGTCGTAGTGGTGATCCTAAAGTGTGAGGTAAGCATATCCCGATGTGTATGTTCCAGGCTTCTAGGACACAGTAAAAAATATTTCTTGTTATTTTTTTCAAAAGTATGCTTTTGTGTTTGAATTTGGGCCTGAGAAAATATTGAAAATATTTTTCTGATCGTACAAATTGTGTTCTTATTTATCATATTTTTTTCAGTCAGATAAAATAAGTGTTAAGTTGACGAAAAAAATTGAAATTAAAAAAACACGTTTTTGGTTGTAGAGGGGTGTGGGTGGTGGGACGGAGGCTAAGAAACCTTTCAAAAATATTATTTTTATGTTAGAAGTATACTGTAACTACTCATATGTAATTTGGTTGATGGGAACTTTTTACCATCTTATCGGGGAGGACCCTTTGAATCGATATTAGCTAATTTAGTAAATATATATTTACATAGAAATCCGTCCCCTGCTATTAATGACCACTTGCCCATATCATAAACTGTGGTTAACGCAGACTGTCCCACTGTCACTATCACTATCACTTGATTCAAAATCACTTCCTTCCTTCATATGCATCGAGGGTTGACTCCTCAGACCGCTCCACTGCTGCGCAATAATTTTCAATCAAGTCAATAATGCATTGACGTTTTCATTTTCATTTTTCTTCGATGATACATGTCATAAAACATTGTTACGAAAGTAACTCAAGAGGACCTGGAATATGTTCTCCGGATTTCAAACAACTTGCTCTGTGGATGTTGGGGTTTTTCTAACTTCTCTTACGGGGAAATTTGAACTGGATGCGAAAGTACAGTAATCTCTTAACAATCGCGAGAGTTAGGTTCCCAAAAAACCTCGCGAATGTCAAATCCGCGAATGTTGAGTCTGTATTTTAATGAAGAAAGGTGGGTTAGGTTCCTGGATATGGAGAAGCTGTTTAAAAAAGAAAGAAAAATTCTAACAATTGCAGAAGAACTGAGTAAGTGCCACTAAAACAATTCACAATTAACATCCCAAAGAGAAGAAATAAAACAATATTTGAAAATAATTTCAAAGTTGAAAGTGATTGAATGTAGGATTTCGTTATTTTTTGGTTCATTACTCTCCTCGTTCTAATATCCATGTTTGGATAGTAGAACAATGTCGCTGCTTTTATTTCTTTCTTAAATTTCGAAGTTATTTCCATGTTCGGATTAGATTCGAATGCCCTTTCCTCCACCCTTGTTGAAGTTTTAGAACGCCAATAACAGCTTTGTCATTGAAATTGGTCCAGGACGCAGTTTCACTTCTGATACTTCATTACATTCGAGGTTTTCTTTGCTGATGATTTCCCGAAGCTGCTCTTCAGTGAGGTCATTATCAGTGTTGCGCAGATCCTAAATGGCTTTTCTGTTCATGTGGTGAAAACCCTTACCTCCAATTTCATGCAACTGAATTGAATTCTTTTACTACATAATTCTATAAACGTGAAATGACGTTCTAACTTTGAAAATATTGCAGAACGTGGTACTTTGAGATCCGGTGTCTGCCGAGATCGTTTCCCAGATAACGCTGATAAAGGAAATAAAATGTGCTAGCTTTAAAAAAAAGTACGACCAAAGACGCACTCGCGAATGTTGAAGTCGCGAATGTCAAAACCGGGAGCATTTCTCTAATCGCAAATGTTCGGAACTCGGGAATAGCGAATTCGCCGATGCCGAGAGATTACTGTACGTCCCCCCTCGGTTTATCGCAAGGCCACCGACGAAGCGGCGCCGACCCAACCGTGACCTTGGAGTCCTTCGCGCTGCCAGCTCCCCCAATAAGGGCCGCCCAAAAGACCGGTAAATAATAATAATAATAATAATAATAATAATAATAATAAGTTTATTATATTGCAAATGGAATGTTGTCCGGTGGCAAGTAACAAATACAATAATCTTAGACATAATTCAAAATGTAATACAGTAGTAAAACAAGATTATTATAATAATAATATTAATAATACAATAATTAATAATACAAGAGTACTTCCAGTTTTTATACAATTAAGAATTTTGAAAGTAAACAATACAATAGTTATTTATATAATTGTCACCATTCCCGTCACCTTGTTGGAAGCTATACGCTCGGAGAATATGTTCCGCAGTCATATAGAATCAACACCCAGGGGGTGCTGATAAACTCCAAATTGTGACCATGTTACCAAGTAACAATGCGTTTTAATAATTAAATTTGTTCAAAGAATTGGTCGGCCCGACCGGGATTCGAACCCGGGCCTTCTGGTTTACGCCCAGCTGCTCTGACCACTAAGCTACCGAGTCAACCAACCCTTTGAACAGTTTTCACGAGCGCACTATCGCTCCTATATGTATATATAATTGTCACCATTCCCGTCATCTTGTTGGACTCGGTAGCTTAGTGGTCAGAGCAGCTGGGCGTAAACCAGAAGGCCCGGGTTCGAATCCCGGTCGGGCCGACCAATTCTTTGAACAAATTTAATTATTAAAACGCATTGTTACTTGGTAACATGGTCACAATTTGGAGTTTATCGGCACCCCCTGGGTGTTGATTCTATATGACTGCGGAACATATTCTCCGAGCGTATAGCTTCCAACAAGGTGACGGGAATGGTGACAATTATATATACATATAGGAGCGATAGTGCGCTCGTGAAAACTGTCCAAAGGGTTGGTTGACTCGGTAGCTTAGTGGTCAGAGCAGCTGGGCGTAAACCAGAAGGCCCGGGTTCGAATCCCGGTCGGGCCGACCAATTCTTTGAACAAATTTAATAGTTATTTATGTATCTACGGCGCCAAGTAGACGCCCTCGCCCCGAGGGCGACCCCCTAACCCAAGAGTCTCCGGCCCGAGGGGTCGGATGCCGCCCGTAGTGCATACAAAACCTTACAGCTTACTAGCTCGTTGCTGAATCCAACTAGAGTTCGCAACATTTTATACTTATTTGGGGGGGGGTCTAAATGAAAGATGAATTTGCCTCATTTATCAATATGACGTCAGATAAACAAAACTGTGAATCTGAGGACTGATTAGTTCGTACAAAATGAAATAATGATAATGCCGTGTGATATTCCATTGTAGCCGTAGGGGCTTTCTTTGACTTACAAAAATCGTACAATAGTAACCCCGCCGTTTTACAATAGGGATGACGCTGTGTCTGGTGGCGGGGTGATGAACTGCGTGGAGGGGCGATTTCATCGCACCACTCGTGCCACGGACTCCCGCTCGTGGCATCCACCTTGACAACACTGCTCAAGACCATCAAAATGCATGGAGATGGTTTTGTTATTTCAGATGGACTTCATTCTCTAGCTGACTTCAGGAGAATGGAGAGCCAAACAAAACATCCTCGCCAGATAGTGAATGCTTACGGAGAGGTCCGAGGAGGTCGTTCGGGTTCTTTACAACCATTTCCGTTTACTAGCACGCGTTTGAACAAATGTGGCACATCGACGAAATTTCTATCAATGATTGGTTGATTGATTGATGGTTAGTGATGCAGTAAGTCATTAGTCCCGTAAGTATAGTACATGCTTTCATCAGGAGGTGGCTGTGTTCTTCCCCCACTGAATGACGAGATCCGGCGCCGACTTACGGTCGACTTTTTGCCCAAGCAGGTGTCTCCCTCCAGCGACTGAATACGACCTAGCTGAGAAGCTAGTGTGGAAAATCCTGCCGTCGCACAGAGGGCTAAATGGCCAATCTAGGTGGAACTAGACCCCCCTCCCTAACATTTTAATATCGACTTTTTGTGTTAGTGAATTTGATCATCGATGTTAGTAGAATTATATTTGAGAGTTGGTTTATTTTTTCGGCTCACGTTTGCTACGCTGGGAAAGTGGATTACTTATCATATCTTGAAGGAAGCGCTGCGTGAGGCAGTCGCTCTGCAGCCACTCGAAGAATCAAACGCGCTCAGATCTCAATGAAAGACGAATGCGAAACTCTGCTATATGGAATATGTTCAGTGAAGTATGTACTTTTCAACAGTAGTGATATAATTTCAATTCTTTGCTTCTCTCTTCGTAAAATAAGCTGTAAAATAGGCGTTGCGCGAGACTTAAATTTTTCATTTTCCCGACTTTCAAGTAGATTTTCAACAATGTAAATTAACTTGCATTACAGTAAATCATATGTCACTAAATAGCTTCGTGTCTTTACTTTATGATGCACTAAGTTTCACGTCCAGATACGTCCAGATGAGCATATTATGTTTTATTTCATACGATGGCGCGCATCCAGTAGTCACCTACCGTAATCTCTTTCCCGTTTCGCGCGAGAGAGGGGACATGAAAACAGAGCTAATGTCTTTTGTAAAGAATAGATTAGGTTTTCAAGAGTGCGAAAAAACAATGAAAAAATGCCTTAAAGATGCTGTAAGAGTATTTTATAACATTTTTTAAGTAGGTGGAGAAAATGCGACCACGTCGAGCATCATTTCATTAAAAAGTATTCTGGGTGGCTAGATGCTGTAATTCAGTTTCCGGAAGTGGTATACTGGGCAATAACACCTAAAATGATTGAAGCTGCGCAATCTACTAGTTCAGGTGCAAGCCGACTGAGGTAAAGTTTTAATGCGTGTACTGGGGAGGGTAAAGAAACCGCATCGAAACATTACTTACGTCGCACTCGAAGGAAGAAATTGTGTACGCAGCGAGGCAATCGCTGCGTACTCGGGTAAAAGAGAGGCGGCCAACATGTTCCAGATGACTACAACTGGTCGCATAAGAGGACTGACTCTTATCAATTGTTGGATTCTTGTTGGCCAATTGTAATGTTGTAGTGTCAAATTGTCAGTGAAAATGGTGTGAATCAATCAAAGCAATGAAAGATATAAGAACATTAAATTTAGGTAGCAATTAAATTGTTTAAGGGGTCAACATGTGTAGTGTGTAAAAGGCAAGTATAGACAAACAGTGGGTTAGAAAAGGGTTAATCTGCAATAAAACTTTGATTGGTGTCTTTTATGTGAAACATAAACCTCATAAACTGAAGAAGGAGAAGAAGTAGAAAAATCATTTCTTATCAATTGTGAAAAATTAAATAAATCTTTTAGAAATTGTGCAATATAAAATAAAATATTAATAAATTCATTTATGTTTTGATTTAGTTATTGAGAATAAAATATATTAGCGCTCGGAGATGTCATAATATTTTTAAAATTTTTTTCGAACACAATTCATTAATAATAATAATTTGTATTCATTAGTAATTTTAATCATTAATGAGTAAAACTGAAGTATATTTAATGTGTATTAATTTCACAACCTTAACAACCGTTTACATTCCCTAGAATCACTTAAAACAAAAGATTTAATGCTAGTTCCGTCTAGAATCGCCATTTAGCCCACTGTGCGTCGGCGTCGGGACTCGAACCCAGGCACTGCAGTGACATCAGATGATGCACAGAGCCACCTCTCCCGGTAAAATTTCGATCAAAATCGGCCCAACTGTGACCGCCGTCTTACATTTACGCGCAGTACATGACCACACATGTAGGGGGACCAGTTGGGAGCTTGAAGATTTTCCCGGCTGTGACGGTTCCACGCTGGACGGTGATACCTGGAGGAATATTCTCTCTAGTTGCCAACCGTCCTCCACTTGGGAGGACAGCCCTCCGTCAATTGTCCTCTCGTCCTCCTTTTTTATTGCAAATGTCCTCTCTTCTAAATTTTTGACATTTATTGTCATTTATTCCATCATATGAATTATATTTGCTACGTTGAATAGTTTATTGTTTAATTTAGAATAGAAAATATCAATAACCTTTTTCTGAACGCTGACACATGCACATACGCATGCACGATAGTGTCTCTGTCTAGCGGCTAAAATAAAAAGTAAAAAGAGATGCTCAGATTATCTTCATCTGCATTTTGGGAACGAATCATTCCACTTGAGTCGCAAATGTCTAAATTAAAATATTTATAAAAAAAGTGTTGTTGCGTTGTTTGCGTTTTTGTTTATTTGGGGGATTGAGGGCTACAGATTATCCTCCCTTTTGCACGAACATTATTGCCAACTCTAATTCCTGCTCAGAAATATATAGGTCGGCGCTGAATCTCGTCGGCGCTGAATTACTAGTGGTACAAGTCTCGTTTTTTTTTAGAAATTGAGTTATCTCCATTTTCAGGTCCGCACAAGTGTTATACATTTATTCTGAAAGTGATAGAATTCCAAGATCTTTCAGTGAACGACACAGCTCATCACAATAAAAATGAATCACAGAGGATTGCGATCTATTTATTGTGAGTGGAACAACACCATTGGTACGACTGCGTGGTTTTCTACAAGTCTCGTGATAATTGATTTTCGAGATATTTATAGGGTCTGCAGTGGTGTGATGATAAAGAGCTTGCTCCAGATTTGATATTTTTTATTTGCAGAAATCGAAATTAATGGTCTATGTGTTAAAAGGCCTTCAAAAGTCTGTGACAAGAAGGAAGAAAATGAACAAAATGGTGGCTGTAACTGGCGAAAAATTCTGGAGTAGATTTGCCAAACAGACGTCTTTTATAATTATATTCAAGTAAACCTTCAATCAAGACATTGGTATCTACAAAGAAAGCATTAGTACACACAAACCACCAGTGGAAGACGAAGAACTAAGGTTTTCAAAAAGTTAAATATCCCGCTTAATTACAGGAAAGGAAGGTTAATGAGAAGAAACAAGATATGCTTCGTTGGTTTCCATTCATTTCAAGCGTTAATCACGCTTATTTCACTGATCTGCAGGTAAGATCCGGACGATTTCAAGATGAAAAAAACTGAATGTGCCTCAAAAGTTACATTTAATTAATATTTAATATTTTAATAAATCAATATCGCCTTCATTTCCAACTTTTTTTAGAACGACATCTACCGATTTGGCCCGCCAACCTCATTTTTATGGTGATATAACTACTTTTCACCCGCAACATTCCGCGAAACGTACACTATGCTTATTTATATCATTTTTTACTATCATGTAAATATCGTGTAAGAGAAAAACACAACTTTTTAGTCTAACTCCATCCCCGATTTTTTTAATCATTTAACTTTAGAGTTCAGTATCTTGAAATGAATGTCATTGGAGTTGTACCACAATTCAAAAAACGCCTCCATATCATACACTATACTTGGTAGTTATCGCGCCAGGAGTCACAAAATAATCAGATAAATCAATCATATCTTGTTGAAAAACACAATTCTAACCATTATTATTATTATTATTATCGTGAAATGAAGATAGTGTCGTTATATTTAATTCACGTTTGATTTTCCAAAATACTTCTAAAATCCTTAGTATCTGAGAAATTTAGTAACATTTAAAAATGCTCAAACAATTTCATTTTCATTGTGGAATAAGTTTCGTCATGTTTTATGAAAAACTGATGAGACTTCTTGAAGAATGATACTACTTCTCCCTCATCTAAAATAGTTCATTCAGTAATCCAAAATTCAGTTTTCATTTCTTAACTACAATGTTAAAATATTTTTTGCATCAATTTATACAATATTTCCTAAAATAATTATTAGAAAATATTTTGTTCTCAATTTCCTTAGAATTTCTTAAATTATCGCAAAGGTATTTTAGTTTCCATTTTAATTCGTCATATACATTTTAAATATACCAAACTGCATGTATAAACATTGTACCATAATGAAAAGAATTGGAGAGAATGTTACACTCCGTTCTTTCACTAGAAACAGAGGAAAGCCATTGATCATATTAACTATTACCTAATGTGGTTACAGGACTGTGTTCTGGAAATGTCGTCTGATGGCAGAAGCAGTGAAAAAAGTATACGCAATGGCGTTCCCCAAAATAGTACAATAGAACTACTTTGTATTCCTTAAAAGTATTTTTTTGTTAACGTTCCTAGATTTGATAAATCCAAATTTAAGGTGACAAAAATGTGTTGATATGACACAGAAATGTACTATTCTTCAAAATAAACGTCCTTCCTTTTAAACAAAAGGATTATTAATTTTAGAAAAATAAATAAACATTGAATTTTGAATGTAATAATTTGAATTCAGCACAAACGTTGTGGCATTTTGTTATAGTGTAACTTAATTTATTTTTACCTATAATTGTTATTTCTATTCACATTACTTTATTCCTGATTTTATATATACATCATGCATTTCAAAAGCAAAGCCTGGCAATTGCGTTATGGCATCCATAACCATTTTTTGACAAGTTAAAATGACACGTATTAGTTCAAGCGTGTCATATTGATTCTCTTTTCCTTTAAGAATGCCAAAATAACACGCGTGTTTCGAACCCAGAGCTGAAGCACCGTCTGCGCCACCTGCCCGGCGAGCGAAAGTAGAAAAGCGCGAAAGGCGAACAGTCGACAAACGGCGCGCGCATCTTCGCCAGCCGCTCGTGCCTCGGCGGCCGCGCAACAGTCCATCGCTCCCCTCCCTCCCCCCCACCTGCGGGCCACCCTCCCTCCCCTCCCCTCCCTTCCCCGCCCGCCCGCTCGCGTCGCGCTCACATATCTTCATTGTTATGCGCGGCATTAAGCAGGCGATCGGCGCGGCGCCGCTCGGGTGTCGGGGCGAAGGAGGCTCGCCGGCGGCGCCAGCTGTTTGTATACACATGCGCAGCCCCCGCGCGCGACGGGGAGGGCGGCCGGGCACTCGCTCCGCGGCTCGGCCTCGCGCCGCCGCCATGTTGGCGCGCCGGGCGCGAGCCCCCTCCGCCGCCGCCGCCGCTGGAGGGGAGGCGAAAATCAATGCCGGTGACGTCGCACGTGACGTCACGAGCCGAGGTATAATATTCGCGACGCCGCGGCGGCCGCCAGTGGTGTGCAGGGGGTTGGTCACAGTGAGAAGGGACGCGCCGCGCACGCAACATGATCCAGCGAAGGACCGACACCACCGCCGCCGCCGCCGCGTGCACCGCCGCCGCCGCCGCCACCGCGTCGGGCCGCGGACCTCCTCCCCGCTGGGGGTCGCTGCGGCCGCCGCCGATGATGCCGCAGGCGATATCATCGCCGACGCGGCCGTTCGCAGTGGCTTCGCCGCTGTGCGTGCTGCTGGCCGCCGGCCTGCTGGCCGCGCTGGCACCTGCCGCCGTGGCGGAGGTCTTCACCAACTCGTTCCTGGTGAAGCTGCGCGGGGAGCCGGGGCTGGACGTGGCGCATCGCGTCGCCCAGCGCAATGGCTTCGAGAACCTCGGCCCGGTGAGTCCCAGCTGACGGCCGCCTCCGCCCCCGCCCCGCCGCCCCCGCGCCACAGCTGGCCGCGTGTCCCCGGCGCGTGTGCCCTGGTGCCTCCATTTCGTGTCGCGCGCGTGCGGGTGGCGTGCGATTTATATATCACGCGTGTAATACGCACGTTTAATTAATTGTGGAGTCGACGCATCTTCGAACGATCAAATTTTGAGGAAAACAGTATGTATCTAACGTAGAGTTCTGTTTTACTTGAAGGGACATTTCAAACAATAAATAAGCCACTTTCTTGTTAGAAAATAATTGTTTTCATGTTTTAATTTTAATAAAGCGTTTTTAATTAGCTCTTTTGAAATGCGAATGCTTGAAACATGTTGAGAGTAGGGCCTTAAGCTTCCTAAATTCTGAGTGTTTACCGTGTATATTTTTAAATCGTGGTTGGAGAAATGGAAAAAGATTTTGTGACAACTGGAGAAATAAGGAGCAAATGGGTAATGACATTCTACATAATTTATAGATATTAAATTTTTGTGGAGTCGTCGTACTGATAATGTTTCTAATATTAATCACAGTTATAATACACAGGTACAATCACAGGCACAGTTCCTTTCCTATAAATGATGTATGCGGCTTGTCACTTTTCCTAAGAATTCCTGAATTTATCATGTATTTCAACATTTCTAATTTGGATTATATTAATTCAAATGTTTCATTAATTTATCGATATTAATTTTTAATGTGTCGAATATTCGATGTAACAAATCTTGATAAGTGAATAATGGCGAAAGATATTAAATAAAAGCTTATTTGTGTAAGAAATTGAACAGAAGGGACAGCTTTTTCATATGGAAAAATATTTTGGCAATCTATGACTCCGTAGAAACTAAATTAAACGAGTCTTATTGTTGAAATTGCATGTTGATGAATTGAGTGATAACCTACATTCAAAAGTATATCGTGTATTACTTGATATGTAAAATGCTGTATATGTCACACATTGTCAAACCACTGGATTTTTCCAAGTTTACCGATAATGTAATGAATCTTCAAAATTTGTAGAACATTTTAATGTTACTATAAATTTTATGAACAATAGTATCAAATTAAGTGATACTTTTATTCCTCGATCATGTAATTTCAGCCACCTTATTGTCATTTTAGACTTGACATTAAATTATATTAAATAAAGAAGGAAATTTTAAATTCTCATGTACTCAGTTTAAAAAAATGATTGATGGCTTTCTCACTCTATACATGCCATTAGATAATTTTCCTTTTCGTTTCAATTGTAAAATTAAAATCTGCTACCTAGATACGTGTGCTCTGTGTGACGCAAATTCTGTAATTCAGATATTTTAATTTTCTGACATTTGACGTAAATACATTTGCATTTAAGGCATTTGTGTTCGTAGCAACCCATTAATTTGACATTTGTTGTAGCAGTAGAAATGCACGTCACAACACTCCGTGACAGGCGCCCATAACTCTCTGACAGTCTCGCCGCTTCCCCCTCTAGCTTGTACCTAGTTCCTGTGCCCCGTAACACGCTGTGAACATAAGCGGCCGAGATGTCACGCTTACTATTAGCTTTAATGCATATACAATTTCGGCAGTAATATTGCCCCCGTGGATCAACATAATCTACTAATATTTACCGCAGCTAATCTGTCGATAAAACAATATCGAGATTATCTTTCAATACCGCAGCTTATCTTTCAATAAAACAAGTATATAAGAAAATTGAATCGTCAATCTTCAAAAGTTTATTACAGTTTTGAAAAAAATTATAATAATAGTAATTGCAGTTGTAGAATAAATACATCAACTACCAAGTAGTTGCTTTTTGCACTCTGTATATGTCTCTATAGGAAGCGAAAAAATATCATACAATATTATATATCGCAAGTAGTGGCACCCCCCAAAAGGCGAGGGACTCGTCGGTTTTTAGACCCCCTTTCCAAGAAGCCAGTGACCTATACAAGAATTATACCTTTTCACCAAATTTTCCATACTAACGAATCTGATTGAATATATCAGTTGTTACCATCATAATTATTAACAATAACTCAACACATAAAATACAGTTTGTATTCAGTCTCTATGAAAAACTCTTTGGAAGAAAACGTCAAGTCGGCTGGACATTATTCCTGCACCCTCCCCCCCGAAAAATCCTAGTTGCGCCTGTGTATTTTTTTAGTAGTATCAAGCCCCGGAGAGAACAGTGACATAAATAAAAAAAATGCAGGATTTAAAAATTAACGACTAAAAATGGCACCGTTCATAAGAACTAGCCTAATACCCTAACAAAACAGTCTTTTAGTACGTTTTTCTTCTATCGAAGGTCCACCATAAATATTTAACACCGACAATACCAGAAATCGTCATCCTTTTTAAGTTTCATCACTGTTATCCCCTGTGCTACAAGCAGATAAGTTTATCTCAAGTAAAATTTCTTATGTTTTGGGAAAACCAGACGCAGCTTCGTTGTCACGTACTAGCATTTTCCGCGCCCCCTGACCACAGAACTCTATTTTCTAAGCCACGCCTTGCAAGACATGCAAGAGATTTAATGAGGCATTTTTTCATTGTTCATACTTCCTGTAATCAATATCATATTATCATTTTATCAATATTCCTGTAGCTAATATTATTTTACTTGTTTTGAGTCATTTAAGGCCGCACTTAACACTAGAAAGTCTTTCTGTATTTGCGGTACCATTTCATTTTTGTTGAGAAAGGCTTTCCTCTCTTCAGATCACTTGGGATCTGTTTATTTGCTTACTTTTTACGGAGAATCTTTTAATTCTCGCACCCAAGCCCTATTCTTATTTTTTTCTTTGCATCAGCGACTCGAGAGGCTGGTAAGACTCCTCCTTCACGACATTTTTGAACTTTGACAAAGATCTTTTAGATAAAATTTTTCGGTGTAGATGAATAGCGAGAAGTTCATCCGAAGGAGGACAGTGGGAAAAAATACTGAAGAATCGCAGCCTTCATTGCCAGTTACGGTACTGTCTGGCAGCCGTCGGCAGTTGTACCGAAATAGCCTCAGAAACGATATATAAGAAATAATTGTTCACATCTAAATATCTCTGTCAGCTATTTTGAACCACACATCAAGAAACCTCAGCCGTCTGGACTCCAATTAAAGACTTCTTAGTCTATTTAATAACATTAATGTGTAATTGCATGATGTTACCATACTCTCAACTTCAAAATTAATTTGCACCACTTCATTAAATTGTCAAACATGAGTCTTACATTAACCGAAAAGGACGCAGTAAAACTGAGTTTTCGAAGTTATTTCAGGATAATTAATGAATTAATTGATATACTGGCCAAAATTAGCAGTTTCTTGGTAATACGATGAAGTTTCTTTGGACGAAACTGATATAAAACCTTAGCATTTTCTTGGAAATAACGTATCTACTATTCATCTCTGGAATACGCCAGAAGCGAGACAAATCTTTGTGCTAATGTGATTAAATGATAAAATGCTAAATTCGCAACCAGACTTCACGCACGATAAAATATTAAAATCGCAACCGAGGTCATACTATGTAAATTTTTCGCGTTCTCCATGAATTAATGTGAACGTGCATGTGTTTCAAAACTCGTATATCGCATTTAATATTGGCGTTGGTGCATGCAAAACTCAAGTGAGATTTTGCATCACAATAACTACTGCTGCAAGTGCGCAAACTGGGCATTTCAACGCAAATATTGATTCTTACTGCACTCTATAAAAAACCACACAGAGTTGGTAAAAATTTAGGATTGTATAGAACAAGAAAACTAACGGTGTTTGTAGTTTCCAATGTGCAAACGTTTTCCTCCATACGAGTCTTTCCAGTTCCGTTTGTGAAAAACAATCACGTTAAAAATCCAGTTTCATTTAATTCATAAAATTCAGTTAAACTGAACCAGGTACCCTTAAAATACTTTTAAAACTTGTTTCATTACAATTGTACAAAGACAGTATAGTAATTCAGAGTTTCACCACTCTCCTGTGTGTAATTTTTCACCCCTGTCCCTTTCATCTCCCTCTCATTTTGTTCTAATTCCTCCAGAAAATTCGGAGGAATCTGGTTAAAATGATAACACTCAAATTGCCTTTGCGAGAGGAATCGAATGACAGAGCTATTGATCATCTGCCAATGCCGTAACTCCTTCCCCAGAATGCGTTTTCCGTGTTCAAACGCCTCAAAACATTTTCACCTGAATTCTCTTAGAATGTGTTGGACGAATTCGAAAACTGGATTACTTCCTCACCAGTAGACACAGACTTTTCGAATGACATCTTACTTGCCCTTTCTTGACACTTTACTTGCCCTTTCTTGGCACTTTCATTGCCCTTTCTTGGCACTTTCATTGCCCTTTCTTGACACTTTCATTGCCCTTTCTTGACACTTTACTTGCCCTTTCTTGACACTTTACTTGCCCTTTCTTGACACTTTACTTGCCCTTTCTTGACACTTTACTTGCCCTTTCTTCACACTTTACTTGCCCTTTCTTGACACTTTACTTGCCCTTTCTTGACACTTTACTTGCCCTTTCTTGACACTTTACTTGCCCTTTCTTGACACTTTACTTGCCCTTTCTTGACACTTTACTTGCCCTTTCTTGACACTTTACTTGCCCTTTCTTGACACTTTACTTGCCCTTTCTTGACACTTTACTTGCCCTTTCTTGACACTTTACTTGCCCTTTCTTGACACTTTACTTGCCCTTTCTTGACACTTTACTTGCTTCCGTGGTGGTCCGAAATAGGTGTAGCTATAATGAACAGACACACAGACACAATCTGTTTACACGTGTACCTACGTGTAGGATTTTACAGTAAATTCAGTGTATCCGAACCGATGTCTGCAATTTCATATTTTAGTTCTTCTTTTCGTGGCCTGAAAATTATCTATTTTTTATGCAAAAATGTGGACTATGTTCTACTTGTCAGAAGAAATTATCAGGAAAAATAAGTAGTATACATGTGAGTGGTTTCTGATGCAATGAATTTTGATAGGTTTGTTTTGAGAGCTATCGCATTATATGCAACCCAACTTGTCGTAAAATCCAGGTTCAGTTCATCTCTCACAAGCAACGATGACAATTCAAATTAAGTCAAATATTGTAATAAATTTCCGATAGAAAAACAGACATTTTTCAAAGTAGCAAGAGGAGAATATTCAAATTTTTAACGATATGTTTCTGTTTATCCAGTGGTTTGATCATACTCTGTGTTAATTGAATGGTGAAAATACATACTGAAAACGCCAATCCTTCTTTATTGAAAACAAACAAAACTGTTTCACAGCAAAAGAAGTATTTTTCATATTTTTCTTAAAACAAAAATATCTCATGGGTGTGTGTCCCACGAATAAGAGAATATTTGGCAACAATTTGCAGTGTATAATTTCAACCCATTTTTCACGTGGATTGCAACATCACGCATTTTATTAAGTGTGACTCTAAATTAGAAGACGATTAACGGGTCAAGCCACTAAATGGTCAACAGTAAATGGTCACGATTAAGTGGATATTCATAGGGCTTTTAAAACCAATCCCAGTACGTGTGCACTTTTTAAAAAGAACTAGAGAAAAGTTTTAACTTTGCTTCCTAATATAGTATAAAGATATTGAAATGGCTTAAAGAAAGACAGAACACCGTATGTTTCATTCACTATGAGATAAACTTCGTACCTATTTTCAGAGCAAATATAATTTCATAATAGTGTTTTTAATTACACAGTTGAAAATACAGAATAGGATCGCATTCTGGAGTTCATTTTTCAAAGACGAGATTGATACCTCCGTTTTTTCAGATAAATGTAAGCAGAATCCACTCCCTCTCAGAAGCCTTGTTTTTTTCTTCTCTAAGCACCCAAGAAAAGCAATCTTATCTCAGACGTTCGCAGGCTCATGTGTGGTCTCAATTTCCTGGAGTATCGCGACTTCCGCTGCAATGAAGCGCGTGTTATGATTGGAAGTTATTTATTAAGTTGGAATATAAAGTTGCGCATTTTTCTAGGACTGAGCGAAAAACATTTGCCTCAAGCAGCTGCAATTGCAATGCAGGAAAATTTTAATACGCATCACATTCCAAGCTATGAGAGATAAATGACAGATTTGCGATCGGAACTAGTGCACTGTAATTTTTCATGACGACTTGGCTTAAATAGTTGCTAATGGAGAAGCTAATAAATAATATTAAACGAGTTGGCAACTTTTAGCGATTGGCGCTGGCCAGTCTCATGCATTTGGAACTTCGTATTTTAATTTTTGCATATCTTATCAGGGACCGGATTTTGATGACGTTAAACATTACCAAAAATGATCAAGAGAATGCTCTTAAAATGCCTTAAAAGAAGAGAAAAATGACGTAAAAATGTGATCAAATCCAGTTCGAATGAACAACTCAAGCTGGATACGTTACTGATTTGATCGAGGCTGCTTCAATTAGTTGAAGTGCACTCACCTTGCAAACTATTGGTGTCGCCTATTATTTACCAGATATTCTCTGACTACAGTTATCCGGAAATCGGCTGAAGGCGCTGATAGGCGTTACAGGAATCTTAGATTACATAAACGAGAGACATTACAATTTCTGAGCGAAGAAGTCGAATAGGTTACTCAGGAATTCTGTGGAGAACATTAGTTGCATCTCGTAAATATTATTTGAAGCAGGTACCTTAAAAATGATATTAAAATCGAAGGTATCAGAGAAAAATGCAAATGGTTTAATAAAATGGGTTTCCTTTTTTTATTACCTAAAATGAATTTCTATACTAAACGGCATTGTTGTAAAGTGAAAAGAAAAAAAAGACATTTCATTAAAATCCACATCCTACAGTCATACTTTTACACGTATGCAAGAGAAAAACTGAAAATTTATATTTATCGTTATGAAGAAAAAGGAATATGTAATTGAGGAGTTCCGGAAGGAAGTGGGGATTCAACAAATAAAAGTTGCGGCTAGAACGCATATCATTTTGCGCACGTGGCAAACTTGACGAATCGTTTCTATGTAAAATGCGTGCTATAGGAAAAAGGGCGGTCGGATTTCACTTATTATTCCTTTGGATATGAGAATCTCTGGTGAACTTCACTATTGTGTATGAGTGTGGGTGTTAGCCCTTACTGCCAGAAACACCTGAATTGATCTCAATGCATTTCCACGGTGTAGATACAGATGAACTACAAATTCACCAGGTAAAGTGTATAATAATAATAATAATAATAATAATAATAATAATAATAATAATAATAATAATAATAATAATGTCTTTATTTCTAGCGAGACTCAGACCGTAAGGCCTGCTCTTCCGCCTAACCACTTAAATATTTACATTTACAATAATTACAATTGAGGAATTTGGGTGGAAACAATGGTATCTGACATTTCACGTTACTTACGAAAGTGCAATGATTGTATTAGCTAACGGAAATGTGCTGCACAAAACTAATGAAACATAAAGTAGAAACATATTTTCATTGGTAGTTTTTGGACTTTAAAACTAACATGATATAAAGAGAGCCCATGTTTCTTTTTATTCAAGAAGGATGTGGAATGTTAATAATGTTACTTTCGCAAAATGTCATAAATTATTCCCTACACCCGAATGCCTTAATTGTGGACAAATTGCAAGAAGAAAAGAGGGCAGATTTTACATGTAAATCTGGGATGCAAGACTAGGGACCATCCCGGGATACGCCTTAAGCGATTAAGTAAGCCCAGGTGAGTTTTTATCGATTTGTTAAAAAGGTTCATTAAGAATCCTGAGACAGTATACGAATGAACCTTTTTGAAATTATAAAGTAGAAGCAAAGTATTGTTCAACGAATTTCATAATTTTCGTAATAGAATGACAATAATTGATTGTCTGGTACAAGAACTAAATGTCTTTCTATTTATCCGACATGCCTGATGGATATTTCCACAAAAGCACCGTGGACTTGACAAGTGAAATTAATTATCAAGAGCATGTTTCTTGCGATCAGCATCGAAGCGTGTTAACTTGTCCCGACTGAAAAGACGCAGTTGGATCGGCACCCAAAGCACAGTGACCTTTTCAGGGCTACCCGCGGTTTCTTCCCGATGCGCACATAGGCCGCCTTGTCGATCTAATGCAGAGTGACAGCGGGACTGCATTGATTGGCTGGAGGTCAGGCCCTTCGGCCGCGCTTGCAAGAGGACACGCGAGGCGGCGCGCAACGGGCAAATGGAAAAGCCACAGCTGCTCGGTGTCGCGTGTGCACATTACGCGCCAGCTGCGACTTTTCGTAGACTTCTTCAGGCTGTCTTCCGCTCCTTTGAACGCTGGGATTGGGCATGGACGATAGCTGACGCACCCAAAATTCGAAGTTTTTTTTCTCTTTAACAACAGGTTGTTGAGAATTGTAAATATTGTACTCCTCATTCATGGCTACATACATTAATCTACCCCATAAGAAATTTCTCCAAATAACTGCTTTAGCATTTTTATTACCTAGGCAAATATTATTGAGCAATTTTGGAGTTTAAAAAAATTGTTTACAGGATAAACAATTACAAAAATGAGATAAAGTTGAATTTTATAAACAATCAAAACAAAATAAGAGAATGGTTTGATATCTTTGTGTATTAATGCTAAATAACACGCATTGCAGTAGGAATGTTTACCAAACTCAAGTTTTTCCATACCCCTGGGGGTTTACATACTACAGTTTATGAACTCCTGTTTTAGAAAACAGGATATTATTTGAGAATGAGTGTGAATTGTGTTCAGAAACAGTTATTTCGTCGGCCCCGTGACCGAGATCGCTAAAGCAGTACTGCCATAGTGATCTTGGACTGTGGAGTCGCGGGTTCGAGTCCCGCCTCGGGCATGGTTGTATGTGTTCGTCCTTATACCATATCGTTTCATCCTCATACCAAAACGTTACATACAATAGTGGTCGCTAATGACCTAGTAGTTGATGCGACCGTAAATAACAAAAAAATAAAAAAAACGTTAATTCACCGATAGGCGGGCGTTCTGCACGGCTCAACGTTGCACTTTGCTGCGCCCCCCACGCATTGTATTGATTCGTTTCCGGGCGGTCGAATTCTCGAAGTTAACACACCTACTGGCAATGTCGGAAATAAATAGTGGTGCTACACACTTTCTAGTATTATTTCTAAATTTGCAATTTTCAAAAAATCAGCTAGTTCAACAAAATGAGACCCGCGCCGTTCTTTTAAGCATCTCTTCTATCCGTATAAACATCGTCTCCTGTATTATTTCAGTAGTATACCTTTGCGTTCCGGCTCTCACACGCGACCAATCTTTATAAATGAGGGCTCTAAAGAAAGAGAATTTCACGGAAACTTGACGAATTCCACTTTGACTTTGAAAATATGAAGTATTTGTTTAAAGAAACGCATCCAATTATTCAAGTCAAATGCAACCAGCAACACTTGCCAAAGTGGTCGTCAAATAACTCCTAAAAAAGCGTTTTAAGGCCCTAATAACTAAAATTTTGAGGCCGAAGACCTCGAAGAAACGTTTTTTCACACCATAATCTACAAGATGAGACATTCCCTGATCCATTCAATTAACTTTTCCGTTCCACGCTTCAATACTATCAAGGCCACCTCAATATTTCAGCCCTTCCTGCTGGTAGCAATTTTTGTGGCGACTCACTTAGAAGACCTAGATTCGACAACCTTTATTTACGCTTTCTGTTAACACCGAAGTTTGTGCAGTCTGACGAGGTTTATTTGCATAATCATTAATTCAAGATTTGCTCTCCAGCAACAACTAGAAGTACTATTATAGTTGCTTGATACCTATGAAGATTGTTTCTTTGCGTGTAGTGAAACTATTCAATTAACGTTTTAGCAGTGTCTGTAAGTGCTGTGTACCTAATTGAGGAGGGATGTGGTTGCACAGAAGAAGAGTGAAGAATGTGTGTTTTACCTGTACCAGTATTTTCGTTATCATTCGATGGAATTTTAAAGTCAGGGTTCAGACCCGTAGCTTTCTTAAAAGTAAAAAGCTTTTCTAATATTTTTGTGACTCACGGGAAGCTAAAAGCTAGCTGTCAAAGAATATTGAATAATTACTTGAAATGTCTTTAAGGAAGTGCTGTAAATAGTTCCAAGAAAACTCTCCATGATACTGAATAAATATATATTGAAAATTTATTTTAATCAATTCCATTGTTTTTTATTGTATTTGATATTGTGTTACTACATTGCAAGTTACCTTCAAATATTTTTAAACAAATAAACACGTTTCGTTAACTACTTCACCTCTGAAAATGGAAATATAAGGATATGGATCTAACATAGGGTCTAACATGTGAGAGTTCTCGCACGGATACGCGGAGGTAGTAGGGGAAAACTTGTGTATGGCACAACACAAAGAACAAACGTTTTAAATTAGCTAAAGTAAAATAGCTTGAAATAAATGAAAAACAAAAATTAAATCGCGCTGGCCTACAATACTCTGTGAATTAATTAAAAAAAGCAAGTAAATTTAAAATTATAGAAAGAATAGGAGAAGTCACTCGACAACTGCCAACATTCGCAGTCCAAAGGCACGATTTAAATGTTGGTGGTGTCTGGAAGTATGTATATCAACGCCCAGCTGCAAACTCATATTGTAAATAATACATCGTTTGATATTAAACTCAAGGTGTCGGTTCGTTAAGATATTCAATATGCAAACATCGTTTCAGTAACATTCCCATGTGCCGAAGCGAAGTCTAAGCCTACTAAATTGTTTACAATGGTAACAAATTGTATTTAGTACTCAAAGGTGAAAATACTAATTTATTTTTTGGATCGGAATTGCTTTTCTTGAGGTACGTAAGAACGCTGAAAATAATCCAATACTTTTTAATACACAAATAATTTTTCAATTTTCGCACCCTAGCAAGCTGGCACCCTGACTCTCCAAAACCCCCTCTGTTCCTCATAACAAATCAAGGAAAGTCAAATAATATTGCAAGGAGTAGGGTTGTACTTGCTCGATGGGTATTTACGCACTACTGTACTTTGCTTTACTTTCTGAAGAGTAAAAACCTTTTCTATTGTGTTTGTGACTATCAAGGAAAGCGAAAAGCTAACTCTAAAGGAGGAGTGAATAATTTGTTCAAAGTTGTTTTTAAAGAAGTATGAATTGTTCCAAGAACATCTCTCTATAATGCTGAATAAAGATTTATTGAAACTTTGTTTTCAACATCAATTGTATTTTTAATTTTGTTTAATATTCTGCAAGTACATTAGAAGTTACATTTATACATTAAAGAAATAAACACGTTTCATTAAATACTTTCCTTTTTAATTGAAAGGATATACAAATGGATAGAGAAAGGGTGGATTTAAAGATGCAAGAGTTCTCGCACGGGTACGCTATTTTAAAGAATGAAATGGGAACGGTTTTTGAGGAAAAAAGTTAATTTTCTTAATTTCCCTATATTTTATGCTAATATAACAAGAAAACTACTAATATTTTCAAAACATTGAACAGAAGATATAAAGATCCGTCTTTAAGGAACCAATTTCATTAAGAAAAACATCTCTATATTCAGTAGTACAGTTGAAGGAAAGCACACAAAAATTGAATTTTTGAATTTTTCAAAAATATGAGATTTGAACGAACAAAGAATCTGCACCATTCTCTTAAGCGACGTTTCTCGCTATCCGAAGTCAGTTTGAGAAAAAAATTTGGTACCATTCGCGACAAAAGGTTTTTAAGCGTTTATATAAAGTACCCTCAAAATTCAAACTATCTATTTGAAACTCCCAAAGCCTTGAGTTAATTCAGATCGATTTGGGATTATCAATTTTGAAGAAAATCGGCTGAACGGTTTAGGCGCTAGCGTTGACCACAGACGGACAGACAGACATACGTTTTGCCGTGAATCGATTTTTCGGTATCAAGGACCCACAAAACCTGGATTCTGGCTACACTACATACTAGAGGATTTTTTTTTCTATATTTTGCAACAGGATTTATCCACTTTCGCCTCACTAGGGCTCGGCAATAAGAGTGTTTCTGCCGAAAATTCGCCGTTTTCCGGCGCACGACAACGTAACTTTATCTTAGGAAGTACTTTCATAAGGGCGAGAAAGTAAAAATGA
Source organism: Acheta domesticus (assembly GCA_031308135.1). NCBI lineage: Eukaryota > Metazoa > Arthropoda > Insecta > Orthoptera > Gryllidae > Acheta > Acheta domesticus. Next base: position 13,939,336 of record JAHLJT010000631.1, on the reverse strand, counting down.
GCGTCTGGAGCGGCGAGTGTTGCGTGTAATGCAGAGTGACTGCAGGGCGTTTTGGGAAGTGTGGCGAAGCACTTACACTTCAACCCCGACTCGACGGCTGAGCTGGAGTAGAAACGGCAGCTGGGGGAAATTGAAAAGTTGCGACTGCGCGGTGTCGCACACAAACATAACGGTTTCCACGGCTCGCGGTGCAATCTCGCTGGCCAGAAATATAAAAACGGGGGAAAAACTTCGGTCGCTGTGTTACAGACGGTTGTCAACGATTGTGGGGTTTGTTTTGTAACCTGTGTATAGTGAGTGGAGGTGCGTGTCAGCAGTTTCACATTTCTAATCAGGGTGAATAGATTTACGACTGTTTGTGGCATATTTTTTCGTGAAATATTTTCAAGTGAAGACCCCTTATCAATTTTGGTTATCCCAAATGAAACTTTAATATATATTTTTTTTACCTCCTCTATACAGTGTCCCACCAACTATGGACCACCCCCATAACTTTTAAACGGTTCAGGATATCCAAATTCAGTTTTCGCTGAGTATTGCAAAATCATGAGGCAAGTAACATTCCATAGAGAAATTGTCTACAATATTTTTAGTTTTCGAGAAATTTAATCATCTTTGATTTTTTAGATAGAACTATATATTTTTTCTCACCAGCAATAGTGAGATCATGAAAAGAGGAATAAAATGATGTAACATATGATAGGATTTTGATATTAATTTGCGTATAAAATTAGACTTTCTGACATGTGATTTTGAATGAAACGGACAATATTCGTGTAGCAGTCTTGCAACAGTCGCCTTCGGGGAAAATGGTCTTGGCGGCGTCAGGACTGTTGCATGGAGAGAGGAGACTGAGAGGGGTGGCAATGAGGGATAAGAGGCCTCACTACAGCAATCCAGGGTCTTGACACAAAAGTCACATTAAAAAACACCAATTTTAATGATCAGAATGAGGGATTTTTTCCATTGATTTATCTGCATTTAACTTGACTTTTTTAGAAATAAATATCATTTTCAAACTTGACAAGAATTCAACCACAGTCTCTTTGTTGGTAAATTTGATTTTTAATTAAGATAATAATTCGTCCACTTCGCAACCATACCTCTACTGCTCTTCATAAATGGAAAAGAAAACAGTACATTTCCGTCTTCTGCCGTAAATTTTGAAGTTTGAGGCAGCACGTGCCGTCATGAAGTGAGAAACTCTCCAATCAATATTAGCAGTCGAGACTACAGATGTACATTTGTGTTAAAGTTTAGTAAATTTACCCTGATAGTCTGTTAAGAGTGTTTCAAAATTTTTATTGCTTTGTTCTTTTGGTACGTGATTAAATAAGACGTTTATGAAGAGTAAATGCAAAGAGAAAATGTCTCTCTCTCTATTATTTGATGAATTAATCAAGATATTACAAAAAAATCTTTAAGCATTCATTCTCTTCCCTTTTTTTTTTTTAAATGATAGCTGGTTTCTGCCATAACACATTCAGATCGATTCTTGTAAGTTTGAAAAGGACTTTTATTATCGTCTTTCCGCTACAAATTATTTTTATTTTGTTCTTTTCGATGAACGTTTCTTTGGAATTTTATTAGAAGAAACGTTCAATTCAGATGAACAAATGGAAAAAAATATCTTTCTGATCAGTAATATTGATGTTTGTTCATATGATCTTCGTGTCAAGACCATGAATTGCTGTAGTTACGCCTCTATCCCCCACGGCCAGCCCTCTCACAGTCCTTGTCTCCACGAAACAGTCTCGACGCCGCGAAAGTCTTTCAACAACCGTTAACCAACGGCGACTGTTGCAAGCGCTGCTACACGAAATATTGTCCGTTTCATTAAAAATCGCATATCAGAAAGTCTAATTTTATACGCAAATTACTATCAAAATACTAACATATGATACATCATTTTATTCCTCTCTTCATGATCCATCCATTGCTGGTGAGAAAAATATACATTTCTATTTCAAAAATCAAAGATGATTAAATTTCTCGGAAACTAAAAAGATTATATACAATTTCTCTTCGGCATGTTACTTGCCCTAAGATTCCGCATTATTCAGCGAAAACGGTATTTAGATATCCTGAACTGTTTAGAGGTTAATTATGGGGGTGGTCCATAGTTGGTGGGACATTCTGTATAATACACATGGGGATTATCATACTTTTGTTCAGTAATAATAATAATAATAATAATAATAATAATAATATTATAAATAATAATGCAAACATATTACTATATTAGCAGATTATGATATCAGTTATGAGGGTGATGGCATACGGAGGTTGCCCACAACATACATTTTGTTGCAACACACTGTGTCATCGCATATAAATTCGAAATGTTACGCTTTGAGCCCTTAAAAACAGGTTTTCGTGACCTAAAAAGAGCACGAAAATGTATTTTCTATGAAGTCTACAAAATGAAAGCTTTTGAAACTATTGCATTTGTGGAGATTTTGCTCTTCTGGATACCCCTTCTATGTAGCATGGATTGTCAGAAACGAACGGTTCAAAATTGAAGTAAAATTAAATGGAATATTTTATATTCTGTGCAATTCAATATCAAATATTGTAAATATACAAACATTTGCCAATGCTCAAGAAAGAAATAACATAAATTATAATAAATACCACAAATGAATGTGAGATAAATTAGTAGGTTGAATTAGCTATTATTCGCGAAACTGCAACAAACAACTTGTATGAATCATCAGTAACTAATATCTTTGTAACAAAGTTATTAGTGACGCTGGATATCTAATAACTTACGAAGTTACCATAATAGTAATTAGTCATTATTTATAAATAAATTTTGCCCAATACTAGCTGAGATCATAAATTGGGAGAGAATGTTGCACGATGCAAAGGAAGGGTCTTTGGCGCGCTTGCCGCTTTCAAGGTCTCCTCGCCAGGGCCGTTTTAAGAGCTTTGGAGGCCCTTGAACCTATATTAAATTAGGGTCTCCCAATTCTTACTTCCATCAATCCCCCCCCCCCAATTTCAAGACAAGTTTTAGTAAAAAAGAATAATTCCTCACTACTGAGCGACGTTCTCGCAGCAATCAGTATTCCATATGATAAATACTATCCAGTAATGCGCATCACATCACTCCGTTATGCCAATTTTTTGCGTAGGGCCTTTTTTATACCTTTAATACTATTTTTTAAATAAAATAAATATTTTTTAAGAACTATGGGTGGGGCTTGAACATTGGGGACCCTGGGACTATTGTTTAACCGGGGCCTGCTTCTCGCACCGTATTCGGCGCTGTAATCCGTTCCACCCTGCAGGCGCACGCCTTAAGGCCACGAACAACGTGGCCTTAAATCGCGTTTCGTCGCAGAAGTGAAACAATATTAACGAGTTGTAAAAACACTAAATTATTCAAAACCATCTATATATAACCTAAGGGTATACGAATATGAATGAAATAGTCTCTTCACGCACATTATTCAGGACTAATGAAATCTATAGGGTTAAATTATAAAAATCAAAGTTTTGACTATCTTTTAAATTAGAAAAAATCTATAGTTTTATGTTATACATCATTGTAAATGCCCCTCGCACGCGTTTGCTTTAGTGAAAGTTGCATTTCAAAATCTGCAACGATTCATGAGATATTCGAAGAGAACATCTTAAGTGAGCCATCCTGTATTCTACAATATTTAAGTAATGTAACATAGACGTGATAATAAAATATATTTAGAACGTTTACACAGTGGATAAAACGCTGTCAGATGTATCGTTACGTCTTATTACAATTCTCGATTGGAACCAAATTCGGCCGATGTTTATTCTGGAACGCTCGACAATTCTCGAATCTCATATTGCGATGCTTACTTCGTAAATAATTATTTGTATCTTGTGTAATTATTATATTTAATAACCAAATATAGATATGGAGTAATTATACATCAATAAATTAATTTTATGTTGCCTTTGTATATGGAATTGTATATGGATTGTATTTGATTTATTTTTAAAATATTCATTTTGTGATTATATTATAATGAAATTCTGTATAGAGAAAAAAGAGTTTGAGGAATTATTTATAAATAATGGTATGTGAGCAATGAATAGAAAACCTTGACAAGTTTCCATCCTTTTTAAACAAACATAAAGTTAAACAATTATTGCCTTAATCAATGTTGGAAAGACGTGTCATACAAACGAAAATGATCTACAGACGCAAGAATTGTAGTTTCTGAGGAAATTACAATACATTTAGGACGAGAGAAGCAAGACGTCAGTAATAAAGAAAACACAGAAACTCCTTCCAAGGGTAGCATCTTCACTTTAAGAATTCAATATTCATGAACAAAGACAGTAATCGGCCCCGAGGCTGAGATCGCTAAAGCAGTAGTGACGTAGTGATCTCGGACCGAGGGGTCTTGGTTCCTAACACCGGCATGGTTGTATGTGCTCGTTCTTTCGCCCCGTATCATCAGCAGATCGTATCATACCATAACGTTAAATCCAATACTGGTCGCTAATGACCTAGTAGTTGATGCGAACTTAAATAGCAAGAAGACAGTAAAGTAGTTATTACATAGTTTTCCGTGATATTCGGGTTAAGTGTTAAGATGGTAAAAATAACAACAGAAAATATTTTAGATGAAGTTGTCTTAATTTCTCGCAACAACATTAGGCCGATAACAGCAAATAACCATACGAGTATATCATTTGTGCTATCGACTGTTTGTTATTCAGTTTTCGTAATGTCATCTTCGTTCAAGGAATAATCACGCAAAAATGAACACCATTTTTTGGAATAAGTGTACGTTCACGCCTAATATTCAAAACTCATTTGATATGAATAACTCAGTTATTTCGATTGCTTCTGATGGCCGGCGGACGGCACAATTCGAAACGGACACCGCCTGTTGAGAATGTCTTTCGTCTGATAGCGTAAACCTTCATAAACAGTACAGTATCAAGAAATTTTTTTATAAAAATGCTAAGGGACACGCTCAAGGCCTTGTAGAATGTAACAAGCCATTGCTAGAACTCGTACTGGTCGTCGATGTTTCAGCGCTGGTGTTAGAGACGGAAATCTGATTTGAAGATGTAAATTCCAGACGCTTCTACGCTTTTGCGATGTGAAACTCTTCCGACAGGAACTTTATTTCCACCGCCTGATACATTGCCTTTAACCTTTCAGCGCAGTAAAATGTCCATCACAACATTAATTGGCTAATTAATCTCTGAGGCAATGTACTCACGGATAACTATATAAGAGCTAACTCAATGCAATCGCTGATATTGCGCAGGTCTATCATGTCGATTATGTCAATTTTTAGCAACTAATCATCACCGCAAATCATCACGACTCAGTTTCTGTGACTTAAGCAGCAGACGGGGTGTCATGAAAACGTTTAGTGTTCCGACTTAGTCCTGCAGACGGTCTTTTCTCTTTCTGTCTCCAAGGCAGCCCATGACTTCTCTATCTCGATCCGTCCAACGAACGGATGGACGGACGTTTTGCCGTCAATCGATGTTTGGGTATCAAGGACTCACAAAACATGAATTATGACTACACAAAGAGTTAGAATAATTTACTATACAGGGAGTCCCATCAATTATGGCCCATCTCCGTAACTTCTACACGATTCCCGAATATGCTTCCGCATTATTGAGCAAAAACTGCATTTCTGTATCGAAAACAGTTTGGAAATTACGGGGGTTGCCCATTGTTGGTGGGACTCCCTGTATATTATATGTAGGAACAAGATTTATACACTTTTTCGTTACCAGGACCCGGCAATAAGAGTTCTTCTGTTGAAAATTCACAAATTTCCGGGTTGCTATTACAACACTTTCTCTTGTTATGGGCCCGAAAGTAATATGACGCCTTCCGTTCAAAATTAAAAAAACAACTGTGTAGTGGAGGTAAGAACCAATTTCTTGCTTTGTTTGTAACTTTTGCAGTTTTCGAAATTGCAACGAAAATCCGACCTTCGCCATTTTTTAGAGTACTTTGCAGTACCTTAAAAAAACTTCAAAGAAAAAATATGGTTTCAAATTCCTTTTATTGCACACAAAAGAATGCAACAAATTTTAATATTTTGAAAATATTGTTAATTTAATGATTTTATTGCGAAAGATATCCACAAAAATCGGATCTGAAAATGACTTAATTTTTAGAAGGGTACTTTTCCCTAATTGAGGAAACTGCTTAAAGAAGAAAAAATGGAGAAAATTTTGAAACTGTCGTTGAAGCTTCATGTAAAATACCCCGAAAGATCAAAATATCCGAATATTTCGAATTTCAGGGACCGAGACATCAGATAAATCTACAGATCAACCCAAAAATACATATTCTGATGAAAATCCTGCCTAGGGTTTAGTTGCTACCGTTTGTTCAGAGACGGACAGACGTTTTGCCGTAAACCAAGCAAGGACGTTGATTCTGTATGAAGAAAGTGTGAGAGGAAGTACTTTACTACGTATAGGAGCAAGTTTGATCTGTTTTCTGGTTTACTCATTATATAATTTTTTATAGAACTACAATACGAGTTTTCGCCGGAAAAATAGCTGTTTTCGTTGTAATATTACTATATTTTCTGTTTAATACATAAGTAGAATGCGAAAAAAGTAAAATGTGTTATTTTAATTTAAAACCGATGATCAAACGTTTTACTACTGTTTTTTACCATCTGACCCGGGTAGATTCTTTTTCGTTAGATCATCAAAGTTTGAAAAACCAATGAAATCTGCATGGTATGGTTTAAACGTAAATTGTTATGAAACTCTTTCGTAATTTAATACCAGGCTCTTCAGGAAATGCCGTGCGCTTGATGGGCCCAACCGAGCTGTCGCTCGAGTTTCCCAAGCCCTGCTGCCCCACTCTGGGGAGTTATCGTCCCGCGGAGCACGCTGCGTGCGGCGCTGAACTCGTCTGAAGGTCATTTGCGGCCCTCAGCCTGTTGGCTCTGCCCTCACTGTCCGCAAAACGACTGCAAAATCGGCGCTTCCAGCGGGTTGAAGGTTGTAGAACGTTTCCGAGAAGAGCTTTCACCTACCTCAAACTTAATTTTTTTCACTTTTCACAGAGATCAACGCTTTTGATACGGCAATGATTTTCAATCTGCAGTGTTCAAACTCCTCTGATATGCTCCTGAGTTTTAAGGCATGGAATGAAATTTAACCCTTAAGTGCGCGCGTCAAATTTCGGAACATAAGTGGACGCGCGGCGCACGGAGTGCGCCATGCAGATTTCTGTTTTTTCTGCAAATATATTGTGTTATTTGTGTTTCAATTTATGGCAAATATCATCAATCAATTCTTAAAGGCACAGTCAATTAATTACAACCCACTTCTTCGTCCTCTTTGTATTCGAGCAAAATTTTTGTAATACATGTTTCTCTCTCAAAATCACCCCTGGAACAAAAAGTTATTGTTTCTCAAAAGAATAGGATTTGAATGTACTAGTTTGCGTACAGTGAGTATAAAAGGATTTTTTTCATCAACGTGAAGAGATCAATGTTCATAACAGAAGGATAATTTGAGACTCTATGTAACTCTACGCGCGGCGCACAGTATGCGACAGACGGTCCGTCGATGACTGATCCGCCAATAAATCAACCCAGGATTCAGTGAAGACAACGAAACTTCACGCACGGGAAGCCAAGACTACACTGAAAGGTTACACGAAGTGATAACGAATATCAACTGATCTATCGGAAATGGCGCAACAATATCCGCCGATGGCGCACGCTGTGCACTTAAGGGTTAATTCAGAAAGAACACGAAAAGTAACTAGGAATGGAGGAGTTTCAGTGTTAGGAAATTATCGCAGGCAATTGGAAACTTGTGCATCGGAAATTTCTAATAATTTTCTGAAGCGGGAAGCGTGGAGGGAATTTATTCGGAAATTTTCAATGAACGAGTGTTTAATAAGATTATTCCACGAATGAAATTATATTGAAATAACTTTGGACTGCGCGAAAATTAATTATATTGTCATTATTTGAACTCTTGTTATATCGTTAATTGAACAAGTCGTGCGTAGAATAGCGGTTCTAATGATTGATCTATCGCACGTTTTGATTGGTCAGCAGGGAGGAGGGGGGAGAAAAATATCCTTTTTGTGATACTTGATTGGTGCGGACCAGGTGAACAGTTAGTGTTAGTTTCACGAGCGGAAAATTTTCTCTACAATGTCAAATTAATTAACTATCAAAAGTACTTACCGCATTCTTACGGAACTTAACTATTTTAACTAAAGCTTTAAAAAAACTGTCATAAGAGACGAGGCTTCACTGTGCAATTTCGCCGAAACAAAAGAACAGAAACATACTAGTGTACTAAAGTTCAGTAGTGTCCTTATGGATACCGGATGAAAGCTTTGGAAACGATAGCTTCCGTCAATATAAAATATAAAGTTTGACGTAACGTTAGGAAAAAAAATGCGGTATTAAGGCTTGAGTAGTATATACAGGCTGCAAGGCATGCCATTTGCTAATCTGCTCGCCCGCTGAAACTTCTTTCAGATTTTTAAAGTCTCTAGAGACAGAGAGTTACACATTCTATCGTTCCACCGATACCGCCATTTTTTCGTATCCATTTGTAAGGAAAATTGGAACTGTGTGATATTACGTGTGTTGAGAATCATGAATATACCCCAAACCCATATTAATATGAAAATCTGCTTCATGTCGCCAATTGCTATAGTCAGTCTTCAGCTCCTGAATACTGCCTGGCGGGCCTCACGGGTGAGAGAATATTTTGGCGGTTGCGCTCCTCTATGCATCTAAGGCAGTGGTGTCGAGGCCCTTATTAGTTTCTTATTAAAACAATTAATTTTCTATGTACCAGCTTTTTCATTTAATTTACAATCATCTTGCCATTGGTATTAGGAGTTATCCCAGTTCATTTATGAATCAAGAATTACTAGATAAATGTGCTGGGTTTCATTTGCCAGAAATGGAAAATCTATTGGTGAAGGATATCCCATAGAAATCATTTAATAAATCCAATAATGACGCTGATATGTACATCAATTATATTTGTAATACCGGGAACCACTTCAATGTTTCACATGTACTTCATCCTTTGTTATTCATTCCATGTACTTCAACAGATCAATACACGTGTCAATATTTTTATTATAATAGAAAATTATACTTTGGTAAATATTGAAAAGGTACATTTCATCGTTTTTGCGAAACATATCCATAGATTTATTAATGGTTTTCTATTTTATTTTCAAAGACTAATTGCAACAATTCTCGTTAAAATTTAATATCACGCAATTAAATGCATATTAATTAAAATTACTGATATAAACGACCTCGGTAGCACATGTTAATATTGTTTATTTGTTCTGAAAATTTGTATCGCTCAATATTTTACATATTAAATGTAATGAAACGCAGAGGTAGAAATAATTATTATTACCTTGTCATAGCAAAGACGATATTGATTAGTGAAAATTTGTGATATATTTTCATTTTTATTGGAAAAGAGTAAAGTGGATGTGTCAAGTTTTCAATGTTTGCTCCTCAAATGAAGACTTGAAATTAAAAAGGATGCAAGTGCCATTCACATACTTTCGAAAACAAAAAGAAGTTGTGTGTACGTTAAACGTATTGGCACATATAACTCCTGCCATTTATAATCACCCCGCAACACTACCAAGATATGTGTCTGGACATTGGTTCTTATTTATGTTATAGAGCTTGATTCATTCATCATTATTCTGGTGAAAAAATTTAACAGAAATGGCAGTTTCATTTTTTTTACTTTCCCGTATACGTACGTCCACACGGAGTGATATACGTAGTATAGGGAAAGTTATATAATGCTGCGCAAAAGAAATGGCCAATTTTCGCCAGAAAAAAATTCGTTGCCGGGCGCTGATAACGAAAAGTGGATAAAACCAGTTGCTAAATTAAGAAAAAAAAATCCCCTAACACGTGGTGTAGCCAGAAACCCTGTTTTCTAGGTCCTTGATACCGAAAACCCAATTGAAAGGAAAACGTCCGTCTGTCTGTTTGTCCGTCCGTCCGTCCGTCCATCCATCTGTCCGTCTGTGAACACTGCTAGCGCCAAAACCATAAGTACGATTTCTTCCAAAATGGATATTCCCCTGTCGATCTGATTTAAACTGCGATTTTCGTAACTTCGTCCATGACAGAAATCAGCTGTTGACGGTTTCATCCAATCGGGGGCTTGAACGTCACCATAGTGACGTCACTGTCGCGAAATATAAGCTCCCGATTGGATGGCAGCGAAACCGCTGATTCCTGTCAGGGACAAAGTTACGAAAATGTCAGTATATTTCAAGTCTTGAAATATTCTAGGATGTCAATGAAGGGAGCTGTGAAAACGCATTGCTGGCGAGATACCAGGAAGCTGCAGTGGTCGCTGACCCGCGCACCCTTCATCGCCCATCGCCCACGCGCGTCAGAAGCGAAAACATGTCGCTGCGCCGGGTCTTGCCGCGCCCCGAAGAGCGCTTCCACGGGGCTTCTGGGAATCTGGTCCACAAATACGCTCCCCGCTTCCCGGAAGTGCGAGAGGTGACTCTTCCGGGAACTGGGCGCACTCCACGGTGTAAGATATACGGGGTGTCCGGGGAGGAAACGTCCAAAATTCGAAAACAAGCTCTTAAGACAATTCTAAGCGTATTTCGTCTAATAAACTACGTGGATATTCCGAATGGTTGAGCCGCAATGAGCACTCAAAAGCTGGTTTGAAAAATTGATTTCTACGCAAAAATTTGCCTTGTAGAAGCATAGAAACACTCTAAAAACATGTAAATTGTCCATTATTTACAAAAAAAAAGAATATATTTGCTCAGAGAAAAAAAATTAAGCGAGAAATAAAAAAGCACCCAAATTACACAATTCGACTCCTTTTTATATTTCTCTCTTAATTTTTCTTTTTGAACAAATATATTAACTTCTTTTGTAAATAATGAACTATTTACATGTTTCTGGAGTGTTTCTATGCTTCCATAATGCATTTTTTCAAACCAACTTTTGAGTGCTTATTGCGGCTTAACCATTCGGAATATTCACGTAATTTATTAGACAAAATATGCTTAGAATTGTCTAAAGAGCTTATTTTCGAAGTTTTGACGTTTCCTCCCCAGAAACTCTGTGTTTACTCCCAGTCTAAAACTGATGCTCATGTGAGGCTAATTCTCACAGTTCCCGCATATAAGCGCTGCGATCTTTGGGTCCCATTGGGCAAGGTCGTGATTGGTCGTGATCCATTCGACAGCTCTGTGGCCAGCTGATTTCTAATTTCTAATCAGTGATTTGTCACTTCGCGGTGGAATTGGTAAAGTCTAAGGTGAATAGTTACGAAAATGGATAGGAACTATTTTGTAAAACAGTATAATAGCCACAGTTTAAGATGTCCTCTTAAGATGTATATCTTACACCATGACCCAAACCGATCGTGCGTAAGGACAAGCGAGGAACTAGCCTCCAACTGGCTTCAGAAAATTTGCCCCAAAGGCGGCCAGTTGACACACCTATATATCTTACACCGTGGCGCACTCTCACTCAAATGCCTTTCAACAAGTTACATATTTGGTGTATGCCAGAAGCGTATTTTATCTCCATTGCAGTGAAATCATTTGGATAGGATCTCTTGTATAAACTTAAGAGATTCAGATGATGGAACGTGAGACTTCTATCCACTTACGTAGTAATTTATCGGTGTAATGACACGTTCTGGTCTATTTTTATTGTTGAATCGTTCTTGCTTGAATCATTTGAAGAAAACCGCTGAATAATATTGTGTGTTACAGTTCCCTTCTTTTGTAATCTACTAACAAATATGTTTTTGATATGGGAATTATTATATAATCTTTGTTGGAAATGATTGTAACGATGTATAGATTCCGATGTTTGAATTTAGTAATATTTCAGCTTTACGGGTTAATTTCGAGAAAAAATTGAACTTTTCTTCTTCTGGTAAAATATTTTATTTGAGAAGAAGTATATTTACCTTGATATTTTTAATCTTTATATTTAACATATTTACGGAAAGATGTCCACAGACTCTCAAGCAATTTTAGATTTTGCAGTGACGTTTACCACAATGTTTCAGGGAATAGTCAACAAAAACTCACCATTTGAAATCTTTTAAACTGGACTTAAAAGTTATTTTAAAGCTTCAAAAATGACATGTCATTTTCGGCTGTTGTCTCGCTTTAGAAACATGAACGGCGTCTGTTATTTAATGTTGAGCTACTTAATGACGTTAATAACTACGGTAATCCCTCGACATCTGCGTATTCGCTTTTTGCGCGTTCCGAACATTGGCGATTAGAAAAACGCTGTCGGCTTTAACATTCGCGACTTCAACCTTCGCGAGTGCGTCTTTTGGTCGTTCTACAATTTTTAAAGCGAGCACATTTCATTTCCTTTATCAGCATAATCTGGAAAGCGAACTCGTCTGACATAGGAACACGTAGTATCACGTTCTGCAAAAATGTCAAATTTGGAATATTAATTTACACTAATAGAATGACACAATTGTAAAATAATTCAGTTGCGTCCAATTGGAGGTAAGAATTTTGGCCACATGAATAGAAAACTCCTTCAGGATCTGTATAACTTTCATTACAATGACCTCACTGAAGAGGAGCTTCGGGATATCATCAGCGAAGAAAATATCCTCAAACATAATGAGTAATGGAAGCGAATCTACGTCCTGGAGGAACTTCAATGCCAAACTGTTGATGGAATTTTAAAACTTCAAAAAGTTCTGTTGGAAAGTGCATTCGATTGCGGTCCGAACATGGAAATAACTTGGAAAATTAAAAGAAAAATGAAGGCTACAACTCTTTCATGTTTGGATATTAGAACAACGCGGAGGGTGATGAAACAAACATCAAATCCTACATCTAATCACTTTCAACCGTGTAATAAGTTTCAAATATTGTTTTATTTCTTCTCTTTGGGTTAATTGTGAATTATGTTTATAGTAGCGCATAAGATATTTTTTCTTTCTTTATAAAACAGTTTTTCGATATTCAGGAACCTAACCCACTTTTCTTCATTAAGAGATAGATTCAATATTCGCGGATTTGACATTCGCGGTGTTTTATCCGAAACAAACTTTCGCAAATGTTGAGGTATTACTGTACTTCAAATTACTGTATTTCCAATGTAGTGGAACGACGCATCGAGACGCCAAGGACGATCGTGTCAACCGTCTGTACTTCGGTTCTTATAACGTACGCAAACCGTGCTCGATACGGTCGCAATCATTAAACGTACAGCGGCACGATTGAAAAAGACGCGAAACCGAAGAAGACGCAAAAGACCGAAATAGACGCGAAAGCGAAGAAGACGCAAATGACCAAAAAAGACGCGAAACCGAGGAAGACGCGAAAGGCCGAGAAAGACGACCGAGAAAGACGCCGTGACATATTCCACTGTGAGGAGGAGCTTTGACGCGCCACGTTATAAAAAGCGAAGTGGAGTGCGCGTAACGTGACGGAGCAGCACGCGGGGGCAAGGAATAAACAGGGGGCGAACAAGGGCAGCGGCTTGCGGGCGGCGTGCGAGCGAGCGGGCGCCGCGCAGCCGTCGGCGCCACGCGTGTTTTCCTCGGGCGGCGGCGCGGCCGGTAGGGGCGGGGGCAGGGGCGGGGGCGGGGGCGGCGCGGGCGGCGCGGGAGGTGCGGGCGGTAGGGGCGGGGGCGGCGGGGGCAGGGGCGGGGGCGGGGGCGGCGCGGCCGGCGCGGGAGGTGCGGGCGGTAGGGGTGGGAGCGGCGGGGGCAGGGGCGGCGGCGCGAGCGCGCGGGCGGTAGGGGGCGGGATGGCGAGGGCGGCGCGGGCAGTAAGGGCGGGAGTGGCCGTGGCGGTGGCGGCGGGGGTGCCGGAGGGGGAGGGGGAGTCGATGTGCGGGCGCGCGGGCGGCCATATGGCGGCGCGTGCGCTGGATCAATTCCGCCCCCGCACTGACCCTCCGCCCCCGCCCCGCCCCCGCCCCGCCCCCGCTCCGCGGTCACCGTCGTTCGCGGTCGCCGCTCTCCTCGCGGCGCCGCCTCCGCCGCTGCCGTCGCCGCCACGTCGCGCGACTGCCGAGGCTCGCTACTCAAATACCCGCTCACGTCGACACTTGGGTTGCAACATCGAGAACGGTACATCCATGTTACCAAACATCGATGTTCAAAATCAAAACGTCGATGTTCAAAATCAAAACGTCGATGTTCAAAATCAAAACGTCGATGTTCAAAATCAAAACGTCGATGTTCAAAATCAAAACGTCGATGTTCAAAATCAAAACGTCGATGTTCAAAATCAAAACGTCGATGTTCAAAATCAAAACGTCGATGTTCAAAGTTAAAACGTCGATGTTCAAAGTTACATGGATGTTTTGAAGTTCCTTTAGTATCCTCTAACCTTAAATTTGTGCGCAACAAAATATAATTTACCAGTTGTGGTGCACATTAATTTATAATTAAACTTCATCGGAGAAGAAAGTTAACGACGCCTCTCCAAGGGCGAAATACTGAAAAAACTGTAGGAATTACCGGGGGCATTGAAATCATCTCGAGAAACAGATAATGGTCTGGTCGATGGTAATACAAACCGCGTTCGTTTGGTTCGAATACAAACACAGTGATACCAACAGTTAATATTTCAATTTTTCATTTTTACAAATTTGTCATTATGAGTATTTTTCATACACGAAGATGACATTGATGTTTAAAACATTTTTTATTTGTTTATTTTAAATCGCATCAACAGCTATGGTTATTAGCGACTACAAATTTATACATTACATAACATTTTCTGCAGTTATAAAAACAATGATAAAATAAAAAGTAGAGAAAAATTATACAGAATAATTTTGAATTACATTTAGAAAGATTATATGTCAATTAGAAAATTACATGATTTGCAGTAATGTAGTACGTTTTTTTGATAATCCTCGGATGTTAGGATAAGTTCTTCCTCATGCTTCCCCTTCTTTGGATTATCTTTGAAGTTCTTCAAGACTTTATTGAAGTATTTATCATTTTTCGAAGTTTTCTTGTATAACAGAGCTCCTTGATCCGACGAAGTAGGAACTGAGTTTCTTCTAGCTTCGTATTCTTCAATAATTTTTATTCTCAGGTTTTCATGTTTCGGCAATTCGTCGCGACATTCTATTGCGATTCTAAAACTTTCAAAACTAGGAGGTAAACTGTACAATAGCATCATAGTAAGCAGATCTTCATTAATAATAATATTCAAATAGGCTAATTTGTCAACTGTATCGAATTTAAAACATTGATATTTTAATAGTAACGTTCATGTCCCGTCCCTAGTCGACACTGCCTTCGTCTCAATGAGTTAGTTATGTTCATTGAACTGTCCTCCTATGTTATCGCCTGCGACAGAGCACAATTTCTGTATGGATTTCTTTATTTCTGCCTTCACCTCTCGCATGTCCTTCTTCATTCTGACCATTTTCTTTATTATTTAACTTCCATCGTGTTTTTAATGTCTTAAATCTGCTTGCCTTCCACGTTTTAGAATCCATAGCTAGGCCTCTATTCAAGAAAGCGCTCAAGCTAGAAAAAGAAAGAACGCAAATGGTACTTCTTCCACATACGTCACATACAATTTTTACTGTTGAAATGAAATACTCCTCAGGTAAATCTTCGCGTTTTCTATGCAATATAACATTGCAAAGTAATCCTCTTGCGAAATGATTTTTCGAATTTTCCATCACCCAAACCGCCTGATTGGATTGGGGCCCTCGCTTCCCCTTCGTGTTTCTTCTCTTCCGCCTCTGTGCCGAATTCCAATTCTTATTCTCCTTCCGTTCCTTCCCGTCTTCTCCAGCTGATATCTTTCCATATTTGTCAGCATTCGCGTCCTCTCCATTGCAATATGCTCTCTGACGCCGTTGTGTTGTTGATCCAGCTGCCGGCGTCGCCCCGCCCAGCCCCGCCCCGTCCCGCCCGTGGCCCGCTCAGCCCCGCCCCGCCAGCCCCGCCCCGCCCCGTCCCGTTCAGCCCCGCCCCGTTCCTCCCGCGACCTCACCCCGCCCCGCCCCGCTCCGCCACTCCACGCCCCGTCCCGCCTGGCCCCGCCCCGTCCCGCCTGGCCCCGCCCCGCCTGGCCCCGCCCCGTCCCGCCTGGCCCCGCCCCGTCCCGCCTGGCCCGCCCCGCCCCGCTCCGCCACACCACGCTCCTCTCCGCCACGTCCCGCCCTGCCCCCTTATCCCGCCCGCTGTTCGCCCTCCGTCGCGCAGTCAACGACGCAGAAGCCGCCGCCGCTCAAATCTCCGCCACGCGCTCGCCCGCCCCTTCCTCGCCGGCGGCCTCGCCGTTATTGCCTTCGAGGGAGGGGCATTTACATGCAATTGTCTGAATCTCCGCCACAATTGTCTCCGCCGCCGCTGCCACTTCCGTCACGTATTTTCTGCTCCAATCACCTTTCTGTTTTCCGTTTCCTTTTCGCCTCCACCTTTAGCAGCAATCTTCTTCGGCTCATCTTTCGTTTTCAAGCCTTTGCATTCTCTCAGACACAATGTTCCTCTGGTCCCCCCATGGCATCCCGCCGGCTCCGGGAACCCCTCTGCCGAAGACTACTTGAATTTCGCTGCGTTTGCCTTCGAATCTAGCTATCCATTCCGTCTGAATTTTTTCTGCCTCGGATTTGCCGTTGTTTGACATGGCTCCGTTCACGTGAAATTGCTGAACATACGAAATATCCTCTGGATTCGTCGCCGCTTTTATCTTCATCAAAATCTGTCGTTTAAATCTTTAGCGGTCCTTGTCTCCTCGCTGCATCCATGTACGGTTTTCCTTGGTCAGACTTACTGCTTAGTTTTCAGCCACCGGCGGCCGACGTCTTTTTTATTCATTTTTATGTTTCTCTCAGTTCCTCGGCATTGTCATTCTCCCATCATCAAATTCATAATTGTTTCTGTGGTCATTAGGCCACGTCGGTAATTATGGGACACGAGTTTTCATCTCTACCCGGACCCATTGGGTTAACCGTATCGGCTCGAGACTCATATCGGGAGTGATGGCTCAGGGCATCAACTAATGTCACTGCATTCCCTGTGACCGGGAGGTCCTAGGTTCGAGTATCGACGGGGGAAGGATTTTCGACACTAGCTTGTCAGCTAGGTCGAATTCAGTCGATGTCTGGAGGAGAATTCTAGTGGCCACCTGCTCTGATCGGTAGTTTTCCGTGGTTTCTCCGATCAACACCAGGCGAATGCCGGAGCAGTACCCTAAGAAACGCGCCGATCTTTGCTTCCTCTTCCTTGCCCTATCCTCTCCCCTTACACACACACTTACACTAACATGCACTACACTACCACACATGCCGGGAGACCGGTTGGGAGCTTACAGCTTGTCCCGGCTGGGGCGGTGTCCCGCTGGTGGGAGATACCTGGTTGAGGGGAAAACACCGCTAGTCGACGGTAGGTCGGCGCCAGATCTCGCCATCCAGCGGGGAAAAGATCATCGTCACCTCCGAGAAAAACACGCACTACACTTACTGGACTAATGACCTACGTAGTTGACGAACCCGGAATCACGAACAATCAATCGAGACTCATTTACCATTAAACATTAAGAACTGTAGTCGAGGAAGTTCGGTCGTCCAGGAGTTCATCGTCCGTTGCCGGGTTCGGACTGCGTTCCCTCATTCCATTCTGTGTCAAATCCGTGTACACAAACGAGTTGTTCGCGCAGATTCTACGTGACTACCCACATCGGAATCAGTCTCCCTGATCTTAGCTTCTTCCGCAAGAATCACTGTTTCTGCTCGCCAAATCGCTCTGTTGTTGTGTTAGGAAACGTCGCGCCCTTCCGTCATTGCCTCCGCCTCCCGCTGGATACATTCTATTTAAGCCTTCTCTTTTTTTCTTTCCCTATACCACACAACTACCGCCGATTCCACCGTCGCTGACACACATTTGCTTTCACAATGACATTTAATTCTATTATCTGCTCGTAGGACCCGCAACATGTTAGAAGTTCCTTGCCTTGAACTCTCCATTTTTATTATTAGTGGGTTGGAGTTTCTGACACTCGTTGGTACTGATTGCAAGTTCGGGCAATACTAAATTAAACAATTTCAATTCGAGTGGACTTGTATTGATATTTTTCAAATTTGCGGTGGGCGGAGTTTGTCTCCTGGAAAGCAAACTTTAATTATATTATGGGGGGGATCTACATTACACTTTTTAGTATTTGGACAGGAATTAAGGAATTCCGATCAATTGATTTCTTTTTCGGCCACACCTTGCTTTCTTTTGCATCCATTTCTGGAACTCCCTAACTTACCTTTCTTTCGCAACGCTGTCTACACTTATCGCCTACACATTTAACATCGCACCACCTCCGTCCGTTAACATTTCTCCACGTCCATCCATCCCACGAGCTCTTCTCAATTCTTTCACTGACGCAGCTATACCCCAACTCGATAACCCAACCAGACAGACCAGCCGCCACCCGCTTGCCGAGATACCCCAACTGCCCGCCGCCCTCCGCCCTCGCCGCCCTCGCCGCCCGCCGCCCTCGCCGCCCGCCGCCCTCGCCGCCCGCCGCCCTCGCCGCCCGCCGCCCTCGCCGCCCGCCGCCCTCGCCGCCCTCGCCGCCCGCCGCCCTCGCCGCCCGCCGCCCTCGCCGCCCGCCGCCCTCGCCGCCCGCCGCCCTTGCCGCCCGCCGCCCTTGCCGCCCGCCGCCCTCACCGCCCGCCGCCCTCTCCGCCCGCCGCCCTCTCCGCCCGCCGCCCTCTCCGCCCGCCGCCCTCGCCGCCCGCCGCCCTCTCCGCCCGCCGCTCTCTCCGCCCGCCGCCCTCTCCGCCCGCCGCCCTCGCCGCCCGCCGCCCTCTCCGCCCGCCGCTCTCTCCGCCCGCCGCTCTCTCCGCCCGCCGCCCTCTCCGCCCGCCGCCCTCTCCGCCCGCCGCCCTCTCCGCCCGCCGCCCTCTCCGCCCGCCGCCCTCTCAGCCCGCCGCCCTCTCCGCCCGCCGCCCTCTCCGCCCGCCGCCCTCTCCGCCCGCCGCCCTCTCCGCCCGCCGCCCTCTCCGCCCGCCGCCCTCTCCGCCCGCCGCACTCTCCGCCCGCCGCCCTCTCCGCCCGCCGCCCTCTCCGCCCGCCGCCCTCTCCGCCCGCCGCCCTCTCCGCCCGCCGCCCTCTCCGCCCGCCGCCCTCTCCGCCCGCCGCCCTCGCCGCCCGCCGCCCTCGCCGCCCGCCGCCCTCTCCGCCCGCCGCCCTCTCCGCCCGCCGCCCTCTCCGCCCGCCGCCCTCTCCGCCCGCCGCCCTCTCCGCCCGCCGCCCTCTCCGCCCGCCGCCCTCTCCGCCCGCCGCCCTCTCCGCCCGCCGCCCTCTCCGCCCGCCGCCCTCTCCGCCCGCCGCCCTCTCCGCCCGCCGCCCTCTCCGCCCGCCGCCCTCTCCGCCCGCCGCCCTCTCCGCCCGCCGCCCTCGCCGCCCGCCGCCCTCGCCGCCCGCCGCCCGCCGCCCTCTCCGCCCGCCGCCCCTCTCGCCCGCCGCCCTCTCCGCCCGCCGCCCTCGCCGCCCGCCGCCCTCGCCGCCCGCCGCCCTCGCCGCCCGCCGCCCTCTCCGCCCGCCGCCCTCTCCGCCCGCCGCCCTCGCCGCCCGCCGCCCTCGCCGCCCGCCGCCCTCGCCGCCCGCCGCCCTCTCCGCCCGCCGCCCTCTCCGCCCGCCACCCCTCTCCGCCCGCCGCCCTCGCCGCCCGCCGCCCTCGCCGCCCGCCGCCCTCGCCGCCCGCCGCCCTCTCCGCCCGCCGCCCTCTCCGCCCGCCGCCCTCGCCGCCCGCCGCCCTCGCCGCCCGCCGCCCTCGCCGCCCGCCGCCCTCGCCGCCCGCCGCCCTCGCCGCCCGCCGCCCTCGCCGCCCGCCGCCCTCGCCGCCCGCCGCCCTCGCCGCCCGCCGCCCTCGCCGCCCGCCTCCCCCGCCCCGCTGCCCCCGTCGCCGCCGCCTCCACCATCTGCCTCCCCGCCCCGCCGCCCCCGCCGCTCCTTTTCCACCCGTTCGCCTGCCGCCCGCCGCCCACTGCTCGCCACTTGGCCTCGTTTCGCCCCGAGCGACGTGGCCCATTCTCGCCCAGCGCCGCCGATGCCCCCGTTGACGCGGCCACGTCCGGTCCCTGCCACATCACCACGCCTCGCTCCACGGCCCTACACGCACGCCCACACACGCTCCTTTCCCACAAATGCATTCACGCACGAACAAATGCTCTCCCACACCCACTCCCAGTTGCACACATATACGAACACACGAACGAATACGCACTCACTCAGCGCGCACGCGCGCGCGCAAACACACACACACACACACACACACACACACACACACATACACACACACACACACACACATAGGAGCTCGTATATCAGTTGGGTTAAGAGCAGGAAAGCACTCCCAGAAAGAAGAGGAAACGTAATTTTTCAGCAGTTCTTACATTACTTTCTTTTTTCTTCTGCATTCTTTATTTTTATACTGGTCTGCACGAATGCGAAGAAGGGAACATGCATGGCTGTGAATTTTGTAAAGGGTCCCCCCCCATAAGATGGTAAAAAGTTCCCCTCAACCAAATTACATATGAGTGGTTACACTATAATTCTAACATAAAAATAATATTTTTGAAAGGTTTCTTAGCCTCCGTCCTACCACCCACACCCCTATACAGCCAAAAAACGTGTTTTTTTTAATTTCAATTTTTTTTCGACAACTGAACACTATTTTATCAGACTGAAAAAAATATGATAAATAAGAACACAACTTTATTGGGTGCTACAACAATGTATACAAATGTATAATAAACACTAAAATAAATACAGAGAACCGTTGCAGTCATTTTCAAAGTATATTGAAAGTCCAGGTGTTTTAAAGGCGGGAAAATGGTTTTTATTTTTTTAATTGCAGCCCAGTATTCGGAAAAATCTGAAAAAAATACACAACAATTTGTGTGTGAAGAGGAACCTTTGACATATTTTTCGAGCCTGTTCCAGGCTTTTAAGACACAGTAAAAATATTTCTTGATATTTTTTTTCGAAAATATTTTTTGTGTTCGAATTTGGGCCTGAGAAAATATTGTAAAATATTTTTCTGATAGTCCAAGTTGTGTTCTTATTTATCATATTTTTTTCAGTCTGATAAAATAGTGTTCAGTTGTCGAAAAAAATTGAAGTTAAAAAAACACGTTTTTGGCTGTATAGGGGTGTGGGTGGTAGGACGGAGGTTAAGAAACCTTTCAAAAATATTATTTTTATGTTAGAATTATAGTGTAACCACTCATATGTAATTTGGTTGAGGGGAACTTTTTACCATCTTATCGGGGGGGACCCTTTGTTCTTTCTTGTGTCTTGCTCAAAAAACTTGACCGCGAATGATGGGGTTGTTTGAATGATTTCATATAGATCCGGGAGTGTCCTAGGATGTGTTATAGATACCTACTAAATTTGTATTTAGAAAAAACTCATGTGCTACGGGTTGCATATATTTTATCAATTATGTTTTGTATATCACCGATATGGTGTTATGAGACTAGATAAAGGCGTACTTGCCATAAATGTTTACTATTGTACCATTGAGCGGAATGAAGTGTAATGACAAAGTTATGACCAACCGGCCGGCGACTAGCGGAGATTCCATTTTCTTGTCAGTTGTGAAAGTGTTAAAGCAAATGTGTTGTAATGAAGCTTTTGCTTGGTACGCTAGTAAAACTTACCTCATCTTTGAATCAAACGGTCCTCTAAATGAGGGAATTTTAAAATTTGTGTATAAATCGATAATGTTGTTGAATATGAGAATATTCTGCCTCAAAGAATAATGTCTGCAATCAGACGTCTCCAGCGTTTTCCCGAGATTCGTTTCTAGAGCATTGACAGACCCTGACATTTGGTCTTCAAGACCATCTAGCCGGTTGTGTTGGCACTACGCAGGCAGCCAAGACGCCCTGCACCCTTGGGTTCAGTCGCTCACAGGTCTTAGGGTGACTGGACGCTGCAGAATTTTGCATAGCCCGGCAGCATAGAACGCAGCTGTCAAGTTACAGGGGCGGGAAGAAATGTCCACAGGCGGGCTGTGTTCTGAACCATAGAATTGCTTCAGACCCATCAACATGCACTGATACACTGAACACACTGCACTGATATTAGACAAACACTACTGAAATCACTAATAAATTATAATAAAATGATGTGGATTATAATAAAGTGATGTGGGTTATGATGTATATTGATTTTATTATAATTTATTAGTGATTTCAGTAGTGTTTGTCTAATATCAGTGCAGTGGGATTTACTTTATATGTTTTGGATCAAACTGAAAAGTAACGTAAATGTGTGTCCCACAGCCCTGATGAGGGAGAAATAAAGTTCCGAAACGTTGGCGAACTAAAAGAAATTTTTTTAATAGACCAAAACCCATGAAATTTCCTAATACGTATTTACCAAATCAAAACCTACTGTATTTTGAGTATGTACAAATATTTAAATACTTATTTAGAGTGTATTTTGGCGAAGTATTAAAGACTAAATTTAAAGTATTTTGCCGTTTCGGTGGCCGAGTTCGCTAAATCAGTAGTGCCGTAGTGCGTAGTAGTGCCGTAGCTATCTCGGACCGAAGGATCGCGGGTTCGAGTTTCTCCTCGGGCATGGTCGTATTTGTGTTCGTCCTTTCACCCCTATCATCCCATCATTTCATCTTCACAGTTACCATAACGTTAAATCCAATAGTGGTCGCTAGTGTCCTAGATGTTGATGTGACCGTAAATAAAACCGGGAGAGATGGCTCAGTGTATCAAATTGATGTCACAGCAGTTCCTCTGCCCGAGAGTTCCTAGGTTCGAGTTCCGACGGCGACAGGATTTTCGACACTAGCTTGTCAGCCAGGTCGAATTCAGTTGCTGTCTGGAGGAGAATTCTAGCGGCCGGATGATCTGATCGGTAGGTTTCCGTGGTTTCTCCAATCAACACCAGGCGAATGCCGGAGTAGTGCCCTAAACACGGGCCACGGACCGCGCGCGATCTATCCTTCCTCTTCCTTGTCCTATCCTCTCCTCTTACACACACACTTACACTAACCTGCACTACACTACTACGCATGCCGGGAGACCGGTCGGGAGCTTACAGCTTGTCCCGGCTGGGGCGGTGCCCCGTTGGTGGGACATACCTGGTTGAGAGGAAAACCCCGCTAGTCGACGGTAGGTCGGCACCAGATCTCGCCATCCAGCGGGGAAAAGATCATCTCCACAGCCCGAAAAAAACAACAACAAACAACAACACACACTACACTTACGGGACTAATGACGTAAGTAGCTGACGCGCCCGTAAACACGAATCAATCAACCATAAATAACTATGTATTTCGCCCCACCCTGCCGCTGCGGCTCGTGGCTCGCCTTTCCCTCGCGTGCGTTCTATTCCCGCCGGCGTGGCCAGCTCCAGCTGCTCTGAATTCCCGGCCGCGCCGCGCCGGCCAGCGAATAGCCCGCCCCTAGAGCTCCTCTAACTAGTATTCCGTGTTGGTCGCCGCTAGGGCATCAACGCCGTCCCCTCGCTGCTGCCTCTGATCGATCGCCTCTTCAGCGGCTGACTCCGACCATCGCCGCCTCCTCCTTGCGTTATTTTTCTTTTTTCGCGTTCCCTCTCGCCCTTGCTGTTTCGGTGGCGATCGCTCTCCCAGGCGCCGAAGTGAGAGACTGCCATCGCTTCCACTCGTAGAGTACTCGCTGCGGTTGCTGCGTGCAGCGTTGTTCTGGTGTCCGCTATCGCCGCCCACGAACGTCTTGGGTTGCTGGCTTTAAATTGCAAAGAATATCACATGATGATATTTATTTTACAAGAAATACGAAATTAGGCCTTCATTGCTCATATTACAACCATTGCAGTACTACGAAGTCGATGAAATAAATATGGTGGCATTAAGGGAGCAAAACAGAATTCCATGGATCTAGAACGCACAGTCTTAAGTGAATGAACGATGGCAACATAATGGGAATGCCCATGTATCCGTTGAATTTTTTGTAGCGTAGTCTAGAAAATTCTACTTTTTTTGTCATCATTACTAAAGGCTGGCATGTATGTAATTTTTTGTTATTTGAGTTATATTTATTATATTCTTTCTTCGAGCACTATCCTTGGTATTATCATGATATTTTTCTCCTTTAGCACTATGGCATCACTAACAAGACTGGATTTAATAAAAAGTCTAGCTTAGGAAGTAGTTGCCAAACAATTAGAAAGGAGATTGTTCATCACACGCCTCTCACTAGGTTTAAGAATTTCAATTAAGAAACCCTAGGTAGAGAACTGAAGGAAAGAGCAAAAGAGGATGAAAAACTATCACCAAGAAAATGCTGCTTTATTTGTCGTAAGAAACTGAAGACGAAAACTAATACTATTTGATGTTCTTGTAAATGTGCATGTCCGGACCATGCTCGTCAACAATATGTACCAATCGTAAAAACAATAAAACATGGAAAGCATGTAGAGAATATTGTAAAATGTGTTTAGTCGTTAAATTCACATTAAGTATTTATCTGAATAGCTCGACTACAAAGACGAAAATTAAAAAAGTAATCAAGTAATTAAGAATTATTTTAATGTCAAATATTTAAACAAAATTGCCATTGTAAAAACGTAATTTCACAATGTACACAAAATAATTTGAAAAAGTAAATTAGTAAGGCATAAATATTCGATGAAGTATGCGAAGTCATTTTGACTCCTGGTCTGTACTGGCGTAACAACTTCACGTCTGTATTTATGGGTTATATCGGTCTGATGCGTATCTGAGGGGATAAATACTAACCACCAGTGAAGTATTTTCGGGGGTTTATGTTGATAGCGTCGTATATGTTGTACAAACACCATATTTCCGTACAGTATTATGTTAAAAGGATAATAAATCATACATATTGTGTTTTGAAATTAGAAAATTGTTCGCTACAATTGCGCATTTTCGAAATGTAATCAAATGGAATTAAATTATAACATATGATATAATGTAAATTTCAAACAAAAGCAAAAGCACTTTAACAAAACAACCATATTAACCTTAACACTCGTGAAGGCTTACGAAGAGGACGACAAAGTCTAAGAAGAAAATAATAAATTTTCTCGCATACAGCAATATAAAGAACATATTATTACAAAATGTATGCACGTCGTACTGATTTGTTACGTAGAATTATGTACTTACTTTTTTCAGGATCTCAGGATAAGTTTGAGCATTTATTTTATGGCTCATTGTCACAAGCCAGTTATTAACCTCTGGCGGAATGCTATCTTATTGGACCTTTTTTGACATTATTTCCAGCATATCTTCTTCAAACTGCCGCTCTCTCTTAGCATTTTGGCAGTAAAATAATGAAAATGGTTTATTCTGATTAGGTTCTTCGCCATTTTGGAAATAATTATCCGCAGTCCTTGCAAATTGATGGCTGTAAATCAAATAAATGAGTCGTGGATTTCGTAGTGGAAGTTCAATAGAATACGCGTCGAAAATGTCCACTCGCTCCGGGTCGCATTGCATTCCAGCCTGCGGAAGAACATCAATAATTCAATCCAGGTGCACTATATTGATCGCCGTTTCAACAGCGCGCGCAGTAGTGCAGCGCATAGAGTTCGACGCGTCAAAGAGCTTAAAAAAACAGGATTCGCTAGAGATGAGACCGCAAAGGGACCTTGCTCCAGAAAGCGCGCCTGAACTAACGCGCTACTGGCAACGCTGTAAACCAACGAAGCGCAAGCTCAGGCCTGATTCGTATCTGTCCAGTGAAAAGTTTACATCGCGTCCAGCGCAAGTTCCGAATTTCCATAACAGTTTGCGTCGTCGGCTTTGCGCTGGCCGCGAGAACGAACGACGCAGCGTCCGGGGAAAGAGAACATGGCGGCCGCGTCTGCAAAGAGGGCGGGTGGGGGGCGGGGGAGAGAGAGTTCGTGAAAGGAATATGATTTGAAAGCGAGACTCCCCCCAACTCGCTCATCAGAATGCGAAACAAAAGGCGAGAAGCCGCGAAAGTTGGGCGCCATTGCGGTTTGTTCGCCGCCGCCTCGCCAGGGCGCGCTGGCGCGGGCGCCGGGCGTTCTTCAGCTGTTGTTTCGCTTCCGACGCCCCTCGCCCCCGCCGCTCAAGTTTTAATGGCGGCGGTAATTGGGAAGGGAGGAAAATGGAGGTCAAGGTGGGAAGGGGAGGATGCAGCGAGGAGGCTGCGAGGCGATGAACCCTTTTTTCAGGTGAGGTGGGATCGAGTCCATATGGCGGTTCTGGGAGAAACATTATTTTGCTCATTCGGGCAAAAGGGCACATGTCAGAAAAATTGAGTATTAAGTTAAGTGTAGTTATTTTTCTTTTATTTCAAAACTATTTACTTTGTTTGAGAGTAACTTTCAACTAACCTAATACTATTTACCTATGTATATCTTTGTATCTGAAAACTAATTATTCGACAATATCTACACTAAATGCATTTCTTTTTGTTTTCGTGTAAAATTATAAAACAGGACTTATACGCTTTTGCCCAAACACAAGCGATTTATCTTACTTTAGAATTCAGTTACTCTCTAGAATTTCAGGAGAAACAGAAGTGGTTATGCGAGGTTTTTTAATTTAGGTCGCTTTTCAACTGGTCGGTCTTACAGCGACCGCTGTAACTTTTAACTTTGGGATAATGGTGGGGGAACACATACTAGCAACATACACAAACATACATGCCTAGGGCGGGATTCGAACCCACAACCCTTAAAGTCAAGGCAGCTACGGCCCTTCAGCCTTGGCGACCTCGGTTATTCAGGCCGTTGGTTACGTGAGTTGTTTTTACCAATTTTTGGCGACGATGTTTATATTTCACAATGATTCATTGTTATACAGTAAAATGACCGAAAAATACATTAAAGGAAACTTCAATGACATTTTGTAATCCATAAGACAGAAGAAGGTTGTTTGATGCCTTGTCTGTATTTAAAGCTACTTCGAATTTGGAATAGAATGTAAAAAATTGTGAAACTGAAATATTTGCAATGGTTCGGATGAGTAATTTTAACACACTTTTCCACGAAAAAATAATACAGAATGAAATATACCCTATCTAATTTTTTGGATTCTACCAAAGAATTTTTAGACAATCCGCATTCACTGGATAAAACCATATCTAATAAAATTATCAATAAAACAATCTTTAGTAATAAGAGAAAATAAGCTGATAGTGAGATAGTAAGAATGTTTACGAAGCCTGTTCAGTATCTGCCATAAATGTTGTACGCAGGTGTCAGAGGAGTAGAACATTTTATGTTTATTCCTTTGGGACTTTGTCGACCTTTGCTTTAAGAGATATTTCTTTGACTTTCTGTTAAGCTCTCGTTTTGTTAGATGTAAGTGGAGTGGGGGACAATTTACAGGACTCATAGTCTAATCGGATATCTAATCGGATAAGTAGTTAGTTTGCCAATGCAAGTCATTCTTATTCCGCAATGCAGGGCATTTGATTTCTAATGTTACACATTCGTTGGTATATTTATTCGTATTTTAACTATACTCACTGGTTCTTATCCACGTACATTTCAAATAACTCGTGCTGGATCGGTTATAATAGAGTTTTCCAACGGATATAGTGAGCAAAGGAAGTTGTACAACTTCCAGGTACAAATTCACTGCCTCAGGATCGCGAATTTCGATAATTTAAAAGTTTACTGGCAGAGGATCACGTGAGTTAATTTTGTATCCTTTATGTCGAATGAAAGGAACGGAAGGAACGGACTTGTGGAAATTGTTTCCTCTGATCCAGGAGCAGATCCAGAAAGAATTTAAGGAAGCGGGCAATTTGAGTTCGAACTCCCCATAAATATTTTTGAAATTTTTAAAAATTGTTCACTTGAAATAAAACGTGTAGGAGTATATACATATAGGGAATAATGTTTTGTACATGCTGAGTACATGCATGGCATTTATTCTTTAAGTTATTGGAATTACCGAGGAAAATTAGAAAACAAATTTCTGCAGGGAGAATGATTCCCGTACTCCCACCTCTCTGGATCCGCCGCTGAGCAAACCTACGGAAGTCAGAAGTGATGTGAAAGGTTTCCGTGGTCAGAGTCAGGGGAATGATACTGGCTGTCTGGGTGACATTAAGGCTGTGATACCGACGTCGAACGCCAAGGCGTCCAAGGCTGTGATGCCGTTTAGCACATTTTATCCAAGTCATTTTCAGGGCTGAAGTGACCCCGGATTGTGTCCGTCTGTGACGGACCTGATGCCATTCTGTTCGGCCAATGTGGGAAGTCCTGTGGATCTTGAAGTCTTCGTTCACGCGGACTGCCGAGGTAAAGGCAAGTTACACTTACTATGACCGAAGCGATGCTGAAATTCATTTCCTGACTTCAACTGAAATAATGTAACTAGTAGATTTCGTCAAGAATTGTAGGTTGAATATTCTAAATAGCACGACTTTTGCGAAGGATGATAGGGGCTTCAAAGCGATCCGATTTCCTCGATTCACTATCCACTGTAGCGCACTAACATTAGAAAGTTTAATAATAATGTTCAAGTTACAACAGTGAGACAAAGAATACTGCGCAATTCGAGCTGGTAAGCATTATACTCTTGACGAAGTTAAAAAGAGTTGTAATGTTCAGTAAGTTCATTTATTATTAACTCGGTTACATTAACATGCGTAAAACTGTGCAATTCAAACAATCCCTTGACACGTTTGGCACTGTAGTTTAGTACTTACTACAAGCATCAAACACTAGCCCTTTTCCATGGTCACCCACAAATTAATATAAAATCCGGCTGGAAAGGCTAGGAATAATACACTAACACACCCGAAATTCCTACTGTTCTCTTGAAAACGAAAGCGTAATTAGATATGTATTTAATGTCATTTCCATTTCAATAATATCACAGTTGACATTGAAGTTCACATCACAATGTTAATCATTATTCATTATCCTATTGAGATAATTCTTTTGAGAATGAATAATTGCTTGTGACTAAAGGTAAAGACTAGAGCCCGGATGGTTATGACATGTCATATCTTTTTTACTTTATTTCCATTGAAAATGGAAGTTAAGTATGATTGTACCTAAAATGTAAAATTATACAATTTTTTGTGTAAAGTAAAGTCATATTTGGCTTTTTAAATATTTGGGTCATTTTCTGTTCATATTTCATATTGTGGTCATATTTTTCCATGAATTTTCGTACTTTTGTCATATCTTCATTTACATGATTCCATTTTCGCATTCTTGCTTGCAGTATCTCAAAGATCTTTTTACTTCTCCTAATTGTTACCTCCTAAGACAGCTTAGAAAAGCACCAGACGGGAGGGAAGTGATAGTTTAATTTTGTCAGGTTTTGTGCCAAGGTCAACAGCTTCTTTGAATAACTTTAACAGTAGAATTGTCTTCAAAAGGATAAGGGATGATGTGCTACATTTTAAACGTATATTTTCACTATAATGGTTATTTAAATAACGGCAAGATTTTGAAGGTTTTGCAAATGCAATCAAACATTTTTAAAGTCATATTTATGGTCATATTTTCAATTTTTTTAGGTCATAAATTCTTGCATGTATTTCTAACATTTTTAGGTCATAAACATCCAGGCCTTAGTAATGGCATTGCTTCGGCCGAAGTGCTTGAGTGGAAGAGGAGTGCGAGGAGAACTCGAGGGCCATCGAGAGCGGAAGGGACGGGACGGGACGGGAAGGGAAGGGCGGAGCCTAATGTGTGCGGATAAGCAGGGCACGGGGCGTGGCCCATCTGGTCGCCGTCGACCGCCACTCGACGCTGCCAGATAGGCGTCCATCTTCGCTCTTGAGCCCGCTTCGCGCTCGAGGCCGCATCGCGTCGCGTCGCGTCGCATCGCATCGGGTGTTGCGTCGGGGTCGGGTCGGGTCGCGTCACGTCACGTCACGTCGGGTGGGGTGGGGTTGCGTCACGTCACGCCGGGTCGCGTCGCGTCACGTCGGGTGGGGTCGCGTCACGTTACGTTTTTCACGCCGGGTCGGGTCGGGTCGGGTCACGTCACGTCGGGTCGGGTCGCGTCACGTCACGTTTTTCGCGCCGGGTCGGGTCGGGTCGGGTCGGGTCGGGTCGGGTCGGGTTGGGTTTGCGTCGTGTCGCGTCGGTCTGGTTGTTCGGGTAGGGTTACGTCGCGCCTCGTTAAACAGACTGATTAGCGCAGGGTCTCACTGTTCATTAATGGCGGATCGCTTTTTTCGTGTTCCGGGTAGGCCAGCCTACTCGTGACACACCGTAGATCGAGGGAGAACGCCAGAGAGAGAGAGTTAACCCTATTTTAATAAAATATGTGTTTATGTAATTTGTATCACACAGTGTGATTGTCCATGAATTTTCAATATTTATTATCATTATTTTATTGTTCTACTTCAGCACACTTTAGCCACAAACATTTAAAAGAAAAATTTACCGATGAAAAAAAAATTCATTTGATTTCAGATTTCCTAGTATTAAGTAG
The DNA here is from genome assembly GCA_031308135.1 of Acheta domesticus. Classification (NCBI taxonomy): domain Eukaryota; kingdom Metazoa; phylum Arthropoda; class Insecta; order Orthoptera; family Gryllidae; genus Acheta; species Acheta domesticus. The sequence continues at coordinate 13,908,909 of JAHLJT010000631.1, read as the reverse complement.
TAGAACTTTAAACATAACATTAGTCAACATGTACTGTCCTTGGAACTTACAAATATTTTCTTGTTTTTGGATGTACAATTAAGAAAACACTACGTTCATAAGTCACAACCTTGTTTTGATCAGAGCACGCATATAAAGGCGCGTTGCTTTTACTCCTTTTAGTCACACAAAAGGGGCCCAAAAGCGATCAAAAACAATAAAAGACTAAACTCCAAACTAATATACAATTCTGCATCAATTTCCTCTCTCGACCAATAATCAACTTGTACATCGTGGCGGTTTATATTGCTGAAATGTAGTTCAGGATAAATAGTAAAATTAAGGTTCGAAAATTGTAGTGTTAAAATATTTGTTCATAAATAATGTAGTTATACAGTCTTATTACAAAAAATACTTATGCCGTAGGTCTATGGTGAATGCGCCGTTCACTTTTTCCTCTGTGTCCTGTGACCTTAATCTCGCACAGTGTGCTCGCATCGGTGAATCGCCTTCCTCTCATTCTTAGGTTTCAAAACAACAGCTAGAAGCAACCACAAAGCGTTAGAATATTCGAACGAACTTTCATTATTAACTCTGTAACAATCACACTTTTGAATTAGATCGAAAACATATCAAAATTCTATGGCTAAATGAAGCACCATCAAACTAAAAAGTATTTGGGTACATTTTTCACTCGGACCCCACTCTTGGATTATAAAGGAAAATTTATTATTCAAAATCGGGATGTATTAATGTGCCCGTACTAATTTCTGTAAATATACTGAAACGCACTCTTTACTCAACAATTTTACTTATACAAAGGGCCACGTTTAATATAAATACCGTGCGTAACTGTTTCGCTTGTTGAGCTTGGAGGCAAGGAAAGTTCCTGTCTCCAGATGCCTTCCCACGCATCACAGATTGTGACGTCAGTTGTTTTTTTAGTTGTTACGTGGTTTAGAACAAAAAAGTATTTTCGTCGAACGTGGAGTAATTCCTCATTTAACTTTAGTCGCAGTCGTAGCGTTTTACTCCTTTGGACAGGCACTCAGCGTCGTTAGATCCCAGACGGTCACCCATCCACGCACCCGCGGTGTCCCGAGTTGCTTAACTTCCGTGACTTGTCGGAATCCGTTAGCGCATCCGAGGCAATCCGGTTAGCGGGCGCCGGCGTTTTGAGTCACACTTCTGGAATTTTCTGGCGTCGGTTCACTCTGTTTTATTACATTTTTTTGTTTCTGTCCCATTTGTGCCCTATTGTCACGCTACACAGTGTGTCCCAGTTATTTTAGGACTGTGGCTATAAAAATAAAAATAATCTATAATGTTTACAAAATCGCTTTAGTTATTCAAAATAATCTCTCCGTGAATCAATGCACAGTTGAAATAGTTTTAAAGCTTTTTTAAAACTGCCACAGTAACCCTGTATTGGTATTGCATTTAGTACTGCTATACAATTTTCTTGTTCTTAACAACGTCCTAACGGTGTCCTTTCATTGCCAACTTCAGTTTTCGGATCAACCAGATGTCGACTGAGGCCGAATTCAATGGGTGATCAAGGACTGTGACCTATTTGTGGGTCTAAAACTCGCGCATGATGTTCACTTTGTGATTGGGACTTTGTCGTGGAGGAGCGACCGTGATACTGCCTTTTCGGGTCGAACTCGACGAATTCCCGCCGACAAACGTTAGAGATAACGCTCAGAATTTTGGAATGGCTTAGTCATTATCAAAACCACTTTTCATCATACTAAACATTTCACTGGCTGATTTCCTTGACTTCACACAAAACGTAATGTTGCATCGCTGCCCCAACACAATTTTACACCAAGTGTCAGACGCATACTATTTATGTTCTCGTCCAGAATGATTGCTGAAGTGATGAAATTCGTAACAGCTGTTGTTAAAACTTCAATAATCGTAACGCGATTATTCGCCAAAAGATACCATTGTCGTGTGGAATTTCACAGAAGCAGTCCGAAGGGAACTGGGACACTCTGTGTACGTTGTACCGCGCTCCGCCGCACGTGCAGTCACGTGATCTGCGCAGAGCGAGCAAGCGGATTATGCTCTCGCTGCTCTTTGGACGCGGTGCGTCAGCTTACGCGCGTTCACGCCATCGCGCCGATACCCCGCTGCCCCGCGCTGATACGATGGATCGTTTCCCTGGCTGCTCACGCACCTGATGCATGGGGCTTTCGCACATAAATTTCTCAAACTGCTTGATTTATCGCAGCTCCATGATGTATCAGGGAAACCACCAACGCATATACATTACTTTCACTAGGATTTGCCATTGTTGTATCAGTTTATGTTGTGTTATATTGAACGGATCCTGGGGAGTTAACTATAATTATAATTATTGTTGATTAACGAGTTTCGTCTTATTTTCGGACGTTTCTTCTTATTGGATGTCACATATACATATGTTCTTAATACAGCGCTATAGTTATAGAATTATATTTTTTGAAAGGCCAAAAAAATGAGGTGGTTTTGTGATAACTGCCTTCTGGACTGAGTGAAGTGATTAAAATAAAATGTTCATATTTTATTATTGAATGGTTTCCGTTGAAATCGGAATGTGTGAGTAGTGTGTCGAGTGTGTCTAAGAACGTTTGCCCTTTTCCGCCACTAATGTCTAGATGACATCCGATTCTATCGAAACTGAGACTTTTTTAACACGAAAAATGCACTTCTGTTCTCAGTCAATACTTACCAACGCACCTAAAAATATCATGAATTTTTTTTCAAACGTCAGACGCTTTTATTGTTGCGAAGGAACACATTCACTGAAATATCAGGATGCGTCAAAGAATATTCCAAGGAGATTCATTCCCTCCCTTCCCCTCAAAAGAGCTTTGACGAAGACTCAACTCGGGTGTCAAAAATTAAAGGCTAGTCCTAGACGCTCCCGTCACCTCTACTTGGATTCAGTTCTAACTTTTACACTGACTGAAGTGTCAGATACAATTACTGACGTGTTTAATAAGGATGCATGCACTTACTGTCTGATACAGAGCTAAAACGGCTAAACAATGTGTTTCGGGGGACATCGCTACGGAGCTCGGCAAACTTAAGTCCGCTCCTCTCGGTATCTGCCGGGGTAGAAGCACTAACATCTCGGATATCGAACTCCCAAGACGGCAACAAAAGACACCCCCAAGGAGGTAGCTTTCAAGAACCTAGGCTTTCAACACACCATGGATATCTGTCATAATCACGTTTAGACATCCACCTCGTCGGAATAAAGCGACAATCATATTCAACAACATCTTAAAATCGAATGGTGAAAATCTTATTGTCTTACAACACTTAGTATACCCACAGTGTATTTGATTACCGATATACTAAGTGACTGGATAAAAAGAGAGCAGTACATCTGGATTGCCAAACCAGAATCATAATGACAGCTCATTGCGGTTACCTTCCGGGCACCAACATTGACTCTCCCGCAGATCAGGGGATGTGAATTTCTGGAGGCAATAAGACGAAACATTACGTAATAAGTACCTGCAACAAGATTGCACCGACATGATAAACAACACATTAAAGCATGGTCATCGTTCTACAGTAGAATCTGCAGAAAACCTTATTTTTCACCTTGGTTTGGTTAAAATGTTTTTTGAGAGAAGCAGAATAATTCTTGGGTGTAGGCTGTAGTTACAAATAACAAATTTCACTGCTTACAATTAACTAAATAAATAGAACCCATTGCTAGGAGAGATATTTTACCGAACGGCTACCGCACCGCAACATACGACCAATGTGCCGAGCACCGCTCTACCCTGAGACGTACCACATGTCTCGCTAGTTACGACAATGAATGGCCGGCCCCTTGCCCACGTGCACCACTAGCACAAACTCACGCCCAACCTGCCGCTGACGCTGCTGAGAATCAAGAAGAAGGAGGCATTGCTCTCGTGGCCTTATATAGGCCCTTGGGCGCTACCCGCCGCCCCCATTGCCTCCGCCGGACCACGCCACGTCCACGCTTGGACGGAAAGTCCCGGGGCGTCATCGTTCCGCGCCTTTTGTTAAACATCCGGCCACCTGCCACGTGTTTGTCTCCGTGTTTTAGCGCATCACGACGCTACAATATGTTGAAGAGGAAGGAATGATCACACAGGTCTGTTTGTTAGGGTACCACTTCGTCATTCACCTGGAGTTGATCGAAGGAATGGAAAACGGCGGATGAGGGCAGCCGACCGATAGAATTCTCCTCCATAGAGAGACTGAATTCGGCCCAGCTGTGTAGCTAGTCCGCCTCCGCCGGGACTCGGAGTTCTAGAACCTCCCGCTCAGAAACACTGCAGAATCAGCGGTAGGGCAGGCTCTGAACTACACTCAGCCGGTTCGGAAAAATATTAGTTTCTATTAACATGTACAGACTCGCTGGAATGTTTAACTAACGGTGCTAAAATAGCACCTACTTTCTCGCCCGTATTTCCATCGCAAAATTAAGCGAAAGAACTCAAATTTTCTAAAATTATACATGAACATATTTCAATGTCTGTCTTCAACGAACAGATTTCATTCAGAGAAAAATCTCTCTTTAATACTTTAGTTGTAGGAAGACTCCCGAAAATATTTTGAACATTTGCAGCGTTCAAAGAACTTGAGACCTGCACAATTTCCTTAAACGTACTTCACACTATACAAGAGCAAAATTTATTGAAAAACGATGAAGCCATTTTTTTGAAAAATTGTCCCAGGAGCTTCATGTAAAGTACTCCCCCAAAATGAAAATATCGGTTTCAAATTCAAGAGGCCGCAACATCAGCCACATTGATTAGGGAATATCAATTTTGGAGAAAATCAGCTGAACGGTTTATCCACTAGCGTTCTTCACGGACGGACAGGGCAAACATTTTGCCGTCATTTGATTTTTCGATATCAGAGGCTCACAAAAAATTGATTCTCATTCATCACGTGTTAAGAAGATTTTTTTCTTATTTAGCAAGTGGATTTATACCACATTTTGCTCACCAGGGACCTGTAATAAGAATTTTCTGCCGAAAATTCGCCGTTCTTTGCGCATTACATAATTTTCTCTGTACTTCGTGACAAGAAAGTAAAATTAAAAGAGAGTTTGAGTAAAGTTGGCGGAAAGCAGACAAATTTTCATTTACGTATTAATTTTTTTCTTTTCATTCACAGCTTCAATTTTTGGCGACCGATCAACCTAAGCAAAGATACATTCCCGGTGAGTTGGCTGTTTCTACCGCAGGAATTGATTTCACCCTACTCTCGGTTCGACCATGAAACTGTGTAGAAGAGATCGCAAATCTTGTCCTGTAGCTATAATTCTGCCTTAGCTCGTCGACCACGCCGAAACGGGGCTAGTAAATCCACCTGATTCATGTGCTGTGCTCGTATCTTAATTGTAGCTCGACAAGAGCAAACGAGAAGAACTAAATCGAGAGGCTTTCCGCGAGTGCGAAATACCGTTGCGTCAGAGACTTCAGTGATCAGAAATTCACTAAAGTAATGCATCTTTTTCCTATTACAATTATTTTGTATAATTTATAATGGGATTGTGTTATCACTTTTGTCACAAGCAAATGACAATTATATATTTTACACAAAATAAAACGTTTTCAACTACAAACTCTAGTAACGCTTTTCTGGCCCCAATGTCAAAGATTATTCAAAGATTTCGAAGCTCAAATGACTTTCCTTTCCACGTGATCATTGATAATCATACTAAATAATGAAATAATTTCATGATGCGTATTAATCCATACGTGTGGAGTTTGTTAAATAATAACCCAGAATGGGACGAGCATGCCAGGAACGAAACTAACTGCATTGAGTTTCGTAACAGACTTTTTCTTGGCTGATTAAAATTTCCTTCCATTCCTGCTTTTCTCGTCCTTCTAGCGCCGGAGGAGGAGAAGAAAAAAGTAAACAAGTAGAAAACAATATTTAGTCTTCTGTGTATTATCGTAACTTGATCATAAATATGCGCCAAACTTTCTTACCCTACGCCTTATTAGAAATCTGCCTAGAAATAAATCGTTTCAATTACTAATTCATTGTCCTCTTTATAACCCAAGTATTGGAAGAGAGAACAGGAAGCGCACTAAAATACATTGTGCCTTCCGAGTGCAATGAATTGCGCATTAGGATGAACCGCTCGGCTGTCCTTCCGCCTCCAGGCGAGCACATTCGTTAACCTTGGGGCCGAATTGATTTCGCTCGGCCGTCGGGCGGGGAGTATCGTGTGGGGCCGGCGCCGCGGCTATAACTCTGTCGGAGCCTTTAGGCCACCGCGCGGCACCGTAACGCCCGCCATAAATCGGGAAGTTTTCGCCAGGTTCGATGGCGCGCTCTAAGCCACACCGACCAGCTGCCCCACCCCCCGCCGCAAGCAGCAACACGCTGTGCTGGCTCACATCTCCGCTCCGCCCAACTTATCCCACTCCTGCCCACTGCCGCAAGCCGTCCCCAATCCAATCCGGACAGTTTATACATCTTCCTCACTTTCTCGCCGCAAGTCACCGTTTCATCTTTACGGCCCACTCGATTCAAATCCGTACAGTCCCATCCACTCGTGTACGACCACAGCTCTTCTGCGCAGATCTGCCTCGCCTTGCCCGCACCAAACCGTCCACACATGCTCCCAACACACCTTCCCCACTCCGATTCGATCCGACTCGCCTCACCCACCTCAGCGCACCCCACCACAACTCACCCCACCTTTCCCCACCTCACCCCACCACACCTTAACTGATTTCGCCCCATCTCATCTCATTCCACCCCGCCTAACCTCATTCTACCCCGCCTCACTCATTTCACCGCACCTCACTTCATCCCAGCCCACCTCACTTCACCACCCCTCCTCACCACCCCTCCTCACCACCCCTCCTGACCACCCCTCCTGACCACCCCTCCTCACCGCACCTCCTCACCGCACTTCCTCACCACACTTCCTCACCGCACTTCCTCACCGCACTTCCTCACCGCACTTCCTCACCGCACTTCCTCACCGCACTTCCTCACCGCACTTCCTCATCGCACCTCCTCACCGCACCTCCTCACCGCACCTCCTCACCACTCCTCTCCTCACCCCACTTCACCTCATCACACCTCACCTCACTCCATCCCACCCCACCTCACCCACCTCACCCCACCTTACCCTACCTCACTTCATCCCGCCCCTCGTCATCCTACCTTCCCCCCGCATGTCACCCCCAACCGCCGCTCTACGTTGCCCCTCTTTGCCCCTCTCGCCCCGCCCTGTTTCCTAATCTTCCCCTTTCCCCACCACTTCCCCTCCCCCCGCGTTATTTATCGGCGGGCGCGTCGTAAAAAGGGCGGGCGCGTCGCGGCGCTGCACGGAGCGGTGGCGCTGCGGGCGGCTGACGTCACGCCCGCCCTATCCGTCAGTGTCACGCGTGCGCGTCGGTAGGCGAGCGCTGCGGCGGGGGGGGGGGCGGCGGGGCTCGTTCGAGCGGGCAGATGGCGCAGCCGGCAGGTGATGCCACTGGCGGAGGGTGATGTGAGGGGTGACGCTTCGACCGTCTGAGTTGGCCCAGAGCCAGCGTTAGCGTTGTCTCTGCAACCCCTCGGACCGGGAGGTTGTAGGCTCGTGTCGCGACGGTGGCCGTGTCTTGGATCTAGGGATTTTTTAGCGCCACGCGTAAGTTAGCAGCGATAGGCACTAACAGTCACGTGGCGTCAGTCATCACTTATCACTTGCGTGTGATGACGTCAGTTATCGCTCACCACTGGAGACCGGATTTTTATGTAATTACATATTTTTTTTTGTTTTTCTGCTTACCGCTTTAAAAATTGTAATCGTGGCGAATCGTCAATTTTCAACACAATATCAAAAACTTTTTTACATATTTTTACATATTTAGCACTTTATTGCATATTTTACATATTTTGCCATTTTCATGAAATATTCTGTTTATTATATCATTTTTTATTCAATTTTATTACGTATTTTTTATGAAAAGAAATATTCCCATAACAGCAAGTTTTCCTACATTATTACTGCGTGCTGTTTACTCGTATGCTACATGACGCGGTGGAGTGTTCACACAGTCCGGCGCGTCTGTTTCAGTTAAGCTCAGTGTGGCGTGAAGTGTGCGTCGATGACTGATATCAGTTTCACCTAAGGTGTGAAAAGTATCACTGAGGCTACGTTTTGTGATCTTTAACCTGATTTCCTAACGAATGTATTACATTTAAACTTTCTTTAGAAATATCTTTATAAACATAATTTCCTATTACGTAAATTTTCGTTTTAAATAATAATTTTAATATTGCATATCATATCCGATTTTACATTTTTAATACATATTCTTACTATTTTCATTACATATTTACGTAAATATTTTCATCTTCCACACCACATTTTTCCGGTCTCTACAGTCATCACTCTTTGATGTATTATGCAACTTCTTTGTTCGATGTTTGAAATTATTCTTTTGTTATAAGGCATAATGCTTATTTTCTTGTAAGGCATAACGCATTTGTCGTAACTACTAAAGCTCTTCCAAACTTTGCACTTTATGATCGTAAACGTCATGATTGACGTCACGTGCCCTTAGGCCTAAGGCACGCCCTTATACTTTCATAAATAGTGCACGCCTCTGGGAGTCTCAACGGTCACCTTACAAACGGAAAAATGGCCACCTAAAAACAGGAAAGGTTGCATTTTACAACTGTAATAAACTGATTATCGAATGTGAGTCAAATTAAATTATTCCTTACCAACTCCACAACTCTGGCAAGAGTTAACGGAAAATGTTGCGAAAGTGTCAGGTAAAAAATTCGCGAAATGAGGTTGAAATCATATCTTCGTGTTACGTTATGTCTTAAGCTCACAACAGACGCTTTATTAGATATTACTTACATTCTCAAGAAAACCCAATTCAAAATACCATACTGCATACTCATAATGCAGGTCAACCAAATCTAAAACTCCTTGCTTATTGGACATCTTTTTACTCTTGACTCCTTCTATGGTTACAATGTCTCACCCATGGAGCTAGGAATATATTCTTTGCTCCATGGTCTCACCACTTGCCTTTACTCTTGCTATATTATGCAGCTTCTTTGTTCGATGCTTGAAATGTTTCTTTTGTTATAGGGCACAACGCAATGTCATAAACTGCTAAAGCTCTTCCAAATGTTGCACCTTATGACCATAAATTTCGTAAACCATGAGATCAGTAGAGTTTAAGGAGGTCTCCTTATACCTGGCGTTAAAACTCCCCACCAGCTTTATACAGTATCTAACACTGTTATTCGCACACTCAGATTTAGCAACAAAAAGATGTTGTATCTCGTAAAATATTTTAAAATAGTGTCTTTGTTGCAATTGTGCACGAATTGCATTAGATCCAAATATAAAATGTCAATAAAAATTATTACACGGCTGTGTGTTTAATATAATATTAATTTTGAATGAAACAAATATCTTTCGTTACAACTTTGCTATTCTTACAGTCGAAGTGAGTGGCAATATCCAGTTCTTCCGCGTCGAGTTATTCTGCCCTTGGCTGTTTTCTTAGATCGCAATGCGCTTTGTAGAGATAGTTCCACCAGTAGGCAACAGTCGACCTCTAAATGGCCGAGCAGATGGAGCTCACTTTCAATGATAAAGATGTCGACTTAGTACTACAGGGCTACTCCTTGCGGCACGTAAGTCGCATAGTTAACAAAAGCCATCCCACTGGGCAGTACGTTGTAAAAAAGTTTAGAGAGGAAGGTTCTACGAAAAATTTGCCACGAAAACCAAGGAAACGTAGGTTGAATGAACGCTAGAAACGATTTGTATTTCAAGTTTGTAAAAGCCCTCGGTTAAGTGTTCCTCAATTACGTGTCAGTGGGAAATGTATCTAAAAAGAATACGTGTGTATGGTATCCATAATTCCATCAATTAATTGGATCGTACCTACGCCTTAGAAGACATACAACCTCACAACAACCTCACAACATAACTGATCTACCACCATACTTACCGTGGGAATTGTATTCATGAAACAATCGCCTGTATTTGGCTTCCTCCAGACCCGACGTATTCCATCTGACCTGAAGAGGTTTATTTTACACTCGTCACACCACATTACACTGTCCCAAGATTCTTCTCCCTTATTCACATGCTCCCTGGCAAATGCAAGTCTCTTCTTGCGATTTTCCCCGCTTATGAAAGGCCTCTCCCGCGCTATTCTTCCATAAAACACGAACAGTCTGATCCGACATCATCAATCTATAGGCAATGTCATTAATTTTAAGAAAATCTTAATTTAACATTGGCGGTAATTTGTGTAAGAATAAAACTCGTGTTTTAAAACAACGTGTTTTCGCTGAAAGAATTTTCAAGAAATAAAATTTTAGAATACTTATTCTCCTACACAAAATATTGGTATAGTACGAAATGACTATGAATATGAAATTTCGTAAGAGAAATGTAATTGAACGAGGAAAGTGTAAACTGAATTTAAATATAAGATTTTATATTTCATAAAGATATTTTGTCATTGTAAATATTTATGAAAGTAACTTTTAGAGATGTAAAGGCTTGTAAATGTCTGAATAGTTTTGTAGGATAGGAGACGTTTTGCTGACTGTATATTTTAAGTAATAGTTTTTTACTAGAATTGCATTTTTTCTTCTTTACATACTATATATTTTATGAAATATAATCTTTTTATTTCAACTTCATAAAGTAAGAGAGCGCTAACACAACGGGAATTTTCCGCGAAAATTAGGTATTCAACAAAATTAAATAATTTGACTATTCTCATGGAAATATTTTTATTTTCTAAAAATTATATATTTTGTATGCCACTGAATTTATTAATATTTGAAATATAAGTTCACAGGGGAAAAATAATTGTCATACTGTCAAAACGTTTGGTGGAGATAAACCCCGATTCACAACATATTACAACCTTTCATATTTGGTGCTTTGAAGCTGCCTGATAAACGTCCTATGCGCGCGGTGTTCCGACTGATATTTAATAATCGTTTATATTCCGCTAAAAGCCCGGCTGATCGAAGGGCGCGCCGCCCAGCTGCCGCTGGCGCCGATCCGTCATTGTCAGCGCTCGGGCGGCGCGTGGGCGGCGGCTGCCGTCGTCACCGGGAAGTTGCGAGGCCGCCAGCCCGCGGAGACGCTGACGTAACGTTCAAAGCCCGCTTCGCAAGAGCCCTGTCTAAGGCCTCATTCACAAGCGAACTTAAACGTAACGCAATGCTGTAAACTTAGCCGCAAAATTTACACGTAAAAACAAGCGTTCACAATGACCAACGTAAGCTGGAACATAAGTTTCGCCTGAACCAATCAGAATTCAATGTACTGAAACTTGATCGATTCGTCTGTAACATTGTGAAAAGAAATTTCCACCATGGTTTCTAGCTTTTTCTTCGAGATTCCTATCCATTTGTCTTTGTATTCATGCGAGTTGATGTTGTAGTACTCACATTTCCTTCATCTTATAAACAAGGATTCTCATGAGCCAAATTCAGGAGTAATTCGTTCGACATAATTAGTTTATTCGCCATCTCTGGTTAAGGCCACAATAAAAATTGTCCAAATTCTTCTTCTTCACTTCCAGGATTAGTCTGTTCCGGCCTCACAGAATCTCTTTTTCGGCCTCCCTATATCTCTTGTTCCTCTCGGTTTATATTGGAAGGCCAACTTCGGTAAACGAGAATTATCCATCCTTTGTACATGTTGTAGCCACTTGTCCCTGTACTCCATCATTCTTTCATTGAGGCTCTTCACATTCAGTTCTTCTCTTATTTCATCATTCTTAAATCTATCTTCTCTTCTGCAACCTTTTGTTCTTCTAAGAAATTTCATTTCTGCACTTTGTAATTGTGTGTAAGTGCTCTTTTTAGGGACCCAACTCTCACTTCCATAGAGGAGGACAGGGATGGCCATTGTGTTATAGAACTTTATTCTCGTCTCTTTCCTTGTTTTGTTTTTCATTGTCCTATGAATTATACCACATACTGATTGAAATTTTGACAGTTTCTTATTGGTATCTTCACCATGTCCTATTTCACACCCTAAATAGTTGAAAGAAGAAACTTGTTCAATGATTTTGTTGTCTACTACAATCTTTATTCTAACAGGTGATTTTCCACAAAAGGACATAACTTTTGTCTTCTCTTTTGAGATTTTTATGTCATATCCCTTGCATATATTGTATAAGTGGTGTACTGATCTCTGTAAGTCATCCTCTCCTTCCTGTAGTATTATTGTCCAAATTCTTACATTGAATTCACTACACGCATCAAAAGCGTTCTTAAGCTAATTCTCTACATTACAAAATCAATGACATAACCACAAACTACTTAAACACAATCTGAAATCGAACTATCATGCTGCTCTCTGATTGGTCTTCGGTAGAATTCCGACGTAGAGTTAACGTAAAAGCTTGGAGCTTGTGAACTCTTAAGTTTACGGTCTTACGTCAACGGTTACGTCAAGGCATTGTGAATGGTCTCGCTTAGTAACACATTTCTAGGTTTTGCGGCTACGTTACGTTTACGTTTAAGTTTGCATTGTGAATGAGGCCTAAGGTTGCTCCGTTGCGTTGAGTCATTGCATAGACTGTTATACTGCGATTTTTCTAACTTTGCCCCTCAAGGCCACTCGAATCCCACGACCGAGAAAGACGCAAAATGCCGTGTGATATTCCATTGCGGCCGTAGGGGCTTGCTTTGACTTACAAAAATCTCACTATAGTAATCCCGCCGTTTTACAATAGGGATGGCTTTGTATCTGGTGCGACTTCTACTGGCAAGACCGAGAAAGAGGCGAAATGCCGTGACATATCCCATCGCGAAGACGGGGATGTGAGTGGCAAAGTTAGAGAAATCGCAGTATATTTACTAGGCGTAATACAGGTTTGTACTTCGTCGGTACATTTTTTAATTGAATTTTGTTTTACAAAGTGAATACAACGTTCATCCGCCAGGGCTTTCAGTTGATTGGCCGAGTAATGTACTGGGAGAGGTGGCTCAGGGCATCATATGTCATTGCAGTGCCTCTGACCGGGAGGTCCTGGGATTCGAGTCCCGACGGTGGCAGGATTTTCTACTCTAGCCAGATAGGTTGGGCTCTGTCGCTGTCTGGAGGAGAATTATAGCGATCAGCTGCTCTGATCGGTAGTTCTCCGTGGTTTCTCCAATCAATATCAGGCGAGTGCCGGAGAAGTTCCCTAACAAACGGACCTGGCCTTGGAACGCGCGCGATCTTTCCTTTTCGTGTAAGGGCTAATATCCTACCCCCTTACACACACACACACACACACACTTGCATGCATTACACTACCACACATGGCGGGAGACCGGTGGAGAGCTTAAATCTTGTCCTGGGTGGGAGGGTACCCCGCTGATGGAAGATACCTGGTTGGGGAAAGTCTCGCTAGCCGAAGGGAGGTCGGTGCCGGATCTCGCCATCCAGCGGAACAGGATCACCGCCACCTCACGAGAAAAAACAAGGACTACGCGACTAATGACGTTCGCAGTTGTCGCACCCTGAATCATTACTGATCAATCATCGCCGAGTAATATTTTATCGGTTAAAGTGTGAAGGGAGTTACTTGATGTCATTTTCCTTATTAGCTGAAACCTCCAACCAAGGTTATTGAGAGAATAATTTTGGAAATATAGTTGGAGGGCGATGCCAAGTGCTTAGATAAGAGTGGAGATTATAAAAGAATGCGGGAGGAGAGATAAGTATATGTAAGAAGTAATCTATCTTTACCTAATGTCTGAGATATATTGATGAAAAAAGTGACAAGGGAGTCTTTCATAGAAATGTGTGGGTTGATCAGTACCTATTTCGTAAAGGACTCTCCTTGTATGTGATTTAAATTACTGTAGAAATTATGTACCACTTTCGTAAAGTAATATTTTCGTAATAAAGAAAGTAATTGTTTCTATTACAAGATTGCTGTGGAGTGTCTTATTAGTCAAACAAGGCGAAATCTACAGTTATTATTAAGATTTTGTTTTGAAAGATTTGTTATTTATTTAATGTCTTCGTGGCAGCTGATATCAATACAAGGGAAAAGTAAGTTAATATCCGACGAAACAATGTCTCATATCTATCTCTATAATAATACCAATGTCGTAAACACCACATTATTTCCTACCATCGGACGAAGAATAGATTTGTAAATAGTTAAAGAGGAATGGATGTTTAAAGAAAAGTTACGATTGAGCATTGGACATAAAATAACTAACCGTCTATTGTCTTCTTTTTCTTTGGAGAAGATACGTTGATACAGTACCCAACAAAAAATTTTGCCCTTGTAATATTGCAATACTTGGGATGAGTTGGTAGCTACTGGAAGCAACTAGCAGGCTGCTTGCATGGCAGGCAGTATTGTTTGGGTTTTTAAAAACCTAAACGCTCATTGTTTTTAACGAACTAGGCTGCAAAAGTGCGAACGAAAGAATCTGAAAATGCAACTTTGGACGAGATTATTTTAAATGAAATTAATTTTCAGGTGATGGGTAATGTCAACGGACTAGGTCAGTGTTGTCAAGGACTTCTACTGGTGGCAGTGTCGTGGCTCCGTAGCAATCCACGAGCTACTCTGCACAACTAGCGTCGGGAGAGCAATTAGCATTAGTAAACTCACCGCTTTATAATAGGGATGGCTTTGTCTCTGGTGGCCGGGTGATGAACTGCATGGAGGGACGATTTGGTCGTGGCACTCGTGCCTCGGACTCCCACTCATGGCATCGACCTTGACAACACTGCTTTAGTGTGATGTGGGACGCAGCGATTCGCCAGTGTCTTGTTTCCACCCCGCGTCATGGACTCCCGAGAACGAGCTAAGGTCCGTTCGTTGTAACTTCACTCCGCATGTAAACAAACTTTGTGTGTATCCCTCCGCTCTGTAGTTCGTAATTGGCTACTCCATTCGCGCCACGACTGTACTCAAATGCCGGCACGTATCACAGCCAGAACTGTCATAGCATATTATTTTCACTAGTACTTCTTTAATACGCCCAAAATATCAGCCAAAATATGCAGATATTTTGCTTAAATATCACAGAACTTACATTTACGAGTGTTCTTGCAAGGTAGCAGTGAAATCCCGCCCGAAGCATGAATTTCAATAGAACATACAGTGACGTTCTTTTAAAATTTGGCAGTCCCGAATCTTCATTAACCACATCAAGAAATTTATTTTATGTTGGAAATTCGTTTCTACGAAAAAATGTGCACATGAATACGAATGGCAGATTAACAAATTCATTGCACTCGTCCTCCACCTGTTTTGCTCTACATCTCTTCTTACGTGGAGAAGTTACCTTTCCAATGAGTTAATTCATTATACAGTTTTCAAACACTTCTGACATCGACACCTACAATTCAGCAGTCATTTCTTCCATCTGCCACAAAGTCATTGACGAATTTTTAGCCGCTAATTATTCAAACAGATCAATACAACCTTCTCACCACTTCTGAGGGATTTTCCCTACGAATGTTTTAAACCGGGTTATCCCGGGAACTGCTTCACTTATTGTGTTCGATGTGGAAACAAGAATCAACGCAATGAGCAAACACACCTTTCACTAACCATACAAAAATACAGCATTCTTTTAGAACTTTCTCATTTGAGAACGGAACTTCTACTGATAAAATTTGGCAGGAGCTGCGCCGACGGCCTGGCAAACGAACGTTATCTCAAAGAGATCCGCTGGCAGCTAAAGGTTGGCAGTTAAGGTCACGCTCGGTGTCCGATTTTACTTCAAGGCAAAGGAGAAAATTAGTTCGGCTATTTGTGTAAAGAATCAGGAAATAAATCAATTTTGAAAGGGGCCTAAATCCTATAGCTCACGACGCCCTAAAGAGGAGTGTGGTGTCCGTCAGCCAATGAGAACAAATGAGGACCACCTGCATTTGTATACGTGCTGAGTAAAGTTAGAGCGAACGGACCTTAGCGCCGAGTCGATGGCAGTGGTGATTAGGGCCTTGACGAGGAAGCCTGCGACATGTCACTTGAAACGTCGGCCTCTCAGCCAAGAACACGGCGTCACCCGGAAAGCCAAGAAGTCATGGACTCAAACCGCGGAAGCTTATGTGTACATTGCCTGCCCGAGAGTGATTGCGCCAGAAACTGTAATGATATTTATCGTGGGGTAATAACCCGAGTGCTTTGGAAATTGACGATAAATCCTCGACTCTCGAAGCGAGGGAGATTTATTTGATAATTTCCAAAGCACGAATGGTATTTAACAGGGCTATTCCACGAATGAAATTATCCAAAATGCGCCAAATATTGAAAATAACTGAAAGCGTATGAAAATCAAAGATGTTATGTTGTAATACTTACGCGGTGTTTTGCACGACAACACAGCGATCGATACATAAATCCGAAGATAGAGGAGTCGTAATTTATGAATGGCAAGTAAGAAAGAGCGGTAAGAACCATCGGATAGACAAAACGATTAAGTTTTCCTCATTGGGGCATTTTATATGTACAGTTAAACACTATTGGTTTTAATTTCACGAGTGGGATTGTCAAAATATAATATCATTTTCTTAGTTAAACAGGGCAGAAAGGTTAGAAACCGAGTGAAGTAGAAACGGCTATAATTCTCCTGGTGAATATGTATCAGGTAAATCCTGTGTCAAACACAAGGTTTCATTTCTTTTTGAAACGATTTTTTACAATTTTTGTGCGCAGTTTTAAAATCGATGAAACAATCAATCACTAAAGGGTAATTGATACATTGACTAATAGAAACCAGATGATCATAAGAAACGTTTTACATAGATTTTGAGAAATGTTAAATCTTCCATTATATATTTTAAAATAATGAGAATATAAAGTTTCAATTTTGATCGTTTCCTTAGAAATCGAAATACTTTCGTGAAAAAAAGAGGAAATTTAAGAATGCGAGAGGAATTTGTTGATAGAACTTATTTTGCACTTTACAAGCAAAAACTGTTCAGAATTGTACAATTGAATTATACGAATGCGGAAAGCCATTTATCAATTAATATAATTTTACACTACAACTAATCTTTTAACAGTTGGATATTAACTAAAACACCACAGTAGTTGGTCAGTTCAGAGTCTGGACTTACTTCCGTTTTTTTACTCCTCAAAGACACTTGAGCCAGGAAAACACGGTTCCCGTTAATCTGGAATTTAATTTTTTACTGATGTGTTTAACACACAATATTTTTCACATTCAAAATCAGCACTTTTTAATTAACATTTAAGATAAATTTTTGTGAAGTACTCTTTTTCAGTTGAAATTATGAGATATATGTAGAAAAACCTATAACTCATAAATTAGTTGAGTCGTAGACAAAAAGAAAACCTGTCATTTCTCTTGAAACAAAAAACCGAGATGTGACTTGATTAATGAACGTTTATCTCGCGATTGAGTGTCAGTTAAAATCTTCTTGGATCTTCATAATTTACGACACTGAGTAATTAAAATCTCAGGAGAGTAATTTTTCACAACAATGTTAATTATCGACTTTTTCTCAGATGTCTGGCATATAAAATTTTCTTGTCATAAAATCGAACTAGATCTTTGAGTAATACGTAAAATATTTGCCCGGTGTAGTGAAGAAAACGAGGTAACATAATTTTAAAAATAGTTTGATAACTTAATTTTTTTATTCATTGTCTTGTGAATACTTCATTTAATATTTCAAGGACTTTTTAATGTACTTAAAAGTGTGTGCCTACGATTTTACAACTGTAGAAGCCAGCGATTCGGGCTTAATTGTGCTTTCTATAGATCCTGACAGAATAAAATGATAAAAGCTTCCTTCAGTATCGCCTTCTATTATAATTTTTATTGTGCCTCGTGATAGTTTTTCCACACCTTTTTTGAATTTCTCGCCTATTAGTAATTTAAGTTGTAAAGAGTATTGTAATGGTGCAGCGGAAAACCGTTATTTATCGTCAAAAAATCTCTTATTGTTGGCCTACGATATCGAAGTGGATAAATGTTGTTCCTATTAATATTGTAATGTACTTCCTTTAACACGTTGCGTAATCAGAATCCATGTTTTGTGAGTGCGTGATGCCGAAAACCTTTTTTGTTCGGCAAAAATTGTCTGCCTGACTCTCTCTGTCCATCCGTCCATCTGTCTGTGTGTGCCCGCCTATCCGTGATCTACACTAGCGCCTAAACCGTTCAAACTGTTTTCTCCAAAATTAATATTTCCCAATCGATCTGAACGAACTCGTCGCTCTGAAAGTTTGAAATGCGTCTTTTGATATTTGAGGGTTCTGTACTACATTTGCTCTAATTTTCCGGCGTCTTCCGGCAACTACTGTCTTGATGATTATTTTTTTTTATGAAATCTGTTCTAAAAAGTTACATGTAAATTAGATTACGAACATCTGGTTTGCAAATGTAAGAAATCTTTGATTGAAGCGAAGGCAATTAAAATAAATATTTTCTCAAAAACGGCTTCAATATTTTCTCGAATGCAGCAAAGTACTTATAAAATCGCGCAGGTTTTATTGTCGTTGATATCTCGTTGGAATAGTAAAAAATACATAAATGGGATAAAATGTGTACTGTTAATGTACACATTTGAAACACAGTTGAAACTGAAGTATGTTACTGTTTAATGAACATACCAAAAAGGACATTATTGATATACAAACATTAAGATACATTTTTATTTATTTCTTTGTCAAAAAACAGTAAAAACTGTATATGACGTGTGGGGAAAGAAATTTATCTGCGCACATTTTCTTGAGGGCCAGAATTAAAAAAAAAACGAAAAAATGAATTTAGAAAATAATTATTTTAGAAAAATCAAAATATTTGAAAAATGTTTTTCCCGAGTTATAGAAAATCAATTTCAACTGTAAATGAACTACAAGCAAAAGGAGTGCTCAACAAAACGTGTGCACAGTGAAGCTACATTTACGTCCAGAAGCAAAACAAGGGGCCATCTCAGCATTTGCTCTATGGATCAGGGAAACTGGACAAAAACCTGATCGAGATGGGTAGTTGGGATTTAGTTGTATATTGTAATAAATGCTTTAACGGTGTTAATGTATCGCCCAGTCATTAATACCATCGAAACTCCAATTACTGTACCATCGAAATACATGACCAAGACCTTCCTCACATGGTGTGGCACAGGATAACATGGCATCAACCTCTCCCACCTGCAACAAATGAATAATCGTGCGAAGACAAGTTCCTAGTTTTTACGAGACCATCTCGCAATCAGGATTTCTAAGGGAAAATACACAAATTCTCCATAGAATTGCATAAAAAATAATTTCACGATATCCTTTAGGACATCAAAGGTGTTTCACGCTTAGTGCTTCATCAAAGACTGAAAGAATAAAAAGAGGAATTGTCCATAGTTTGCTATTATTTTCTAACACTTTCACATAAATTGGACTCTTCAGTTGATTGGCTTGTCCGCTACCCGATTCTCATTTATTGCAGTATCGTCTACATGGTTCTATTTTAATATTCTTCTGGTTAAATTTAATCTCCTTTCGTAATATCTGTCGGGAAGATTTTCCACTTACCTACGTTTAATTCGCCTTTGTTTTCTTCAGGGAAAGGAATTTAATAAACATGCCGCTCAGAATTTCATTTTTGATTGAGTAAAGTCAAACGAAATTTCCTTTGGTAAGTAAGTTTCAGAGAAAGGTTATGCTCAAGGAGACAAAAATTGCCTTTATAGTTCTGCATCTCTACACTTCCTTCATTTATTCCAACATTTCTTTTGGTTGCTTTTTTTGTGAGTATTTTTATTATGATTTGGAAATCGTCATTCCACAGATTTTTTTATTCATTAATGTTTTCCAACATCCTAATATTTTACGAATACGTCTATAAATACTTAAAAATGTAGTTAGAATTATCACATAAAATTCAAAATTTTAAAAATCTCGATTTGTTTTGTTCATTGGTTAAATGTTCCTTTGTTGCTGTATCAGTTTATTATTTTGGTGTTGCTTATGATGCAGCATTTTGTAAAGTTGTCATTGAAGTTATACATATTGTATAATTATTTATGATATATTACGTTTTGTTATTATTTCTTTAGTTTTATGTTCATGCTTGCTTGTCCTTCATTTATTTAGTTTTATCCAGCAAATACTCTTCCGTCAGAATGGAATATCAGTAGAATGAGCTATAATTACAATTCAATTCCTAGTGAATTACTAAACAATAACATATGTTTTTATTTACACATCTACATTGTGGGAACGTCGTGGGAAAGCCTGCCGAGGCAGCTTGCAGAGGGAGCGTCATTTAAAACGCGTCGCCTCCCTTTAAATATCTATTAACGTGCGTCCAGGCCGCGCCATTGTTGTTTCGCTACAAATGAAGCTTCTCGCTGGGTCCTCTGTGCCCTGTACGGAGCTGCTAATTAACTGGCGCTGCGAACGAGTTGTGCGGAGGGCGCTGGCGGCAGCGGGGAATAACGGAGATCACCAGAGGATGGCGCCCATATGAGGAGTGGCAGAGAGAGAGAGAGAGAGAGAGAGACAGGTGAACGTGGTGGATACTGGAAGAGTGTTACAAAGTAAATGAGGATAGCAATGAGAAGATGAAGTGGTGAAAAGCGAGAATGTTAGCAAAAGGAATGGGCCAGGGGAGGAGAATAATAATGAGAGTATTGTGATGGTTGAGAGTCGGAAAGGCAACACTGGAGATAAGACGAGGCCGATAAGAATGAACGTCATATTTTTTGGTGTGTGTGTATGTGTGTGTATGTGTGTGTTGGGGGGAGCTGAAATCGAGAAATAAAAACGGATGGAGAGAGGAAGAATGTGTGAATATGCGTCGAGGATGCTGGAAGAGAGTTACAGTGTGTCTACAGATGCCTCGAAACTTGTTATAAACTTCTATTCTTAAGGACCATGTCACCCTTGTATACAGGAGACTCAAACAAATGTTGAAATTTTTATTTGCCTCTTGTTTGGTAGGCATCTTGCACTGCTGTTGGAAAAGTACACAAAATTTCTTCCAGGCAGAACGTGTACCTGCCAAACAAAAGTCCACAATGATCTTTCTATCAAAAATTGGAATATATCATATGTGAAACTTTGTTATTCCAGGTGGCGGAGAACGCCAAGACAGTGGTGCCGTGGCGATCTCTGGTCGAAGGATCGCGGGTTCGAGTCTCGCCTCGAACATGGTTCTATTTGTGTTCGTCCTATCACCCCTCACCATCAACATATCACTTCATTCAGTATACAGATACCGCTAACGTTAAGTAATAGTGGTCGCTAATGACCTCGTAGTTACTGCGACCTTAAATAAACAAAATTCTTCGTTACAAGAGATTCCCCAAATCATGTTCATTAGCAAAAATCATCTTCGACCTCTTGTGCATCATAAAGTCCCAGAACGTTTGTTCTGGGGATGTACATAACGATAACGTGGCCTGAGTGCAAGGATATAGTGGATGGAGACGAGTGACGAGAGTACAAGAATGAAAAGCAGAAAAGGGAGCAAGAGGGAATTAAGAAAGATAAACCGATGAGAAATTTGATGTTGAGATCCGGGTAGGCAAGGACGAAGTATGAAAATTCGAATGATCGATAGAAATTAACACCACATTTGGAGGGCGATATCAACGACCAGGAATATAGAGTGACTTTTATAAGATATGACCGTTTTGACAGCTACTGCTGGTAACATAAACTGAAGGTTCTGTGGTCGTTGTGTCCTTAAGCGCATTAGGCTCCCCTTCCTCCATTTATTCGTTTGCAGTTGGCTAACTTGTAAATGGCTTCGACGCTTCGTATTGTGATGGCCTCGTCCGACGAAAATGTAGTGCGCCACGAGAAATAATTGAAATTAGGAAGTGCAGTGCTATGTGTTGTTCTGAAAAACTTCTTTCTTTTATAAACATTTGCTTGAATTTCCTTTTTGTGTGATAAGTATTATGTTTGATGTAAAACCGAATCTTAAATGTGAGAAGTGTACTGGTGCACGTGTTTCTTGTCCGGTAAGGTGTCGAGCTGTGATCGACAGCGTTCCGTGATTTGGGTTTTAAGATTTAATTTTTGTATATAATTACACGGTTGTGAACCATGAAAAGCCGTGGTGCCTTAACGGGAGCCATAAAAACATGAACACTTTTCGAAGAGGCGTGGTGACACTGCTGTCGCGGCGGAGGGATACTTTTCTAAATTACATGTGATGTTCACTTGTTTAGCGAACTGTCACTTTGCTCATTATTACGCGGATTCTTCTATAACAGTGCACGCTCCAGTAGTTCGGGAAGTAGCCGAGAGGATGCGTGGGGTTCTCTAATACTGATGAATACTGACAGAGAAATAGTTGCTGTTCAATGCGTTTCATTTCTTTCATTTTTGGAGTTAAAATCATAGTAGTGAATCGGTCTAAATACCTGGTATAAAAGATAAACATGTAAAAAAGAAACCACATCAGTTTCAAACGGTTTTGGTTTAAGTAATTCTCGTTGTTGTCTTCCTCCCCAAACTTACAGAAATTGTTTTATTGGACATGCTTGATGTTTCGCAAAAACAGCAATGTTTGGTTCAAAATGATTTGCCATTTTGAAATATCCCTAACTCCATCGTTGCATAAATACGCAATAAAATAATACATAAAAATTATAGTGCATAAAAGAAAAAAATCGAATACATTTCAGACCACATCTATGAATTTGAATCAAAATTGGCAACGTCTGATTATTTGTGTTCAGGTAGATAATACGACAGATGTTTGGAATACATAGATATCTGTGTTTCTTTGTGGCATATTGTAATTCAAAAGAAATTAGTTCTACAATTAATAAGGAAAGAAGACATCACAGACAAGTCCGCAGCCTTCAAGAAACAAAAACGCGATTTGGTGTTCAAGAAATAAATGATTTCATGTATTAAGATAAGAGCGTGTAAATTTATATTTTCCTAATATTCGCCACTGAATTCCACATGGAAATTGCATGACACGCACTACGCTTAGGGGAACAATGATCATAAGAGTTGACGGGACCGGTCACTCAAACTATTCAATCAATAATTCACGGATATTGAAAACTAATACACTAAACATTATACAGAATCATCGAAATAAGATGCGAAAGTTCCTCAAACTGTGGAATTTGATACGCTTGACGTTATTGGAAATAATATTAGAGAGTTTTTTCAAATAGTGTATTTGAAAGACGTAGCACGATAATTCTGGAGAGAATTGTTCTGAGCATGCGCCGGCATCCAATGACAGGTTTTCAATTGACGTCATTCTCCATGTTTTGTCGTCTACGACAAATGTCTTCGTAGCTTACATTTGGCGTAGTTTTCGCCGTTACCACTAAACACAAATTCGACTCTAATACACAATAAGAATGGAAATAATGAAAATTACAATATCCGTCGTACCAATGTAATACGGTAGGAAATAACTTCATGGTTAATTTTTACTCAAGTTAATTCATATACGTCAGGAATAGACTACCGTATTTGTTTAAGATTTGGAGGTTATGTGTACATTGAGGCAACATTGATTGCAAGGAAACCATAGTTGTTTATCTAGAGGGCTATATAATTGCAATAATTTCCCGTTACTAATACAAACAATATAAATATGCAGTCACGTTGCGGATTTAGGAAGCTATGCTTTAGACCTACGTTGGAGATAAAGACATGTATTTTACATATTCGTATGATACAATCCGATTTCATGTATTATACATATTTCTGTCTGGCAATCCTCATAAAAACATAAATGGTGAGAAGTTTCACAGATGTTCAGTATAAGATTTTAGGTATTGTTACAGGGTTTTTCGACTAGTTCCTAGTTTTACGTATGTTTTCGGTGGTACGACTTACAAAAATTATTTTTCTGGAGATACGTTATTTCTGATTGACGACAATCATTACGTACTACGACACTGGATTTCCCGTTTTGCAAAACCTCTCTATTTGTTCATATGATTTCCGTTATTACGCGTAATGGAACGCTGGCCGCAGGGTGAGCATTCGTGCTGGCGTCCCGTGGCGCGGCACACGGCCCCTATGCATCACGGCCGCCGCCGGCGTCCCCCGCGGCCTGCCGAGTCACGCGGCGCGGCGCGGCGCGCCGCAGCCCCGCTGCGCACGCGTCATGAATAGCCGCCGCTGCGCAGCACGCGCGTTGTGGTGTAACTTGCGCTTCGAACGCCGTCCTCACATCCGCACAGCGCTGATGGCTCTTGGGTCGACTGTCCGTCTTTCTCGTTGTAGCTCTGAGGAAGTACTCAACTCTCTCAGCCTTGATAAGGGCATTTAATTATGTAGCATGCGGCGGCAAAACGGACTGGCTGAGATTTCGGGAGAGGTGGCTCAGTGCATCAACTGATGTCAGTGCACTGCTTCTGGTCGGGGGGTCCTGGCTACCACACCCGACGGAGGCAGGATGTTGGACACTGGCTTGTCAGGTAGGTCGAAGTCAGTCGCTGTCTGGAGGAGAATTCTAGCTGCCCGGTACTCTGGTAGTTTGGTAGTTTTTCGTGGTTTCTTCTGTCAACACCAGGCGAATGACGGGGCAGTATTGTAACAACCGGGCCACGGACCGCGCGCAATCTCTCCTTCCTCTTCCTTGACGTATCCTCACCTCGTACATACACACACACACACACTAACCTGCACTACACTACCGAATATGCCGGGAGATTGGTCGGAGGCTTACAGCTTATCCCGACTGGGGCGGTGCCTGGTGGTAGGAGATGCCTGGTTGAGAGAAAACCCTGCTAGTCGATGGTAGGTCGGGGTCGGATCTCGCCATCCAGCGGGGATGATCAACGCCACTTCCCAATGTAAAAAGTGCACCACACTTACGGGACTAATGACTTCGGTAGTTGTCGCGCCCGGAATCGGTAACACAAAACGAATGCCGCCCTCGTCTCGCCTCGCCTTGGGCCGTCGTCCTCCTGTTAGTCCTCATTTCAATCTGGAAATCAGGCACTTGCGGGATGCCGGGGCAAAACAGACAGGCTGAGACGGATCAAGGCTTCAACTATTGTCACTGCAACGTCTTCGATAGCGAGGTCCCAGGTCCGAGTCTAGATAGTGGTAGCTTTTCTGAACTTGCTTGGTAGCCAAGTTGAATTAATTTGCTGTCTGAGAGAGAAGTATAGCGGTCGGTAGCTCTGGTCGGTAGATTTCTCTCAGCCCTAAGGAAGTTTTCAAACATTTGAGCCTCAACAATGGGCATTTTTTGTGGACGAAAAGTAGGCAAAACGGACGGTAAAGAGTGTCTGTCTGTGGTGAAATGCACCGATAATTTTTGGGCTCTTGTTCATAGTTTCGCCCGCAATTTTAATCGGTAATTAACGGTACAATTTAGACTGAGATGTCTAGATTATGTAATTTAGAAAATCGCACTGTTATTCTACTTAAATTATGTAAGCGATTTGTCTAAACAATAATCTATATTACGATCCCCCCTCTCAGAGTAGTTTCTCAAAGTATTCAAATCAACTGGGAGGGGCCGACCTTGTATATTGCTATTGCATACGCCTCTGTAATTGTTTTTCATACCACGCCATGTGTGTCTTTAATAAAAGAGAGAATAAACGAGGCATATTTTTCAACTAATCACACTAACGTAAAGTCTCGTCAAGGAAGATTAAATTGGACATGTTTCATTATAATTCCTTAGGTTTCAGCATTTTAATTTCTGGGAATGTCAAATACCGGGAGAACTCATTAGGATAAAGAACACTCATATGGTCGCGGTAAAATACCACACAAAAAATAGGCTCGCTTTGCTAACACAAAATGGTGATTCTGATGAAAAGCGGTGCAAATTTATAATGAAAGGAGACCTACAATTTTTTTAACGTTGCTTTTCAACATCTTGGTCATGTAGCGACCGCTGTGACTTTTAAACTGTAGAGGGAAGTGTAAGTACAACACAAACACAACAAACACACCTATCTCAGAGGTGAGACTCGAACCCGCGACCCTCCGATCTGAGATCACTATGACACTACAGCTTTACCGATATAGCCATCGTGCCGACAACAAGGAAACTTTATCGTGCTTTTTGAATATATTTAACCCTCCTGCGGGCGCATTTTTGTTGATTTCGTGTAAATAATTGGTGTCACACATATGAACTCATAGTTGTTCTTCATTCATTATATTTTCAACCGGATGACACTCAAATCACGATTTTAGACACTGCCGATCGACCGTTATACATTGGTAATTCGAACTCTGCAACGGTTGCGGCACTCCGTACCGCACGCGCTTTGTCATGTAAGTATAATATTTGCGTATTTTATCCATTAGAATTCTTAGTGCTTTTTTGTTATTTAGCTTTATGATACATATTTTCGAGAACTAACTACTAATTCAATTTAAATGCGTTGTTTCCGAAGAAACATTAGGCAAGTTTTCACCGTATTTATTCCCCGACATGTAACATGTACCAAGGCACGGAGGGAGCGAGTGTTGGATCAGGTTCTTACTAATATTATTTCGTTTGGTATTTAGTAAGTTATTATGAAATAAAATGTATGAAAATATAAATAAAGAATATTTCCTTCCCATTCCCTAACAAAAGTAATAATTGTTGGAGAGTTAATAACATTTGTTTTAGACGAAGCGCTTCTTTATTACGCAAGCCTTTGGGTGGAAAGCCGTAAGGCGCCCTCTGCATCGCCTGTTAGGCCAGTGGGTCAACGCCCGCTCTGCGCGGAGGGTCCCGCGGGGGCACTAAGTCACAGGGCGCCTGCGCCGCGCCTGATATATTGCGCCTTGTCGCAACTGGAGGGGGCGCGCGGGTAAACAGGCGCCCCAGGGACCAAAGGGGCACGGGGCCCGCCTTCCCGACGGCGCTCATTGGGGCCGAATGGCGAACACGTGGCCGCAACTTCAAACGACTTCGTGTGAGTATTGGTTCCAGGCGAGGCACCTACTTGGGCCATTAATCCCGTGTGTGTCTTAGTGTGGGTGTGTGTGGGAGTGTGTGTGTGTGTGGGAGTGTGTGTGTGTGTGTGGGAGTGTGTGTGTGTGTGGGAGGGTGTGTGTGTGTGGGAGGGTGTGTGTGTGTGGGAGGGTGTGTGTGTGTGGGAGGGTGTGTGTGTGGGAGTGTGTGTGTGTGTGTGTGTGTGGGAGTGTGTGTGTGTGTGAGTGTGTGTGTGTGTGGGTGTGTGGGAGTGTGGGTGTGTGGGTGTGTGGGAGTGTGGGTGTGTGTGTGTGGGAGTGTGGGTGTGTGTGTGTGGGAGTGTGGGTGTGTGTGTGGGAGTGTGGGTGTGTGTGTGTGGGAGTGTGTGTGTGTGTGTGTGGGAGTGTGGGTGTGTGTGTGTGGGAGTGTGGGTGTGTGTGTGGGAGTGTGGGTGTGGGTGTGTGGGAGTGTGGGTGTGTGTGTGTGGGAGTGTGGGTGTGTGTGTGGGAGTGGGGTGTGTGTGTGGGAGTGGGGTGTGTGTGTGGGAGTGGGGTGTGTGTGTGGGAGTGGGGTGTGTGTGTGGGAGTGGGGTGTGTGTGTGG
This sequence comes from Acheta domesticus, assembly GCA_031308135.1. Taxonomy (NCBI): domain Eukaryota; kingdom Metazoa; phylum Arthropoda; class Insecta; order Orthoptera; family Gryllidae; genus Acheta; species Acheta domesticus. Next base: position 13,881,475 of record JAHLJT010000631.1, on the reverse strand, counting down.
GAGTGGGGTGTGTGTGTGGGAGTGGGGGTGTGTGTGTGGGAGTGGGGTGTGTGTGTGGGAGTGGGGGTGTGTGTGGGAGTGGGGTGTGTGTGTGGGAGTGGGGGTGTGTGTGGGAGTGGGGGTGTGTGTGGGAGTGGGGGTGTGGGTGTGGGAGTGGGGGTGTGGGAGTGGGAGTGGGTGTGTGTGTGTGGGAGTGGGTGTGTGTGTGTGGGAGTGGGTGTGTGTGTGGGAGTGGGTGTGTGTGTGGGAGTGGGTGTGTGTGTGGGAGTGGGTGTGTGTGTGGGAGTGGGGGTGTGTGTGTGGGAGTGGGGGTGTGTGTGGGAGTGTGTGTGTGTGTGGGAGTGTGTGTGTGTGTGTGGGAGTGGGTGTGTGTGTGTGGGAGTGGGTGTGTGGGAGTGGGAGTGGGTGTGTGTGTGTGAGTGGGTGTGTGTGTGTGAGTGGGTGTGTGTGTGGGAGTGGGTGTGTGTGTGTGGGAGTGGGTGTGTGTGTGTGGGAGTGGGTGTGTGTGTGGGAGTGGGTGTGTGTGTGTGGGAGTGGGTGTGTGTGTGTGTGGGAGTGGGGGTGTGTGTGTGTGGGAGTGGGTGTGTGTGTGTGTGGGAGTGGGGGTGTGTGTGTGGGAGTGGGGGGTGTGTGTGTGGGAGTGTGTGTGTGTGTGTGGGAGTGGGTGTGTGTGTGTGGGAGTGGGTGGGAGTGGGTGGGAGTGTGTGTGTGTGTGTGTGTGGGAGTGTGTGTGTGTGTGTGGGAGTGTGTGTGTGTGTGGGAGTGGGTGTGTGTGTGTGGGAGTGGGGGTGTGTGTGTGTGGGAGTGGGTGTGTGTGTGTGTGGGGGTGTGTGTGTGGGTGTGGGTGTGGGTGGGAGCGTGGGTGTGGGTGGGAGCGTGGGTGTGGGTGGGAGCGTGGGTGTCTGGGTGGTGATGGGTGTTCGTGTGAGAGTGGGGGTTTGGATGTGCATGTGCGTGAGGGAGGGTGGGTGGGTGGGGGCAATGTGGAGGGAGAGGGTGTAATTATGAGGAAGGAACTATCGTACGCAATCTTTGGCCCGTTGGGGTATAGTTCTGGTTTTCGACTAGTAGATCATAGAAGTATACCGATCACAACAGTCGGCCGCTTGGATTCTCCTCTAAACAGTGGTTGAATTCGTCAAGTGTCTTGGCATACGATAAACAACTTTTTGAATGAAGGTTTCTGATGTGACGTAGTGGAATACACACAGACGACATCAATGAAAATATATGTATTTTCTCTCCCTTAGCCCCACACCGCGACCGTCTCTAGGCTTACAGCCCAGCAACCCTGTATTACCGCGGAATAGCGACGCGTGGTGCGCGCTGTCGGACCTGGTCCCGTGACCGTGCCCGTCACATGGCTTGACGCCAAAAGAAAAGGGAAAAAAAAAAGGTCGCCGTCTGGCGGACCGCGTGCCTAGTTGCACCCACCCACTATCTTCTCTCCCCGTACCTACGTACACTCGTCTCCGATGCAAAACTTATGAGAACGCGGCGCGTCCGGCGCCGCGTTTTTATACCCGGGACCAGTCTCCAACCTGTTTTGCCAGGTCTGTCCCATACAGTCGACGAGTAGGCTCGCCGGCTAGCTTCCGGAGGTTGGAGACTGTTACGCGTCCTCAAGACTCGCACTTAGCCATTCAAGAGGTATTTTTGGCCCTGCCACGCCGTCTGCGCCAGCCTCCGCCTTTGTCTCCCAACTTCCGCCTGTAGCCATTCACTGGCCTAACGGTACCACGTTGGCCCATTGTCTACTACGCCACACTGATATCGGTCATTACAAACTTGACTTTAAAATTACGTAAAAGATGGTGTCCGATCGTGTACAATATTTATATTGATATACGACAGTGAGTTAAAACGACGCGACTAGTTTCACGACTAATATTGAAAATTAGAAAATGAACATAGTTTACTGGATACAAATCCTTTTGCACAGGTAGCTTTGGCGAATTTTTATGTTACGTTTCTCTTTGGGAAAATTATCGTCTTAAACAAATTATTTTAACATTCCGATACTTCGCTATTTACAGCTAACATGTTTCATTTGAAAGTGAATTCAGCTAAAGGTTAATACAACTTTTTTTAGGCTTACTGAACAGGATACCTCAGTCATTCTTTTTGGTGTGAAATATAAATACATAAATTTGTTTAATGTACTTTTCTTACCTCCAGAAGAATCATCCACGTACCAAAAAAATTGAAAACAACCCTACAGGGCTAATTTATAAAAAGGCAATGCCATAACTTGCTTTATTATCAGATAAGAGGCCAAGGACTGCGTTAATCAAATTCAAGCTTTCTCAGCGTTCAGCAGGTAAATGAATTAGACTTTGTACTTTCACGGTAGTTTTCTCAAACATTCTCTACCAACACTAATGGTCGAAATTAAGTCTGAATTTTGGAGTTTTGACCGCGTTTTCGTCATTTGGATGCAACGTGCACGGCGTCCCGACGCCATTCGTATTCCGACTCGCGTAATCTGGCGGCGGTGCATCGGGACCAGTTTGGAGAAAGCCCCTGCAACAGGTCTCCGAATTGCCTGAGGGAGCCATTACTGCAGCGGACCGCAAATACGCCTTGCAGATATTTGCATAAGGTCTTGCGGTGTTGTTGGAGTGCTGTTAGTCTAAGAATATTCGGTTTCTGCGTAACATTGTAAGTGACGGTAAGACAAACATCCACTTCATTGTTCAGGTCAAGTGCAGTGTAATATAAATAGCTTGAGATCTCCATGCGTGACAGCGGAGTCTTCTAGTTTCTCACAGTTGAGCTGTTTTTGGTTGTGCGTGCACAACAACAAACATTGTATTACAATTTATATCGAATATTCTTTAATGCTTTAATGCTTTAATTATCGAATATTCTCTTCATTTATATAATTTTTACAAGATAACGTTTTTTTAAAAATTAATTTGATTTTACATTTACAGACAGTACAACGTTCAGCCGTGAAGCTCAGTTGAATGGCCGAGCAACTTTGTATCAGAATAGTGTGAAGGGGTATCTTCTTTTTACCTCCCTGATAGTGATTTCCTGTGTTGTATCTTCAACCAGGGTTATTGCGTGGGAATTATGTTAAAGTAATGACAGGATTAAAAGGAAATACGATGGGAGGGACAGGGCTAGAAATATTCTTTCCTTGTCAGAGAGATATTGAAGGAAAATATGGAATGGGAGTCTGTTTCGTAGGCGGGAGAGTGGGAGTCGATCGGTTCCTATTTCGTAAATGACTGCTCTTTTTTTACAGGATTTAAATTATTGAAAAAAGTATGTGCCAGCTTTGTAAAAAAGGAAGTAATTGGTTTTATTGCAAGATCGTTGTGAAGGGTCTGATTGCTGACAAACCAGGGGGCATTTCCTGTTATTCTCAAAATTTTGTTTTGGAACATTTGTAACTTATTTAATGTGGTTGGGGCAGCTGAAATCCAAACAGGGCTGCGTAGGTTAATATTGGCCGAAGAATAGATTTGTAGATGGTTAAAGTGGAATGAATTTTTAGAGAAGAGTTAGGTTGAGAATCGGAAAAAGATAACGGGTATTGAGATTAACTTCAATTATAACTCAAGGCTTTAATGATAATACCAGACATTTCTGCCAACATTGCTGGGAGTTCGAAAATTGAATTAAATTTGTTTTTATTCCAACTCTCCTACGGTAAAACATAAACCATTTTACACGTATAATCCATTTTACTCGTATAATCCAATTATATAAAACTAGGAAAATATTAGATATACAATGTACAATGAAACTTTTGAGAATAATTCGACAAACCTACGTTTCGTGTCCTAAATTTCTCAGTGGGAGTTCGATACTAATTGAAGTTGTATTGTTTAATCCTACTAGACGTATGTATCTCTCGTCTACGTTTGGCTGAGCCGCTGCAGATATGAACGTCTGTAGCATCTCATATTAAGTATGGAAGACATTTCAAAACAACAGTAATATTACTTAACTTTCATATTATTAAAGGAGAAAACGTGTGTGGATTTAGAATCATTCATAATAATCCTTTCTAAAAGATGAAAAATTATAGATGTGCGAATCACAATCGCTTCAACTTCTGAGACAATTCCGGATACTGCGTACCAAATTTCTCCTTGGGAATTTGAAAGGTTAATTGAGGCCATGTTTTCATCGCAAGTCTAGCGTCTGCATCTCCTGGGTTTTCTTGGCTGATCCAGGTCGTAAATGCACTTTGGCAACTCTTATATTAAGTATCAATTTAACAACAATAATATTACTTTTAACTTTTATGTTCCTTTACATGAAAATGTCATATGAGAATTTAGAATCATGAATAATACATCCTTTCTAAAAGCTGGAAAATTACGGATATACAAATCACGGACGCTGTAACTTATGAGACAATAATACCGGATTTCGCGACCCAAATTTCTCTTGGGGAGTTTGAAAGATCAATGGAGGTCACGTTTTCACTCCCGCACTGGCGTCTGCATCACCCGCCACCGTTCGGCTGAGCCGCCGCAGAGATTCAATCCGCGGCAGAAAAGCACAGCTCTGATATGAAGTAAAAATTTAACAATAATAATAATAATAATACTTTTAACTTTCTTATTTATTCACATGGAAACGTTATACGTGGATTTAGGATAATTAACAATACAACTTTTCTAAAAGCTGGAATATTACGGATATACAAATCACGGACGCTGCAACTTCTGAGACAACAATCCCGGATTTAGCGCCCCTAAATTTCTCTCGGGGAGTTTGAAAAATTAATTGATGTTACGTTTTCACTCCCACACTGGCGTCTGCATTCTCCCCGCGTCGCCGCAGAAATGCCCGTCCGCGTCAGAAATGTACTTCGACAGCTCTTATATCAAGTACAAATTTAACAATAATAACATCACTTTTAACTTTCATGTTTCTTCACAGGAAATCGTTATGTGTAAATTTAGAATCATAAATAATAATAATAATCAATCTTTCTAAAGGCTGGAAAATTGCAGATATAGAAATCACGGAAGCTGCAACTTCGGAGACAACAATCCCGGATTGGGTGACCCAAATTTCTCTTGGGGAGTTTAAAAGGCTAAACGAGGGCACGTTTTCACTTCCACACTGACCGTCTGCATCTCCCGTCGCGCGGAGATGCACATCCGCGTCAGAAATGCACTTGGACAGCTCTTGTATTAAGTATAAATTTAACAACAATCACATCACTTTTAATTTTCATGTTTCTTCACAGGAAAACGTTATATGTAAATTTAGAATCATAAATGATAATAATCAATTTTTCTAAAGACTGGAAAATACGGATATACACATCACGGACGCTGTAACTTCTGACACAACAATCCCAGATTTGGCGACCCAAATTTCTCTCGGAGAGTTTGAAAAGTTAATTGATGTCACGTTTTCACTCCCACGCTGGTGACTGCATCCCCAGCCGCCGCTCGGCTGAGCCGCCGCAGTGGTGCACATCAGCGTCAGCAATGCACAACTCTTATATTAAGTGTAAATTTAACAACACTATTACATTTAACTTCCATGTTACTTCACATGAAAACGGTATATGTGAATTTAGAATCATTAATAATACAACTTTTCTAAAAGCTGGAAAATTGATGACGTATAAATAACGGACACTGAAACTTTTGAGACAATCCCGGATTTGGCGACCCAAATTTCTCTTGGGGAGTTTGAAAGGTTAATTGAGGTCGCGTTTTCACCCCCCACTCAGGCGTCTGCAACCCACGCTGAGCCGCTGCGGAGATGCCCGTCCGCGGCAGCGGCGGCGGCGGCGGTGGCGGTGGGGGCGGCGTCAGTGGGGGGGCGGCGTCAGTGGGGGGGCGGCGTCAGTGGGGGGGCGGCGTCAGTGGGGGGGCGGCGTCAGTGGGGGGGGCGGCGGCAGTGGGGGTGGCGGCAGTGGGGGGGTGGCGGCAGTGGGGGGGGCGGCGGCAGTGGAGGGGGCGGCGGCAGTGGGGGGGCGGCGGCGGTGGGGGCAGCGGGGGCGGTGGCGGTGGGGGCGGCGGTTGGAGGCGGTGGGGGCGGGGGGGACGGTGGGGGCGGTGGCGGCGGCGGTGGGGGCGGCGGCGGCGCCGTTTCCGCGCGGGGGTGGAAAGCCGTTTATCGGTGGCGGCGTCGCCGCGATAAGGGGGTTAGTCTGGCGGAGGAAAGAGGGCGCAGAGATGGCGCGGACGAAACGAGGTTTGTCGGGGCCGCCGCTGATGGAATTCCCTGTCGCTGGTTGTGTAGGCACCGCGGGGAGACCGCGGGGTCACGGGGGCGCGGGGCAGAGGAACTGTGTTCTGCTAGGTCGAATTCAGTCGCTGTTCTGCAGGAGAATTCTAGAGGAATTCAGTAGTTTTCCGTGTTTTTTCCCAGCAACACCCGGCGAATGCCGGAGCAGTACCCTAACAAACGGGTCATGGACTGCGCGCGATCTTTCCTTCCCTTCCTTGTCTTTTCCTCGCCCGCTCTTACACTAACATGCACTACACTGCCATACATTCCAGGTGACCGGTCGGGAGCTTAGAGCTTGTCCCGGCTGGGGCGGTTCCCCGCTGGTGGGAGATACCTTGTTAGGGAAAATCCGGCAAGACGACGGTTGGTCGGCGCCGGATCTGGCGATCCATAGGGGGGAAGACCACCGCCACCTCCCACGATATAGCATACACTACAATTATAGGACTAATATCCTCAGTAGCTGACGCGCCCAGAATCACAATCAGCGGAACTCTGTAGTGGTGTGCACGTCTTATACACCTATGTTTTCTTCACTGAGATTCTCTTACAGAGCTGTTCAAAGGAAAGGATTTGGTGCCGGTTGCCGGTTGCGGCGGTGGCCCACTGTACTCGCCCTCGTGCCACTCGACTTTCGTGAGACTAGAGCCGATCGCACCGGAGCTCCTTCCCTCCTTTTCCGATGGGCTGACTCGAGAAGCAGTGGTTCTGTCCGGTGGCTTGCGGTTATGCGTTGGGTCTGGGCTCGCAAACTGGGTCGTCCATTTGGGCAGCTGTGCCCTACGTCATTCCAGATCATGGCTCATTGCAGTACCAGCAGCGTGTAGGCGACTCTGACGGTTCTCGTGCCACGTGATGTGGAAGGTCATGTGACCTGTTCTGAATCAATCAGCTTGCGAGGATTTGTTTACATTCTTACGCCAGGTTTCAGCGATGCCGCTCAACTGTCTCACACGAAGTCGCAGAGGAGACAAGGTTAGGCCTTGAGGAAAGTTATGAGCATGATATCAAGACGTCATAGCTTGTCAGTGAGTGTTAATGTTTTGAGATTTAATTTATCTGTGATTCAGGTGGTGCCGTGTGAGTAGTAATGTGAAGCAACAGCGCATTAAACTGTCAGAGTCGTTTATATTCTGCCGGTACTATAGGTTACCGTATTGTGAGCAAAGAAGACTTTTCCGCGGATGGAGCGATCGGGGATAGCGATAGAAAGAACGGCAGCTTTCACGACAGAAATTACAAAATCTACCGAAGTGGACCAGGTTGTTCATGAATTTCTTGCTAGATGCCATATTCGAGGGGCATCGTATGAGGGGTTCACAACCATAACAGACCAAGCTCACTTTCTAAGAAAATTGTAATAATATGATTGTATGGTAAAGAAAAATATGTTCTGTTTCCTGCGACAGTGAACGAAGTTATTAATTATATTGTTATTTTACCGGAATTGATTATCTGTTGAAAATTTTGAAGCTCAATTTGTCAGAGTCATACCAAATGGACTTGGTATGCTTTGGCTGTGAACCCCCTCATATTATTGATCATACGAACCAGTTTAACAGCTCACAAACTACCAAGCAATTATTCTACAACTCACAAAATGATACAGTATGGATTCATCCCATTTACTCCAAATCCCTCTCAAAATACTCGGTTCTTCAAGCATTAAAAAATGAAAAAAAATTGAATCAAGAATATTGACTTCAAAAATGCGAATATTTGAATTACGTTTGGTCTGAGCGTAAAACTACTGAAATTTTCTTAAGGCCTGTATGAATACAGAGGATCGTGTATATCTTGGCAGTGTCCGAGTATTGCACAAAAAGTAATAGAAGCCATATTTATATTCGAAGACGCAGGAAATGAATGCAAACTATTGAAATGAATTGCAAACTATTGAAATGAATTGCAAACTATTGAAGTGAATTGCAAACTATTGAAATGAATTGCAAACTATTGAAATGAATTGCAAACTATTGAAATGAATCGCAAACTATTGAAATGAGTCGCAAACTATTGAAGTGAGTCGCAAACTATTGAAGTGAGTCGCAAACTATTGAAGTGAGTCGCAAACTATTGAAGTGAGTCGCAAACTATTGAAATGAGTCGCAAACTATTGAAATGAGTCGCAAACTATTGAAATGAGTCGCAAACTATTGAAATGAGTCGCAAACTATTGAAATGAGTCGCAAACTATTGAAATGAGTCGCAAACTATTGAAATGAGTCGCAAACTATTGAAATGAGTCGCAAACTATTGAAATGAGTCGCAAACTATTGAAATGAGTCGCAAACTATTGAAATGAGTCGCAAACTATTGAAATGAGTCGCAAACTATTGAAATGAGTCGCAAACTATTGAAATGAGTCGCAAACTATTGAAATGAGTCGCAAACTATTGAAATGAGTCGCAAACTATTGAAATGAGTCGCAAACTATTGAAATGAGTCGCAAACTATTGAAATGAGTCGCAAACTATTGAAATGAGTCGCAAACTATTGAAATGAGTCGCAAACTATTGAAATGAGTCGCAAACTATTGAAATGAGTCGCAAACTATTGAAATGAGTCGCAAACTATTGAAATGAGTCGCAAACTATTGAAATGAGTCGCAAACTATTGAAATGAGTCGCAAACTATTGAAATGAGTCGCAAACTATTGAAATGAGTCGCAAACTATTGAAATGAGTCGCAAACTATTGAAATGAGTCGCAAACTATTGAAATGAGTCGCAAACTATTGAAATGAGTCGCAAACTATTGAAATGAGTCGCAAACTATTGAAATGAGTCGCAAACTATTGAAATGAGTCGCAAACTATTGAAATGAGTCGCAAACTATTGAAATGAGTCGCAAACTATTGAAATGAGTCGCAAACTATTGAAATGAGTCGCAAACTATTGAAATGAGTCGCAAACTATTGAAATGAGTCGCAAACTATTGAAATGAGTCGCAAACTATTGAAATGAGTCGCAAACTATTGAAATGAGTCGCAAACTATTGAAATGAGTCGCAAACTATTGAAATGAGTCGCAAACTATTGAAATGAGTCGCAAACTATTGAAATGAGTCGCAAACTATTGAAATGAATCAAAAATCAATAAAACTATACAATCCTACATTATTATTTGTTTAGTCTTCTGAAATTTAACTTAGGACTGAATACATGCAAATAAACTATTTCACTTGAATTTCTCATTTATTACTCACTTTTATAATTGACAAATTGTTGCTCTTTTCTTTTCCACCATAATCAGTCTTGTGCTAGCCGAGTCCACTGTGTCACACTGTATTTCCCTGCATCATCGTGTCTTCTCCTCACACTCCTTCTTCCGATTCGTGGATCCACGTGATGGTGACATGGGTCCATCTGGCTGTCTCCATCCAGGCAACGTGCCCTCCCCACTTCCATTTCAATCTCTTCGCCATTGATTGAGCATCAGTGCTCATTAGTAATATGGATTCTTAGGTGGAATTCACCCTAAGCGTTCACGAAATCTTCGCTGTTGCGAGGGCCTCCCGTTTCTCCTTCAGAATACAAATAACCCCAAAATGTAAAGAAGTTAACCTCAATCTAATGCAATTTTTAGGAACTAAGAAAACGGTACTAATTACGAACTTCAATGGAAAATTCTTTATCTTCAAGGAATAAAACTTACAATGTTTTCAGCTAACAAGGAATTCGCAATAAAATCCCAAAATACTGTCCAAAAGGAAGACACGAATTTTACAAATTACACTTTTTATTTTCTTCCGTTGAGTGAGCTTGATTACTTTCCTCGCCTTCCTGCGCTCACAGTCACGAAATTTCGAGAGCATCATAACCTTCCATCTGTCGCGGATGCTCATTTGCAGATCCGTTTCATCTTCGCGGAAGGGTGGGTTTAATGCTGGGTCGTCGCGCAGCTTTGGTAATAAACCGGTGATGTGCGTCGACGCCAAAGACCTCTCTGACACCAAGGGGGAGGAGGGAAGGGCAGTCGTCAGTTGGCCCAGGAAGTGGGAAGGGAAATGAACCCAAGAGACAGTGATGGACGAGTGGCAGTGAGGCGGCTGAGGTGCTGTTGAAAGGGTAGCGAACGAAAAATATAGTCTGCTCCGGTTATAGCGAACTCGGATGTAGCGAACGAAAAATGTAGTCTTCGCCGCTTACAGTGAACTCGGATATAGTAAACCCTTGGTTATAGTGAATTTAAATCACTGGTTCCGTGTCACTTACATTACAAATAAGCATAGGAAGATTCGGTTATAGTGAACCTCAACCTCGGCTATAGTGAACGTGGGAAGTAAATCATAGACATTAATTGGATCTCGCATGTTATTAGGCGTGCAAAAGGGCCTTCGGAGAATGGGGCGGTGTTACAACAGTGCAGGAGGCCTTGAAAGCTGTAAGATTGCATTATGATACATACAGACAGAGAACAATGCAGGATCAAGTATGGAGAGAAGACGAAATCTGGAGAAGGATGTAGAGAAATTACCAATGAAAAATATACGAAGCAAACAATTGAAAATGATTGATATTTTACGAACAAATAAAGATGTTGAAGTAGTCAAATTAATTTTATTATAATGAAATGTTTTATTAATTTTAGTGACAATGTGTTCGAGATCCTGTGCGTTTCCGATTATTCGTCTTAAGGAGGAGGGAACTGGGAAGAGCTAAATCTCCAGAAATACAATAGAAGTCGAAAATAATTCATTTAGTAGATTACGATTTAGAATTGGGACCATCTCCAGTGGCCAAAAACCGGGTTGCACGGGCCACAAAGTTTCGTAGACTTGCACGATTAATCAGTCAGGCAACAAAAGTGCTACGGGTTGTATGTGCCTTTTCTCAGACTTTCCTACAAAATTCTTCATTTACGACTTACATCTGTTTCATTCAATTAATTCTGTATTCAGAAGTATCATTTGTCAACTTTTAGTTTCTTTCTTTTCGTAATTTTTATTTCTTTCTTTATTATTAGCCAGAACTATGGCTGGGAAATATTCTTTCAAGGAATTTTGATCCATATCAGTTTCACCGTGTCAGAGATCAGCCCGGATATTAAAAAAATTGTAAAATAATGTTTTATACAATGTAATATGTATGTGGCAGTTTGGGTTGATTGTCCGAATTGCCGTCCAGCTACTGGTATCTCCCTTACCTGGGCCCACTTTAATTCCCAAGCTTGGGGGGCTTAGAGAGACATATGGCGAACATGACGTATTGCCCTCCCTGTAACTGGCAAACATCTCCTGCCTGCGCTTTTATCCGTCACCGTACAGCTACAGATAAGAGTTTAATGGAAAGGTACAACTATTTTTTGCCTCGACGGGAATTGAACCCAGCACCGCACCACGAGAAGCTAATACGCTGCCCAGGCGACGCCCCAAGCTTTTGCTATGCGAGTTAATAAAAATATATTTACTTTGACATCAGAGGCACACACTCCTACTTCGTAAACGTGGCTTGTAAGATGACAAAATGAAGTCACAGCGGAATATCATGTTTGTATTTTCGTTATGAATTTACACGATGTAATCGTTAGTCACCATTAGCAACATCGTGAACGTCCCAATGACGCTCTTAACCAAAGCGATGGAGAGTGGTGTAGACGTCATTGTATGTAGTTTAATACCCTACAAATGCTCAGATGACAAATACTTGCGCATCAAAATTCAGGATGCTCGAGGGACGTAGTTTCCAAGACAAGGCTTGCCAACATTTCATTTATACAACATTAATTAATGATAAAAATGACATTTAATTAGGAGAAACAAAATAAAACAATGACATTTGACAAATATAATCAATTTTGAGAAATTGATACTTAAACAAAAAGAGAATATCAGTTTTGCAAGAAAAAAAATATATAGTCAAAAAATACGTTCCACTTTATCAGCAGTTTTAACAACAAAAACATATAATGTGCATTGCCTGAGTCCCCATTTTCCCACATCGTGAATTTCATGTATTTTTGTTGGGTTTGTCGCGTGGCCGCAGACGGCTGGCGCCCGCGTAAGCATAATGACGTAGCTCCGCCGCGGAAAGAGCGTCTCAGTAGAAAAGGCCTATATAACGGCTTAACCTCCGCTTAGCGGGGGGACGAATGCTACTCGTGAGCTCGTCGCACGTGTGCACGGAGCTTCCACTCCCCGTCGGTTCAGATCGGCCCAAACTGGCCCTGCCGACTTCCCTTCACCCCTAGTTGGTTCAGATCGGCCCTAACTGGCCCTGCCGACACTCGTCAATCCCACTAGTCCAGACAGACCCTCCGGGGTCCTGCTAGCGGCTTCCCGCCCTTGCCCCTGATCACCGTGCACTTAGTGTCGCCATGGCCGCTGCAAAGTCGCTCTTCCGGAGGACCGTCCTCGCCGAGGCTGGGCTACGTCAGGTGCCTGTGTAAGTTACACCTCTCCAATAAACTGCTGTTTGCCATGACTGGGGTCATCCCTGTTCTTATTGCTCCCTCTCATCCGCCTTAGGCCTTTAATATAATAGGGAATGGCCCAGAGGGCACCTTCTGCCCTTACCGTCCTTCCACTCCCCTGCACGTGGTGCCAGACCCCTTCCCCCACGACAGGTTTTACCACACAGAAGGGTATCAATATATTCATCGTACATCAGATCTCTACATCAGCGTTAACGCTGTGGAATTGGATTAGGACCGCTTCGAGTGATTCGGAACGTGATGCTTGCACAATAAAGTTTGTGAATAAATCGTGCATTATTCATGTGTCACATTCGACGAGAGAGAGGTTGCCGAGTTGCTGCCGACTTAATGTCCGCCCCCGCGCCGCGACCAACGCAGAGGTATTTTTGGAAAGGGGCTGCCGTGTGTGGGAACGGACTGAATTTCACGGAGAAGGTTATCGGTCGAGGGACATGCATGCGAGATCGATGTCCTTTTCAGACAGTTGTGAGCGACGTCCTAAGAGTTGGGAAACACTCGATTCTCAAAGAACTTGGCATCACGGGAAAGGAACGAGTTGCTGGATAAAAATGTTGGGTGGAAAGTGAATTTTTTCATCGAATGGCTTAGGAATTTTTCTTTCAGAGAGTCATTCTGTCAGTGGCAGAATAAACATATAAATTAAGTGTATTGATCTTGAGAGCCAAATTAAGTACTTGGAAGATACATAAAGTACTAAAAATGTATTTAAGGAGGGAAATATATCTTATTTAACAGTAAATAATTGTCCAGAAAATATTTTTTTCTAAAATTTCAAGTAGAGTCTCCTAACCAAATTTTTGGTGTTTATTCTTCTACATAACCAAAAAATAATGAACAAAACATAACATTACCTACGGCAGTGTCTTTCACCTCTGTATCTAACTTTCGGCATTTTATGCAAACTTTGATAAAAGTTCCTATGTTCTAAGGAATGTGTTCTATGTTAAAAAGTTGATACTATTGTAAGGGATTTAAGATGTCTTTCTAAAGATATATATTCGAAGGATTTATGGCTAGTACTTTCTATGAGAGTGGTTGGAAATTTACTTTTTTAAAAAATCAACTCCACATTTAATTCGTAGTAATGGTAAGAGATAAGAAGTTGTAATTGCTTAACATAAGGATTTCGTAATTTCGAGTTAAATTTCACCTTTTCTTCTTGAATATTCTGAAAAGTGTATTTTGGTTGAGTCTGGAATTGTATTAACATTCCTTGTTTTGGCGACGCAGTTTACTTGCTTTTTATTTACAAAGGCCACATTGATTTTTGTTACTTTTAATTGAGAAAAAGCGTTGAACAAAAAACTCACTTTCATTTAGTTGAAAATAGTGGAGAACGAAATGCATCTAAGTTACAAAATGCTATAATTGTACTGTATTTATATATTTTACATAAACTCTGAGTTTTCGTAAGTTCTAGAGATAATAAAACAAATATATAAATGCTTTGGAAATTAATGTAAGAATTATAGTAACAGCACAAACTGTATGTACGAATACGAACTAAATGTATAATTTTAACTAAATAAAAAATTATAATTATATCATTAGCTATCCGACGAAGTCGGGCAATCAATCTGACTGACCAAAGCTAAACAAATATTATGACTGACCAAAGCTGACTTAAATCTGACTGACCAAAGCTAAAACCTTATTATTCGACGCGGCAAAATCATCATAAATAGCAAAATGTACTTGAATATATTTTTTCACTTCAGTTTAAAGGGTTACTTCATTATAATGCTCGAGCATTTTTAATAAAATATTTTGGAATCATAGGTAAGTAGTAGAATTCGTATAATTTCGGGAACATACACAGACAACACACGTCTGTAGAAGACTAAGCCTGTTTGGAGCAGATAGGCATGAAATATTTCGGCCCTGTAGCAGCAGGCGGCAGTATTGAAGCCGCGCTGTTGTTTCAGCCGGCGTGTTCCGCTTATCACCGGACAATGGCGCCCCCCACCCCCGTGTCGCCCGCCCATGGCCGCCGTGCGCCGCATTCTCTGCGGGCCGCGCCGGGCCGTGCGCGCATGCGGGAGCAGCGGCTATTGTGCGCGGGACCGCGGGGAGCGCCGCCAAAGTCGGAAGTTCCCTGTCACGGCAGTCGCTTTGACCGGGAGGTCCTAGGTTCGAGTCCCGACGGCGGCAGGATTTTCGACACTAGCTCGTCAGCTAGGTCGAATTCAGTCGCTGTCTGGAGGAGAATTCACGCGGCCCGCTTCTCTGATCAGGAGTTTTTCCGTGGTTTCTCCGATCAACACCTGGCGAGTGCCGGAGCAGTACTATAACAAACGGGCCACGGACCGCGAGCTTCCTCTTCCTTGTCCTATCCTCTCCTCTTACACACACACTTACACTAACATGCACTACTCTCACTACTCTACCACACATGCCGGGAGACCGGTCGGGAGCTTACAGCTTGTCCCGGCTGGGGCGTTGCCCCGCTGGTGGGAGATACCTGGTTGAGGGGAAAACCCCGCTAGTCGACGGTAGTCGGAGCCAAATCTCACCATTCAGCGAGGAAACGATCATCGCCACCTCGCGAGAAAAACACACACTACACGTACGGGACTAATGACCTAAGTAGTTGACGCGCCCGGACACACCAAGCAATCAAAAATTCCTGACGGAGGCGGGACGCGTGATGCAGGCACACGGTGGATCGTGGGTCGTCGTGTCGTTCACCCTCAAGAACTTTTGTAGCGGTTCTAAAACAGCAGGTACTTTCTCGCCTGGAACATCACGCAAAATACTCGAAAAGTACTGACATTTTCGAAATATTGTACATCACCTTATTTCAAGATCTGTCTTTAAGAATCGAATTTCATTAAGGGGTCATTCAAAATTAAATCAACACAGTCATTTTACATCACCATCTGAGATTCAGATGAAATTTGACACATAGGTAACATGAATGAAGAATAAGAAAAGTACACATTTTGAGTAAAATATTTCCACCCGTTTGTGAAATACACCCATGTAAAATTTTACAAAAATGGGTTCCCGAAAAATTTTTAATTGATGTAGAACCTCTCCAAATTAAGATAGAGGGCCGTAACATGTGTCATTTTGCAGCTTTCTTTATTGCTTTTTATATGATAGGGGTTGGGATCAAAACGTTTTTCAAATGTGAATTAAAATTTTGATTTTGGGTTTTTTCAAAATGCTCATCTTCACAAAAATTGAAAAAAATTCTGAAATAATCCGTATATGTTTTCAAACTGATGGTGCAAGTTTAAACATGGGACTGCAATGGGTTTATATGGAAATCTTTACTTAAAATGCACAATATTACTGACTCTAGATTTTACTGATTTAAAATGCATTTTTTTCAAATTATAAGACCTAATATATATAAATTATTAATTTTTTGTTGGCGAGTGTGTTTTGTTGGCGAGTATGCTATTTTTATCATCATTATTGTAATAAGAGTTTTTCTGCCGAAAATTCGCCATTTCTTCGCGAAGTATTACATAACTTTCTCTCTGCTGGGTAAGTGAAAGCGAGGAAGTAAAAGTGACTCATCTCATTGTTACATTGGAAGAAAGTAGTTAAATCTTAGTGGATCAGCTTGTTTTATCGGCAAAGGTAGTGTTTTTATGCATATTCCGGGTGTTTGGAGAACTAAATTTAAGAGCTGTTTGCTAGTAATAATCGTCTATTTTCTAATCATATTTGTTCATATATTAAAAAAATAATAATTTTGCGATGTCGCTTTCCTTGTGTACTGATGACATGTTGAATTTCCAATTCATTGAAGTTCAACGCATGGAATCTTCGGAATATTCAAGACACAAGCTTTAGTTTTTTGGAGAATATTATTTATTTCGAAAAGAAGAGGTGGAATGTCAAAGAACAGGAATACGAATAAACCTTGTTTTACTTCTATCCTGTTACATTTATTTAATATATTACAGAATGTATAAATTAATTTTGATGATGTTTCATAAATATTTATATTGTAAGATATAACAAAGTAAGAAGATCTTAAAAGGAATATTTTGACCGTCTGTTTGTTCTTAGTTTGTTCATCCTTGCCATTTATACGTGCTGTAATGATTTAATTCATGCAATTGAGGACTCCTGATAATCGGTGTAACGATCCAAGAACTCTTTTTCCGAGCATATATTTTAATCAACCGCTTTACTTATTTTATAACCTCTGAAATTTTTTTGATACGGCAAATTTACGCAAAGTTAGTGTTTTTTGTTACATCATAATAGTCATAGTTGTTGCATTGCAATCGTCTGCTTGCTATTGAATCAGTTTTTATAGTTTTTTATGGACCCAATAAAAGTACCAATGAAGAAATCATTAGTAGTGACTATTGATGTTTCCCACATTAAAAAATTAAAAACTTTATGCAGGAAATTCTAGTGTATGCACTTTGAGCATTTATACAAACCTGTTGTATTGTGTTGCAAAAATTGCGAAAACTAGAATTACTTCAAACCTATATTGTCCTAGAGTTCCTTATATTAGAACATTTTTGAATTATTGCTGTCATTCAAAGATATACTGAACAGATGTTCTACAAATTGTAAATTGCATTATTTAAAAACCATCATTTTGACTATAGACCATTAGCGAAAACTCCTCAATTATTATTGAGGAGTTACATTACATTCCTTTATTTATTAAAAATAAATAAATAAATGTAATGTTATACACCTGTTCGTCTGTCTATAAACAAGATCGAGGCAAAATAATACGACGAAAATATTAGCTTAGACAGACTTTTCAAGAATTTTAATCCTCGATTATTACCTGGGAGGGCGAGGGAGGACGAGGGCAAGATTATTACCTGGGAGGGAGATCACATGACAGATCCCCAGTGCAACGTGAACCGCTAAAGATGTGAGAACCGGACGTTTTTGGAATCCACATGCGGTTGCAGCAACGAACGCCAACCGGGCAACTGGGACTTCCTGCATTCGCTATCGCTGTGCCAGGGAAGGTGGAATGGAGTCGCAGAAAAAAATGTTGCATAATAGATCAAAGGACGCTGAACCCGCTGGGCGCTGTGTCTGGTGCACTCTCTTATGAGTCCCCTCGAGTCACGCTCCGTTCTTTGAACTTGACTTCAATCCGGGCTGGGCGACGGACGGGCTTGGGGTATTTGCTCTAAGTACTGCGTACATGAGGATTGTGGATTTAAATCCCTTGTAAGGGGTGGAGGGTTTGTATTGTGGTATCTGCGAAATTCTTAGAACATCAGTTCTAACCCTTCAGCTACAAATCCTGCTCTCGATTCCTTGTACTTCCTTCGTTGAGTGAGCTGGCACAACACCACCCTTAATTCCTAACACATCATGTATTACCCATTAGCCACAAATCTTACCCTTAATTCTTTCCCTTTCCTTCGTTGGCTGAGCAGGCATAACACCACCGTTAATTTATAGCACATCATGCATTTCCCATCAGTCACAAATCGTGCCCTTAATTCCTTCTCTTACCTTCGTTGAGTGAGCAGGCATAACACCACCCTTAATTCCTAGCACGGCATATTTAACTATTCAGCGACAAATCCTGCCCTTAATTCCTCGCCCTTTCTTCGTTGTGTGAGCAGGAATAACATAACGTGCGCCATGTAAGGTCTTTCGGGCCACATCGTCAGCGCCATTTAGGTGTAGACAGTCTCCCTTCTTATTCTTGTTATTCTTCACTTCACGGTGTAGGCAATGTCTGTTTCGACTTCACATAGATAGTTCTTCCTATCTTTTCGAAGGTCTTCCGACAACTCTACTTCCTCAGTGTTTGAAATCTCGAATTAATTTTGGTAATCAATACCCCATTACTTGTGTATGTTATTTCCTTTTTCTCCTGAATTCATATTTATCCTGTTTCTCCATCCACTAATACAGGGCTAATCGCGATAAGCTGAAGAGATTCGCTCCTCAAACTGCACGCGTACACTGAGCAATAAGAGATGAAGAGCGACATCGGTTGCATAGATGGGGAGGATGGTAAGTAACATGGTGACTGTACGTGGAGTACGTTTCAGATGGGGAGGGAACATTCGTAGGTACAGAAAGGTGCAAAGGACTTAAAGAAGGATTGCATACTTACAACTTTACTTCAATTACGTAAAACAAAAATTTCGTCGTGTTAAGCAAATTAAATTCTTCCGAACTCTAAATTCCCAGCAGATGGGTCGTTCATTGAGTCTCCTTCAGGATATTTATTCCTTTTGGTTGTAACCTTATTAACATATCTTACTGCAACATATTCAATAAAGTGGTGTATAATTCGCTCTTACT
Organism: Acheta domesticus; assembly: GCA_031308135.1. NCBI lineage: Eukaryota > Metazoa > Arthropoda > Insecta > Orthoptera > Gryllidae > Acheta > Acheta domesticus. Next base: position 13,862,559 of record JAHLJT010000631.1, on the reverse strand, counting down.
TATTGTGATCGCAAATATACGATGAGAATTGAGCAAACATTCTACTTCCACCAAACACCAACCACAAACCTGGAAAGAGAATGCAATTCTTCAGTCAAATAACTTTACTTTTTGCATTATCACCGGATTATTTCCCTAAGCTGTATAAATTGAATAAAAAGGGCGCGTGGATATTCGTTTTATTACACTGCTGGTGCTGCATTTGTAACGTTTGTTTTTATGGAAATATTGCTTTTGAACAGAACAGAATATTCACAGCGCTATCTGGTGAGGATTTTATGCACGAGTGATTGCAACGCTTCCGAGTGCGAGTCAATTCTTCACAGTTGTTGAGTTTAAAACTCTTCACTTGTACCCTGCGTTGCAATGAAGCTTAAATATTCAATAATAAATACCTGTAGCGAGAAGTGTTATTTCCTTCTTCAGAATTCACGCCCGTATTTAAAAATTATTGCCGTATTTACTTACAAATGCGTTTAATAGTTCCTGGAATATTTTACATCACAGATAGCAGTCTCTTACGGGCTCTACATTCCCAATAACACTCATCCTCTTTTATTCTGGATAACGGTGTTTTTTCCTAAACTTGCATAATTTTTTACATGCACTTCGACTACCTACTAAAACGCGGGAATATTAGAAGATAAAATAGTGATTTACTACTATTAATAATTTCTTCAGAATTAAAAAATCTAACGTTTCTCATTGCTATCTACTCCAAGACGCTCTGTTACGTTGAGTTTTCTTTCTATGACGTTGACAGCACTGCACTGCCGTGACGTAGACAGAACCCGCCTTTCCCCGCACCCCCCGCTGTGGAGTATGAAGGAAAAGTGCGCGTATAGAACCTTTGCCTCTGACCGTTGTACCTTCCACGATTGGAGTAGTGTTATTTTGTCAAATAGTGTATTGGGGTTGAAATACTACAGATATTTAAATGATGAGGAAAATCAGTGGGATATATGGCATTTGACTCGATGGGCAAGCAAATGACAGCTTTGAGCATTGCTGTAATTACTTTCGTTCTGTAGTGAAATTATCAAATGGATGGGTAATTTAATTTCAATTGCTGGCAGAATGCATTGAATTGTGTGGTAATACGCCTCTTGGCATTGACTGGTTATTAAAATGATAATATTACAATTTCAAAGGATTTTAATGATATTAATGATTAATAATTAGTGTTGTTAAATATTCAATCTTGATTGAATGTCGTGATTTCCAGTGAATATTTTTCATTTAAATTAGAATGTCATTCGAAAACATGTTGAACACAATGACAGTGTAAATTAACTGACCTAATTTTTTTCAGAGTAGATATCAGTTTTTAGATTAATGCTTTTTTTTCATAGAACTATTAATCTCCTTCCTCCCCAGTTTCCATTCTCCGTTCTAAGTCCTGTTGAGTAACTTACTGTTCTCGTCTCTTTTTCTTTTTCGTGAGTTTGAGTCCTATTATTTCGCTTTCTCCTTCTCTCTTGTGTGTTTCCGTCCTATTTCTCTGTTTGTCTTCGGTCTGTCCTGTCTCTCTCATACAAACACACCAAACACTACAGCCTCCACACACTACGCACACACACACACACACACACACACACACACACACACACACACACACCACAGAGACACACACACCACAGACACATTCTGCGTAAGTTTTCGGCCTACTGTCTCTCTCTCTCTGTCTCTCGGGATTTTTCACCAGATCGTCTCTCCTTTTCTCTCTCTCTTTCTCTTGAAATTTTATCCATTTCTGTCTCCCTCGTGAGTTTTCGTCCTACTCTCTCTCTTCTTCTCCTGAGTAAATTTCGGCGATATTGTTTCTCTCTCTCTCCCTCTCTCTCTCTCTTTCTCATGAGACTTTATCCTTTCTCTGTCTCCCTCGTGAGTTTTCGTCCTACTCTCTCTCTTCTCCTGAGTGAGTTCTGGCGATATTGTTTCTCTCTCTCTCACGTGAGTGTTTCTGTCGCTCCTATTCCGTTTCGTGCGTTTCCGTTGTCCGTTCCCTCTGTCGACGGGCGCATTGTTCCCGCCCTTCCTTTCCCGCCGCCGCTTCGCGTAATCGGTTCGCCTCCTGCCTGCCTTCCTGCCTGCCAGCGGAGCGGGTGTGGGTGGGGCTGCTTTGTGCCGCTCCGCGATAACAAAAGACGAGGGAAGAGCCGGCGACGGGTGATCCGCATGCGTGGATCAAGTTGGGAGGGACGAGGGGAGGGGGGCACGGAACGAATTCCCAGTTTTTGTCTAGCACGGCCATCCTGGGCAATGGAGTTGTCGACGCCGCACTGTGACCTGATTACGTCGCTCCTTTGATATGCTTAGTGTGTGATCTATTTTGGATGTATTCTTTTTGTAGAGGATATGAAAGGCTGTAAACACTCGTGAAAGAATGTGTGTGTGGGAAGAAGGAAGAGGAGGGCGTTTTCTATGCTATTTTGGTCGTATCGAATAATGCATTTCATGAATATTAAATTTGACCTTTTCTGTCCATCTCGTTTTGTTCTATTTGCCTCCCAGGCTGCAAATAAAACCTGCATAAAACATTCGCAAATACAAATGCACCAATTGCCGACTGAAACAATATCTCTGCTTCAGTGCTGATGAAAATGATTTTTCCTTTTATGAGGGAATCATTTGGGTTGTTCTAAAAATACTGAATTTTGTAATATTGTGTTCTTGGTGACCCTTTCCTTTCATTTATTCTTTTACAGTAGTGGCACATTGATAATAGTTCACTTTTATTCATACAAATTCTTTTGTTCCTTACAAGAGATAAATTGCTTCTGTACAAATATTCAATAAGTCGACCGCGTGGCCGTAGGCAGTAGTGCCGTAGCGATCTCGGACCGAGGGGTCGCGGGTTCGAGTCCCGCCTCGGGCATGGTTGAAAATGTTCGTTCTTTCACACCCTATCATCACCGTATCGTTTCATCATCCTAACATAACGTTAAATCCAATAGTGGTCGCTAATGATCTAGCAGTTGATGCGACCATAACAAAGCCAAAATACTCATTAGTAGTAAGGTATTTTTCCAAAATCTACTTCAGCGTGAATAACCGGCAAAGCGACATGTGCACCAAATGTGTACGCACGTATTCAGGTGGACACCGTCGCAAATCCGGCGCTTGTGTGTCGTTGAAAAGGTAGGCTCCCGCCGCGCAGCGCAAATGTCATGTCAGCGCGCCTTGCTCGCCCGCCGACCAGAGCTGCGTGATGATTCCGAGTGCGGAGCGCGGCCGCCTTGCGTTCGCGCGGTAATAAGCGGCCTAATCCTTTTGCGGCGGCCCTATTCTGCGTGGCTGCGCTCGGCGGTTGTCAGCCTGTGAATGCGAACGCGGCCGCCGCTGATTATTCCACGCGCATCCCTCGGCCCAACTCCAAAGCCCCCCCACGACGCCCCCCTCTCCCCACACGCCCCTCCACGCCCCCTCACGCCCCTCCCCCCACGCCCGCTAATGCCCCCCAACGTCCCCCCACGACCCCCATGCCCGCCAAAGCCCCCCAACGTCACCCCCACGCCTCCCTATGCCCTCCACGCCCCCACGCCTCCAGGCCCCCCACGCCCCTCCACGCCCCTTTCACGCCCCTACCCCCACGCCTGCCAACGCCCCCAACGTCCCCCCACGACCCCCCATGCCCCCACACGCCCCTCCCCGACGCCCGCCAACGCACCCCAACGACCCCCCACGTCCCCCCCACGCCCCCATGCCCCCCATGCCCCCTTCCGCCCACGCCCGAGGCTCCGCGACCCCCTTTCCAGCCCAGAACCTTTCCTTCCCACAATGTACCTACCTCTGGCGCCGTCCTTTTCAAACTACAGTCGACGCCGGTTATCGTGAACTTCTGGGGATTGCCATTTTTGGTTCGCTATATCAGAGGTTCACTAAAGCCGATGATGTCAAAACTAAATAGAATTTTTGCCACAATGATTGATTTTATTAATATACATCAGTATTCATGAACAGCACTAACTGAACATTTCAGTATCTTTATTTGTCCATAAAAAATCAATTATTTTAAACTGTTTGCTTCATACATTTTTCATTAGTAATTTATCTAGGTTCTTCTGCAGATTTCGTTTCTCTTTGCAAACTTCATTCTGCATTGTTCTCTGTCTCTAAGTATCGTAATGCAGTTGTGACACCTTTTGCACTGTTGCCTCCAGCAATGTTGGAACACCAACCCACACCCCGAAGGTCCTTTTACTCACCTAACAACATACGAGATCTATTAATTTCCAGGACTTATTTTCTACGTTCAATACAGTCGAGGTTCAGGTTCACTATAACCGAATCTTCTTATGCTTATTTGTTATGTAAGTGAATCGGGACCAGTGGCTTAGGTCCATTATAACCGTGGGTTCACTATATCAGAGTTCACTATAACCGGAGTCGACTGTACTTTCGTACCCTCCCATTTCTACTTCTGTCACCTCTCCCATTCTCGCCCCTCTCCTCCCCGTCCCTCCCCGCGCCACCTCTTCCATCCCTGTCTCTCCCCTCCCATCCTCGCCTCTGCTTCTCTCCGCGGCTCCCTCTGCCCACCTCTCCCCCTCCCCTGTCCGCCTATCCTTCCCTCCCTGTAACTCCTCTCCATCCTCGCTTCTCCCTTCCCATCCCCCTATTCTCTCCCTCCCGCCTCCTCCTCTCTGTCTATCCCTCCCCTCCCCAACTCCTCTATCCCCACAAATCCTATTCCCACCGCTTCCCTCCCATCCCCACCTCTCCCCTCCCAACCCGCCTATCTCCTTCCATCGCCGCCTCTCTCCTCCCATCCTCGCCTCTCCTTTCCGATCCCCCTCCCTCCCTCCTCTCCCATCCCGTGTCTCTTCTCTCCTCCCCTCTTCCTCCCCTTTTCTCCCCCGCCTCCCTCTTCCTTCCTACCTCCCATCCCGCCTCCTCTCCTCTTCTACCATCAGCGCCTCTTCCCTTCCCGCCTTTGCCCTTCCCTCCTTGCCTGTCCTGTTTCCCTCCCACCCCTCCACGTCCATCACCGTCCTTCCTCGCCCTGCTCCACCCTCGCACCCCGCCTGCTTTTGGCTCCGCCCCCGCCGCCATTTTGACCCGACAAAGGCGCCTCTCTTGTGCGTGCGCTGGCTGCCGAGCCGGCGAGTGCCGCCCTTCCCCCCCCCCCGCGCAACCACCTCCACGCACTCGGCCCGCCCCTCGACGCACTCCCACGCTGCCAGCGCGACCCTCCCTTTCCCTCGCCCTCTCAGAAGCCACAACTCGGCAATAACTGCATCTCTTGCTGCCTGGATGGACGTACAGACCCACTGATGACGTTACGTATTTTCACTTCTCTACATGTATTAACATCAATGATAGTCTACGCTACCTAATTGATGGTTGCTCCTGAACGGCAGATGCACTTTTCTGAACCTTTTCGATTGATTGATTGATTCGTGTTTCCGGGCGCGTCAACTTCAGAGATCATTATTCCCGTAAGTGTAGTGCGTGTTTTCTCTCGGGAGGTGGCGGTGATCTTTTCCCGCCGGATGGCAAGATCCGGCGCCGACCTATCGTTGTCTAGCGGGGTTTCCTGCGACCAGGGACAAGCCGGGACAAGCTGTCATCTCCCGACCGCTCTCCCGGCATGTGTGGTAGTGTGGCGCTTGTTAGTGTGTGTGTTAGGGGAGAGGATAGGACAAAGAAGAGGAAGGAAAGATCTCGCGTGGTCCGTGGCCCGTTTGTTAGGGTACTGCTCCGGCATTCGCCTGGTGTTGATGGGAGAAACCACGGAAAACTACCGAACAGAGCAGCCGGACGCTAGAATTCTCGTCCAGGCAGCGACTGAATTCGACCTGGCTGACAAGCTAGTGTCGAATGAAGCGTTTTGAGAGTCGTACAAGTGGCTTCCTTAAATGAGTGGACTATGACGATCGACATGGTTTGCGATCGGGCTATTGTCACGACGCGACGGCCTCTCAGCCTGTCGTGAGCCTCTGGCCGTTTGCGGAGCCCTGGCTCTTGCTCACTATATCGCCGGTCCATCAGGAAATTTCTAAATTAACGATGACACGACAACACATACGGTCTTGTTTTATTCGTAAATTTTACGCTATAAGTCTCGGATTAATAAAGACCTCGGGGGCAATAACATGCTATGCCAAAATATTTAAGTTTTGAGAAAACGGAGAGTAAAGGTTTAGACATTGCATTCTTCACGTAGGAATAATAATAATAATAATAACAATAATATATTTATTAGGCTACAATTGGCTGATTGCCAGGTGGTAACCATACGTCTGTAGCTTTACAATACATCTACATTTGCAATTAACAAAAACCATTTACAATATAACACAATAAAAAATAAATTACAATTACTACTACGTCAAAGGATGGAACAATACAATAGATTTCTCTAGAGACCCTCAAAACCGACCGTTAACATTATTAATACTTTTAAAAATGTGCACGTACATACACACATTCATGCTTACACGTACATACATACACACATACACATACATACATACATACACATTCTTATACATGAATGCTCACTCACATGTTCACACATAACCGATCACACACTTACTTATTATACATGCCTACATTTACTTAAAGAAACAAATAGTTACACATAGTATTCATGCAAACATATACATGTACATAATCATAAACATACATAAACGTAGATACATGATTAGACAATTTTTTAAAATTCAGAATCATAATGTGGATTTTCCTTAGTTAGCTCTTTAAACATCCGAATTATTCCCCAAACACTCTCTCACTACACTACACTTCACCTCACTTCACTTCACTTCACTTCACTTCACTTCACATTCACCATATCTTTCTTTGGTTATGCCATACAACTCATTGATGTATTGCAACTACCCTCGCGTCTTCGGTTGGGCGCCTCAGACGGGTAGCCGGCCCGCTCAGTCGACAGATTACCTGAAACGGCGGAGATGGAGGAAGCCGGTGGCCTAGGTTGAATGAGAAGTCAAACATGTGAATTTAGAACAAGTTGAATTTATTCATTAACAAAAGAAAACGCTAATGGTCTGGTGATGATAACTCTGGCGAGCATGCCCCCCAAAATCGAAATAAAACAAAAAATGAAATGTCATGCACATAAGAGAACAAAAAATTACAAAGTGATTACAATCAGATGAAACTCTTCTTCGCGCGCGAATTCCCGCTTGACGGCCATGCGCGGCCGGGAACTCCTCTTCGTCGCCCGGTCGAGAGGAAGTCAACACTGATTGTCTGATGTACTGTTCACACCTCTCGATCGCGGTGTACGACATAAGACACTCAAACAGAAAATACCTCTGTTAGGCGGCCTGTGTCACCCACTGAAGTTGAACGACCTCAGGTCAGCTGGCAGTTCGGCTGGCGAGGTTCGTGGCGGGCGAGGGGCGCCGCTCGGAAAATGTAGGTCAGATCAGGTACTTGCGAGGGTAGCGGCCAAGGCGGCCGGAACACAAAAGCGCCGTCTGCTCGCTGCGGTGAATGGGTCAGCACAGTTCATTCACTGACACGGTCGGTTCATTCCCGGTCGATCTCACAATACTTTGATACTAATGAGCCCGTGAATTATCGCACAAATTCACAAAGGAAAAGAGAGTCTCGAGTTCGCACGTAAATCGGACGTAATATAATACGAATTGCTGTCCAATGTTCATAATACTGTTCTGCGGCCTGCGTTCGTCACAGAAGTCTTGTACCCAAACTCTACAAGAAACTTAATAATTTTTTTTAAGTCCATCGAACCGAACGCCACAACAGAATATAACAGGTTCCCCCCTGCGGCCGCCACTTGCGTCCGATTCTGAACACGGCTCCCAAGCTTCTCTTTTGTGCCTCGTCGCTCCAAGTTTTAGGAAACCTCATTCCCCCCACCAAAATTATCCCTGTGACTCTGGAATATTCTAGAACAAACCCGAATTCTGGCTGCTATTGGCGAAAGGGTACTGCGCATTAGATATTTTCTGCCCAATCAGAGGATGTTTTCGAGGCCGAGAAAAGAGTGAGAGAGGGGCTGGTTATCGCTCCCTCTCGCTTTAATTTTGCGTCGAAAAGGGGCAGTTATTAACGACCGGGGGGTTGTGAGGGGCTAGGAATCTCTAGGGAGGTTGACGGAAGAGTTCCAGGCGTCGTGGAAAAATACTGAAGGGGTCGTGTGCGGAGCGGCCACCCAGAGTTGGGGCACACGTGTCCTTGACGAATTAGGGAGCGAAGGGTGCCGACACCGTGGCGCCTCGCCTGGCCCTCGGGTCGCCTCCGTGGCGCCTCGCATCTCTCGCGTCGCCGCCTGCGTGGAGTTATTTTGCGGCAGAATAAACTTGAATTTATTCGGTATCACTACATTGGCCTCCCTTCCCGCAGTAGAGATATGCATCGTGTTTTAAAATTCGTAAGGCGTGGTGAGAAGTTTTGAAACCTGAGATGCTTATCTCGTCAAAAAAAATTTAAAAAAGTGGTACCGAATTCTAACGACTAATTTCTGTGATAACAATTACATAAAAGGTCTTATTCAAATAGTTACCCTTAAATTAAACTCACTAACCCTAATAATGATGGAGTAATAAAATAAACTAATAAACTACAAGAAAATCTGAATTCCCTAATCTACGGTTACAAATATTATTTCTTAAACAGTGAAGGCACGGCTATCACGAACTACTCGGTAAGCTGTACGGTTCTGGCGAGTTTATTTTAGAGATTAATAAAGTTTGGAATTAAGTTTTCATTCTCTCATTTGATTGGTAGAAAGGCATTCTAATAGTCGCCTTAAATGACAAAGATGTTCCTGAAAATTTCGAGATGAAATCACAAGGTCGTCAATATAAGGCGTAACGAAGCGTTTGAGTTCGTCACCTAATTTTTCATCTAAGCATCGAATGAAGGCTGCGCCACTGTTCTTTAGGCCGAAAGGCATCCGCTTCCAGACATAAGTGAGGCCGTTGTAAAGGAATCCTGTAAATTTTCTGTCGTCTGGGTGAATAGCAATTTGCCAGTACGAACTAGAAAAATCCAAAGCTGAGAAGATTTTTGTTTGGTTAAACTTCCAAAGAATATCATCAATATTCTGCGGCGCCTCATTTTCTGGAACGGTCACTTCATTAATTCTGCGAGCGTCTAAACAAATTCTGACCCCTCCGTCTTTCTTTTTTTACAACGACAATCGGATTTAGATAGGCGGTCACTGATCTCTCGATGATGCCCTCGTCAATCATTTTTCTGACGGTCTCATCAACTTTCCCCCTTAAAGCTTGTGGAATAGGATAGTTTTTCATCTTAAACGGCGAGTCATCGGTAACCCTAATTCGAAAACAAAAGTCTTTAATGGGATGAACGGGGCGACCGAAGACATGTAAATAATCAAGTAGCACTGTCTGCAACTGGGAGCGTTCATCATAGTTCAAAAAATCACATTTTTGCACATTTTGGCAAATAATCCCCTTCGTCGTTTCCCCCCCTTCCCAAGTTGCACTAGAAATGCTAAGATCAATCCTATCTTCCCCGTCATCTTGAATAATAATTTCTTTACCGGCACCGAAACTCATAACATTTCTGGAAAAATCTATTATTCCACCGTTTTCTCTTAAAAAATCAACCCCCAAAATAACATCATGATTAAGATCTTCAATTACTAGACAGGGCACATCAAACAACATATCTCCTATATTAATTGAAATCAGGACCTGCATTGAAATTGGCTTGCTTCGTTTTCTCCCAACCCCTATGACATAGCATCTGACGGTAGGTAATGTCGGTACTGGAATCCGCTCGCTTATAAGTCGCGCATAAAATTTCTTTGACACAGCACTAATTTCACTACCAGTATCAATAAGAGCTTGGACACATAAATTTCCCATAAAGGATTCAATAATAGGGCATTTTCTGGCACGTTCTTTGATAGTCACATCCTCGTCTTCGTTAAAATCAAAAAAGGCATAATTCACTGATATGATCGCATGAAATGGTATCTCTAAAGAAACTCGTCCGTCACCCAGATACCGAGACAGCTGGGACGTTTCTAATTTGTTGAAGCCGGCCGGGATGAATTTTGCCGTCCATCTCTCTCATCGCGATGTCCACGGTTCTCACGGGATTCGGGCGGCGCTCGCCGATCATCTGCCTCGTTCCCTCCGGCCCTATTATCTCTATGCCACTGCGGCCTGCCTTGGTAGTTTCCGTCGGGCCTGCGATTTCTGTCGCGGTTCTCATTGTGATAGTTGTCCCGCGTTCTATCAAATTGTGCCAACAGTTCTTGGAAACGTTCTAAATCTCTACACTCCACGCTGTTGACAATATTCTGTACATACGTTGGGAAATGAGCTGTCAGTAACCAGATGATTTTTCGGTCGTTTGCCTGCGGGTCACACAGCTTGATGGCGGAGATTTTCTCCATGGCGTAGTCTAAATAGGACTGCCCGTGGCGGTTTTCCCATCGCGATTCTAAAATCTTCCGCTCGAACTCATATCTCCGTTGTTCGCCCCAGTATCGATTCAGAAACTTCTCCCGAAACTCTTCATAATTTTGAGGGAAAGGGTTTAAAGCGGAAATCCAATAAGATGCATTGCCTTTCAACAATTCTTGCATAAATTTAGCCTTCAAGTGTGAAGGTACCGCCTTCGTGAGATTCATGTAATTTTCCGCCCGGTCAAGGAAAACTTTGGGATTTTCATCGGGTTTTCCGAAAAAAATACAGGTTTTGCGGTGGAGCCCATGAGAAGCGAAGGCCTGAGCCACCAGAATTCGGATTTGGGTAATTCTCGCGTTCCTTTTCAATTTCCTCCTTTACCAATTCTAGGACAGTACGATCAATTTCCCTTTTTAATTTAGCTTCTCTCTCCCTGATGTTTTCCTCACTAATATTGCCTACTTGCGCGAACTTTTCGTGGATATGCGACACTTCTGAATGGAGTTTCTGTCCGATTTTATTAAATTTTTCGCCCATTTCCTGCTTAACTTCAATGATCTTTTCAGTAACCGACTCACAGCACGCTTCTACTTTGTCGTCGCATGCCTGTAATTTGGTCTGAATTTCGGTTTTAAAAATTTTGAAATTTTCGGTAGTTTCCGCTTGTGCCCTTCCCAACTCCTGACTGAGTTTTTCTACGTTCCCCTCTATTTCCCCGCATCTGCCTTCGACCTGATTCTTTAAAATCCCTATTTCATGGTTAAGTTTTTGCTCGAGACTTTCTAATTTATTTGCTTGGGCTTCCAAATGACTTTCGATTCGGTTAAATCTGTCCTCACACTTGCTCTCATGTGCTGTGAACCGTTCATCTAACATTTCCTGTAATTTGGCAGCGTTATTTGAGATTTTCTCCTCTAATTTTGCGACATTGCTATCTGACTGGTCTTTAATTTCTTTCAATTTAGCGGCGTTGTCTGAAAATTTCTCCTCAAATTTGGCAACAGTGTTATCTGAAATTTCTCTCATAACGCGCAAGATCTCACTTAAGGTGGGACCTTGCGTCGACGGCTCCTCAAAACTGTCTTCACCCGTCACGTCAATACCTGATTCGTCCTGCATTTTTACGATGTTACGCGGTTTCACTTGTTTTAGTACGCGCACACGGTATTCACACAACACAACACAACACAAGACAATGACACTTACAAGGAAAACACAGTACAAAATGACATCCTCAACAGACCATAAGTTATTAACTTCTCTACACCGTGCTTCCATCCATCATCTTAATAATTTAAACAATTTAATAATTTAGGCAGAGAAATCTCAGGGCGCTTATCTGGGATATTAAAAAATGAAAATTACGATTATTTCGCGTTAATCGAGCCCCACGGTGGGAAAGCCAATTGCAACTACCCTCGCGTCTTCGGTTGGGCGCCTCAGACGGGTAGCCGGCCCGCTCAGTCGACAGATTACCTGAAACGGCGGAGATGGAGGAAGCCGGTGGCCTAGGTTGAATGAGAAGTCAAACATGTGAATTTAGAACAAGTTGAATTTATTCATTAACAAAAGAAAACGCTAATGGTCTGGTGATGATAACTCTGGCGAGCATGCCCCCAAAATCGAAATAAAACAAAAAAATGAAATGTCATGCACATAAGAGAACAAAAAATTACAAAGTGATTACAATCAGATGAAACTCTTCTTCGCGCGCGAATTCCCGCTTGACGGCCATGCGCGGCCGGGAACTCCTCTTCGTCGCCCGGTCGAGAGGAAGTCAACACTGATTGTCTGATGTACTGTTCACACCTCTCGATCGCGTGTACGACATAAGACACTCAAACAGAAAATACCTCTGTTAGGCGGCCTGTGTCACCCACTGAAGTTGAACGACCTCAGGTCAGCTGGCAGTTCGGCTGGCGAGGTTCGTGGCGGGCGAGGGGCGCCGCTCGGAAAATGTAGGTCAGATCAGGTACTTGCGAGGGTAGCGGCCAAGGCGGCCGGAACACAAAAGCGCCGTCTGCTCGCTGCGGTGAATGGGTCAGCACAGTTCATTCACTGACACGGTCGGTTCATTCCCGGTCGATCTCACAATACTTTGATACTAATGAGCCCGTGAATTATCGCACAAATTCACAAAGGAAAAGAGAGTCTCGAGTTCGCACGTAAATCGGACGTAATATAATACGAATTGCTGTCCAATGTTCATAATACTGTTCTGCGGCCTGCGTTCGTCACAGAAGTCTTGTACCCAAACTCTACAAGAAACTTAATAATTTTTTTTAAGTCCATCGAACCGAACGCCACAACAGAATATAACAGGTTCCCCCCTGCGGCCGCCACTTGCGTCCGATTCTGAACACGGCTCCCAAGCTTCTCTTTTGTGCCTCGTCGCTCCAAGTTTTAGGAAACCTCATTCCCCCCACCAAAATTATCCCTGTGACTCTGGAATATTCTAGAACAAACCCGAATTCTGGCTGCTATTGGCGAAAGGGTACTGCGCATTAGATATTTTCTGCCCAATCAGAGGATGTTTTCGAGGCCGAGAAAAGAGTGAGAGAGGGGCTGGTTATCGCTCCCTCTCGCTTTAATTTTGCGTCGAAAAGGGGCAGTTATTAACGACCGGGGGGTTGTGAGGGGCTAGGAATCTCTAGGGAGGTTGACGGAAGAGTTCCAGGCGTCGTGGAAAAATACTGAAGGGGTCGTGTGCGGAGCGGCCACCCAGAGTTGGGGCACACGTGTCCTTGACGAATTAGGGAGCGAAGGGTGCCGACACCGTGGCGCCTCGCCTGGCCCTCGGGTCGCCTCCGTGGCGCCTCGCATCTCTCGCGTCGCCGCCTGCGTGGAGTTATTTTGCGGCAGAATAAACTTGAATTTATTCGGTATCACTACAGTATCTTACCTCTCCACTGCACGGCACTACACTGCACTACACTTAATCTATAATACACCACACTATCTACATTACAATTTACTTGAATTACGGATCAATGAAATTATGGCTCAGCTGCGCTATGCGGTATAATACGTCCTCTACATGTACTGATTAAGTCTTCTTCTGAAAACACCAACAGAGCCAGGAAAAGGCTCTACGACTGCTGCAGGGATTTCATTCCAATTTTTAATCGTACGATTTACATATGAATATTTCCCTACGTCGGATCTTTGCCCTCTACTTTTTATTTTGCAATTGTGGTCGTTTCTCTCAACTCTCGAAGGGGAGCCTAGTCTTTTGGTTATTTCTGCCCACGCAGGTGACTTACTGTACGCCTTGAAGAGGCAGCACAACCTGGCTTTTCTTCTTCGCACACTGAGGGACTCTATAGGTTCTGGTGGATTTGAACTAGCGGAATATCCTTTATTAATAAATTTGATTGCCTTCTTTTGAATTTTTTCTAACTCTTCAATCTGACCTAATCTGTAGGGATCCCATCCAGCTGATGCGTATTCAAGTATCGGCCTAACTAAAGATGTGTATCCCATTTTTCGACTCTCCGTGTTCCCATTTTTAAGTGTTCTCATTATAAAGTGTAGTGACTTCCACGCTTTTCGGGCAATAGAAGTGACGTGTTCCCCCCATCCTAGGTCCTGGCGTAATATAACACCCAGATACTTACAACACGATACTTGTGGAATGGCTACGCTACCCATGTTGTAATTTAGAGAAACCTTCTTTGCTGATTTAGAAAAGCTTAGAGATTTACTTTTTACGGCATTTATCTTCATTTTATTTATGATAGCCCAGGAATAAATGCTATTTAGATCGTTTTGAAGAATGAAAATATCTTCACCCGAATCTATTCGCCGATAAATTATGCAATCGTCCGCAAATAAGCGCATTACTGACTTAATACACGATGGCAGGTCGTTAATGAATGCCAAAAACAACAGCGGACCTAAAACACTTCCCTGGGGGACTCCGGACGTAATTAAGGTTTCCTCCGAGAGTTCATGTCCAACTCGGACTTGTTGAACACGATTTATCAGAAATTCCCGTATCCATGCTACTACGCGATGGTCAACTCCTGTAGAAGCAATTTTCGTCAGTAATATTTCATGCGAAACAAGATCAAATGCTTTTGAAAAATCTATAACAATTGCGTCAGTTCTCTTTCCCGAATCTAATGTTTCAGCAATATCTTGACATGTAATAATTTGGCTTTCACAAGAGAAAGATTTTCGAAATCCATGTTGCCCTTCGTATAACCACCCTATTTTGTCCCATTCCCGGCACAAGATTTCAGCTACCACATGTTCCATTTGTTTACAAATCACTGACGTTAGGCTTACTGGCCTGTAATTGGAAACGCACGAACGACTTCCGGTTTTAAATACTGGAACCACTATGGCCCTTTTCCAATCGTGAGGCACGCTGCAATTATTTATGCTTATTTCAAATAATCGCGTCAAGTAGGTAACCATTGGTTCCCCTCCAATTTTTAATAGTTCTCCGGCGATACCATCAAACCCTACGGATTTATTGCTTCCTATATTACGGATTCTTCGTCTAATGAGTCGTGATTGTACCTGAAATTTTTCTCCTTCAGTTGTTCCGAACGTGCTGGGAGTACCCGATCCTAACCCGAATACCGATTTGAAATATGCATTAAAATATTCAGCTTTACCCTTATCTGTTAGTACAAATTTTCCGTTTCCGTCTTTAATAGGCGGAATAGATTCTTTGTTTCCCCTTTTTTGTTTTATGTATCTATAAAAATTTCTCCAGCTTGATTGCTCGTTTAATAGAATTTTACGGAGAAAATTTTCTTGCGCTATACGTTTTTGCTGTATTAGTTTGTTACGTAGATCTTTAAATAGAGTCGCATAGAGAAGACCTTTTTTGCGATTAGCATACGCTTTCCTGACCTTTCTTTTTAGTTTCCTGATGTTAGCAGTGTAATACGCTGGATCACTATTATCTTTAACTAACTTAGTTGGTACAAACAATTCTCTGCCCATAAACATTATTCGTTTAAAGGAGTTCCAGATTTCTTCCACGGTTCTACGGCGATTCCCAGACGCCGTAGTTTTCTATTAAGTATTCCTGAAAACCTTTTGTGTCAGCACGACTGTACTGAAATAACAGTTTGCTTGTGTTTTTCGTGCACCTGATTCCCTGCCACGTCACCTGCAATAGCACACCCTCGTGGTCCCTTTACCTGGTATTGTTTCATGGGCTATCAACATCTGTTCAGGGCGTACTAAAAATACGTCAAGCACTGCGCCAGCCCTTATGGGAACATCGACTACCTGAGCTAAACCATTGTCCCAAACGAGTTCGTTAACGAGGGACTGACAATAGCTTCTTGCATATACGACACCTTGCCACGATATACCTGGTAAATTTAGATCTCCACCAATTATGAGATTTCCTGAAAGTAGCCCAGGACTTCTAGTTATTTCTACTAATTTATGTACTACCGACAAGTTCTCGTTAGGAGCACGATATACTGCAGCTATATTTAAAAACGTATTGTTCCCCATTCCGCGTAACTGAACACCTAACATCTCAAATACATCGGCGGAAAATATTTCAAAACTGTTTATGTTTTTCCTTACGCAAATGAAAATACCCCCTCCTATTTTGTCTTTACGATCCCTTCTGTACGTAATGATACTCGGACTAAATATTTCTGCGTTGTTTATTTCCTCCGTGAGCCAAGATTCTGTGCCTATTATTACATCAGGCCTATGTGTGTCAATTAACGTTTCGAATTCAAATATTTTCGAGCGGATACTTCTACAATTCACCTGCAGCAGTCGCAGAATACCCTCACCTGAACCGTTGACGTTCCTCACCGCCGTCTCGTCCCGCGCCGCCGTCTCGTCCCTCGCCGTCGCCTCGTCCCGCGCCGCCGTCTCGTCCCGCGCCGTCGTCTCGTCCCGCGCCGCCGACTCGTCCCACGCCGCCTCGTCCCGAGCCGCCGTCTCGTCCCTCGCCGCCGTCATGTCCCGCGCCGCCGTCTCGTACCGCGCCACCGTCTCGTCCCTCGCCGCTGTCTCCTCTCGTACCGCCGTCTCTTCCCACGCCGCCGTCTCGTCCCGCGCCGCCATTTTGTTCCACGCCACCGTGTCCTCCCGCACCATGCTTTTCACCGCTTTCCTATCTCAAACACTATTCGACGTGAAGTTGCAGACATGTGAATAGAGCCGTCCTAAACTGTCTGCTCCTCTTCGATTTAAATGGAGCCCGTCGCGACCAAAGTCGGAATCTTGCACCCAGCAGTTCGGATCCACGAAATTTGCCTTTTGTGCTTCGGCAACCCAGCTCATTAGGTCATTCAGATGACCGATGCGCCGCCAGGACATGTCTCTGCGTCTTAAAACACCACTTACTACGATAGCAGCGCGTGGAAACTTCTTCTTGGTTGCACATACGAGATCGTAGATTTCCCCCATAATACTCTCATTCGATTTTACCTTTAAATCGTTTGTCCCGACGTGGAGAACTATTTTATTGGGAGCTCCAAGTTCATGGTTTTCTATAAAACGCTTTAACTGGCACGTACGGATGCCCGGTAAGCATTCCACGCGAAACTTACTATCATGTTTTGCCACGTGGCGCACTATAGAGTCTTCTAATACCTCTATCATTATCATATCCAGGTTCAGCCACTAAAGGGTCTCCTAATAACAGGCAGGAGTCTCTATCGTTCGCGTCTGCAGGTTCAGCCACAACTGGAGTCGCAGATTTGGCTCTCAACTCCGCCAGTTGCTCATTAAGGGCTTTATTAGCCACCTTCAAGTCCGTGATTTCACTCTTGGCGGATCTAAGCTCTTCTTCTAGGCGTCGCACACGATGTTCCTTGCATTTGGAACAAATCCATCCTTCACCTTGCCCTCTTTTAACGTTTCCACAACTTTTGTGGAACCAATCACCACAGGATTCACAGCGCCAGCCCGAAGAGTGATTCTTGCCGCAGCCACGACACACGATTTGAACGACCGTATCACACGCACTAACAACAGAGCTAACTACTGGACCGGGATTTTGTTCAATACCGCCGATCACTAGCAATGCAGCTATCACAGTCGCACTCAAGGAGGCCGCGCCCAGCGCTCCGTCACTGCGCCACGTGGCCGGTCCCCGGGACGCGCGCGCCGCACACGAGGGAAGGCGCCCGGCCCACGCGCCGATCCTGGCCCGGTAGTCTTGCAGGTACGAACCCATCCTAATCAGCAGGAGCTCTCGAAAGGAACGTCTGCACCCAACGACCGCCACAGCAAGACTGAAAAACAAACAATAATTTACAAATATCACTACAATCTTGCAGCGAATCTTTAAAATAAAAAAAACAACATCTAGATTCATCTAGATGTCGAAATACACTAATATTTCAATTTCACAGAAACGTGGCATAGCATGATATTTCCCCAGGGCCTTCAAATATTATCACTTTTTAGAATTGCGTTGTAGCGGCTTAGGTCGCTCAGAGCATCAACTAGTCGCGAGTTGCGGGGGAGAGGGAGGACCCCACAACTCGTGCAAATGTGAAGAACAAGATTATTTTAACTTACTCAGGTAGCGCGCCCCTTCAGTGGGGGGGGGGGGCACATGCCTCCGGCACCATACCGTTTCGAGCTCGTACAAGTGTCTTCCTTAAATGAGTGGACTCTGACGATCGACATGCGATCGGGCAATTGTCACGACGCGACGGCCGCGTATGTTACAGCAAGAAGAACGAGGGCTAGGAGAGGAGCCCTCGCCTTTTTATGATATCGGAGCGCTGGCGTCGGCAAGAGACAAGTGGGTCACTTACCGGCGGCAGCGTGTCGCGAGAGCCCGATTGCCGTATCGCGACAGTCACTATACTCTGAACGGGAGATCCTAGGGTTTGTGCCCTGACGGTTGCAGGATTTTCGATACTAGCCAGATGGCTAGGACGAATACAGCCGCTGTCTGGAGGAGAATTCTGGCGGTGGGCTGCTCTGATAGGTAGTTTTCTTGAACTTGAAAAAAATCAAAAGATATAACTTAGAATTGCTCCAGAACGACTAATGTTTTGAAAACCTATTGTATTTGCTTATTTTTGTTGTTTGTCGTACCAAAATTCCAATGTACTTGAAACTTGTCTCACATCTTTCATTTCATGACTTTTATGAATAATTTTTGTTTTATTTTCCAAAGGTCATGTTATTTCTTACTTTCAAAGAACGGGTCATTTAATCCCCTTCCTGTTTTGGAATTTTCTAAATCGTTTTAATTTTCTCGTTTAGCTAAAGAATTTTAGTATATAGGTAGGTATTTACAATTACATTTGTCGTGCGGTATCTGACCTTATATACTCTACTGTGATAAATGAAATGTTTCTGTGCATTACTTCATTCTTTATCCTTTTCTCTTTCCTAATACGAGCTCGTTCTTCTATGGTTTTCTCTTTTACTTATTATTGTTTCATTGTCTTCTTTGTTATTCACATTAATTAGCGTCCATTTTCTATTCCGGGTATAGTTATGTCAATGTATGTTCATGAACAAGTTAATAAAATATCCCTGTATCCCTAGTAAAGCAAGTATTTGTCATTTGGGAATTTACAGTCGGTACTACATGCTTTATTTCAAACATCATTTATCTATGCAAATGAAAACAATGTAAACCTCGAGAAATAAAAGGGCTCATAACTTTTATTGCTGTCTCGGTAACATTTATTGAGCTTTCAGAATTAACTTTTCTACATAAAGATAACCAAGTGCGTTTTGGCGTAAAATAAAACTGAATATATAATACTTATTTTCATTTTACAATGTTATTATGGTGATAACGAAAAGAAACAGTATCCCAGTATCATATTCCACCACGTAGTTGTGTCCTAATGAAAACGTGGGCGATATTCATTAAAATTTTATTTGGTAAACTCCAGCGCTAAATTCGAGAATTCAATTTGTACTTACCTGGAAGCCCTTTTAGGTTTGCTGAAAAAAGGAAAATGACGATTTTTTGTTAGATACTTAATACTTTTGTTGGCTCATGAAGAGCTGTTGTGCTAAAGTACAGACATACATACTTGGAGTAGAATAAAGAAGTTCTTTACTTTATCATACAATAATCTGTGAACACACTTCATAATTTACTATTTGCAATGACAGTTGGTTAATTATTCTAAAATATTATAGAATTTCTTAATATTCCTCAACTTTTTCATGATTATATTACTTATTAACTACTGTATTTACTACAGTATTCGCGTACCCATTACCTAAGTGTATTGCCGCGCGCAGCAGAATTTTGTTCCACATGGTGCTAAAAGTTTATTTTCAGAGTATAATGCTTATTTGATAGTTACCATATTGTTGATTTGATTACAATTTGAAAAAAATTCGAAACGCCTAAAAATTCATAAAATACAATACTTAACTTTTAAAATACAATTATTAAAACGTATGCTACACGTTTAATCGTTATCTTTTACTCATTATAATGTATTTATCTATTATACTTTTTACGCTTTTTCGGTGGAATGGGTCAAACCAAAAACATCGTTTTCTCCATAACCATTTATTTTAAATCGTGAAACAGACTTTATCTTATAATCTCGCCTACTTACGAGCGAAAGCTTTTCTTTGCATTGGACAATAAGATATTGAAGATATTATAACACTTATTAATCTTTATTGATTGTCTATTAGTTGCCAACACCTATAGCCTGCCAGTGGCGTTGTCTATTGCAGGGTGGAATAATAAAAGTTTTGTACGGGAGACGATCACTATAGATGATCTTGCTCTCTGATACATTTCTTCTCTCAGTTAATTTTGTCTCTGAATTAGTATTATCTCAAATTAGAAAAATCAGAAAATAAATATTGGAGATATTTTTGACGAGGGGACATTACTTCCTGCGCGACTATTTGAGGGCAGGTCCGTGTCTCGCCCAGGTCCGCTATGTCAGTGAAGCGGCATCGAGAAGTGGACCCAATGTCAGTGAAGCAACATCGAGAATGGACACAATGTCAGTGAAGCGGCAACGACAAGTGGACCCAATGTCAGTGAAGCGGCAACGACAAGTGGACCCAATGTCAGTGAAGCGGCATCGAGAATGGACCAAATGTCAGTGAAGCGGCAGCTAGAAGTGGACACAATGTCAATAAAAGCGGCGAGAAGTGGACACAATGTCAGTGAAGCGGCAGCGAGAAGTGGACCCAATGTCAGCGAAGCGGCAACGACAAGTGGACCCAATGTCAGTGAAGCGGCATCGAGAATGGACCCAATGTCATTGAAGCGGCAGCGAGAAGTGGACACAATGTCAGTAAAAGCGGCGAGAAGTGGACCCAATGTCAGTGAAGCGGCAGCGAGAAGTGGACCCAATGTCAGTGAAGTGGCATCGAGAAGTGGACCCAATGTCAGTGAAGCGGCATCGAGAATGGACCCAATGTCAGTGAAGCGGCAGCTAGAAGTGGACACAATGTCAGTAAAAGCGGCGAGAAGTGGACCCAATGTCAGTGAAGCGGCAGCGAGAAGTGGACCCAATGTCAGTGAAGTGGCATCGAGAAGTGGACCCAATGTCAGTGAAGCGGCATCGAGAATGGACCCAATGTCAGTGAAGCGGCAGCGAGAAGTGGACCCAATGTCAGCGAAGCGGCAACGACAAGTGGACCCAATGTCAGTGAAGCGGCATCGAGAATGGACCCAATGTCAGTGAAGCGGCAGCTAGAAGTGGACACAATGTCAGTAAAAGCGGCGAGAAGTGGACCCAATGTCAGTGAAGCGGCAGCGAGAAGTGGACCCAATGTCAGTGAAGTGGCATCGAGAAGTGGACCCAATGTCAGTGAAGCGGCATCGAGAATGGACCCAATGTCAGTGAAGCGGCAGCTAGAAGTGGACACAATGTCAGTAAAAGCGGCGAGAAGTGGACCCAATGTCAGTGAAGTGGCATCGAGAAGTGGACCCAATGTCAGTGACGCGGCAGCGAGAAGTGGACCCAATGTCAGTGAAGCGGCAACGACAAGTGGACCCAATGTCAGTGAAGCGGCATCGAGAATGGACCCAATGTCAGTGAAGCGGCATCGAGAATGGACCCAATGTCAGTGAAGCGGCAGCTAGAAGTGGACACAATGTCAGTAAAAGCGGCGAGAAGTGGACCCAATGTCAGTGAAGCGGCAGCGAGAAGTGGACCCAATGTCAGTGAAGTGGCATCGAGAAGTGGACCCAATGTCAGTGAAGCGGCATCGAGAATGGACCCAATGTCAGTGAAGCGGCAGCTAGAAGTGGACACAATGTCAGTAAAAGCGGCGAGAAGTGGACCCAATGTCAGTGAAGCGGCAGCGAGAAGTGGACCCAATGTCAGTGAAGTGGCATCGAGAAGTGGACCCAATGTCAGTGAAGCGGCATCGAGAATGGACCCAATGTCAGTGAAGCGGCAGCGAGAAGTGGACCCAATGTCAGCGAAGCGGCAACGACAAGTGGACCCAATGTCAGTGAAGCGGCATCGAGAATGGACCCAATGTCAGTGAAGCGGCAGCTAGAAGTGGACACAATGTCAGTAAAAGCGGCGAGAAGTGGACCCAATGTCAGTGAAGCGGCAGCGAGAAGTGGACCCAATGTCAGTGAAGTGGCATCGAGAAGTGGACCCAATGTCAGTGAAGCGGCATCGAGAATGGACCCAATGTCAGTGAAGCGGCAGCTAGAAGTGGACACAATGTCAGTAAAAGCGGCGAGAAGTGGACCCAATGTCAGTGAAGTGGCATCGAGAAGTGGACCCAATGTCAGTGACGCGGCAGCGAGAAGTGGACCCAATGTCAGTGAAGCGGCAACGACAAGTGGACCCAATGTCAGTGAAGCGGCATCGAGAATGGACCCAATGTCAGTGAAGCGGCATCGAGAATGGACCCAATGTCAGTGAAGCGGCAGCTAGAAGTGGACACAATGTCAGTAAAAGCGGCGAGAAGTGGACCCAATGTCAGTGAAGCGGCGGCGAGAAGTGGACCCAATGTCAGTGAAGCGGCAGCGAGAAGTGGACCCAATGTCAGTGAAGCGGCAACGACAAGTGGACCCAATGTCAGTGAAGCGGCATCGAGAATGGACCAAATGTCAGTGAAGCGGCAGCTAGAAGTGGACACAATGTCAATAAAAGCGGCGAGAAGTGGACACAATGTCAGTGAAGCGGCAGCGAGAAGTGGACACAATGTCAGTGAAGCGGCAACGACAAGTGGACCCAATGCCAGTGAAGCGGCATCGAGAATGGACCCAATGTCAGTGAAGCGGCATCGAGAATGGACCCAATGTCAGTGAAGCGGCAGCTAGAAGTGGACACAATGTCAGTAAAAACGGCGAGAAGTGGACCCAATGTCAGTGAAGCGGCAGCGAGAATGGACCCAATGTCAGTGAAGCGGCATCGAGAATGGACCCAATGTCAGTGAAGCGGCAGCTAGAAGTGGACACAATGTCAGTAAAAGCGGCGAGAAGTGGACCCAATGTCAGTGAAGCGGCAGCGAGAAGTGGACACAATGTCAATGAAGTGGCATCGAGAAGTGGACCCAATGTCAGTGAAGCGGCAGCGAGAAGTGGACCCAATGTCAGTGAAGCGGCAACGACAAGTGGACCCAATGTCAGTGAAGCGGCATCGAGAATGGACCCAATGTCAGTGAAGCGGCAACGAGACGTGGACACAATTTCAGTGAAGCGGCAACGAGAAGTGGACACCGTTTGTGCGCAAAGTGGTGGACCGGGGATGATAAAGGAGGAGAGCCAGATGTGTGTGTAGCGAATGCTCCGCGCGGATCGGCCACGATCTTCCGTGAACACCTGCTTCACTGCCAGTGGCTTTGTCTAGTGTAGGGCGCGATACTAGAAGTTTTGTACGGGAAACCATCACTATATACTGCGATTTTCTTAACTTTACCCCTGACAGGAATCCGCTGTGTCACTGCCATCCAATCGGGAGATTATATGTCGCTACAGTGACGTCACTATGGTGGCGTTTAAGCTCCCGACTGGATGAAAGCGTCAACAGCTGATTTCTGTCAGAGGCAATGTTAAGAAAATCGCAGTACAGATGGCCTTTCTTTCTGATCTATTCCTTCTTATCCATCGAGTTCTCGGGGTCATCAACTGTGGTTAAAGATTACAATTTAAAATATCCAGAATTACGAATTATTAAAATTAGTTTTTGGGCGTAAAATATTCCAACGAATCTACAAATAGTTGGCATAAAGATATTCATTAGAGACATGACACGCGATCGTCAATTTTCGACTTAAATTTTTGGAAATCATTCTAGAAAACTCCAGAAAAGTTTCACAGAAAGAAGTTGGAAATATCAGGAAGCGTTTGAAATTGGCATTATTTTAGGGTAAATTCTGTAGGTCGTGAAAACCCACCAATTACTAAACGTACGGATTTGATCGTAAATTTTCCTGCAACAATTACTATTTTAGAAGAAATATTAGTGTTGCCTGCAGGAAGTATTTTCTTACGGCTTTGCTACCAAACGTACTAGTGTATCCTTCGTGCAGCCTCTGACGTTGCTACTGCCGGAGCAGAGCAGAGCATTGGCTTCTTTCTCCTAGTGATTTTATTGATAGCTCCTTTTATCTTCACTGCCTGGCGCCTCAAAGGATTCCTCGCCTCCATCGTCCACTTAAGTGCCGGTGATGAAATTGTGTATCACGTGCTTTTTACAGAGGATTTTGAGCCCCAATGTACGAGAGTCGGGGTAGAAGTCAAGGCAACTATTTGACACGGTTGGGGATTGAACCGTATCTATAGGAATACTATTTCGAAGGAATTCGTAGCCCTAAGATGGGAGCATTGCCTTGGTTAGGTATTTCGGTAACTTACAACCGCGCCTCTTGTGCGACGGTTTGAAATCAGACAAAGGCGACCACATTTAACTACTTATATGAAGTTATTATTATAATACTATTAAGCTATTTATTTAACTATTATTTATTAAGACACAGATTGCATGAGATAATCTTATAACTTAGTAGCATAGAGCTAGACGTATTCTATGGTTCTAGGATTCTTACATGTCATAGAACATTGAGGAGTCCTTCGACAATTATACCCTGATAAGTGTGGTGAAGAGATGTGCAGGCATCTTCCGAAGGCCTGATCAGCAGGGTAGAGGCACCCGCCACAACGCCAGGGAGAATCCGGAGACAAGAGAGCGAGGCGGGAGTATGTGTGGGGGAATGTGACGTCAAATGCCCTTCTGCAATATTCCATTGGGAGAAACCAGAATCGGACGCACGTGTCACCTAGTCGCGCCTAGGTTTGCATAAGTGAATAATAGGATGTGAACTGTCTTGTGGGTGCGGGGTAGGTCGTAATACTGCGCGTCTGAAGTGCCAATAAATTTTATATATTTAATATGTTTGCGAACAGTAACATTTTTTTCTGAAAGAAATGTTACCTGATCACACTATTGTATTTGGAGCACGAAAGAAATGTTGCAGTGGGGTGTGTTCACAACAGCAGACGGCTCTGTGAGTGTCTCTTTTAGCAACGAGGACAATGTGAAATCAGTTGTATGTCTGCCGTCGTGCGAAATGAAGGTAACCCGTTTAGAGCAGCGTTCATACACCAAGATAGCCGTTATTCGTAGGAGAAATGTCCCAGAATGTCACAAAGAATTGGTGGAAGGTATTGGGAATAAGACCCTCGCATATCAGACAGTCGTGAGACGTGCAGGAGTGTTTCTGTGAGGACGAGTAGCAACCAGTGATCAACAACGCACGTAACGATATGTGAGTGTGCGGACCGATGTGGGTCGTGCAGTTATTGAGCTTCTCCACAATTAGGAATTTTGAACGAGTATGTAATTCATTTGGAATGTTGTGAACTTATGTGCTATAATGGTATGGAACATGAAATTAGTACTGTCATTTCAAATAACTTAATAAATACGAGAAACACAATTTTGGTGAGTCGTTTAATGTCTAAGCCCTTAGTTCATACCTTGTCCTTAAGTGTGTTAATTTCACATCTTCAACCGTTCTCGTATTCTCCGAAACTGATACGAAATTAACGAATTAGCACCACTGTCAAAGACATTCTTGATTACGAAGGACGCACTACATGCAGATGGCGACCTGCAAGGTTTGGTGATATATTCAGCATGGCTGTATACAATCATCTGAAAACGTCACGTGACCGTTACACCTACGCGAAATGCAATTGTATTTGACAAATGTACCGCACTTCGGTAGAATTTCGTTCATAATTTACGAATGGATAGTGTCATTTTATTTTTCAATAGGTTGCTTGTGAGGTGAAATATTATTTCCGGAATTAGTGTGGATTTGATTGATTGAAATTGAATTTTAATCTGTGGTATTGAAAAATATAATTAGATTTTATTCAATATAATTTCCGAAGTTTATTTACAGACGTTGTTCATAATACTTTAATTATCGTGAGACCAGTTAAAACTTCAGTGACAGTGAAATATTAATTTTCTCACTTCCGATAATGCGACTGGCACGAAATTAAAATAAACAGCCTTTTTGTGCGCAACACATATCGACAGAATTAGAATGAGCTATATATCATCAATGAAATTATTCAACCATGAAATATTTCAATTAGTTATCTGATTTACCGGCTGAGTGGGCTCGGAACTTCCGTAGCTCGGAGCTAGTTGCTGCCATCTCTGGTGCTACTGTTGGGTTGCACCCCTAGCCCTTTGCACTCGCAGGGCATGTGTGACATGCCACCCATGAATGCAATCTGCGGTCGGAGGTTTCTGAGCACTGTGAGGTCCTACAACTCGTAAGGCATGTCTAAGATGACAATGGAAAAGGTTGCGCAGCTCGAAGACGATACTCGGCATTCCCCCATTCCATCTCGTTTTCACATTATTGCGTCAACATTGTTTAAAAATAGAATAGTAGCCTGGATCGTGCGACGTGCCCTACGAATTAATTATGGACTTTGGTGTGGCATCTGGGACATACCCTAGAGTTGTAGAACATGTCACATTACATAGTGATACGAGCCAGTAGCTATTATTCTCGTGGCATCTCTGGCATGCCGCACGAGCTGTAGGGCGAGTATTGTGCTCATTAGCTGCATAGCTAGGTCGAATTCACCTGGTAATTGGAGGCGAGTTCCAACGGCTGCGGCTCAGATCATTAGTTTCTCGTGGTTTCTTTTAACACACCAGGCGAAAGCCGGAACGGTATCCTACCAAATGGCCCGCTGTTAGCGCGCCATCTTTCCTTCCTCTTCCTTATCTTACAATTACATTACCTCACCGAGTGACCAGTCAGGAGGTGAGGGCTTGCCTCTTCAAAGGTGTTGCCAAGACAGGGAAGATGCCTGGATGTGGACATCCCTGCATTTCCACCTGTAGGTCAGCACTGGATCTCACCATCCGTCAGGGGAGGAATACCGCTTCTTCCAGGAACAAAACACTAACTATACTAATGGGTAACAACCAGATCATGTTACCGTAAACATAACTGGATCAATGACTTGATGAATCACTTGATGAATCACTTGATGGATCACTTGATGAATCGCTTGATGAATCACTTGATGAATCACTTGATGAATCACTTGATGAATCACTTGATCTATCTCTAGATCAATCATTTGATCAATCACTCCATCAATCGATCAATGAGTCACCTGCTTTCCCTCATTTCTTTTTTCGTGTCCTCTACGTATTTATTTGTGGCACAGAATTTAGTAAATTGCGCGTCGAACAAACTTACTGGCAATGGAACTAATATTTAATTTCCAACGAAGTATTAATAGCGGAGGAAAACATTTCAAAAGTTTTATGCATTTTCTCCCGGAATTACGAGCGGCTTCCTTTGGAGGAGAGAAAAAATGAGCCGTGGGTTGAAAGTTGCGCAAAGAAGCTACATAACTCCAGATGCGATGGAGTTACGTAGCCTGAGGTCGTTTGCAAATGTTTTGATGAGGTTCATTCCGTCGCGGAAGTGGAAGACGATACATCGAATTGCAGCTCGATACAGCGTTTTCGTAGGAGAGAAGCAAAATAGACTGATGATGTGGGAAGACGAAAAGGAAAAAACGAAAGAAAATCAATGTGGTGAAGTTGGAGATACGTAGAAAATGAGAGATGGACAATGAAGAAAAAAGAAATGAAACGGAGCGAGCGAGGAGAAAATGCCACAAAAACAGTGAGAGAGCGTGAAAGATTGTCAGAAACGGCAAAATGTTCTAGGAAGGTTAACTTCCGTATAATATTGAGAGAAACTATTGCATGTTAAATCATACTCTTTATAAATTTATGTTGTATCAATCTGATTGAGACTGTTTCAAGGGATTGGGTTGTGATGAAGTGATGTTGTAGATTGTGATTGTTTATGAATATGAATATTATGTATGATTATGAGTCAGGATGTATTCTTGATCAGAGTGCATTCTAATATGGTGGCTGAATAAATGCCCAGTGATAAATGTAATAAAAATATATCGTCTTTGAATTAAGTAACATGAAATGCTTGAAAGAAAGTAACATTTAATGTGAACAACTGTCAAGCGAGTGTAAATTGTTTAATGATGGAGTTTTGTAACCTTAGAAATAGCGAATTCCCTTAGAAATCTATACTTAAAATGAGATATCAAATTTTTTCATCATTGTTACAATTGGAGCATAATTTCATAATTACTTCCTCCATACGACGAAAAACATTTTCACAAAGTGATTATGCATGGCGACAAATTTAAATAGTTTTTGAAATATGGAAAAAGCCTGGAAATACAAAACTATTACTTCGAGTTAAGAATGGTACTAATAATGAAAGTAATAAACCGTGATACAATTACTCCTTACATACACAAAGACAGAAACAACTAGTGCCGCTAAAACAACACATAATTTCTCGCTTTATTTCTAAATTTGTAATTTTCGAAAATTCAGGGAGTTTAAGGAAAATGAGAGCCATGCCATTCTTTTAAGCATTCTTTAAAGTTACCTACTTACACATTCCGGATAAGCACGAGACGAAGGACATTTGTTCGATCGCAGCGCACTTTAACCCTCCGGCGGGCTCGTAGCGGCACTCAGTGCCGCCTCTTCGCACATTTTTGTTGATTTCGTACTCATAGATATTCTTCATTCTTTATATTTTTAACCGGATGACACTAAAATCACGACTTTAGACACTGCCGATCGACCGTTATTCATTAGTAAATCGAACTCTGCAACGGTTGCGGCACGCGCCTTGTCATGTAAGAATACTATTTCCGTATTTTATCCATTAGAATTCTTACTGCTGTTTTGTTATTGAGCTTTGTGACAAATTTTGGAGTACTAACTACTAATTCAAATTTAATTGCGTTGTTTCAGAAGAAACGTTAGAAGGCACGTTTGCACCATATTCGTTCCCCGACATGTAACACTTGCCAAGACTCAGAGGGAGCGAGTGATGGACCAGATTCTTATTAATATTGTTATTTCGTTTGGTTTTTAGTTAGTTATTATGAACTAAAATGAATAAAAACATAAATAAAGTATATTTCCTTCACATTCCATAACAAAAGTAATAACTATTGACGCGAAAATCGAAGTTGATAAATGCGTCATTGAGTGCCGTGCGCGCCTGCTAGTGGAAAATGATGGGACGCGCCCGTCAGAGGGTTGACGTGTATACTACCAAGGTTGAACCCTTTGCGCCTTGTGGAGTGTGGCTCAACACTGAAAGCTTAGCCCCTCCGCCCCGATCACCCTAAGAAACCGCCAATACGTTGCAAACGCGCCGCGTAACCTACGCATTGTATTCCGTTTTAAAAGTAGTGTCGCTTGGAGATCACGAGCCGGAATGAGAGGAGGACTCTGTCATCCAGTCGGGAGCGTCAATACAAAATATTTAAGCTGTAACGGGGCTCCCGATTAGATGACAGTATTCCCCTCTCCTTCCTGTTCGTGATCTTGAAGGTACATTATACTCCGATTTAAACATAATGACGCCTCCAGGTCACGATCACGACGGAGAGGGAGACACTGACATCCATTCGGGAGCTTCTTTAGCCTTAAATTGTTGGTATTGGAGTTCCCGATTGGATGACATTGTCCCCCTCTCTGTTCGGCTCGTGACCTTGAGGCGCCACTAAGTTTAAAACGGAGAATACATTTAAATCGGAGAATACATTTAAATCGGAGAATACATTTAAATCGGAGAATACATTTAAATCGGAGAATACATTTAAATCGGAGAATACATTTAAATCGGAGAATACATTTAAATCGGAGAATACATTTAAATCGGAGAATACATTTAAATCGGAGAATACATTTAAATCGGAGAATACATTTAAATCGGAGAATACATTTAAATCGGAGAATACATTTAAATCGGAGAATACATTTAAATCGGAGAATACATTTAAATCGGAGAATACATTTAAATCGGAGAATACATTTAAATCGGAGAATACATTTAAATCGGTGAATACATTTAAATCGGAGAATACATTTAAATCGGAGAATACATTTAAATCGGAGAATACATTTAAATCGGAGAATACATTTAAATCGGAGAATACATTTAAATCGGAGAATACATTTAAATCGGAGAATACATTTAAATCGGAGAATACATTTAAATCGGAGAATACATTTAAATCGGAGAATACATTTAAATCGGAGAATACATTTAAATCGGAGAATACATTTAAATCGGAGAATACATTTAAATCGGAGAATACATTTAAATCGGAGAATACATTTAAATCGGAGAATACATTTAAATCGGAGAATACATTTAAATCGGAGAATACATTTAAATCGGAGAATACATTTAAATCGGAGAATACATTTAAATCGGAGAATACATTTAAATCGGAGAATACATTTAAATCGGAGAATACATTTAAATCGGAGAATACATTTAAATCGGAGAATACATTTAAATCGGAGAATACATTTAAATCGGAGAATACATTTAAATCGGAGAATACATTTAAATCGGAGAATACATTTAAATCGGAGAATACATTTAAATCGGAGAATACATTTAAATCGGAGAATACATTTAAATCGGAGAATACATTTAAATCGGAGAATACATTTAAATCGGAGAATACATTTAAATCGGAGAATACATTTAAATCGGAGAATACATTTAAATCGGAGAATACATTTAAATCGGAGAATACATTTAAATCGGAGAATACATTTAAATCGGAGAATACATTTAAATCGGAGAATACATTTAAATCGGAGAATACATTTAAATCGGAGAATACATTTAAATCGGAGAATACATTTAAATCGGAGAATACATTTAAATCGGAGAATTCTTTTAAATCGAAGAATACTTTTATATCGGAGAATACTTTTATATCGGAGAATACTTCGAAATCGGCGAATACGTTGAAATCGGGGAATACGTTGGAATCGGAGAATACGTTGGAATCGGAGAATACGTTGGAATCGGAGAATACGTTGGAATCGGAGAATACGTTGGAATCGCAGAATACGTTGGAATCGGAGAATGCGTTGGAATCACAGTATTGTAGCGCAAAGGCCAGAGGGTCGGGAGGTCGCGTCGGCTTTTCCCGGGCTGAGCGTGCCCGTCTGGCGACTGCAGATAACGAGGCGCCACTCCGCGCGCTCTCGGGGACGGACGAGCGCGCCGGGAGGACGCCGAGAATGGCGTGAGGACGGCGAAGACAGCCCCCCTGGCGCGCGATGGCCATCGCAGAGGACGGGAATAGCGTCGCCCCTGTCCTCACGGCGCTTCCGGCGCAGGTCACGCACAGAGCGGCTCTGCAGGGCTGCCAATTGTTCAATTTAAAAATGAGGATTCTCTCGTTGAGTTGCGCGAGTACTGATAGCGGGTAATTGGTCGCGTCAACAACCAAGGTCATTAGTTACGTTGTCGTGAATTTATTTTATCTCGGGTGACGGCCGTGTTTGTCGCCTGCCGGAACGCAAGAGAAGTTTTCCGTGAACCAGATTCTCCCTCAGTGGGGCACCGCCCCAACCGAGGCAAATCTAAGCTCCCGACTGGCCTCCCGACATGTATGGTAGAAGTTACGAAAGTAAATGGAGATAATACGGAATAAAGTGACAACTCCGTCTGGCATTGCCAGGGAGGAGATGAGCGTAAGATAAAATGGATTGATCTCGTGACATCAGATTTTCCTCTTCTGCTACAATTTTTCTCTTCGTGCACGATTGCTATTTCACACAACATTGTGATCGAAACGGTCTAGATGTATTTGTATGGAAAGTTTCAAGTGGTTTGTACACAGTGCGCTAAAATCTTCACAAAAAGTTACCGCATTGCGAACTTGCCAAACGTGCATGCGTCCTGGGTTACTTGCCTTATTGGCTGTCAATTTACTGTGTTGTCTGAGCATTATTCCGAAAACTGGAAGGGAAAATTACTTATTTACAATGGATTGAAGTCCAAGGACATTTACGAAAGTCCATTTACTGAAGAATGTACGATTCTTATGGTGCGCACAAAACTCTTTTCCAATAGCCTTTAATTTACAAAATAACTTTATTTTATTGACAGTCTCCTATTGTATTCTTTTTTCATTTCTTCTTCTTTTTCTTCTCCTCCTCCTCCTTCAGCTGTCCAAAAGTATTTATTTACGAAAAAGAAAATTTTTAATTCAGTTATTAGCGATCCCATTGACAAAGACACGTTTGCGCGCGCTCGCACACACACATACACACACACATACACACACACATACACACATATCTATGCAAACGATTGGGTAGAGGAAAATAATAATAATGATATTGTAAAAAAGAAAACGTTTACGATATTCTACGTAATACATAATAGTACATAAAATGTAAAACATAAAAACATAATACATACATACACTCACACACGAACATTCAGTAGTGATGGGTTAGAAGAACAGTTACAGGGAATAAAAGTCTCCTTTGTTTCATTCAACAATTTGTAAATTGTAAAACTGCATCAAATATGTGTTCACATATTTTACCATCATGAACGTGATGAAGAAACTCGCATTAGAGGACAATGATATGCAAATGAGGTAGTGAAAATGAGTTCGAGTAATTTATTTCGTGAAAGTCAATTGCAAGTCAATTCCGTCCAAAAGGTTATGGTTTTTTGGAAGGTGGTGATTGGATTGTTTATGGTTTTAGACTGCCAAAGTCATATTATTAAGTAAAATGTGAATATGTGGAAAACCAAATTTTTGCTACTGGCGACGGTTATAGGCTAATCCTGGACTAAATGAAAACTGAATTTTGCCATGAAAATAAGTAGTGTAGTGTTCACTGACTTGTTGTTCACACTGCATATTTTTCTTTAAAACACGTTGTGGGTAAAATTTAGTATCCTTATGTTATGACTGTCTTATAATTGAATAAGAGTTTTATATGATTCATCAATTTAAGAAATAATAACAATTTAATTCCTTTATTGTACAACGTTCCAGAAACTCATTTTATTCTCATCATCAGGTACTATAAAACGCATACTTACGAGTATATACAGTTAATATTTTTTTATAAATTCGTAGCAGATAATGATGGTGCTCACCTCAATGTTCATGATGTTCTTTTTCTTGGTTTCAAATAATAATTGTTTTCTTGAAATGTATAATTCATATACTACAACAGGTACTGTTGTTTATCTTTTTGTTATTAGAGAATAATTAAATTATGATTGCCAAGAGAAAGGTAATAGAAGAATGACAAAGAGTATGTGAGTTGCATGTAGAATATTTAATGTTATTATGTTTCTCTTGTCAAATATAGTAAATCGTCATAAATTTTAGTAAATTGATTACTCTCTATCAGTGAATTCATTGTATTTTTTTATTTAATGTTTAGAGTTTCTGCTACTAGTCTGGGAAATTTTCTACTCTCTTGTTCTAAAACGTTTACATTTTCAAAATTGATTTTATGATTTTCATATATACTATGTTGCGATATTGAATTCATTTTATGAGATAATTGTAAAATGTTCCTTTTATGTTCAACTATTTGAGTTTTTAATTGCCTTTTGTTTGTCCAAAATGTCTAAAATATATATCGTCAATTTAGACCGTCTCAAATATGTATTGGACCACATAAAACTCATATAAAATTTAGTATTGTCGAACTTCACTTTCGTAATAACTCGTGAAAAGAACTGAATTTTAAAATGTCTCGTTAGGAAAGTGTACGTAATACTTGCCAGATTTTGGAGATCTGTGGGAAGTGATTTGAAGCTAGGAATGTGTAATTTTAGTACTCTGAATTCTCGTTGGTAGACCAAATTTATTGGTGGACAGCAGGCAGGAGCGCTCGCACTATTTGCCCTTTGATGTGCAATATTTTCCGTACGATTCTCTTTTATTTTTATTCGACATACTGTCAGTTCTCTCGCACAGCTGAAGGTGAGATAAATATGAGAGCGACTTATCATTTGGAATGAAGTAGAATTTAATTTATATGAACGTGGGTAAAGAATTTTTGCTTAATTTTTGAAATATTGAATCGAATTTGAAAAAAAATATTACGATTATTAGAATTAACAAATGTCTGGAATGAGTAATCATTCGGAGTTTTTCTATTGCAACGCATATGTGTATGAAAATGTACGTAAAGTAGGATTTTTTTAGTTATTATTGAATTATTAATAGAAATTAAAAATATACGAAACAACATATTCACAGAAAAATTCGTTTATCACTCGAAATGTGACACACTTTTCAAACGTTACAGAATTGTTCTGTAACGTTTGTTCCCAAACATTAGGAAAAACTGCAAAGTTGCTGAAAAACTGTCGAGATAAGTTAAACTGCGGAAAATGCTTCAAAAAACATTTCAGCATAACTGTGATTTTGTCGTAGATTTTGGAGTTAATCATTTAGGTGATCAGTTCGTTTAAAATGTGTAAGGGAATCCTTCCTAAAATAGACCATTATGTTCCAAAACGTATTATTGATAAAAACGCAGTTACAGGTCATGCGAGACAAAATGGAACCTAGAGTCCACGTTTTACATTGAAGGAAAATA
Source organism: Acheta domesticus (assembly GCA_031308135.1). Classification (NCBI taxonomy): domain Eukaryota; kingdom Metazoa; phylum Arthropoda; class Insecta; order Orthoptera; family Gryllidae; genus Acheta; species Acheta domesticus. Next base: position 13,828,259 of record JAHLJT010000631.1, on the reverse strand, counting down.
AAAACTGAACTTTTGAGTTTGCGTTTCAGGGACCTTCTCTATTTCAAACAAAAAATAAAAATGTGAATAGGAAAGTAATAGCAGATCTGAAGATTCGATGTAATTGAAACCAGGCCCATCAACTCCTATATCCGCCGAACTCTATTTAAAAATACCCACTACTCTTGACAGAATGGCAATTTTTTGCTCTTAAATATTTCTTTCTTTCTAAAAAGTGCCATTAGCTATAAAGTGAACCTTTAAATTGTTTCTCTCGTCGGAGCGGTGTATTTTTTTATTTGTGTATATTTCACATTTTCCTTCTTTCGGCCTACTGGCCTTGTGAACTGGTCCATGAGCGTTACTCCTACCCTGGTACTTAGTTTACTTACATTTAATATAATAAATCTCGTTACATTGTTTATAATTATTTATATTTTTGCTATCACACTACGTGATTTTCTCTATCACCTTATTGTCAATCTCCCACTCTCTAAGTATCGTGTTTCATTCCTCTACTTTCCCACCACTTAACCCTCGCGAAGTCTCGGCCTCGCGAAGTCTCGAAGTTCATCCCTGGCACGTGGAGCCGGGTGGGCACATCTTTGCGAAACCTTTAACAATAACAACACCGAATTAAAATTTTGATACAAACAGTGAAAGAAACACAACGTAAGACAGAATGTAATATAATAATACACAGCACTAACAAACTACAATATAACATAAGCACAATACACAATATACACTTTACGATATAATGTACACCTGCGTTGAGGAAAAGTTTTTTTTTTTATTTGTGGCTTATTTACAAGCGCATTACATTGCCATTTAGTAGCTTTGACGAGGTAGGTGTGAGTCCATGAGTTACGCTCCTACCTGTACACGTAGATCGTGTTACATTCATATTTATATCTCCAGCTCTTCTGTGACATTTATTATATTACACAAAATTAGCATGTTTAATATTTACATAAAATCTATAAATTCATATCTACGTTATTTACATCTTGTTTCATCCACCTCTTTGCCGCATCTAGATATTATTAGGTGTTACCGTCTGTGACACGGGGAACCGTGTAGTCTACTAGTAGCGAAACATTAACACTTATTTACAAATTCGAATTACATGTTACATGTTTACAATTATCATGTTACATGTTTAGAATCCATATTCATAGTTTTGTCATTGTTGGGAAAAATCATAATCAAAAAATAAACCCTATTGAGAATATAATGTCTATTGGTGAATATTTACAATAAACAACATCTCTTCATTTTACATTTTATGATTCAAATTTCAGCAGTATGTCACATGTATACAATATACATCATATGATATAATATTCACATATATCGGGGGAGAGTAAACACCGTGTTTTTTGTTATTTAACGTCGCACCAACTTGTAGGTCATTAGTGACCACTAATGTATTTAACGTTATGGTAACTGAAGATGAAATGATATGGTGATGATAGGGGGTGAAAGGCCGAACACATACACCCGTGCCCGAGGCGGGACTCGAACCCGCGACCCTCCGGACCGAATTCGCCACGACACTACTGCTTTAGCGATCTCGGCCACGGGACCGGTAGTAAATGCCATTGTTGTCCGGGGCAGCCACCTGCTCCGAGAGGTGAAACGGTATACGTGGTCGCCCGCGAGGTGGCGCGGCTATCGCCTAAGCGCGCGCACGGCCACGCGTGTTGTGAGAGGCAACAGGGCGCGCACGGGCGTGTCGCTGGGGCGTGTCGGGGCGAGCGTGGGTCGACTCCCCGCGCAAACAGCGTCGCGACGCCCGCCCCGGGCTAATGAAATGCACACACGACCGCGCAACGCTGAAAGTGCCCTCGCGTGTATAAGCGCGAAGTGCGGTGTGCAACTGAGGCAGAAGCTCTGGCGTGCGTGCGCGCTCGTTGTATGGCGCTACCGCGACCCACAGACGGTGTTCCTTGCGAAAGCTGCGGTTAATTCGTTAGTGATTCAGGGCGCGTCAACTGCCTGGGTCATAACTCCCGTAAGTGTAGTGCGTCTCCATCCTGGGTGGTGACAGTGATCCTCGTTTGACAGACCGGGAGAGATGGCTCAGTGCATCAACCTGATGTCACTGCAGTCCCTCTGACCGGGAGCTCCTAGGTTCCACTCCCGACGGCGACAGGATTTTAGATAATAGCTTCTCAGCTAGGTCGAATTCAGTCGCTGTCTGGAGGAGACTTCTAGCGGCCGGCTGCTCTGATCGGTAGTTTTCCGTGGTTTCTCCGATCAACACCAGGCGAATGCCGGAGAAGTACTCTAAGAAACGGGCCACGAACCGTGCGCGATCTTTCCTTCCTCTTCCTTGTCCTATCCTCTCCTCTTACACACACATACACACTAACATGCACTACACTACCACACATACCGGGAGACCGGTCGGGAGCTTCCAGCTTGTCCCGGCTGGGGCGGTGCCCCGCTGGTGGGAGATACCTGATTGAGGGGAAAACCCCGCTTGCGACAGTAGGTCGGCGCCAGATCTCGCCGTCCAGCGGGGAAAAGGTCATCGCCACCTCTCGAGGAAAAAAACCCGCATTACAGTAACGTGACTAATGACCTACGTAGGTGACGCGCCCGGAAGCACGAATCAATCAATCGCGTGACAGTGATTCCTTGGCGATTTTCGGCGCCAACTGACGTCAGCTTGGGATTTTTCCCAACTAGGTATCTCCCTCCAGCGTTCCATCGGGACAATCTAAACTTCCGATTGGTGTCCCGACCAGGGTGATAGTGTAGTGCATGTGAGTGTGTGTAAGTAAGGGATGAGGATAGGTCAAGGAAAAGGAAGGCAAGATCCCGCGCGGTCCGTGGCCCGTTTGTTTGAGTGCTCCGCGGGCGTTCGCCTGGTATCGACAGTATAAACCACGCAAAACTATCGATAAGAGCAGCTCGCTGCTACAATTTTCCTCCAGACAGCGGCTAAATTCGATCCTATTAGCTGGTGTCGACAATTTTGCCACCGTCAGCACTCGAACACTGGGACCTCCCAACTTGCAGCCTGTGACGCTGTGTGAACAATATGCTCTGTTGGTTCTTTCACCCGATGCGCCAAGAAAGCTTCGGTTACGCAATGACGTTGCACCGAGCAGGCAGCGGCGGAGTTGCACAGGGGAAGAGTCTACCTCGTGCAAGAACACTACTCAACGGCAGCTAGCCGTGAAGCACGTTCTGTGCATACAAGATGCTGGCAGTTTACTCGCCCTCCTCAAATACTTACATCTTTTTTCGGGTAGAGGAAAGGAAATGGAAGAAAATATTATTTTCTCAGCATGTAAATGTTGGTTTGAAAAAGCTTCAATTACGCCGCGACATAAAAGCATACATGATTCCCGAGGCGGGATTCGAAGTCGCGAACTCGGGAGTGCGTGACTCTTGATGTATCTAGTACGCTACGAGGAAACGGATCTTTCTCTTTCATCCTCTCCCCTCATCCAATTGCCTTCTCCACTAGTTTGTTCAGGTCGTTTGTCTCCCTTCTCTCCGTCCTTCTTACACGTATGTTCTTATAATCTTCTTTCACACCCTCCTCTTCTTACACTTTATTTAGTATTTTTCCACTATTTTTTTTCTGTTGCATCAGTTCAGTTTTCTCTCTTACCTGTTTACTTTTAATTTTGTCGAATGCCACATACGTGGAAGTAGAGAATGTTATGTAATGTTCCAGCAAAAAAATTATGCGATTGTTCGGCGTAAAAATTCGTATTGGATGACCCAACCCCTAAAATGAGGATTCATGTTCCCATGTGTAGTAAATTGCTTCATCTAACACATTCAGCTGTCAGAATCAACGTTTTGTAGGTCCTTGAGATCAAAAAATTGTTTTACGGCAAATCGTCTGTCCTCTTGTCTACGAACAACTACAGAGGTAAACAGTAAGCAGGATTTTCATTAAAATTGATATTTATTGATGAAACCGTCTGAAGTCTCTTGCAATTTGAAAAGGATATTTTAATTTTGGGGGTACTTCTGATACAACCTCAAGGAAACTTTCATTTTTTTCTCAAAATGTCTTCACATTTTTGTATTAAATTCTTCTATGGAAGAGAAAAAAGAACACCCGTAAAATGGTCTGAATTGGTTGGACAGCAAGAATGCTTGTTAATAAATCGATTTCACGCAATGCATATTTCCAGATAATTCTTATTAACTCATCGACAATTCTTCCTTCAATATGTTTGGATAGAATAATAATGTTTTCCTTGTATCTTGTTCTTACCTCGTTATTAACGGACAATTCTGATATTCAATCATTGCATCATCATGTGTGTGTGTGTGTGTGTGTGTGTGTGTGTGTGTGTGTGTGTGTGACGGTGTTATTCAATTACCTCGACAAGTAGAGAGGTTCACACTTGCACTTTGTTTGCTCCACTCACTTTCTATTAGTTTGGCAAAGCTGTGGCTACGCCAGCTTCCTTGCTTCGACGCTGCTAACGAACTCGCAGGTTTCTCGGTACCGCAAGGTTCTTTCCTGAACGGACGCGATCCGTCTGAATGCACTGTGCTTCTGTCTCTCTTTGCTTCCCACTCCTCCCCTCCCGACGCCCTCCGCCCCCCCCCGCCCTCCTCCGCCCTCGCAAACGAGCCACTTAACAGCGACCTCATTTCCCTAGCGCCTTCGCCCCCGCCGTCGCCCGCGCACTTTCCAATCTGCGCGCGCCGCCGGATTAAGATGTTAATGCCGCCGGCAATAACTAACGATTAGGGCTCTTGTGGGGCGTCAATGGGCTCGCGTGCGCGGAGTCGGCCGCCCGCCTCCCTCGGGCTATTCACACGGTGCGAAGGCGATCATCGTTCGTTCGTTTATTGATTAATACGTTTGTTCGCTCCTTCCTTTGTTTGTATAAGCACACATTCAATCGTGCGTATTAATTCTTTAGGATTTGTTTATTCATTGGGGTTTGTTCGTTTGTTCATGACGTTCGAGCTTCGTTCGTTCATTCGTTCACGTTTCGTTCGTTCGTTCATTCGTTCACGTTTCGTTTGCTCATTCGTCCATGTTTCGTTTGTTCATTCGTTCATGTCTCGTTCATTCATTCATTCACGTTTCGTTGGTTCATTAGTTAGCGTTTTGTTCGTTAATTAGTTCGCGTTTTGTTCGTTCATTCGTTTACGTTCATTTGTTCATTCGTTCACGTTTCCTTCATATATTTGTTCGTGTTTCGTTCGTTCGTTCATTCGTTCGTGTTTCTTTCGTTCATTCGTTTGCTGGAGGTTCGTTCGTGCGTTCGCTCTGGTTTTGTTTCTTCTGCCGTTTCAATACAAAGGTTTCTTCTGCCGTTTCAAGGTTCTGAAATACAAAATGGGTATTTTCAACAGAAAAATATATTTAGAATTACTTCAATATCACTCTATCACTGAAAAATCAAAATATAATCAATGTAGGTGACCTAATAGCTCCAAAAATGCTATTTAAAGTTCGCATAAAAGCATCCTCTGTGTATTACGAATTTTCCTTCTAATAATAGTTTATTAATATATTAGGGAAGCACTTTTATAATTTTTGTATTTCATTAAATATGACTCATTCTCTTCAGATAAATTTAATTTGCTCTTGCCCCTTACAGGAAAACAAATATGTATGAAATGATTAGAGATTCCAAATGGATTGACAAATTCCATATTTTATTTTTAACGATAAATGCAACGCATTTCACCCCTCAAATGAAGGAAATTAAATTACTATGCAATTTACTTTCAGTGCACCAATTATTTACATAAAAAGAAAACAAAGATTATTTAACGTAAAAGTTCGCTGGGAGATTTGCGACTGCATATGAACATCAATAGCAGAGCATTTGGAAATTTAAATAAAGAATTCAGAGAGGAAAAAAACGTGAATATAAAGGAAATACGACTTAATATTTTCAATTAGGGTAATGTCCATCAGAAATAACATCTGTCTTCAGAAATTGCAATGCATATCTAAATATGGTAGGAAGTTCCAAGTTCCAAGGTCGAAAGCAGACGGGTGGTAAACGACGATCTCTAGAAATGCGAAAGGGACAAAATGAACAAAGTTCTACAACTGAAAACGGGACACTATTTTTCGCCTATTGGACTCCGCACAGTGCGAATTCCTTGAGTTGCTCTTGTGAATTGGCCATCAAAGAAATCGTAACTTCGCAGCTTCCCTTGAGCGCGACGCTCTCTGCATCAAAACACTCGTACTTCACGAGACCGGAGAACTGCAAAACTAAGTTTTACGTGACTAGCTTCGGAATTGAGAAAGACAACGTGATGAACTCCTATGCCTAGTGCAATTGTGTTTCTGTCAACGGAGAGTTTCCGCTTTTATATCAAGCTAATGTGGAAAAAGGGTGATGGAATTAGGATTGCTACATTCCAAAGTGTGTCTTGTATTATATATATAATCTGAATTAATATTTCGAAAACTTTTATTCAGCGCAAATTGTTGTTGTGTATATTACCATTCGCTATTAAACACTTGTTAGAATCACTTCGTAGCAGGAATAACCTGTTTAGGACACTATCGCTGAAGTGAGAAATAACTGCAAAGAAACATGTCACGTTGATCATGAATGTCACTAGTCTTACTCCTACTCAAGAAACGTTACATAAATCACTCAGTATTAGTAAAATACCTGTATTTATCCAGTTGTCCTAGTATATAAAACACATTAACGTAGATGTACAATATTCCGACAATATTTTTAACAGCTTGTGCGCTCTTAACTACACAGTCTATCAGAATTCCGTGCCCGAAACCTATTTTTTAAGGAAAGATATATCAAGAACCACAGTTTTCACAATATTCGTGGAATACTATATTGAAGAATACATTGAAGTCATTCTTACTCTGAAGACTCAAATTCGACATTTTCGGACAGTGCGCATTCTCGGTCTTAAACAATACTTTTTCTCGCCATCCTGTGTCAATGCCTTCTCATTTACTTGCACCACCCTCATTCCTTCTTTTGAATGTACGCTCCCTTTCATCTTCCAAGCTGCTTCTGCTGCTGCCTCCGTCTCCTCTCATCATTCCCTGCTCCACCATACTGCAGCCACGCTGACAGGGAGGTCCTAGTTTCGAATCCCGACTTAAACAGGATTTTGTACGTTAGCTTCTCAGCTAGGTCGAATTCAATCGCTGTCTGGAGAAGAATTCTAGCGGCTGGCTGCTCTAATCGGACGTTTTCCGTGGTTTCTTCATCAACACCAGGGGAAAGCCGAAACACTACCCTAACAAACGGGCCATGGATCGCGCGCGATCTTTCCTTCCTCTTCCTTGTCCTATCCTCTCCCCTTACACACACACACTTACACGAACATACACTACTGCCCCACACGCCGGGAGACCGGTCGGGAGCTTACAGCCTGTCCCGGCTGGGGCGGTGCCCCGCTGGTGGGTGATACCTGGTTCAGGGGAAAACTCCGCTAATCGACGTCCTGTCCTTGCCCCTTACACACACTAACGCTAACCTGCTCTGCACTACTACATTGGTCGGGAATCCGGTCGGGAGCTTGGAACTTCTTCCCGCTGGTTGGAGATACAGGGCGGTGCCTCGCTGGTTGGGGAAAACCCCGCCAGCCGACTGGAGGTCGGCACCGGATCTCACCACCCAGCAGGGGAAGACCACCGCCACCTCCCAATGGAAAACATGCATTACACTTACGGGACTAATGACCGTGCCGTGCTCGGAACCACTAACAATCAATCACCCCCTGCGCCCCGTGTCGGCCGCGGAAGGCGTGGGAGCCGCTCGTCGCGGTGGGTGACGGCTTAATCGCGCCCCGAGCGCCGCCCAGCAGCTGCGGCCGCCAACGCGCTCTGCGAAAAGCCTCGGTGGGGCACGGCACGGCACGTCACGTCTCGTTTCCTCGCGTCACGTCACGTCACATCACATCCGACCGGCGCGCCTCCGCGCAGCAGATCGCAGATCGCATTACCTCCTCCCCGCCCCCCGCCTCCGCCCCCTGCGTCGGCCATCTCGCAGCCTAAGCCATCCACATCGCCACCTCAGCGCGCAGGACCTACTACCGATGGACGATGTTTTTATGTTTTCGATATCTTTACGTTTTCGATATCTTTACGTTTTCGATATCTTTACGTTTTCGATATCTTTACGTTTCGATGTCTATGTTTGTACGTTTTCAATGTTTCGTTCTCGGATGAAAAATTCCTACAATCATAATTTTGTAAAAGTTAAAACATAAAATAATAAATGATGGCACCACCAATTATGTGTTCGGACCACGCGAACGTGCTTTGCACTGCCTTCATTGTGATTACTATTCCTCGGCCGAGATGATCCTGATGCGCTGATAACCTTCGTCTTTCCTCGTATTTCGCACATGGAGATGCGTTTTTAACCGTTTTAAGTTAAATTTTAATTATAAATTAATATACTAGGTCTGTCAAATTAATTTTTGTTGCGCACATATTTAATGTAAGAGATTAGCCTCGAAACACAAATGTTTAAAAATTTGATGTATTAATATCGATGTTATAATTTTGGACATCGATGTTTCCCTACACATGCTCCAGCGTTCTCTGTCTGTCTACCCTGTACAATGTAATAAAATATTTTGATCATATGAGTAGATTTCGTATTTTGAAGTCAACAATTTGAACATAATACATAAACATAATTTTCACAACAGAAAATAAAGTTCCAAATTGTAGTTTTAATCATTTTACACCAAGAGATTAATATCTGCTTAATAAAATTACCTTGGAATAATTTTCTTTAAATCGTCTCTTTGCTTTGGTAATTGCGAAAATGTAATGTTCTTTTTTGATGCGATTCACATATTATCAGCGAGGTTGTTTAGTGTATTAGATAATTTCTTGCAGAATCTAAGATTTGTGGTGCGAGTCCCAGAACGGGCAAATATTTTTGCATGATCAACTGGTATTGTAATGTTACATAACCGTTTCGAAGAATACGAAAAGTATGCATTGTTTCAACCCTACTAATTTATTAATAATCTTACTGTTGGATAGTCACTTGCATTCTAGTGACCTGCTGTCTCCCCGTTCTCCGCGTCTCATCCCTATTAGCGTCCGAAGTTCCGGTTCTGAGTTTTTATTAATCAGTCTTTCATCAGACCTTATTTCCTTCTACCTCCAAATTTTCCTTATCGCACCACATTAACTTTTCCTCCATCCAGCAGCCTCGGTGTTACCTCTTACCTTGCATCTCTTCTCTACTCCCAATTTCTTTTCTCCTCCCTAAAAGGTCTCAAATCCTACGAATATCAATCCCTCTATACTTCTGACGGGTGCCACTTCTGCTGCAGCGTTTCAAACGAGTTATGATTTGTATGGATGCTCGTTTCTTCGATCAAAGGCCTTCTTTGGTTTGCACAAGTTCTTTTAATCTTTCTGTAACCGTTACCACTTTCGTGGCACGCACAATTTTTAATGATGCATGGTTTGCCGAAAATAGAAAATTTTCTTTTTCTGCTTTCCTAACTGAAAAAATAAAAAGCATGATGTGATAGTAGTGGTCGGAATGCAAAGCAAATTCTCAGCAGATTAAAGATAGACTGTGTCTGTTGGTTCAAGACATAAATATTATTCATAATACATCAGAAATCGAATCAAGTCAACTGTAGTCTTAAAAACCACGACCTGTAGTTCCCATCGATCAATGAATATTTCACGTGAGAAAATTTTTTTCCAGCTAATTTTCATTTGTGTTCGAATTTACGATTTTGAATTTTGGTCGTATTTACTTAACAAAACTGTGATGCTAATGATGATATATCACGGACATCAATTTCGACTACTGTATTTACGAAAATTGCGTAACGTAATTCTCTGTAAATTGTCACAGATTCATCCTTCTCTAAGCTCCGCGTGCACAACCCAAGGCAGAAAATACGCAAAGCTTCCTTGCGCCAGCTAGCTCCAGCGACTTTTCCATCCCTCTTCTCTCCTTCATTTCTCCCTCCTTTCGTCTTTCCGTCCCTTCTTCCTCTCCCTCTCACTCCCGCTTCCCTCCTCCCTTTCTCCCTCCTTCCTCCTCCCTCCCTCCTTCCTTTCTCCCTCCCTCCTTTCTTCTGTTCCTCCTCATGGCCCAAGTAGAGCCTCCTCGAGCAGAAAGTTTTATACGAGCCATTCAGGAACTTGCAGCGCTGTCTTCTCGTCGCGGCGGGGTGAAGCGCACAGCGATGACGTGCTGGACGCACCCGTCCGCCCGCGCGACTCCGCGCCCGCGCCCGCGCCCGCCCTTTCGCCTTTTGCCGCCCTCTGCAACGCTGCGCAGCAATGGAAGTGCCGCCTGCAGACGCGCGTCGCTGCCCTGCCTTCCCCCTCCCTTTCCACCTCCCCCTCCCTCACCCCTTCTTCTCCCCTTCCCTCTCCCCCACTCTGCCCCTCCACTCCCCCGCCTCGCCACACCACTCCCCCACCCCGCCACACCACTCCCCCACCCCTCCACACCACTCCCCCACCCCGCCCCTCCACTCCCCCACCCCGCCCCTCCACTCCCCCACCCCGCCCCACCACTCCCCCACCCGCCCCACCACTTCTCCACCCCGCCCCACCACTCCCCCACCCCGCCCCACCACTCCCCCACCCCGTCCCTCCACTCTCCCACCCCGCCCTTCCTCTCTCCACCCCACCCCTCCACTCCCCACCCCGCCCCTCCACTCCCCACCCCGTCCCTCCACTCCCCCACCCCGTCCCTCCACTCCCCCACCCCGCCCCTCCACTCCACCACCCCGCCCCTCCACTCCCCCATCCCGCCCCTCCACTCCCCCACCCCGCCCCTCCACTCCCCCACCCCGCCCCTCCACTCCCCACCCCGCCTCTCCCCCCGCCACTTCCTCCTCCTCCCCTCCATCACCCCCTCCCCTACACTCCCCTTCCCTTCCACTCCAACCACTGCCTCTCCCCCCGCCCCATCCCCCACCAGGCGTCGTTCTCTCTTTAGACTGAAAGCGCTCGCAAAGACTCTCTGGCCTTTTCCTTGACTTTCTCGATACTTTAGGCTCTTAATCAACATAAAGCTACTCAAAAGAATCAGTTCATAATGCTTTATTATTAGATAGCGTGTGTGCACAGTCGAATGTCGAAATTGACAATCGAAATAAATAAGTTTCAAATATATTTTCCTCATATCTTTTTCCTTCTTTCTTGGTATGTGCTAACGTAGTTTATGTTTATGACACATGTTCTTCATTTTTATAATGTTTTTAATCGACCACGTTTCATACATACAGTTTGAATTATATTTTCACCCCCATTCGTTTCCTATTTCCGAATGGCCCGGCCCCTGCGTGCGCGCTCCCGCCGCTTCGCGCCGCTCAGTTGGAGCGGAAGTGCCGCCCGCAGCTCCCCGCCTCCCGCGACGCCTTTCGTCCTCGGAAGAGGTCTGCGCTTCCCCAGCCTTGCCTTCGAACATTCTTGACGCCTTCTGGCGCTGATTTACGCGGACATAAAGAGGAGTTGATGATGCTACGCTGTCAGATCGCGTTTTCACTCAACTGCAGTTATTATTAGTGTTATTATATAATAATAATAGTTATTTGTATTATTAAAATTATCCTTTGGTTTTCGGCATATAGATTTTTCAATTTTATATAAATGTTTTTGGTCCTTTATTCTAAAGACAGAATATTGTTTCAGGATAATTGTTTGATATCAATATATAACATGTGATACATAGTAACAGCAACGTTTCGGAAAATAATTATTTTCATCTTCAGTTTATTCTGGAACAATTTTCTATCTTTAAAATAATATATTCTGATATTATTCTTATTCTTATTCTTATTATTATGACTATTATTATTATTATAACAGTCGACATAACTCCGTTACGGACAAAGTCCACCTGTAAGATGGGCCAAGAATTGACCTTCACATCATGCAAACTAAATTTAAACAATGAAAACAACAAGTAATAATAATAGCTCCAAATATCTGAAATATTTACACAAAAATGCAAAGTCGCCGAAAGTTTGAAAGTTCACAACATACTCAAAATTACATTTACTGGAAGAAAAAACAAGGAAGTAAAAAGATTATTTAAAAAATACTTAAAATAAAAATTTCTTTCGCGTGATAAGCTTTGTTTTCTTCTTTTCGCTTCCTTACCAAATGTACTGTTCCTAGATGAAAACTCACTTCCTGACAGACGAGTTAATTTTTGACAGCGTTTTGTTATTCAGTAATAAATAATTCAGAACCGTGGAGCTTCTGTTCTTCTTTAAAATATTCATTCTTTATTATTTCGCATTGTTCGTCATTCCTTTCCATTTCCTCATTTCCTTTTCATTCATTTTCGTTTCGTTCGTTCTAGAATATTTCGTAGTCCACATTTTCTCTCATTAACTTTTGTTAAGGTTCGTCAGCCATTAATACTATTACTTTCCAGTCTATTTCCACTACATCTTCCTCCTAGGGATTTTATCCACCGGACAGCTGGTAACCCTTTACGTCCCAATGGGACGCATATTCGACACGCACACACATACACATACGCACTCACACATACGCACACACACATACGCACTCACACGTACGCAGACACACATACGCAGACACATATACGCGCACACACATACACACTCACACATACACACGCACGCGCGCGCACACACGCGCGCACACACGCGCGCGCGCACGCACACACACGCACTTGCGGGTTTTCTGATCAGGGGTTGGCAGAACGCGAGGTTCTCCACGACAACACTTACATGAGAGACAAGGGCCAACAACCAGGCCCGAGGTGGGACTCGAACCCGCGACTGTTGGGGGCGAAGGGTTTAGTCGGTACACGCTCATAGCCTCCACAGCCATCCAGATCGGCCTTCCTCTACTGACTCCAGTTAAAACTTTTATTGCGTAATTTTTCCACTTTATTTCAATGTGTAATGTATCGCGGCCGCCATTCTCTTCTCGAGGTTTTTCGCTGTCGTTTTGTGGTGGTCGATTCACGCGCGAGCTCGCGATGGCTGCGTACGACTCTCTCCGTCGCGACGCCTCCTTGGAAGGGGGGGTGGGGCGCGGCTGCTCGCATAGTGACCCGTCGCTTGCAGACGGCGGCGGTGGCGGCGGCTGCGGCGGCGACGTTCGTTCCGAAACGGAGTGCAGAGAGTCGACTTGTGAGAGAGACTCCCACTGCTGCCCTTTTCGTGTAGCTGCTGCGAGACGAAATGGACTTTTTACGTAACGAAAATCGTGACTATAATTGTTTCTAATTCGTATCGTTGGTTTTATGTTATACTGGATTCTATATTTCTCTTCGGATTATTCATCTGGTATTTTGTCCTCTTGTTAGTCATTTTGTTGCTCGTTCTACTTTTTATATTTTGTGAAAATAAATATTTATTTCTCTCGTGTACCGCCAACCTTTATCATGTCACGACTAATATCTAATGCAATGTATTAAATTTTTAATTTCCTATCAATTTTTAGAATTTTTGTACTTTGTTTCATTTCAAACTCATTTTCTATTCTGGGGAGTTGAATAGTATCTAATCCACATCACCTTTCTACATGAAATTATTTCTGAATGGATTTTTGTTACATGAAGTGGAATTCTTCGGTTGTATTAAAAAATAACGTTCGGTTCGGTTATGCTCTATTAATTCATCCCTGTTCCTCACAAGTGTTTTCTCTTAATACATTTTTAGGAATCAAAGATAAGATTTTTTTTGAATTACTTTGAATTGCCTTAACAGAATTTATCTTCTCTCGATATTTTTAAGAATCTTTAACACAGTAGTATTACACAATTATTTGAATCGCATTTTTCCTCGAAAAATATTTGTATTCCTTTTATTTATATTGCATTGAACCGACAACTTACTTAAATTATATGTCAGTTAATTTTATAATTAGAATTATACAATTTTAATGATTTATTTAAAAATAATCTTGTAAAAACATGCACTTGTAAATTAGTTATACTTTGTTTTAGATTATTTACTTAAAAATTAAGTTTCAACTATTCTGAATTAAATGCAGTTTTCTAATATATTTTAAATAAATGTCATGTGCAAATATATTTTATATTAAACAATGTATGAACTATTCATTAATAGTTTTTTATATTTAATATATGGGGGGGTGATACCATTAGTTTTGCCTCGGTGACACCAACTGAAGCTATGCCACAGTTGCTTCCACACATTCCCGGCCAAGACTTCATTTGTCGTCCCGCAACCAATTCCGCCATCACATCCATGTGCAATCTTCATAACTTCATATCACATTCCAATATCGTTATCCATATAATATCATATTCCAATATTCATAATCTTATTAAATAAATCTCCTCTTTCACTATCACATATGGTATTTAATAACACTTGCCTTTTCGTCTCTGAGACTCTTATCTACTTATCCTTCCACCCTCGTGAAGTTTCACATTCTTTCTTCTCATTTTTGTCTTGCTCTTCACCTCCTCTGACGTAATCCCTCCTCCCCCTTCTCTTCTCCGCCTTGTCCTGCGCCGCCTTCTTCTGCTTCACCGTCTCCTGCGCCGCCTTTTTTCTTCGTCGCCGCCACCACTACTTCTACATCCCCCGCCACTTCACCGCTATTTCTGCAGTCGCCATCGCCGCCATCACCACCACCATCACCATCACCAGGAGAGGTGTCTCAGGGCATCAACTGATGTCACTGCTGTTCCTGTAGCTGGGAGGTCGTAGGTTCTAGTCCCGACGGCGGCAGGATTTTCGACACTAGCTTGTCTACTAGATGAAATTCACTCGCTGTCTAGAGGAGAATTCTAGCGGCCGGCTGCTCTGATCGGTAGTTTCCTGTGGTTTCTCCGATCAACACCAGGCGAATGCCGGGGCAGTACAAAAAAAAACGGGCCAAGGACCGCGCGCTATCTTTCCTCCTTCTTCCTTGATCTATCCTCTCCTCTTACACACTCACTTACACAAACATGCACTACACTACCACAGCAAGTGCCAAGAGACCGATCGGGATCTTAGAGCTTGTCCCGGCTGGGGTGGTGCTTCGCTGCTGCGAGATAACTGGTTGGGGAAATCCCCACTAGTCAATGGTCGGTGCCGGATCTCGCCATCCATCGGCGGAACATCACATCCACATTTTGAGAGAGAGAGAGAGAGAAAAAAAGTAAAATCATGCACTAAACTTACGGGTCTAAAGATCTCAATAGTTGACGCGCCCAGAATCCCTAACAAAGCTACGACACCACTACGACCACCGCTACGACCACCGCTACGACCACCACTACGTCCACCACTACGACCACCACTACGTCCACCACTACGACCACCACTACGACCAC
Organism: Acheta domesticus; assembly: GCA_031308135.1. Lineage (NCBI taxonomy): Eukaryota > Metazoa > Arthropoda > Insecta > Orthoptera > Gryllidae > Acheta > Acheta domesticus. Next base: position 13,813,008 of record JAHLJT010000631.1, on the reverse strand, counting down.
CACTACGTCCACCACTACGACCACCACTACGACCACCACTACGACTACCTCTACGACCACCACCACGACCACCACTACGACCACCAGTACGACCACTACTACGACCACCACTACGACCACTGCTACGTCCACCACTACGAACTCCACCTTCACCTTAGTACCTTGCTGCCTCGAAAGCCACCACTACCACTATTACTTGTGCCGCCGCCGCCGCCGCTCGTTCCGCCGAGGCGACATTCCGCGTTGAGACGGCCCTTAATAGCGTTACGCCTGGGCGCGCGACCCTTGTCTGCTCGCATTGGGAGAGCGCGGCCAGCGAATTAGTCGCCCGCCCACGGCCACGCCCACCTCCGCCCCCGCCCTCGCGACGCCCACGCGCACAATCACAACTGACGTCAAAGCACTGGGCCCCGTGAAAGAGATCGAATCATAGGCGCACGATATATCGGAAGCGACGAAGCAGTTCATGTAGAATTATTTCTCTCGGACGTCCCTCGAACCATTGTAGTTGTTTTTTCTGGCAATAGGGAAGGACAAGGAGTTTTGGGAGCACAAAACAATTTTTTAGAAGAAAATGAAATAATGTTGTAATGCCACTCTTCCCTCACCCCCACGCGCATTTCTTACGCATTCAATTTCTTTTCGTAAATTGGTTCCATTCTTCACAAGTCTGCAATTTAGTAATTTTTTTAGATCAGTTAAAGCTGTTTCTAAATTAGTATTAAAATGAGGAAATAGTAAATATTTTCTCACGTAATACTAACTTTTAAATCGTATGAGACATTTCAAAAGTGTTAATTTATCCAAGATAATTGTTCATCACTGGAAAGTTGACAACTTAACTCTGAATGAAATTCCGTTCGGACATTTCCACCTTGAGAAAATTATTGAAATTATTGGTAGGTATTCCTTGCGAAGATAAGGAATACGAACTAATAAGAATTTTTAATAATAAATTGACAGATTACACGGAGAATTTTTGTTTTTTCTTGACCTCTGATTGTGAACATCTTACATCATACGGAGATATAATTAACGTAGGTATATATTTACATATAGAGGTGACCGATTATACATCATGATGAACGAGAAAAAGCAACTCTGCTACTTGAAATAACCTGCCAGAACAAGGTACCATGACAAAGAACACATCAAACACTCGGCCGTTCAGGTAAACCAGACCTGCACCATGCCTGCTTTCCGCGGGAATTCTGCACTCACGAGCCGACCGTCTGCCCGCGACAGCGCTGAAAGTGCAAGTAGTGGGGGGTAGGAAGCTTTGCGGGGAGGGGAGAAGCCTGACGTCACGACGCGGCGCGAAGATTGAATGCGTGGGCATCTAATACAATGATCCATACTATGAAATCCTTTTTCCATTTATTTAAATGGCTGATGTCTCGTATTTCAAGCTACGAGTGCCGTAATTCAGTCAGTTCTGTGCTCTGCTGTGTATCAACCTTTGTAACCACCATTGTAGGTATTTTCTTTTTTAAATTTTTTTTAGTTGATGCTCATTATGACTCTTAAGCAATATTTATAGCGCAGTGACCTTTATTAAAACTTCATCATTTAATTCTAACTAACAAAAATTTACAATTTAATAATTGTTCACTCGGAATCTTATAATCTCTCAAATGATAGCAAAATGAAGTAAACCATGCGAGCAACCTCTCACATAAAGATTGACATAAAAATTAAATATAGGCAATTCCAAGAAGGATAATGTTTAGCAGCACATATTTGTCAATGAGAGGTCGGAGCGTAATTTCATACGCTTTCCGGAAGGCCATGAGCGAGGAAGTTTGCTAGACATCACCGATGTGCGACGCAGTTGTAGGCTGAATGAACGGTTAGGCATCTTTTGACGTTAAAAACTATAGCGCCAGGAATAAGAAGTAAATATCAGATATGTAGAATATGATTAATGTTTTTTAATCAAAATGTAATTAGAATGATAACGTGCAATGAAAAATCACCTACACGGGACGAGTGGAGCAAGCAGTAATTAAGAGTTGTGTGTCTTCTTTATGCTTTTAGAAGTCCAACTGAATTTTATAATTACACTTAGTTTATAATTGTGAATAGTAATTTATTGGCATAAAATTATAACATATATAATTCGGTTTTTCTTTCTTGGCGCACAGGAGTGTGTCAATAGAATGGAATATCTCACTATCTCTCTATTTCGCGTCGTTCTTCGTTGTGCCGTCAGGAGTCGCATGATCGCGACTGTATCGATCAGTACTGACGATCATGCGACTCCTGGAGGCACAACGGAGAAACAATAGGACACGAAATACCGTGAGATATTCCATTTTATTGACACACTCCCGTGCGCCAAGAAAGAAAAACCGAAGTCTAACATCGGAACCTGAGGAGAACATTGGATGCAGGGGTAGGTGAGAGGCGAGCTGCAGTAACCTGAAAATCTGCACGACCTGACGACAATAAAGGAACGACGATCCGGCCAGACCATCAGGGAGCTAATGAAGTAGAAAGAGTCCATTTGCTCTTAACAGCACGTAGGCGTTTCAGACGTAACTTTGTGGAAATAACTCGAATAGTTAACTAGTTCTCGTGTAATTTGCTGTTCCAGAAACTCCTAATACCTTCCCATCTGACAACTTATTTAACGTTTAAAATTGTAAAAACTTATAAAATAAGAAAATGAACTAGAGAACTTCGGAGCAAGCTGACGTGCAAAATTCCTAAAGAATACTGCAGGCAAAGACAAAGGCCAAGCGTTCCAGGCCTTTTAGCAGCTCGTCTAAGTTGCGGCATACGATTACTGGATAAAGAAGTCACGGAGTATTCTTCAAAATTGGTAGACCCGGCGTCGATAGGCCGCAGGTGCCTCGGCTCGCAGGGTCGCGGGTTCGAATTCGGATGTTTGTGTGTGTGTTTGTATTGTCCTTGCGTGTCTTTCCTGCAGTTCTCACTACAGTTAAAATAATCACAGTAGTCGCTAGTTGACTAAATTATTAAAAAGCTACCTTAAAAATTAGTAGAAATATGAGAAAGAATACGGACTAACAATTACGTATTTAGAAAGGAAAGCTGTGAATTTCTTGTATTCGTATCATTGTAATAGCTTGAGACTGGTGCATTGTTTTGCAAGTAATATTTGAAGATTAGAAATTGTAATTTGTATTTCTTGGAACTAACGTAAATAATTGTTAAAGTGCATCAGGGTAATATGTAGGTAAAGTTAAGTCGTAAGAAGCCCGTAAGAAGAAACCACAAACATGAAGCATATTTCGTTGTATCATCTGTTGGCACCACGAAATACCATGGCAATCTTAGGTTGTTAAAGTAAGGAAATTATTAAATCTTACATTCAATGTCGACAAAATAAAAACTGAGTGCTTAGGTTGTATATTGGCGAGTTATTTTATTTATTAATTTTTTGTCTATTTATACGCAAGATTGGTTTATGTATTTTTTTGTATTTCTCTTGCAGGACGCAAGGATTTTTTTATTTTGTGTGTAATCAAGGTGGATAATTCAGATTGTAAGAGGTGTTCTGTCTATCGACGCGGGTTAGTATTATCATAAATACGTTTATAATAAAACATTAAAATACGTTCTGAGATATTGCAATCGAGTACACACTAATCGATTCGAATCATTTTTCCCATACTGCATTATTCAGTAAAATGTAAAAGCATCTCTCTCAATTCAATTAGTTTAAAAGAAGCTGAATTTTCAGGGCATTCTTCTTCACCGACGAATGCTTTCTCTTAGCTTTACTTAATGATTTCTTTTAGCAGCGAGGATTCAAGAAGTGCATTTTCAAGTCTCGCGAACTTCTTGACCTTTCATTTGTAACGCAATAAAGAACAGATCCCGACGCCATTCAGCAAAACCTCCCAATAAAAAACATTGACTTGCTTAATGAGAAACGTCCACCGCTAAAAGCAACCGCAGAAAGCAGCGGGAGACGAAGGCGGGAGCAGGGTTGTCAGATGTGTTGCGAGCTCCTTCCCCACCACTGCTGCGAAATTTCCCCAAATAACCACCGCGAATGATGGCTCAGTGCATCAACTGATGCCACTGCAGTCCCTCTGACCAAGAGGTCTTAGGTTCCACTCCCAACGCGGCTGGATTTTCGACACTAGCTTGTCAGCTAGGCTGAATTCAGTCGTTGTCTGGAGGAGAATTCTAGCGGCCGGCTGCTCTGATCGGTAGTTTTCCGTTTCTCTGATCAACACCAAGCGAATGCCACAGCAGTACCCTAACAAACGGGCCACGGACGATCTTTCCTTCCTCTTCCTTGTCCTATCTTCTCCCATTACACACACACTTACACTAACATGCACTACACTACCACACATGCCGGGAGACCGGTCGGGAGCTTAGAGCTTGTCCCGGCTGGGCTGGTGCCCCGCTGGTGGGAGACACCTGTTTGAGGGGAAAACCCCACTAGTAGACGGTAGGCCGGCGCTAGATCTCGCCATCCAGCAAGACGTATAGTAATATCTTCGTTTTTCTCGTACTTTTCTTTCTTAATGTTAGTGACTTATTCTTCTCTTTTTGATACATAAAAATGAGAGAAAATAACGTCTGTAATTGAGAGCATGATATTTCTATCTCGACTACTGGTGCAAGTATAATTTCCCCAAAATTTTCCCAAATATTTCCCGTCCATTTATGTTCGCCACGCTTTCCCGAAAGCTTTCCACGAAAAAAAATCCCCATTTTGGGGACAAAATTCCCCAACCTGGCAACCCTGGAGCCCGCAGCCCCCGGCGGAACAACGGCGGCGGCCGCTTGCGTCATCGCTGGAAAACCAATAAATCGCGGAGAAGCGGGATGGGGTGGGGGTGGGGGTGCTAATTTGCGAGGCAAATGGCGCCGGAAGACGTCCGACCCCCGCGCGCCCGCCGCCCAACGGCTGGGAACTGGCGGGTGGCGCCGGCGGCGGCGGCGAGCGGTGATTGATTGATTGATTCATGTTTCCGGGCGCGTCAACGGCTCAGGTCATTCGTCCCGTAAGTGTAGTGCGTGTTTCTCTCTCTCTCTAGGGAGGTGGCGATGAGCATTTCCCCGCTGGATGGCGAGATCTAGCGCCGACCTACCGTCGACTAGCATGGTTTTCCTCTCAAGCAGGTATCTCCCACTAGCGGGGCACCGCCCCAGCCGGGACAAGCTGTAAGCTCCCGACCGGTCTCCCGGCATGTGTGGTAGTGTAGTGCATGTTACTGTAAGTGTGTGTGTAAGAGGGAGAGAATAGGACAAGGAAGAGGAAGGAAAGATCGCGCGCGGTCCGTGGCCCGTTTATTAGAGTACGCTCCGACATTCACCTGGACGAGCGGTGATGTGGTGATGTGTAGAGACCGGAAAAATACATAGTATTAAACGTCAAAATAAGTACATAAATATGTAATGAAAACAGAATATGTAATAAATATGTAAAGCCGATAAAATATGTAATATTAAGACTCTCTCATTAAAAACATTTACATGGCAAGAAATTACACTTAGAAAAGCTGCTCACTTTACATCATACAATTTTCTCGTCTAAAAGCTTAATCTTTTGTAATCCAGGACCGTAGTTTAGCAGCCGGACTAATCGCAATAGAAGCCATCGTACAAACTGGTGAGAACTACGACACGTCGGCGATCGCAAATTTTTCTCGGAAATTAAACTAACAGACCACAAAACACAGTGTCAATGATATTTTGGACACCTAGATTTTTCCAATAATGTAGGAAAAATGCTGATTTAAAAAAAATATTTTCAGAAAAAATATGGATTAATAAGAAAATATATTGTGAAAACAGCAAAATATGCAATATAGTACTAAATATGTAAAAGTATGTAATGAAAAAATTCGATGTTGTGCTAGGAGGGCGATGATTTGCCAAGATTACAATTCTGAGAACGGTAAGTAGAAAGACAAAAATTTATCTATATTAAGTCTGTATGTATTAAATCATATAATTATATTTAACTTGGTCCAATATTATTATTGAAACAGACTTATTTGTAATAAACAGAAACTTTATTTATTTATATTATTTATATTTATATTTGATTTATTTATATTAAAGTTTCTGTTTATTACAAATAAGTCTGTTTCAATAGTAATATTGGACCAAGTTAAATGTAATTACATATTTTTTGTCTTTCTTATAATTATATGAAAATCCGGTCTCTAGTGATGTGGTGATGTAGCACGTGCGCGACCACAGGCGATGTGTGTTCGAGGACGAGAGTTGCGACGGGATTGGTGTGTTGTGAATGGAAGATGAGGGTGGTGAATGAATATGTCGAAAGATTTGGCTTATTTGATGTCACTGCATACCTCTGACCGGGAAGTTCTAGGGTTCGGGAATCCTGACAGCTAGATCGAGTTGAGCTGCTGTCTGGAGGGGAATTCTAGCGGCCGGCTGCTCTGATTGGTAATTTTCCGTGGTTTCTTCGGTCTATACCAGGCCAATGCCGGAGCAGTACCCAAATAAACAGGCCACGGACCGTGCACGATATTTCTTTCCTCTTCACTGCCTTGCCCTTACTCCTACTTACGCACATACACATGCATCACGGAGAAGTGAGGGAGGGGGGCGCGATGGATAATTGGGGGGGGGGCGCTGGGTGCTAATTTGAGAGGCAAATGGCGCCGGAAGACGTTCGACCCACCGGGAGAGATGGCTCAGGGCATCAACCTGATGTCACTGCAGTCCCTCTGACCGAGAGGTCCTAGATTGGTTTTTCGACACTAGCTTGTCAGCTAGATCGCATTCAGTCGCTGTCAGGAGGAGAATTCTAGCAGATGGCTCCTCTGATCAGTAGTTTTCTGTGGTTTCTCCGATCAACCCCAGCCGAATGCCGGAGCAGTACCCTAACAAACGGGCCACGGACCGCGCGCGATCATTCCTTCCTCTTCCTTGTCCTGCCCTCGCCTCTTACACACACACACACTAACATGCACTACACTATCACACATGCCTGGAGACCGGTCGGAAGCTTACAGCTTGTCCCGGCTGGGGCGGTGCCCCCCTGGTGGGAGATACCTGGTTGAGAGAAATTTTTATTAGAAGGGACCTCTTTGGCAGCTACTGCTGACAAGACATCTGTGGGTTATGTCCCTGCACTCAATTCATCAATGTGTTTGTTTAGCTCTTTAGTAAATGGTTTTCATTACTATCTCTTGGAACGCCTTCACTCTAAAAGACATACAGTTGTTTCCCGACATATCAAATTGTCATTTCTTAGAGTAACTGTTCCGGTTCTTTGGCTCGACATCCCGCTACGAGCTTTGCCCGAACAGCGGTGACCCAGCCTCTCGGCCATCGGATAAGGGGTTCGTGTGGTTGGTATGATGACATCCCTCCACCGTATTCACCGGTCTTCATAACCCTAGAGTGGGCTTTCTCATCGTCACACAGCAATAGAGCGCTCTCAGGCCTTGGCCGGGAATCGAACCTGGGGTTGCGCCTGAAAAAGGGCACGCTGACCAACGAGCCACCGAGTCAGACTTTTGGAGAGAAAAAAAACCAAGCGAAGTGTAGAAATGAAGAGGAAACGGCGTATCTGAGAACTAACAACGAAGACAGTTGCGTCGCGCTTTAGCGCCGGGGCGGTGTAGTGTGGTGCATTCATGCTCTGTTCCGAAGAAAGGGAATTTTTGCACACCATAGTTCGTAATGCTAATTAATCTGCCCACTTTTGCTTAGAAGCAATACTTAACAGAAAGCCCGTAATTTGATCACTCATTAACGATTTGAAACACATCTCCATTACGTTGTATTTTATGGGAATCTGGAAGTTAACCAAAAAATTCGTAGATATTTTTCATTATTCGAATAATGTAATGTATTCATTTTGAATAATTTGTTGTGTAACATGACTGGAATATACGATTAATTTTAGGAAATCAAAATACAGCCGTTCTTTCTATGGTGAATCGGTATTTATTAATATAATTATCGAACGCGTCGGCGTTTTCACGTGGTTTTAAATGGACTGTCACGAATATTTTTGAACATGATAATATGACATTATAAGAGGACCATGTACTCGTATACGTCTTCGAACCTTCGCCTATTGGAGGTCAGTGCCTCAATTTTTCAGGTGCACTGAGTACACCAATAGCTCTGTCCCTTTCTCTCCGAAGCAAAACAAAGCTCATTGCTGCCCTCATCACCAGTCCTACACTCCGCTTGGTTGGGTTATAACTTCTCTATATAAATATCTTGTGAGTTGGTTAATATTTTTATTTATTGTTATTATTTATTATTATTTATTATTTCCTGCTAATGAGGTTTCGCTTGGTGGCAAGGTTTATACAGATCACATAAGAACAAACAAATATAACTTAAAAATACATATTACGGGGAAACTACAACTAAGAAACTAAGAAGTATAACATACAAAAATATTTGCCATTACATGCTATTCCCTAGACGATTCCGAAAGCAGCGCGCTCTAGGCGGAAGAGTCGCTAGTGCTGCAGCAGGTAGATTGTTCTAGTCAGTTGTAGTCTGGTTGGCAAAAGAGTATTTACCTACATCGGTTTTTTGATTCCTACATTTAATTTTGTATGGATGGTCTCTCCTTCCGAAATATTGAGGGTACCTTATCCTAGTTCGAATGTCGTTTAACGCTTTTCATCCAGAGTACGCTTTGAAAAGATTTACTTGCAAAGCTATCTTTCGACGTTTCCCTAGGTGTAGCCACATCGGAGTCTGATCTTTGATTTTTTTTCCTACAAGTTTTATGGATACGGTCTAACAAATTTATCTGTCCAGCTCTATACCGGTCCCAACAAAAGAATGAAGTTCACAAGTTGGCCCTCCGTTGGCGCTCGTGAAACTAACGCGCTCGTGTGCGTCTCTGGGCGCCGGGCGTCGAGCGCCGATGGGGCTGGAGAGCGCGCGAGGGCGAGCGGGCGAGCGGGGCGCTGTTGCGGTTGCGTTTGCATCTCATTTGCGCCGCGCTTTGTTTCCGATGGCCCCGCGTCCTTTGATTGCGCGTCGGCGGACTTCTCGCCCAATCCATCTCCACACCACCTCCCCTCGCCACGATCTCCCCGGCTATCTCGCTTGACCACCATCTCCCCGCCCTCTTCCCCTCGTCTCTATTTTCACTCCCCACTTCGATGTTCCCGCCCACCCAACCGCGTACCGATCTCCCCGCCCTGCTCCGATCTCCCCGTCTACCTCGCCTCAGCCCGATGTCGCCGCCCCGCTCCGATGTCGTCGCCCCGCTCCGATCTCCTCGCCCAACTCGCCCCGTCTCCAGTATCTCAGACCCCCTCGCCCTATCACGAATTCCCGCTCGGGCCTCATTTACCTGCCCCGCCACGATTTCTCCCATCTAGCCCCGATCTCCTCACGTCCCTCCGATTTCCTCTCCCTTCGCTCCGCCTGTCTCCCTGCCCCCTCGTCACGGTTCGCCCACCCCGCCTCTCTCCTCCCCGCCTCTCTCCTCCCCGCCTCTCTCCTCCCCACCTCTCTTATCCCCGCCTCTCTTATCCCCGCCTCTCTTATCCCGCCTCTCTTATCCCCGCCTCTCTTATCCCGCCCCTCTTATCCCCGCCTCTCTCCTCCCCGCCTCTCTCCTCCCCGCCTCTCTCCTCCCCGCCTCTCTCCTCCCCGCCTCTCTCCTCCCCGCCTCTCTCCTCCCCGCCTCTCTCCTCCCCGCCTCTCTCCTCTCCGCCTCTCTCCTCCCCGCCTCTCTCCTCCCCGCCTCTCTCCTCCCCGCCTCTCTCCTCCCCGCCTCTCTCCTCCCCGCCTCTCTCCTCCCCGCCTCTCTCCTCCCCGCCTCTCTCCTCCCCGCCTCTCTCCTCCCCGCCTCTCTCCTCCCCGCCTCTCTCCTCCCCGCCTCTCTCCTCCCCGCCTCTCTCCTCCCCGCCTCTCTCCTCCCCGCCTCTCTCCTCCCCGCCTCTCTCCTCCCCGCCTCTCTCCTCCCCGCCTCTCTCCTCCCCGCCTCTCTCCTCCCCGCCTCTCTCCTCCCCGCCTCTCTCCTCCCCGCCTCTCGTATCCCCGCCTCTCGTATCCCCGCCTCTCGTATCCCCGCCTCTCGTATCCCCGCCTCTCGTATCCCCGCCTCTCGTATCCCCGCCTCTCGTATCCCCGCCTCTCGTATCCCCGCCTCTCGTATCCCCGCCTCTCGTATCCCCGCCTCTCGTATCCCCGCCTCTCTCATCCCCGCCTCTCTCATCCCCGCCTCTCCCTCCCCGCCTCTCCCTCCCCACCTCTCTCTCCCCGCCCCTATCTCGCGTCGTTGTCGCCGCCGCTCTTGGCCGTGCTCGACGGGCAGGGCCGCTTCCCTAACGGATGTTGTGCCCGCGCTCTCTGTCCCCTTCGCTTTCGCTCGCAGAGGTCTTCCTGCCGGCGCAGAGAGGATTGGACGCTTGCGTCAAAGTGCAACTACAGTACCGGCAGCGTGTAAGCGACTCTGACAGTTCTCTCGCCGCGTGCTGTAGTATGTCGTGTGGCCTGCTCTGAAGCAATCGGCTTGTGAGGGTTTGTTTACTTTCTCACAGCCAGGGTACAGCGTTGCTGCTCATCTGACTCACGCAAATTCGCGGAGGCGATAGAGTTCGGCTTTGGCGGAAGTTATGAACATCATATTATTTTTTTTCACACATATTTCGATGAAAAGAATACAAAGCTTAATTTTTTAAACAACGTTTGGAAGGGTTTGTAACTGGAACAGAATGAGACACTAGAAGGTTCTTGCAGGTTTGCTTAAGACTTGTCATAGCCTGTCAGTAAGTATTAATGTTTTGATATGTAATTTATCGGTGATATACGTGGTGCCGTATGCGTAGTAATGTATAGAAACAGCACATTGAACTGTCAAGAGTCGCTTACATGCTGCCGGTACTGAAGTGATGCTAAAACAGCACATATTTTCTCGCTCGTACTTTCACGCAAAATTACTCAAAATGTTCTCAAATTTTCGAAAAATTGTGCATGACTTTATTTACAAGTATATTTTTAAGGAATGGATTTCATTAAATGAAAAAATCTCTATCTTCATAATTGTAGTTGTAAGAAGACACCGAAATTATGTTAAAATTTTGCAATTTTCGAAAAATCAGTTTTCAACGAACATGAGATCTCCACATTTCTCTTAAGCGCCTTTCACAATATCCAACAACAAAATTTAATCAAAAACGATGGAGCCACTTTTTTGAAAATGTTGAAAATGTGCCAGAGGCTTCATGTAAAGTATTCTCCCAAAATTAAAATATCTATTGCAAATTCAAGAGGCCGCGACATCAACTAGTTCGATGGGGGAGTTTCAGTTGTTCGCGAACGGACGGACGTTTTCCCGTCATTTGCCGATTTTTCGGTATCAAGGACCCACAAAATATGAATTCTGACTACCCCACGTATTAGGGGATTTCTTTTCTAAATTTATCAACTGGATTTATCCTGTTGTTACCATCCCCCTGTAATAAGTCTTTCTATTGAAAATTCGCCGGTTTTTCGCGCAGCATTACATAACTTTGTTTCTATTGCATAAACGGTAGCGAGAAAGTAAAACGGAGTAATATTGTGGAATTTAAGCAAGAAAATGGCATAAAATTCTTGTTTAAGAATGTTCACGAAAGCGCTCACAGAATACCTTCAGCTTATTGCTTCTAAATATTGGAATACAATACTTTTATTTTGGCTTTTTATTAGGATAAACGCAGTATCAAACATAAATGTCTCGTATTGATTGGCTATTGTGAATTATTTTGGGAAGCGATACAATTGTAGTATTAGTTTACTTAAAGCTTTAAAATATATTTTTATAATAATTTGGTTTGGATTACAACACTATTTGACAAAACATTCCTTTCTATACGTTCTTCTTTACCTTACCGTTTGTGTACAACTAATCCTTTTTATTGGCAATTTAGATTTGTGAAACATTTTGCTTATATATAATTTCTTTATTGTTGCAGGTAAGTTCCTGTCTAAGTTGTGCATCTTGAAAGTGCGTATATGTTTCAACAAGAGCGGTAAGTTTATTTGTTTTCCATATTTTTAATGCCTTTCGGCAAACATACCGTATTGTTGCGTGGATTTCTTGTTCTGAGAATGTTACATTTCGGATTGATAACTTTGTCAGATTTTTTATACCCCTTTTTGATCTTTCAATTCATAAATTACATAGTATTTTAGCACATTGACAATATAGATAAATGCACAGTTCATTGAATAAATAGATCTCTAACACTTTGTTTTATAAGTAATAATGATCTCCGGCAATAAAGCAGCGAGGTAATAGAGTTAGCATCCTACAGTTGCTTGTGGGCAACGAGTTTCGGACGAGCATATTTTTCTCCTCTCTGTTGTGCTTGCCATTAACCGCCAGGTTTCAAAGTTCTTTTACATCGTTGCCAATTTGGCGTAAGATCGTTCGTGAAACCGGATCATCTACTGGTACCACAAATGATGAAAAATGTATTTTGTATTTACTTTTTTATTAAAATCGATTACAACAAACAAAATAGATTCATCAAAAATGTGTGCCTTAGTAGTGTAGACCAGTGATGTGTTTAAACACTAAAAATATTAGGACAATATGCTTTAGACGGTCATCGGGACCAGAAAATTAGCTTCCTTTGGTGTATTTGGCTAAATGATTTTAGAGTTCGGCAGACTATGCTTTCTTTTCAACACGTCGTAAAAATTAATATTTTAAGTGTTGCTCTTCGTCTATCATAACTAAATTTATTTTCTGCACTTTCAATCTTAAATAGTTCCATTACTATTTTTGTTGTTACATAAAAACGTGAAAAAATAATGTGAATTCAATCAACGGTTTTCGGTCTATTTTGTTGGTCTTGCACGATAATGACAATCCTACATTTCTTGAAGGTTTTCAATCTATTGTGAATGGCCAGAATATCATTTATAAATGAACTTTTTTAATCTGTATTGACGTGTTACTTGAAGTGAATCGAATGCTTGAAACACATCTCACTGAGCATTTTATTAGTGGTTTTGAAGGTGCTTGGGTTCCCTGTCACAATTTTGCAAATTTTCCTACAATTGCTATAATTTATTAATTTTCACAAGTCAACATTCTTAGCGATATCAGTCGCAATATTGATATTAAACATCAATATTTCTGTGAAAATGCACCGAAACGTTGGAAATTGTAAGCAGATACTGATTTTCAAGAAACTTTTATCTTGTTCGATGCCTATATATACATACCGATCATATCCATTTGCAACAATAATTCTTCGATGGGCATAGGACTACCAGGTGACAAAAATAACCAATATTTAAAAAATAAACTCTTTATGTACTTTTTTCTTAAAATAGGCGAACAAAAGATTTCTGATGAAACTTTAAATTTAATTTTATACACAGATTTGATACACGAATAATGATCAACAAGGAATACTAATACTGCATTTTTTAAGACATTAAAGACATTTATTTAGATAGCTTTTTAACAGCTTGGTCATATAGCAACCACGTGCGCTTTTTAACATTGTAGTAACTGCAAGGGGAACACGTAAGGACAACATGAACAGACACAGACATGCATGCACGGAGCCGGGATTCGAACCCGTGACCCTTCGAACTGAGGTAGACACGGCCCTTTAAGCTTAGCGCCTTCGGTTATCCAGGCCGGCTTTTGTTAAGATTATGTGCGAATGTAACGTATAGAACAAACATGGTGTTCTTTTACGCTTGTGTTGCAATGCCATAAATGCGGAAACTGATCGAAAGGAGTCCAACTGCTCCGCGCTCTTGGCATACCCAAAGACGCTGCCATTGGATCCCGCAGTTGCTTCCTCCCTGGCTCTTGAATGGAATTGAATTGAATTGCCTTATTTTACATCGCAAGACTCAGGCCATGAGGCCTGCTCTTCCCTCTAACCACGCTCAACCAGCAACTAGCGGAGGAAGAAGGTATTCCTTGGGCGACAAAACAGGCGATTTGATTTTAGCTCAGAGGCGTCATTTAGACTTGAGGATCTTTTACATGCAATAAATCTACTAACATGGGACAGTCGGCTTTACTTCCCCTCCGAAGGAAGGCGTACGAACGATTTTTTCGCCCCTAAAATCCCTTAATAATTATAGTCATAAGGATTATTATTACCAATATTATTCTAGGAGTTTATTTCACCACCTTACAAGCTTATGAATATATTGAAGCTCCATTTACTATTGCGGATTCAGTTTATGGTTCATCCTTCTTTATAGCAACCGGATTTCATGAATTGCACGTTATTATTGGTACAACATTCCTATCAGTTTGCTTATTCCGACATATAATATTACACTTCTCATCTCATTTTGGATTTGAAGCAGCAGTCTGATATTGACATTTTGTAGATATTGTATGACTGTATTTATCTATTTCAATTTACTGATGAGGTAGTTATTTATTTAGTATATTGACTTCCAAACAAAATGATTGATTATCAAAATAAATAATCTTAATTACTCTGACTACCATTACGCTTCGATCGGGTTTAAACCCGCGAACATGGGTATAACAGTCCGATACGTTAACCGTTACACCATCGAAACCGGCTCTCTCCTCTGTCCTCTGTTCTGCCGGACCGCTCTCGGGTCGCCCCTCCTCACGGCTTGACGCGCTGAGGCCGCTCTCGACCCGCCCGCCCACTCCACGCTCGACTTTTTGCAATGGCCGCTTTCGGCTCGCGGCTGGCATCTTGGCAATTCAGCCGCGGATTCCTGCCTGCGCCGCCTGCCTTTTCACAGTTGAGATATCAGAGTAAAACTTTCCGGTTATTTAAATATTCGTCATTGAGGTTGGGTGTGTGTGGTTGGTAGATTTTGTTGTTGATTATAAATTACAGTGGCGTAGCGTGACTCACACGTTTGGGGATGCTCAACAATAACACACAAAATGTCACTATCAACTACTTCATCTAACAGGCGAACGCAACACAAGGCAGATACACTGGGACTACTTCCACGATCTCGATTGCTTACGACGGTGTAGGCGCTTCCCACAAAATCCTCACAGCAGTCAGGGCTGCCGATGTCTTGAAAGCAAATTATACAATGGCTCAGCTTTAATTCTTATACGCGAATGGCAATAAGACCATTTGTTAATTTATACATTGCAGACTTAAATGATATGTAATCTATTTAAGAGATAATACAATTTCTTGGATATTAATTAAGAAATAGTAGTCAGGCACTATTTCTACAGTTTGTACCCATGACCAAGCGGGGACTCCCGAGTGAGAGAGAGAGAAATATAATTTACTGAACGCCTGAAGTGTGCTGCGCTCTCGTGCACAAACGAGCTTCTTTCCGCAGTAGACGCTAGCGTAAAGCAGTCGGGTTTCTCTGGGCCAGGGGTGAAGAGGGGAGAGGGGAACCTCGCCATCTGCGCATGCGTCATTGCTCGTCGCAATCTGGCGGCAGACGCTGAAGTATTTTAGCTTCCAAGCAATCAGAGGCCAGCTTCAACAGCCCGCCGAATTCAATCATAGGAAATCAATTTAAAATTAATACAAAACGTGTTTCGCTCAACAGACCACTTGTAAGATTATCAATACAGTATTTAAGGTTCTTATATACGGGGATGCTCAGCATCTCAGCGTCCCCTGACGCTACGCCACTGATAAATTATACGGTAATTTATACTGCCATACAAAGCTGTATTTTGTTTTATGAATAGAAAGTTCACTAATAAATGTATTCATATTGTTGTGAATGTAATAAATTATTTAATTAATCCATGTGTATAAATTTCTATGAAATTCTCCTTGGATTGAGAATGTAGGAACGTCTAAAGATGGCGTATTTCTGCAACAATACTCTTAGTTTAATCCCCACTCCTTCTTCCTTTTACCCAATAGTGAATTTAGTTTCGGAGAATTCGAGATTATGCAAGTTTCGACCGCTCTTCCTGCGGTGTAGAGGAATGTGTACGTGTAGAGGAAGGTGTACGTCATAAAAGTAATAAAAAGTAATAAAGTCCGAAAATATCAATTTTTTATTACGTCGATAGGAACATACGACGAGGTCATTGGCAAAAAACTTGTTTTAGATTCCTAGAACGCATCGTTTTCGAGTTACGCACGATTGATGTGTCAGAAAACATACAATTAAGCGAGTTATATTTGCGCCTGCGTTACGAAGAGATTGTACTTCTCCTGTCTCTGCGTAGAACAGAGGAAACATATTCAGATCGGCCCCAGAATTTGTCTTTGAGATTTTGGTGGCTAATTATTTTAAGCGACCCCAATCAAACAAAAAAACAACACTTTTTTTACCACGATGCCTGTTTGAATGGGTGAGTTTATATCAAGCATAACTCAGTTATATTAGAACCATTTAAGCTCTTAGTAAACACTTAAGAAGTAAGGTTTGTTAGTATAATTCTTCAGATATTTAGGAATGATCTAGGTTTCAGAAAGATGCACGAGTACATCGAAATAATTGCCAGTCCGGCATCTAATTCGAAAACTGGGAAAATGGGATAAAACGATACGCCGATGTATCTGTCCCCGCTCTGCAGACAATAAATCACCAAACAGACATGATTTACTAGGGTGCAATAAATAGGGGAACACATACATTTTACGCTTTCTGTCACTTTTTAATTAAAACGTATCAGTTTTGCCTGATCTGGGTTAGCTGTGTCTGAGAGCGTGGCGGAGGAGTGGCAGACGAGTGGCAGAGGAGTGGCGGAGGAGTGTTTTGACAACATGTGTACCCAGTTTTTGGGCGCCCTTAGACTTCCTTAGCCTCTGTCTATTGTTACTCAGTTACTTTATTGCTGTCATTAGTGAAATTCACACATTTCAGCAAATCAGATATTCAAATCGTCATAGTATCAAAATTCTCATTTCACAAGGCAGAGACGAATAAATGTAACTGTTTGCCACTAATCCCTTTGTTTTAACTAATATTACGTAGTATTTATTAAACAATATTGCAACTCGTTACTTTGCCATGAAGTTCTTTCGTTTGATATCCCATTTCTCAAGAAAAGTAGTTCATGAAGCTTTTCTGGAAGATTTTAAAATGTATTAAGAAAACAAGAGGGAGTATTGATTATAATAATAATAACAACAATAATGATTACTATCACCATTCCACACAGATTGCTGCCAAGGACTTCACTTGAAATTGATCGGGAAACCCCTCCAGTAATCATCGATCAGTTGTGTTAGGAACTCGATTTCGGCACCCACTCACTGATGTTTAAGATTATTGACATTTTATACGAAATTTACATTTATCGTCTCCAGACTTTTCGAACGGTGTTTCGACCACAAGAATTGACTGGAATACGTCAATGTAGACTTTCACTTTCTCTCTACTGCTTAGGCAATACAGGGAATATATTGTAATGCTGTGGGGAAAAATGGCAAATTAGTGACAGAAAAACTCTAATTGCCGGGCCCTTGTAACGAAAAAGTGGATAAATCTTTTCTGTTGTTTTTGGCCATTGTGCGTAATAATTGACGAACATTGCATAAAAAGTAGGATTTAATTGTGTAAATTACAACTCACAACTAAAAAACGTAACATACAACCCTACAAATATTGAGGCGTTTTCAATGATACTCTTGTCTCCTGAAGTGGGACGAATATTCATTACTGCGAGTCGGCGAGTACTTAATTTTCGAAGAAACAATATTAGCAACCCTAGGGGAGAAATATCTAATTTGCCACCACTGCACTCCGCCTTGGCCTGCACTCTCCTTTCGCCTAGGCAACCTTTGCGCGCAGCCGGAGTGCAACTCTGCGCCGTAATTAATGACCTTTGAGGCGGCGGGGCGCGGGGGCGGGGCGCGGGGACGGCGCGGGCGGCAGGGGTCACGCGGGTGCAGACAGCCGAGGAAGCGAAGCGTGGTTGAGTGGGCGGGTCCAGGTGAGACAGTGATGAATGAGAAAGTGCGAGAAATTCGCTGCTTTGGTGATTGATTCATTGTTAGTGATTCCGGGCGCGTCAACATTAGGTCACACAACAAGAGGTCATTATTCCCGTAAGTGTACTGCATGTTTTGTTGGAAGTTAGCGGTGAACTTCCCCCGCTGGGTGGCGAGATCCAGCGCCGACCTGACTAGCGGGGTTTTCCCAAACCAGGTATCTCCCAAAAGCGGGGCTCTGCCCCCGCCGGGACAACCTCTAAGCTCCCGACCGGTCTGCCGGCGTGTGTGGTAGTGGAATGCATGTTAGTGTAAGTGTGTGTGTAAGGGGTGAGGATAGGACAAGGAAGAAGAAGGAAAGATAGCGCGTGGTCCGTGGCCCGTTTGTTAGGGTACCGATCCGGAATTTGCCTGGTGTAGATCGGAGAAACTACGGAAATCTACCGATCAGAGCAGCCGGACGCTAGAATTCTCCTCCAGACTCGGTATCGAAAATCCTGCCACCGTCGGGATTCGAACCTACGACATTCCGATCAGAGGCACTGCAGTGACATCAGTTGACCGGGCTGTTATTTCCAAATTGTTCGCGGGTTCAAACCCGATCGAAGATGTGTTTTCTTAAGACAAAAAATTCTCCGTACATTTCTCTTTGGGGGGAAGTAAAACCGGCTCTCCCATGTTGTAGATTTACTGAATGTAAGAGACACTCAAGCCACAAAGAAACCTCTGAGCTAAATCTAAGTTGCCAGTTCCGTTGCCCATGTGATACCTTCGTTCTCCGCTAGATGAGATAGCAAAATTTGCGTGCTCATAGGATAGAAGGGCTGATGGCCTGAGAGTCTCCACTTAATATAAGGCCTTAATTACATTGAAAATAATAGCGGGGTGGAGAAAGTTGGGTCGCAGTGGGTCGGGGCTGAGCAGTGTAGGATGGCCAGGGCGGAGTTGGGACGAGATCGGGTTTGTTGAGTTTTGGTGCGGTATAGGGGGCTTGAGGAGAATACGGTGGGGTTGGTAAGGCGCGGCGAATCGAAGCAGGGTGGGGCGGGGTGGGATATGGTTGGGAGGGGCGGTTTTAGGGGTGTTCAAGGTGGCAAAAGGGGACGTGAAAAGGGTGAGTTCGATTGGGGTGGGGTGGGCGAGGAGAATAGTTGCACAAGCGTGGAATGGGGAGATGCGGGAGAATCTGGGGAATGGCATATATTGGCGCTAATGGGGGCTGGTACTTGTGGGGTGGTGCATGGGGAAAAAGGTGAAAAATAGAGAAGTCCTGCAACTGCGTCATACACATCTCTAGTACGGCCGATTTATATATGATTGGGACCAATTTCGTTTAGTGCAAATCAAATCTGTTTAAAAAACTAGAAATATATGCCGCAAAATGTGTTAGGACAGAACATTCTAATTCTGATTTTATATCGTCGGAGCCTTTGGAAAAAAACACAGAGGGAAATCGGTCTTTGTGCGTCGTTCAGATCAATAAGAGGTGATCGTCCGAGAGGGAAGTGCGGGAAAGATGATCAAAACCGACATACGTCGCAAGGAAGGATCATGGTTCCAAAATTCGGCAAAGAAAACGGAGAACAGATGTAGGTAATTTCTCATTTGTAAACAGAACAATACAAAATTGGAACGAATAACGTGGAACAGTGCTGGAGAATGTACTTCAAAATGTCCAAAAAATTTTAAATTAGATTAAATAAATTGTTTTTTAGAATATGTCAACATTAAAATCAATTTTTTATTATTATCGTTATTTTATATCAGGTCAGCTTTAGAATGATAGGATTATTACATTAATTTTGTAAAATTATATTAAGTAACATATAAATATGTGTTTGTTTGTTTTGTGTATTTGTAGTAACTATTATGGAAACACTACCACCGGAAATATTCTATGTATTCCTAAGTAGCAAAATAAATATTATGTTCTATTTCTTCGCGTCCTCTTTAAGTTTGTATGCCGCTCATTCCGAGCTGTGATTCAACCAAAGTGCAACTAATGTAATGGCGTCATTTGGTAGGGACGGTTTCATTTCAGTTAATGTATTTCAGGTTTCCATATCCTGGTCGTGTTCTCTAGGAGTTCTGAAGAGTTATATAATTTTCAGTTACTTGAGTTGTTAATGAGAAAGGAAAGTTGTTCAAGAGAAAGGTGTGTTTACTCTTCGTTAATTTAATTTCAATAACAGCTTTTACATTATGATGCCTCAAGAATAAACGTAAAATATTATTAAATGCATGAACATTTCTGAAAAATAGATTATTTCCTGCAATTCTTACATTAAACAGTATATCGGAGAGCTTGATTTGCAGGAATATTAATTTCGAATGCAAAAAAAATGCGGTCTTCCTTTGGTAGTTCTCATCAATCTCAATCTAATATCTTTCGAGAATGTTATTCTAGCTCATCTTTGCGATTTTTAAATGTGGGAAGCCTAGTTTAGTTTTTTTTTAAATTTAAATTTCGCAAATCCAGTTAGCAATTACGGGAATAGTTAAACATCCTCAATTCATTTACTACGAATAACTTCAATGTCTTGCATAAAATCATTCAAGGAGGCAGAGATGTAAAGACGGTTTGTAAGAAACTGGTACCAATATTACAATATCTTTTTCTTGTTTGTTTATTGAAGGTATATTTTAGTTTAATGCCCAACATACTTTTATGCGGATAGCGCTTATCAATTGTAGTCGAGCTCGTGCGTGCTGAGTCATTGTTGAATTAAAATTGGTTGATTTTATTCTTTTTTATTTTCTATATACTGTTAATTTGCAATCTGTTCGCTTGGAACAATTAGTAAATTGTATACAACATGTAAATAGAAAATTGAGAGAATCTAAACGGTAAATCTAGAATCAGCTCAAGCTTTATTCTAATACACATGTTCACTTTTGTCCAACATGTTCACTGATTGATGATTTGGGTAATGGCTTAGTCTCGTCTATGCCTCTTACTTCGTTTGGTGTTTGTCTCTGCCGTAGTCGCGATGTCCAAATCTTTGTACAAATTATGAAATACAAAATGTACGTATTTATAGAGAATGAACTTGTGGCTTAAAGACAGCCTCGTCCTGCACGCCCACCACAGCTACACAATCTTCCTACTTTTCTTTTCGCAAGGAAACCTCCGAGAAGCGTCGTGAATGTCGCTCGCCTCAACGCTCTTGCGGACTCGCTCTTCGCGTGAACGCGCGACGCCCTTATCTGGAACGTGCAACGCGCAGCGCGGCCACGCTGAAGCGCTGATTTGCGCTTCGCCTTCGAGCGGAGGGGGGTTGGGGGAAGGAGGGGTGGTGGGGAGAAAGAGTGTTGGGGGCCAGCGAGGTTGAGGGGCCAGCGAGGTTGGGAACCAGGGAGGTTGGGGGACTAGCAGGATTGGGGGAGCAGAGACATTGGGGAGCAGCGGGGTTGGGGGAGAAGAGGGGTTGGGGGACCAGCGGGATTGGGGCCAGCGAGGTTGGGGGGGCAGCGGGGTTGCGGGAGCAGCGGGGTTGGGAGAGCAGCGGGGTTGGGAGAGCAGCGGGGTTGGGGGAGCAGAGGGGTTGGGAGAGCAGCGGGGTTGGGAGAGCAGCGGGGTTGGGAGAGCAGCGGGGTTGGGAGAGCAGCGGGGTTGGGAGAGCAGCGGGGTTGGGAGAGCAGCGGGGTTGGGAGAGCAGCGGGGTTGGGAGAGCAACGGGGTTGGGAGAGCAGCGGGGTTGGGAGAGCAGCGGGGTTGGGAGAGCAACGGGGTTGGGAGAGCAGCGGGGTTGGGAGAGCAGCGGGGTTGGGAGAGCAGCGGGGTTGGGAGAGCAGCGGGGTTGGGAGAGCAACGGGGTTGGGAGAGCAGCGGGGTTGGGAGAGCAGCGGGGTTGGGAGAGCAGCGGGGTTGGGGGAGCAGCTGGGTTGGGGAGCAGAGGGATTAGGGACCAGCGGGATTGGGGACCAGAGGGATTAGGGAGCAGCGGGATTAAGGGAGCAGCGGATTGGAGGAGCAGCGGGATTGGAGGAGCAGCGGGATTGGGGGAGCAGCGGGATTGGAGGAGCAGCGGGATTGGAGGAGCAGCGGGATTGGGGGAGCAGCGGGATTGGGGGAGCAGCGGGATTGGAGGAGCAGCGGGATTGGGGGAGCAGCGGGATTGGGGGAGCAGCGGGATTGGGGGATTAGCGGGATTGGGGGAGCAGCGGGGATTGGGGGAGCAGCGGGATTGGAGGTGCAGCGGGATTGGGGGAGCAGCGGGATTGGGGGAGCAGCGGGATTGGGGGAGCAGCGGGGGTTGGGGACCAGTGGGGTTGGTGCCAGCAAGATTGGGAGAGCAGCGCGGTTGGGGGAGCAGCGAGGTTGGAGGAAAGGAGGGGGAGGTGGGTGGAAGGGACACGCAAGAGGCGAAGGAAGGTTGGAGGGGACAGGGTTTGGGGGCGGGGTGACTTGCTTCTGCATCGCCGCGTGCGGTGATTTAATCTGCTCACCTGGTTGAGCGGTTCGCGGAATACGGGACAGCAGGCGCTTCAATACCTCTGAACTCCGCCTGCCGCAATGTGCCGCTTCGTGATGACCGGTATCAAAGTTCTGTGCAGTGTTGCCGTTTTAGCGGATTTCCGGCCGGATTTAGGGGACTTTGAAATATTTCAGCGGAGACAAACATTCTGCCGCAAATGACGGGAAACATGACGGATATTACGTAATTACAAGGGATTTTTGGAGGTATTCATAAAAATACGAAAATTGCAACATGTGGCTGTTACGCAAATTCAAAATATGCACGAATTTCTGCTAGATGTGAATCGTTGAGCGTTGAGTTTTATCCTGATTGAAAATGACAGAGTGATGCAAAAATGCAGACTAAGTTATAAGTAGGACTAGGATTTTGATGATCTAAAAAGTACATAAAATGTCCTGAAATGAGTGCATTTATGCCCTCTACGTATAAGGCTACAGCAACTTGACGAAAGGCCTTCGCGTATTCAGGGAATCGCCTCTCCATCCGTAAATGCGTCGCATTGGTGATTCAATCTGCTCTCCCGGATGAGCGATTCGCGAAATGCTGGGCAGGAAACGTTGCATCGCTTCAGAACTCGGACAGTGCCCGTATTGTGCTCAATATCAAATTTCTGTGCGCATGACGATTGAGCTTGAATGGAGGCGGGTTTGCCTAGATTTACTGCGTCCGACATGTATTAGCTTCGTGAATTACGGCGATTCGGTGCACGTGAAATTACAGGTGCTGATGCGAGATATGCGCGTGTAGGTAACGACATTCTGAATGATGACTTCACAGATGATTACTTCAATGATATTATGTTATATTTATGCGTTTCATCCATCATTTATATCATAAAGTTTAATAATTTAATGATCATTTTTTGTGTATATTTTTCTTACGTTGAGTATTTCCTTCTGTCGATATAGATAATTTCGAGTAGTACATGTATTCATTTTAGAAATTGAAGCTGGGTCTGCCCATATTAGTGGTATTAGTTTTGTGAGAAACTCAGCAAGGGAAAAAAATAGAAAGTAATGAAACAGATTCAATTTTTTCTGAAAACCCAAATATTATGATGATTCGCAAATACTTATATCTGTTGTTACGACTATATTACCGTATTTAGTGAGTCATTGCTTCCCTCACAGCGACAGCTGTCGACAAGAAACGCGACAGAGAAAAACTTCAATATTCACGTGTGCCGATTCAGAAAAGCTAGTTTTTGTTGTTCAACGACCTCATTTCGTCGCTCTACAACAGCATTTTTGCCTCAACACACCATACCACTATTGGTATCTTCGAATTAATGTAGTTGTTTCTAATTCTATGTGTTCACCGTTCGTTGTGTTTCACTAAATTGCCCTCTCACTTCACTCCTTTTTCTCAACCACGTCAATTTATCTTTTTGACTCTTTCCCTCTTTGTTTTTCCCTATTCCTTTTCTTTCTCTTTCTTTCTCATCTATCTATCCATTTTAGTCAGTTATTTATCAGTCGCCTTCTTTATTAAATGTTCGTTGCAGCTGTACGTCCTTCTCTATTCATTTTAATAATTTCTCGGGGGCCGGAAACTAATTGCGCCATAAATATCGATTTAAACGACTCGGCCGACGCGGCGCGGTGCGGCGCGGCGTCGCTGTGCCCGGGCCGTTCGGCGCCTTTCTGCAGCGGGAGGGCGCGGGGCAGGCGAGGCGCGGGTGGCATTAACGAGGAATTCATCAGCTGCGACATATCGCGGCCGCGCTGTGTTAATCGCTTAGCGAGTTAGCAAGTGAGCGGTGGTTCAGGATGGGGGAGCGGGGCCGCGGGACGGGAGGGGTGAAGGGGTCCGGACGGAGGGGAAGTGCGGAGTGGGGATGTGGAAGCGTGAGCGAGCTTCTGACGAGAGGGGTTGAGCGGGAAAAGAGCGAGGGAAGGACTGTCAACGGGAGAGGAAGAAGGGGGAGCGGGGACGGCGCGGGGACGGCGCGGGGACGGCGCGGGGACGGCGCGGGGACGGCGCGGGGACGGCGCGGGGACGGCGCGGGGACGGCGCGGGGACGGCGCGGGGACGGCGCGGGGACGGCGCGGGGACGGCGCGGGGACGGCGCGGGGACGGCGCGGGGACGGCGCGGGGACGGCGCGGGGACGGCGCGGGGACGGCGCGGGGACGGCGCGGGGACGGCGCGGGGACGGCGCGGGGACGGCGCGGGGACGGCGCGGGGACGGCGCGGGGACGGCGCGGGGACGGCGCGGGGACGGCGCGGGGACGGCGCGGGGACGGCGCGGGGACGGCGCGGGGACGGCGCGGGGACGGCGCGGGGGCGGCGCGGGGACGGCGCGGGGACGGCGCGGGGACGGCGCGGGGACGGCGCGGGGACGGCGCGGGGACGGCGCGGGGACGGCGCGGGGACGGCGCGGGGACGGCGCGGGGACGGCGCGGGGACGGCGCGGGGGCGGCGCGGGGGCGGCGCGGGGGCGGCGCGGGGGCGGCGCGGGGGCGGCGCGGGGGCGGCGCGGGGGCGGCGCGGGGGCGGCGCGGGGGCGGGAGCGGGGGCGGGAGCGGGGGCGGGAGCGGGGGCGGCGCGGGGGCGGGAGCGGGGGCGAGAGCGGGGGCGAGAGCGGGGGGCGAGAGCGGGGGCGAGAGCGGGAGCGGGAGCGGGGGCGGGACTTCGGGCCTTACAGCCCAATGCTCCCCATGCTAATAGATGCAGCGCTCTTTATTAAATTGAGCGCGACGGTGGCGGCCCCGGAGGCTAGGGTGCGCAGCTGCGGTTGCGTCGGCGGCTGCTAGATGCAAAAGACGAGGAATGGGGCGAACCGAATTGTCGAAAGTGGTGTTCGCAGGACAAATCCATTCGGTTAATGTAAGGAAGTGTAAATATATCGAAAATATGGCTACTTAAGCCTTATCTACCTGACTTACTGTTTAAAAAATCATTATATTTTCTAATATAATTTTTATTAATATATATATATATATATATATATATATATATATATATATATATATAATTTTTTTTCTCGAAATGTTGAAATGCACACGGTGGCATCTTTTAGGTTGCGATAAAAAACAACATGAAGTTTTAATTGCATTTCTGAAATATTTCATGGTAAAAGTTTGAACTATCTATTGCTTCGTATAGCGTGCCCATACGGGCACGTGTTCACACGGGCACGCTGTTCCCGTAAGGGCAATCTGGGCAGACAGGGTTAACTGAACACAAATGGAGGGAGGAGATGTCAAGGACGGAGCCAAAAACTTGGGTTTCCTCTTTGTTTTGGAAAGCAGTTACTGTTTCCTCGTTTAGAACTCTTATAATTAAAACATTTCATATCCTTAAGTAATGGTTAGTCTTTAAACTCTTATCGAAACTAATGGTGCACCAAAAGCACGTACGTTCTCCCCCGTACTTTCACCAAGATTACG
The DNA here is from genome assembly GCA_031308135.1 of Acheta domesticus. Classification (NCBI taxonomy): domain Eukaryota; kingdom Metazoa; phylum Arthropoda; class Insecta; order Orthoptera; family Gryllidae; genus Acheta; species Acheta domesticus. The sequence goes on along the minus strand of JAHLJT010000631.1, from coordinate 13,787,303 downwards.
TAAAAGTATTCCAAATTTTCGAAAACTTGTACATGATCTTAATTCAAAATATATTTTAAGGATCAGATTTCATTACCAAAAACTCTCTGTCTGTGTAATTGTAGTTGTAGGAAGATTCCGAAAACTTTTTGAATTTGAATTTTCGGAAAATCAGATTTTTCAACGAACATGCGACCTGCACGATTCTCTTAGACTTCTTCATACTATTCAACGACAAAATTTAATCAAAACGATGAAGCCCCTTTTTTTAAAAAAAATCGAAATGTTAAGGAGCTCTATTTAAGTTGCACACAAAATTAAAATATCGATTTCAAATTAGTGGGCCCGCGACATGAGCCAAATTGATTGAAGAATATCAATTTTGGAGAAAATCGGCTGGACGTTTTAGATGCTAGCGTTGTTCACACACGGAGAGACAGACATTTTGACTTCATTCGGTTTTTCAGTATCAAGGACCCACAAAACATGGATGCCCCACGTGTTATAGGATTGTTTTCTAAATTAAGCAACTGGATTTATCCACCTTTTCGTTACCAGGGCTCTATTATAAGAGTTTTTCTGACGAAAATTTGCCGTTTTTGTCGCATTACATAACTTTCTCTCTACTGCGTAGGGAGAAAGTAAAAGAAAGGGTACCCCCCGATAAGATGGTAAAAAGTTCCCCTCAACCAAATTACATATGAGTGGTTACACTATAATTCTAACATAAAAATAATATTTTTGAAAGGTTTCTTAGCCCCCGCCCCACCATCCACACCCCTATACAGCCAAAAATGTGTTTTTTTAATTTCATTTTTCGATAATTTAACACTGTTTTATCAGACTGAAAAAATATGATAAATAAGAACACAATTTGAACTATCAGAAAAACATTTTTTAATATTTTCTCAGGCCCAAATTCGAACACAAAAAAATATTTTCAAAAAAAATAGTAAAAATATTTCTTGATGTGTCTTAGAAGCCTGGAACAGGCTCAAAAAAATGTCAAAAGTTCCTCTTAAGACACAAATTGTGCATATTTTTCAGATTTTTTCGATTGCTGGGCTGCAGTTAAAAAAATAAAAACCATTTTCTCGCCTTTAAAATACCTGGACTTTAAATATACTTTGAAAATGACTGCAGAGCTTCTGTGCATTTATTTTAGTGTTTATTATACATTTATATACATTGTTGTAGCACCCAATAAAGTTTTGATTTTGGAATATACTTACAAAGTATAATTTTTTAAAGCTTTCTAATCGTTTGCATAAGTAATCGTACGCTACGGAAAGACGATAGTTTTGGCAATTTATAAGAAACAATCGACACAAGATCTTGTAAGTGTGATACTGGTGGATAAAGAATTACACCCCATCCTACATCAAACAAATTTTAGAAGAAAAAATAGAAGTTTGCAGATTATGACATACAAAAAAAGGTAATTGCAACGCACATTATAATAACAAATAACTCGGAAGCGATGCTTCCAATGCCTTTTAAACCAGATTTGTTTGATTCATGGGGACACGACTTTTTTTTTGAGAACAAGTAAATTCTAACAGACGACATGTTTTGGGGGACGGGTAGATGACAAATGGGGAAATAATAGGGGACATTTCCGGTGCAGTTGAAGGATAGATGGGGGACAGTGGGGAAGTGAAGGGAAACGGATTAGGCCCCGATTATGTTGTTAAGATGTATTAGTGTTCTATGTTAATGAGAGACTGTGTATTTTTATGTTTTTGTAATTAGCTGCCACCGGGTTATACCCATTTGCAGTTTAAATAAATCTATCTATTTTTCAAAATACCACTTTTATGATTATCCTATTTTACAATTTTGCATATTAGTTATTTTGGGTGCCCCCTTTCCGTAGCACACAGATGGACAGAAAAGGGAAGCCGATATCAATGTAAAATTAAATTGAAGGAAAATACTGAAATTATCTTTCACGATAAATTTAAGGGGACTATTTTATTTTCTACAAATTTTTATCTCACTGCACAGCAATATTGGAATGAATTCTCTCGCACAGTACCGGGTCTATAATGCCGTAAACTACTTTTGGGGGGATGGGAGTTTGCAGTTGGGTGCTACATTAAATCAATTTTCAATTTTCGTACAATTATTATTTACAAAGTGCAGAGTTTTCGCACGTGTACAGATTATACGAAAATCTCCATATTTATACGTATTCAAGAACAAATACTTAGGTAAAGGAAAATACAACTTCTTCTCTACTCTGAAACATCTACATACGTGAGACCACAGGCTTCCGCAGCCAATGCGCAATACTATTTATCTGTCCGGGAGACGCAGCGTTCTAGGCTCAGTTGTCAACGTTTCAGCTGCTATTCTGTGGCCTTCCTCCTCAAGCAAGGTCGCACGTGCCTAGGACGCGGCAACTGCCGACAGCCAGGTGGTTGACTACAAATGTCTTAGTTTTTTTAAAACTATGACCCAGCTATTAAAAAAATATGAAAATATTCACAAGCATTCTGAGATGAAGTTTTAAGATTATTTTCGTGCCAGTGTCTGTGTTCTAAGATAAGTAAAACAGTTCTTGTAAATCTGGGTCTAACCTCTTCCCCTTCATTTTTCCACATGTCCCCCAATTATCCCTCAAATATGACCGAATTATTATTTAATAAATTGCCAAACACTATTATCTTTCCTTAGCGTATGATATTCTCATACAAAGGATTAGAAAGCTTTAAAAAATGATAATTTTTAAGTATATTCCAAAATCAAAATTTTATTGGATGCTACAACAATGTAAACAAATGTATAATAAACACTAAAATAAATGCACAGAAGCGTTGCAGTCATTTTCAAAGTATATTGAAAGTCCAGGTGTTTTAAAGACGGGAAAATGTTTTTTATTTTTTAACTGCAGCTCAGCAATCGAAAAAATCTGAAAAATATGCACAACAATTTGTGTCTTAAGAGAAACCTTTGACATTTTTTTCGAGCCTGTTCCAGGCTTCTAAGACACAGTAAAAATATTTCTTGATATTTTTTTTCGAAAATATTTTTTTGTGTTTGAATTTGTGCCTGAGAAAATATTAAAAAATGTTTTTCTGATAGTTCAAATTGTGTTATTTATCATATATTTTCAGTCTGATAAAACAGTGTTAAGTTTTCAAAAAAATTGAATTTAAAAAAACACGTTTTTTGCTGTATATGGGTGTGGGTGGTGGGGCGGGGGCTAAGAAACCTTTCAAAAATATTATTTTCATGTTAGAATTATAGTGTAACCACTCGTATGTAATTTGGTTGAGGGGAACTTTTTACCATCGTATCCGGGGGGACCCTTTGAATCCGCCATCGTGCGTAATCGCTTGCTGGAAACTCCAGCCCTCTCTTACATTACGAACGACACAACGGAAACTTACTTCAGCATCAATATATGTGGAGAAAAGTTTAAATTCGAATTAAAATTATAAATGTTTAATTCTTTCTTTAATAAAAGAACCTTTCTTTCCAACGTTTTCTTCGTGCACCCGAAGAAAAGGCTGAAAAGAGAGGAAATGTTGAAAAAATTTACAACTTTGCCTTACCTCCAAAACTAGAAATATGTTATCACAAACTTGCAGAATAATAACAGATTGTTGATGCTAAGATACTTGTTTTCAAATATTTTTCCCCACACTGAGTTAGCTCCTAACACCTTTTGCGAAATTATTCCTATACTTCTAATTTCAAAGAAAAAAATATTCGGAATGTGATCATATGTAGACACTGTAATTAACACTCTTCTTAACATTCAATGAAATATTTTTTTGAAATTTTGAAAACAAATGTTGAAACTACAGGAAAACGATAAACCCAACGTAAATGTTTCGCAATTTTTCTTAACAATACATATTAAACTGTGACGTTTGGTTTATTTTGCACCAGTAGCTAATTAATTACCCACGAAATATTTTGAACGTCGTACTTGAAAAAGCTGTGTAATGATCTCGTTAAGTGTCTCTGGAGTGTTGTTCGTACTCCGGCAATTCCGTTGAAAACCATCCCGAGATTTAATGTTCCGCGAAGTGTATTAACTTGGGGCGCGTGCGCGCTGCTCCTCTCCGCCGAGTCCCCGACGCACGCGGTAAGTTGCACTCCCGCTCCAGCGTCCGGCTGGCGAGGCGGCGTGTAATCGGCGCCGGAGTGCGTTCGGTCGGGGGGCGGGGCATGGGAGGGAAGGAGGATGGAAGGGGAGGGAAGGGTGAGGGAAGGGGTTGAGTAGGGGAGGGAAGGAGGAAAGGGTGGGAAGGGGAGGGGAGGGGAAGGGGAGGTGAAGGGGAGGGGAAGGGGAGGGGAAGGGGTGGAGAAGGGGAAGGAAGGGGGAGGAAGGGGGAGCGAAGCGGGGCATCGGGACATCGGGGAGGCGTGGCGGTCGATGAGCGAGGGCGGCGGCGGATCGAAGGTCGTGCCGCGCCACGGCGGGCGATTTCGCTGCCGCCGTTGACACCCCACTCTGTTCCGCACTCCTCTATGCCTCACGCTCCGCCCCGCTCCGCGCCGCCCCGTCCCGCGTCGCCCCGCCCCGCGTGACCCCGCCCCGCGTGGCCCCGCTCCGCGTCGCCCCGCCCCGCCCCACGTCGCTCCGCCCCGCGTCTTCCCGCCCCACGTCGCCCCGCCCCACGTCTCCCCGCCCCACGTCTCCCCGCCCCACGTCGCCCCGTCCCACGTCGCCCCGCCCCACGTCGCCCCGCCCCACGTCGCCCCGCCACACGTCGCCCCGCCCCACGTCGCCCCGCCCCACGTCGCCCCGCCCCACGTCGCCCCGCCCCACGTCGCCCCGCCCCACGTCTCCCCGCCCCACGTCGCCACGCCCCGCGTCTCCCCGTGTCGTCCCGCCCCGTCCCGCGTCGTCCTGCCCCACGTCGCTCCGTCCCGCCCCGCCACTCATCGGCCCGACCCGCGTCGCTCCGCCTCGCGGCACCCTGCCCCGCGTCGCCCGCCCCGCGTCGCCCCGCGTCGCCCCGCGTCGCCCCGCGTCGCCCCGCGTCGCCCCGCGTCGCCCCGCGTCGCCCCGACTCGCGATTCCTCGCCTCGCATTGCCCTGCCACGCCCCGCCTCGTCCCGCCCCGCGTCGCCCCCGCCTCGCGTACCGAGCGGTGACTCAGTTCATCAATCTGATGTCACTGCAGTCCCTCTGACCGGGAGGTACTAGGTTCGTGTCCCGACGGCGGCAGGATTTTCCACACTAGCTTGTCAGCTAGGTCGAATTCAGTCGCTGTTGGAGGAGAATTCTAGCGGCCGGCTGCTCTGATCGGTAGTTTTCCGTGGTTTCTCCGTACAACACCAGGCGAATGCCGGAGCAGTACCTTTACCAAAACAGATCGCGAGCTATCTGTCCTTGTTTTTCCTTTTCCTATCCTGGCCTCTTACTTCCAGATTTACTTTTCATTAATAGCACCATGTAACAAAATTTTGTGTAAGTTAATCTTGTTATTGTTTATGATTCAATGTGTTTCAAAACACTATCTAAACGCAATTTTGCCCACGGGAAATTGTTTTTAGGGAAATGACATCGATTTTTTTAATTTTAGGAAAATACATATATTTGAAACAATGAATGCTCGTTTACATTTACTCATAAAACAAAACAAAAGAAATTCTTAAATGCAATGTTTGAAAAAATGTAAATGCAGTAAATACATATGACAAAATTGTTAAAGTACGTGAAATTGTCTACATATCATGAACAGTGTGCTTAAAAATGTGTTGTTTTCTTAAATTTCCTCTTGTACGTTACATCACTCTCTACGCAGTCCCCAGACATAATCAAGCATTCGCTGTCCCTGGTACCTTCTTTCAAACAAATGTAAGTCCTGATGGAACCTTTCGCCTTGTTCCTCTGAATATGCACCCATATGAGTCTTGAAAACATCCAGATGCCAGTGGAGTACATGCAACTTTAGAGACATTCTAAACCCCATTGATTTGTAGTTATTGAACCACATCCCTGCCACCTTATACCACAACCCTGTGATTGTCCACTCTTGTGTCTACCTAGAAAACCATTCACAACATCTCCGAAGCTCTTCCAGGCCTTTCTTCGAACTGGTAGACGTTTGATAATGAATATGTCATCACGAAGTAAATTTTTCACTTGGAGGCCAACAAAAATTCCTCCCTTCATCTTAGCTTCTGATAGTTTGGGGAACACATGGAAGTACTTCATTGCATCTGATGTATCTAATTCCTTTACAAATTGCTTGATTAGTCCAAGCTTAATACGGAAAGGAGGTAACAGAAATAACAGTTGGAGAGGTTGGTTCTTGCCAAATTCTAGGTATACCAAATTTTATTTTTCTGTTTTATCCTCTTTACCAGGCCTCGAGAGTTTATCTGCAACACTCGTATACAACATGTGGTTTCCGATTCCTTTCTTAGTCGCCCACATGAATATCACAATATGAACAGTATGCTAAGCAGATGATGTTAGCTTCCTTTACTGCTTTCGATCCCAGGAAGATACCTCACACATAAAAAAGTCTGGATTACTCTTACAACAAAGGGAATATGTTATTATTAATCAATTATGAGAATATGAAAGAGATATTACAGAGTTGAACCGTTTATTAATCTCATAGAAAGTGTATTCTTAGCTAATATAATTTTAACCAATTAATTTCATATAATTGGGCATAAAAAGGAAAGAAACGATGATATAAAGCTAGGAATATTCAGTGTAGTTTAATTGTGGCCTAATTCATCCAAAACAAGCATAAAATTCACTTAAACAAGCAAAAAGGGTTTTTTGTTACATGGTGTAGTCATTTGGAAAACCGATTATATTTATCATGTGCTGAGGATATTCCATGAACCATACACGACAAGTTCAGTTGCAAATATAAATAATACATTTTGTAGGAATTCACGTATCACGATACAAGTGGCATAATTATTTAAGAACTATACGATGGTGTTCGAGTGAACGAATTTGACTCCTAAACGTGAGTGAAAAAAGCAGAGATAACTTGTCACCATTTTAAATTAGAGAACATTCTATCATATTACAGACGCTACATTGTAATAATATGTTTGACATTTTATAGATTGTAGATTAAGTTCTGCAATTTATTCCCAAGTATTTGAAGTTTTCCTTTAATTATGTAAAATTAATTAGCTAAGCCTTTTAATAGCTGTGGACTAAAAACTAAGAATATGACATTATCACAAATCTCCTGATTCATTCATTTGATTTTGCAATTAATTATGAACTCAATTGGGGAATATTTTCTCTCTCTGAAGAGACTTTCTGAAGCATGTGTATTCAATGATTTTTGATATTTCCTGTAAAAATTAGGTAAAGCGGTTTAATTACTTTCCAATTCCATCGTTCGTAAATATCACACAAAAGACCTTCAAATGTCCCGTAATTTATATTTAAATCATGTAAGTAGGTCTTGGCGTGTATTCCGAAAATGTTAATTCACGATACTTTTTACTTTTTATAGAGCGACGTAACTGCTTAAAGGCTTTGAACATTTCATTTAAAATCCGAATTTATGAAGAATTATTCTGGATAATTTTCAAGATTATGTTTGAGAATAATAAATAATTTCTCGTTTGTAAACATTCGAATCATTTGTGTTGACAAATAACAATATAGTAACAGTAAGTCTGAGATCCCAGCAATACATCAGTTCGTTCATTCGTTTCACTCACACCTAGTGGTAAAATGAATGCGAAATGAATAGGTTATCTGTTGGCTTCAAATCCTGAGGTAGTGTGGCTGTTGGATGACGACGAGACGCAAGTTGCGTGTATCCGTGTGCCTTCAGCTTCCACTTCAGTCTCATCCTTCATCCTCTAAACAGGGCCGTCAGACGAGCACGCGAATGGCCTTCGCAAAGACGAGCACACGAAATCAAGAGCCTTCTCGGACTGAAACTTGTTACATGTCTTCTTGCGCCCCGCCACGACTGCCTTCTGTGCATCCCTGACCGAGAAATCGGGGCACGGGCTTCCCTTCGCCGCGGGCGCTGCGTTCCCTTGCAGACCGCAAGCGTGCCCCGAGCACGTACGAGCTCCGTTTGACAGCCCTGCTCTAAAGCTATCCAAAGTTGCCGGACCTCACTGACGCAACTGCTGTTATTTATCACCTTGTACCGAGTTGATTCGCTGTAGCTGTTTGGTGACTGCATTCCCTAGTGAGCACAGTTTCCACATTGTCGCTGAACGACGAAATTCAAAGCTGTAACTCCCACCTTGTTGTTGCTCTTCTAGATTCCCTAACTTGGTTATTTCCCCACAGAATTATGTTCCTCCTCGTCCTTTGGCAGGTTTCGTGGTATAACGGTTAGCGTATCGGCATGTTGCACCTACGTTTGCGGGTTCAATATCGATCAAAACTGTGGATATTTAAAGTTGAAAAGTCCTTCGTACGCCTTTTTAATAGGAAGTAAAGCCGACTGTCCCATGTTGTAGATTTTCCTCATGTAAAATATCCTCAAACCGTAAACAAGCCTATGAACTAAATTTAAAATCGCCTGTTTCGTCGCCCGAGCAATACTATCTTTGTCCGCTAGAGGTGAAAGGAACGAAGCAAAATGTGCGTGCACAGACAAAAGAGTGGGCCCAATGGCCCGAGTCTTGCCACTTGCCCTGAAAATAAGGCACTAACTAACTAACCCAACAACCTCATCATGGCAAGGCATCGGGGTCCCTCACAAAACTTAAAGCTTTCTCCCGAGAAGACTAGACTCCTTGAACCGGGTTCCGTCATCGTTCATTTATAGTGCGTTTTTTTAAACTCTGCCCCTCAAGCCCCTACGGCCACGATGGAATATCACACGGCATTTCGCGTCTTTCTCCCTCGTGCCGCTAGATCACACATGATCACAAGCACTGCTTAATACGGTCGCGATCATGGGATATCTGGCGGCACGACTGAGAACGTCACCAAATGCCGTGACATATTCTATCGTGAAGACAGGCCTTGAGAGGCAATGTTCGAAAAATCGCAGTACGAATATAATGTGATGCATGAATCTGTTCTCTCATTGTTTCAGGTAAAGAATTCGGTTGACATGGTCTTGTAATATCAATTACATGATAAAAAACGCGAAAAAATTAACATTTACAGTGGAGAAAGTCCGTTTACTTTTTCTTCTGGTTTCATTTACAGAATTTTCAGTGCACTCTGTTTCATCTTCTTCTCAGGCTTCCACAGAAATGCTCCTCGAGCCGCAAAAGTAATGGATTGTGCGAAGTAAAGATTGTCGTGCGTAATTTTTTTCTTATAATTTCTCATCATTTTGTGATAAACTGGTTTACTGTGAAGTTTCAAATAACATAACGTCGAAATATCCCAATGCGTCTCTTGTATTTATTTGCGAGGCAATGATATAGATTATCCTCCAAAAGAGTATTGGTTATTTTGTGTGTTAAAATAATTGGAGTTTCAATTTAAGACTGTTTTATCACGTTTTATTACATTTTTGTCGCCAAAAAGAACTATAGTGATTTACTTTGTATTGTCATAATTCTAACGGAGTTAATAATTCAAAGTTAGCAGGACAAATTTTAAGGATTTGTCGTTATACACAAAGCTCTTCATGTTTGGGAAACTGTTGGATATTTGGGCTGAATGGATGCCATTAAACACTGGGGTGGGTTTAATAACACACATTCATCGTAGGTGTAACGCAGGGACAAACTAATTCTCGGTATTTATAAAGACTGGACTATTTCATTCTGGGGCTAAATGAAAGGACAATGTAACGTGTGCCAGGAAAATTTCTCTGCACTGTACCCAATCACGAATATTATTAACAATTTCCGGAACGTTGCTGTTATAACTATTATGTATCACATTTAATATTGATATAAAACAGTAATTTAAAAGAATTTTATGTCTTTAAATAAAGCGACAATCCAATCCAATAAAATTGAAAAAATCTATAAACAGAAAAATTAATATTGATTTTATTACTAACAATTGCATTAATGTTCGTAGTATCCATATCACTAGGATACAAGTAAAGAAGAGAACACTACCAGCATCTGTTATAATTGTGGGAAGAAATCAATTAACGTTTCATTTTTTGCAAACATCAATTCGTGCTATCATCGTAATTTCTATTCCTAACCCTCGCACTAGCCGCTGTTTCCATTGAGGAGAGAATGTCCTGGCGCACTGTATTTTGGAAGCATAGTTTTCTGCATGATTCTGGCTGTCCGGATGACGCGATCTTGGCGGTCCGTCGCAGGCTGAGTTGCCGACCAATCAGAGCCTGGCCCATCCACCACACAAAACCCAGAGCGCCCAACACCCTGGCGCATACAACCCTGAAGAAGATGGCAACATGGCGATCGAAACGTTGGCAACTCAGCATGCGACGAGGCGTCACCCGGACAGCCAAGATCATGAATTTGGCCGCGGAAGCCTACGACATCACACTCTCCACTTACGTGAAAGAATAAGCCGACGCATTCGATAGCAGATTTGAACTAACCGCCTTGCGACAATCGTTATAATCAACAATGAAATTTAATTTTTTCAATATTGGATTTGGAGAATCATTGAGCATTCTATAGACACATATCTGCAGATAAACGAGATCATAGCACCGCAAATTTCGCAGGCATTTTTGAATCATCATCCCAAAACTTGTGAGCTACAATTGATTGATTCTTAGTGATTCCGGGCGCGTCAACCACTGAAGCCATTAGTCCCGTAAATGTAGTGCATGTTTTCCATCGGGAGGTGGCGGTGATCTTACTCCGCTGGATGGCGAGATTCGGCTCCGAACTACCGTCGACTAGCGGGTTTTACACAACCAGGTATCTCCCACCAGTGTGGCACCACCCCAGCCGGGACAAGTCCCTGACTGGTCTCCCGGCATGTGTGCTAGTGTAGTGCATGTTAGTATGTGAGTAAGGGGAGAGGATAGAACAAAGAGGAGGAAGGACAGATCGCGTTTGGTCCGTGGCCTGTTTATTAGGGTACTGCTCCGGCATTCGCCTGGTGTTGATGGGAGAAACCACGGAAAAGTACCGATCAGAGCAGCCAGCAGCTAGAATTCTCCTCCACACAGCGACTGAATTTGACCGATAGTGTCGAGAATCCTCCGCCAGCAGGACTCAAATCCCAGAACCTCCCGGTCAGTGGCACTGCAGTGACATCAGTTAATGCACTGGGACACCTCTTCAATTTTTATAATTTATTACAGGAAGAATACATAATTTTTATGAATATCATTTTTAACATAGTTGCCCTTCTTTTCAATGCACTTGGTCTACCGTTGTACAAGCTTTCCGATACCTTCTGAAAAAAGTATTCGTAAGGCGAGAAAGTAAAAGGTTTTTGATTGTGCAGCCAGGCACGTATGCACCACTTCTTTGAACTGTTCATCGGAGCAATATCGACGGACCAAACATATGGTGATCTGACGGAGCGAGATTGGGATTGCATGTGGTCTGCCATTTCATCAACAGACACTCCTCTGTTATTCAGGATCAAGGTACGCAATTGTTCAATTCTGGGATAATTTGTGTCTGTCGTTGGACTGTTCTTTCCTCATTCTTCACGCTCCTTTAACCTGCTGTGATAACTGGAAAACACTTCTCTGTTGAAAAATATTGTCCCCGCATTGTCGTGAAAACCTATAGATTTCCGTTCCTTGTACGTCAAACGATAAGAAAACGGATTGCGAAACGCTCTTCTTCTTTGGTGCAAACAGAGTGCCGCAGCGATCTTGATGTCACAATAGCACAAGATAGACTGATCAGGTAACTCTGAAACTTCCTACAGGCAAAGACAAAGGCAAAGCTTCCTAAAGGCAAAGGCGGTTCCATCTAGCGGTTGGTGACCTCACAAAGCCGTATAGCCAACGTAAAGACAATTAGAGCAAAATTGCAGATGCCTTTTGACTAACTACGTATATTGGCTGGGGGCATCTGTGGTAAACGCCTTCGTGTGTTGGAGGCAACGCACTGGCTCATTACCTCACGTGGCACCGGTGCTCGTGCGGTGAAGTGGGAACAATGGTCTTAACCCGCCAGTACTCGCGCATATTTTTGTAACGCGATTACTCGCGCATATTTTTGTAACGCGATTACTCGCGCATATTTTTGTAACGCGATTACTCGCGCTTTAGGTTTTATCTAACAGTTGTTTATGTTGTATTGGTTGTTATATTATGAATCAAATTCGTGCATTAATATTCCCAGATATTTGTTAACTTGTAAAGATGTTGTAATAATGCATTACACAAACCAAAAAAACTCCTCTACGTGAATGTGAAAATAGTATAAAATTAATTAAAGGCTTGATTTTGTTGAAATATTGTAGGTAAACTGCAAATTCAAAGTAATAAATATTGATTACTTTCAACTTTTTATTAAGATTTAGTTAACATAAAAGAGAATACATTTTTAAAATTGGAATGAGACGCTAATTTCTGCTATTTGGTTCTGAGATAACTAGAATTGAACAGACGTTCACAATTATGGTGGACCGTCACGATCACGATGTCTACAGGATGGAGGGTCACCAGTGGTGGGGATATGCACAAAAAACGTCGGCAACTTCTAGAAAAAAAAAAGGACGTGTACCTCTCTTGTTTCGCGGAATCTCGCGGCGAATTAAAGAACCACCAAGAACCCTTTCAAAGTAGCTAATGGAAACAAAGCAAAGCGTTTCCGAGATAAGTTCCTTCTCTCATCGCGTGATGTAGCCGAAGTTTCTGCTTCCATGTAGCTGCCGACGATTTCCGCACACGCCTCCATCCTGCCTCCGACACCAGAGTTGAGTCTCCTTCCTGTAGACTTCGTGGTCACGATTCCTGAGCATAGTGTTGTCTCCGGCCTACTCTAGGGCTCACTGGGCGGGAACGATTCTGGGGAGTGTGTGTGGCGGCACGGCGGGGGGGCGGTGACGAGGGGTGGAGGCAGGGCCGAGGGGCGGGGGCGAGGGGCGGGGGCGAGGGGCGGGGGCGAGGGGCGGGGGCGAGGGGCGGGGGCGGGGGGCGGGGGAGAGGGGCGGGGGCGAGGGGCGGGGGCGAGGGGCGGGGGCGAGGGGCGGGGGCGAGGGGCGGGGGCGAGGGGCGGGGGCGAGGGGCGGGGCCGAGGGGCGGGGCCGAGGGGCGGGGCCGAGGGGCGGGGCCGAGGGGCGGGGCCGAGGGGCGGGGCCGAGGGGCGGGGCCGAGGGGCGGGGCCGAGGGGCGGGGCCGAGGGGCGGGGGCGGGGCCGAGGGGCGGGGCCGAGGGGCGGGGCCGAGGGGCGGGGCCGAGGGGCGGGGCCGAGGGGCGGGGGCGGGGCCGAGGGGCGGGGGCGGGGCCGAGGGGCGGGGGCGGGGCCGAGGGGCGGGGCCGAGGGGCGGGGCCGAGGGGCGGGGCCGAGGGGCGGGGCCGAGGAGCGGGGGCTAGGGGCGGGGGCGGAGGGGCGGGGCCGAGGGGTGGGGCCGAGGGACGGAGGACGTGGGCGTGGAAGGTGTGGGCGGCGCACGTGGCCGGCGACGGAAGGCCGTTGGGGCGGATGGCGGTTGCTAAGCGAACTCAGCGCCCACAAACGGCCTGTTCCTGTGCCTGGTCTTGGGCTCGATAGCCCGCTGCCGACAATCTTGGCCGACGAGCGGTGGCCCAGCCTCTCGGCCATGGGATCAGGGGTTCGTGTTGTTAGCACGAAGACATCACTTCACCGTTTATTCTGGTCTTTATAACCTTAGGGTGGGCTTTCTCATCGTCACACAGCAATAGACACTAGGACATGTGTAAGGAAAGTGCACAGTTATAATTCCGCCCCCACCGGGAATCGAACCGGGGTTGCGCCGTGGAAAGCGAGAAACCAACGCGGTACCAAGAGAGGAAGCTTGTATTTCGATCAAAATATTAAGTACGTTAACACTTCGTCATCACTAGAATCTGTATCACTTTATCATTTGAAAATACGTGTAAGTAGTAGTTTTAGTCTTGTATTAAGTTCTTACAAGGCAAATATTTATTGTTTGTGTATCTTAAGGGTTGTATTGTATGCACTGTTATGTATCTCAGTATTAACAGCTATCACTGTCTTAGGCTGACATAGGCGCTAGCGTCCGGGTACCGGTCTTACTACGACAGCTTTCGGTCATGTACACTTTGAGTTACACAATAAACACTTAAACTGACACTTCGTGAGCTGTGACACTGTCATACAATAGGGAGCTTGAGCATCGCTAATGATGCCACTCGTGTTCACGTTCCAGCTCCCGATTGGATGACACCATCACAGCTGACGAAGTCTCAATAGACTTAATGTTTTAATGGATGTATAATTCTTGATTTTGGAGCTCTCCAACCCTTGTGTTTCAAAGCAGAATTGTCTCTGTAGTGATTGACCGGGAGGTTCTAGTGTTCGAGATTCGGCAGGGCGGAATGCTTGACAGTAGCTCTGCAGATAGGTCGAATTCAGCCGCTGTCTAGAGGGGAGTTCTAGCGGCCGAATGCTCCGATTGGTACTTTTCCTTGTTTATTAGATCAACATCAGGCGAATTCCAGAGCAGTACCTTAAAAACTGGGCCACTGATCGCGCGCAATCTTTCCTTCCTCGTTGTCGTAACCCCTTCGCTTGCACGCGCACACACATACCACACACACACTCACCAACCACACAAACACACACACATGTCACCGACATCGTCACTAGGATGCTGTTGACCCGAGATAATTGGAGTACCTTTGACACAAACGTTTTGAAGAAGCTTCGGATAGAAGAACGACTAAGGAGGAGTAACCCTTGATATCAGTTGGCACAGAGCGATAATCCGATCTGCCTTTCCCGTGATGAAATGCCTGACGGCGCTTCCTCGGGAAGGGAATCAGAGGAACAGAAGAGGGTTTAAGTGGGTAGGCACAGGCCAGCGGTGATTCCCATACGCTGCGGAGTGCGGGTATCGCAATTTCTTGGGAAGATTTTCCTCTGACCACGTAAAACACACACACGCACTACAGTACCACACATATCAGGTGACCAGTTGGGACCTTGGAGCTCGTCCCGGCGCTGGAGTGAGATACCTGGAGGAGGAAATTCCGGGCAGGACGAGATGTAGGTCGGTGCCGGATCTCCATCCATCGATGGAGAAATGGGATTAAAACATTCACGAAACTAATGGGACTAATGCACATAGCACTTGACACGATTTTAAAAATTTTCTCATTACTAGGGTACTTTTCTCCGCACTACTCGGTACTTACTCAACAGTTTGAGCACTCCACAACTCCCCGAAAAATATGTAATTAACATTTCGTGGTCTCCAACTCCAACCCGATGAAACCTAGTAAAAAGGTTTTAGCCACATTCATAACTACGGGTATGGGCATGTACCAAGTGTTAAACATGGAAACAAATTGGAATTTCAATGACGGGTACATGTCCTTTGTAATTTGGTCTAGTTTTAAAATATGCTCTACGGGAGTGAGTCGTGTGAATTTTTAGTCTATTATTGCATGAAAAGCTAATATAAGATTTGTGTTTTATCAAACATCGCCGGATGGAGAAACGTGTTAATGAAAAACGAATGCAATCGTCTCAGTAGTTTATTTTTTATATTTTATCAATAAATATGTGTAAAATGTTCATAACAAATTAATTCTCCTCTGTCGTTGTTTACGTCTTTTGTTGTGGTTTGATTTCATTACCGCCAGGCTTAGAAAAGCTACCCTAAGGAACTTACTAGTCTGGGAATGTCCTAAGTGGCAATTAAACTATGATTTACTGGAGAAGTACGGAATATATCAGGAATTTTTCAAAAGGGACAGTTTAAAAAGTAATTAAAATGAATCCTAATTGAGGTGGTCATTCAAAAAGGCGTGTGACAAAATCAGTCAAAATTTTGATATTGCCTCATTTCCTTTTGGATTTGTGAGCCACTCTCGCTTCCCCTTAAATGATACATTTTGTGTTGTTGTCACGCTCTTTAACGTAAACTCGCACTAAGGGGCGTGTCTCGGGAAAACCGCATGTTTGACTGGACGGGACGCGGACACCTTTGCAATAGGCCACTGTTGTCAAGGTAGATGCCACGAGCGGGAGTCCGTGGCACGAGTGCCACGACGAAAACGCCCCTTCACGTCACCATTTGTCACCCCTCCACCAGACACAACGCCATCCCTATTGTGAAAAGGCGGGGTTACTAATAGTTTCCTTTCCCGACGCTAGTTGCGCAGAGTAACTAGGGAGCCACGACGCGTGCCACTGCAAGCAGTAGAAGACCTTGACACCATTGCAATAGCCCATTACACATCTTTCGCCGCCGGCAATCGAGTCTTATTCTGGCAGCTTGTTATTTGTTCGCCATTTAGCGTGCGTCTAACAACGTCGTTATCCGCGTCCTGGGTTGGCGTCGTCGCTCCGTTCCGGTTCGCTGCCCCGGCGCGTCGCCTCGCGGGGCGTCGCGACGCCTGGCGTTGCTTGGCGTCGCGACGCGTGGGGTCGCTTGGCGTCGCTTGGTGTCGCTTGGCGTCACGACACGTGGGGTCGCTTGGCGTCGCTTGGCGTCGCTTGGCGTCGCTTGGCGTCGCTTGGCGTCGCTTGGCGTCGCTTGGCGTCGCTTGGCGTCGCTTGGCGTCGCTTGGCGTCGCTTGGCGTCGCTTGGCGTCGCTTGGCGTCGCTTGGCGTCGCTTGGCGTCGCTTGGCGTCGCTTGGCGTCGCTTGGCGTCGCGTGGCGTCGCGTGGCGTCGCGTGGCGTCGCGTGGCGTCGCGTGGCGTCGCTTGGCGTCACGTGGCGTGGCGTCGCGTGGCGTCGCGTGGCGTCGCGTGGCGTGGCGTGGCGTCGCTTGGCGTCGCGTGGAGTCGCGTGGCGTCGCGTGGCGTCGCGTGGCGTCGCGTGGCGTCGCTTAGTCTCGCTTGGCGTGGCGTGGCGTGGCGTGGCGTCGCGACGCGCGGCGTCGGCGTCGGCTTGGCGTCGGCGAGGGCGCGCCTCCACGTGGGCGACCCTCGGGCCACGCGTCGTCGCGCTGCGTGGGCGGGGCTGCGTGCACGCGCCCTGGTGACGCACGACGCGGGGGGGGGAGGAACGGCCCCCTTGTAATTTGTGCGGTGTTGCGCCTGTGCAAATTGGATGGGGTCTGTGCTGGAACACAAGTGGGCGGCGCGCTCTTAAATTAGATTGGTCTGTGGGGGATTTGGGTTCTCTTTTTGTAATTTTGTTAGTTGTTTCGTGATTAAATTCGGTTTAATCATTTCTTCTCATCATGAATTGTCATGAAATGCTTTACCCTTCTTTCTGGCTATCCAGAATTTTTCATTCTTCCTTTCCGCTGCACTCTTAGTTTTTCTTCTGACTACGTCGCGCATAACTTTTAAAATGTTCTTTCATTTTATTCGTTTCATATTATTTGTTTTCATTTCTTTATTTTTTTACTGTCTTAAAACTCACTGATCTATAGTTGTTGTCCAGTGACGTGGTTAAAAGATTCATGTCCAACTTTGTTTAGTTTAGTTTTGAAACTATTGCATTTACGCTCCTTTTCAATTTTGTGGGTACAAGCTATAATGGTCATGAGCGATATACTATAACGGCGGGTTTTCAAGTACTATGAGCATATCTACCGTTTCATAACTGGGTGATTAATTATTACCTTACACTCTCGAACTTCCTTTCTGTTCACTATGTTTTATATTCTATTATTTGCATTTAATTACTTTATATAATCCTACTATTATCTTAAGTTTTAAAATCTTAAGTTTTAGAAACAATATTTTACCATTTTAACGATATATTTCTCCGCACGCCACCTTCAGCAGAGGTGCTTCAGCGAACCATAACAGCCGTTACGATATCCGACATAGTAACAAAACACGGAGTATGCCTGAACTGGCAACCAATCATTACAAGCCGCGTCGTGCGGGTATAATAGAGCACCATCGGATCGCCTCGACAGGCGATCCACCTTGGGCTCAGGGACGGAGGCCTCTAAATGGGGGGATCGCGGTCTGACGAGGATCCCGGCGCTGCAGTGGGAGCTTTGAAACTCGACGAACTGACCGAACGTGTTTTGTCTGCTGACCCTCTTGGAACAAGCACCCTTTTATTTTCAGTTCAACTGATGTCACTGCAGTCCCTCTCACAGGGAGGTCCTAGGTTCGAGTCCCGACGGCGGCAGGATTTTCGACACTTAGTAGAAAGATAGGTCGAGTTCAGTCGCTGGCTGGAGGTGAATTCTAGCGACCGTTTGCTCTGATCGGTAGTTTTCCGTCGTTTTTCCGATCCACACAAGGCGAATGCCGGAGTAGTACCCTAACAAACGGGTTACTGTCCGCGCGCGATCTTTCCTTCTGCTTCCTCTCCGTATCCTCAACCGTTACACAATCTTACAGTAACATGCCGGGAGACCAGTCGGGAGCTTACGGCTTGTCAAGGCTGGGGCGATGCCCTGCTGATGGGAGATACTGGTTGAGGGGAAAAAACCCACTAGTCGGCGTTAGGTCAGCGCCGTATCTCGCCATCCAGCGGGGAAAGATCACCGCCACCTACCGATGAAAAAACACACTACGCTTACGGAACTAATGACTCTGTAGTTGACACGCCTGGAATCACGAACATCAATCAATCATTTTCAGTTCTGGGCTGGAAAATCATATAATAGAGCGCATATACGGGGAAGAAAGATGTTTTCATATAAATACGGTGAAATTTTCTTAATATCAATATTAAATAATTGATCAAATCTCGTATACAATTTGTATCTGCGATGAGCTTCTCAGCAATACGCGTGAGTTTCATAACAATTCTCATATGTTTCCCTTTCGGTAAAATGGCGAGTTGTCACGGCCGGCAACCCGCTGTACAATTGTGTATGGCAGGTGGTATACGCGTCTTGCTAGAAATCATTCAGGGAAGTCTAACCAATTCGCAACAAGTACGTTTGTACTCGTCTTTACGGCCAGTCAAACTAATACTTGATGTAGTTATGTAAGAAAATGTAAGCGTCAATACAAATATCCCCAAAGTCCGTATTTGCTCTGTAAACGCATACAATACTATTACAGGATTTACGTAAAGCAGATACACATTCAACCATCCCTTGCTCGGACCCGACCAGCTTCCCCTCGGCATCCCGCACTCAACACGCATCATCGTTGAAGCGAAACCCAACACCGTCGCGTCTTGACGTGTTTGCTCTTCACTGGCGTCAGCTCTACCCCAGCCCCTCTTGCTTTCCCCTCGCCGCCCCCTGTCCAGCCGTCTCGGCCACCGTTCTCACCTCCGGCTTCCTCCGCTCCGTCCCCGCCTCACGTTACTCTACTTCTGCCACACATCTTATTATTTCCCTGCCTGCTCTCCTTTCCATTCTGCCGTCGCCACCTCTTTGTGTTCTCGTTCACACACGAAGATCTCTGAAGCTACTTCACTTTCGCTTCCGCCATCGTCCCGTCTCTGCCACCGCCATGCCCACACCATCGGTCCCATCCCACCTTCGCCCCCGCCTCCGCCCCCGCCTCCGCCCCCGCCTCCGCCCCCGCCTCCGTCCCCGTCCCCGCCTCCGTCCCCGCCTCCGTCCCCGCCTCCGCCCCCGCCTCCGCCCCGCCTCCGCCCCCGCCTCCGCCCCGCCCCCGCCTCCGCCCCCGCCTTCGCCCCCGCCTCGCCCCCGCATCCGCCCCCGCCCCCGCGTCCGCCCCGCATCCACCCCCACCTCCGCCCTTCGCCTCCGGCCCCCGCATCCGCCCCCGCCTCCGCCCCCGCCTTCGCCCCCGCCTCGCCCCCGCCCCCGCCTCCGGCCCCGCCTCCGCTCACGCACCTACCTACACCCCCCGCCAATTTCTGTCCTCCTCCATCCATCTTCGTCCTCATCCCCATCCCCCCCCCGATTTCTCCCCTTTTCCTTCTCCCTTCTCGGCGCCTCCTGCCAACCACTGCCATCTTTTCTCCTCTATAACTCGGGCCCCTTACCCCCGACAATTACCACCCCGCCCCTGCCACATTGCGTCAGTCGAGACACCGCACGTGGGCGGAGAAAATGTGTGGGCGGCGAGAGTGACGCTAGATGCACCGAGCATGGCTTCCTTCGATCGCCTAAACAGTGGCTTGTGTGTTGTGGAGGAGACTTTTGTTTTCCGTTCCAAAATGGCGTCGTATGATTGTGCATAATTATTCTCCCATCTTTAAAAATAATTTTTTATGATTTAGAACGAATGTTTTAGATCTAAGTATAGAGTTTGCAAAAAATATAAATGCTCTTTCTTTTAAGTGTAGATAAATTTGAAATCTTTCAAGAGGAATAAACATATTTGAACATTTCTTGAAACACTTACCCAACCATGGGGTTTCGAAACGGAATTAAAACGGAAACTTTTTTGGCTGATAATTATGCATTTACTAACTTAAAACGACCTAATTATTGTAAATCTACGGAATTCAGAAACATTAACGAGGGATATTATCAAGAAGGGAATCAAATGTGTTTTGTTTGAGGGAGGTTTAATGTTACTGTTCTCTATGTACGTCCATAAAGGTATTTTATATTTTCGGAACGAAAATCGCGTTTCAATTTATTTTAGCGATGTTTATCGTCTACCCAACTAATATGCATCCCGTTTTGCGGAAGCACTATCGAAGCAAGAAATCTTCGAGTAAATATGCACGAAAACCTTTATTTGTGAGTTTTCTCTGGCTTATATTTATTCTCCGCAGCCTAAAATGTAGATTGGGATTGTGGATTAGAAAAAAGGATAGTTTTTGAAGGCACAAGAAGTTGCAATGAAAATTACTTCAAATGCTAGAGTTTCGTTTCAAGGAAGTAACGATAATTTTGATGATAAAAGAACGTGAACATGTGAGGACAGAAGAAATTATTGCAAAATACATACTTCATCCTTTCCAAAATGCTTATAAAAATTTAGTTATTTTCAACTGTTAATGTTGCGTATTAATTTTCTCTTCAAATGCTTGCTTTGCGGTATTTTCCGCGTCATTGATACCTTTTATCAAAATATTGCCTTCTCCATACTTTCATTAAAACGGCTTAATTTGTACTAGCCTCTCCTTTAAGTTATGAAACAATTTAAACACGACACGCAAAAATAAATGAATAAATTACATTACAGGAATAAGAACACCAAAAGGTAACATGAATAAATTAAAATCATTATTTTTAATAAATAGAAATAAGGTAAGCCCTCAGGATTCTCAATGTTTGATATATTTCCAATACAATTGTTTCTTTAATCTTTTATTCTTTATTCTGATTTTGGAGATATTTGTGGGATGGACAGCAAGTTGTATTAAATATTTATCATTAGAGAATTAATTTTTGTTTAGCCATGTTTCGGGTGATCCATGTTTGTAATAATCAGTTGTAATAGTTGTTATAGTATGTAAATATATGAAAAAATATGCACGTTTGAGTATTGTTTGACGAATAGTTTTTATTTTTATTCTACACTTTTCAACTGTTCACTTCGCAATCGTCTCCTATATAATTTCTGTAGAATACCTTCCCTTTGCGGCTCTCACACGCAACCAATCTTTATAAATGAGATCTCTAAAGAAAGAGAATTTTATGGATTCTCTTGTGTTATAATCTACAGTATGAGATCTCCTTAACCATTCTATTATATTTTTGCTGGTTCCAACTTCTCAATTCTACCCCACCTGTTCAGAGCCTGTAGAATCTGCAAGTGTATGTGAAATTACTAATTACTTGATATTCTATGCGATTAAATTACACAGGTGTACCTCTTTGGTCAATAATAAAGTTGAACAAGAATCATTTGTATTGACAACGGTGTAATATTGTTATCAATTAGAAGGTGACATGTAGAACAAGTGACGGAGGATAAGAGTGTCTTGAAGAAAAATACATATTGTAGGCTTAAAATGTAAATGTAAAAATAAGGAGGGTGGGGTATAGCATTCGAGAGTCCCTCGCAAGTGTACGGTAGTATAATTTCAGTAATCTAAAAATATCGCACTCTTTATCGCATTCTTCTCTGAAGTATAATATTGTTCTCGCAGGCGCTTCGTAGAACATATTTTATTATTTTCCAGGCATTTTCCCTTAAATATTTTAATTTGCATTATGTGCGAAACAAGCCTCGCAGAAATATTTCAATTAAAATAAATCAGATGCAATATTCTGAGAGATTTGCTCATATTTAGACTGAGATATCCCCTTGGAAGATTTTTATATTTTATTAAACTAGCTGGATTAATGGATTATAAATGAACAGGTAATGTCTGTACAATAGAATATTTTAACATCAACGTGAAACTGTATTGCTGTTTATGGCATATTATATACCTACAGGTACACTGATTACCTCTTCAGTGAGAATCTAGTATTCATAAATTTTAATTGCAACATCCAGTGAACATGATTCATTAACAAAATCGGTAATTTTGAGCGGTCTTTTCCATCCTATACATATCAGATTAATTTCGAATATAACCCTCATTCTGCCATTGTGTTATTTGCATATTAATTAAAAATGTCAACATTTTTGATGGGCTCTCTCATTATATCGTAGTCAAATGCGGGCATTATTTGTATTGCTGAAACGATCATCGAGATAATACTGTAAATAATAGAACGAAAATGCTCAGTAAATCACCATTCAGTTGGAAATGTCGATAGATTCTTTAACTCTAAATTCTGTAACAGGAAAATGTACAATGCTGATTGGACGGATAATTGTTCACGTTTTATGACTACAAATCATTGTAAAACATTACCTTTTGCAGTAGTATCTGTAGGAGTACAATGTGAAATAAAAATGTAATTTCAAGCATTGGAAATGGAATGATTTGACGGCCAAAAATAGTTTTTTTGTTATTTTTCGTAAATCTTCATTATTTTCTCTTTAATTTGGAATTTGAAATATGCTGATATCGTTCTTAAAAGTTTTTTATTATTTATATGTGAAGTCCTCCTTTCATTGGGCTTAGCTAGTGGCTTCAATACTTTTAGATATTGTTACACAATGCAGCGAATAAATACTGAAAGACTTAGACATGCAGAGTGTAAATTCAAAACTTAATGTTGTGAAGATAACCAATAGTAAGTCTCAAAATGATGTAGTTATTGGGAAACGATTATTCTGAGGCCAGTTATCGTGCTGGCATGTTCTGTTTTTAAAATCCATATCCCAAAAGATGATATTTTTGATATTAAATTGTCCTTTCCTCAGTATGCGTTTGTAGTAGGAAACTGAAATTTTCAGGTGCTGTTAATAAATTTCGTCTACGTTTACTGAAATAATTGTTTTTGAAATTTCTTTAGTATTATCCATTCTCCGGAACTTTATGTACTATAAAACGTAGAAATAAAAATATTTTCTCATAATGCAATTTTTATCTCCAAAAATAGCAAACATTTTTCAAAACCGTTATTTTAGTGTTATTATGAGTGACTTATCTGCAATCTGTAAAAATTTTTAAACGTAACTTCAATAGACTCTGAGATTTAGACTAAAACATTTGCCAGGAAAGGACATTCCACATCCCTTAAGAGTTAGTCACAAATGTGAAAGAGAAATTTATTTATTTATTAATTTATTTATTTGTCAAAAAACAGTAAAAACTGTATATGACGTGTGGGGAAAGAGATTTATCTGCGCTCATTTTCTTGAGGGCCAGAATTTAAAAAAACAAAAAAAACGAACAAATGAATTTAGAAAATCATTATTTTAGAAAACTAAAAATATTTGAAAAATGTTTGTTCCCGAGCTATAGAAAATAAATTTCAACGGTAAATGAACTACAAGCAAAAGAAGTGCTCAACAAAACGTGCGCACAGTGAAGCTACATTTACGTCCAGAAGCAAAACAAGGGGCCATCTCAGCATTTGCTCACAGGATCAGGGAAACTGGACAAAAATCTGATCGAGAAGGGGGTCATTGACCCGGAAGCTGAAGTACATTACTTGTTACAGGCGTATTAAATATTTTTTGAAAATGTATACAATGCAAACGTAAACTAATTCATTATATATCTTTGTTTTGTTACAATAAACATTATTTTTCTTTTTCACAATCAGTTCACAATTCTCATAGCAATTTTTTGTCTCGTTACACGATGCGTTTGAATGGTAATACAAATTGGAATTTCAATTTGTAACAAATATTTTCTAATTATAGGCCAACGACCAAAAATCTTTTGGCTGTGTTCACCTAATTCATATCATTTAAGTGTGCTGATTCCAAAAATAACATTAAAAATTCCGTATCATTTACCATTTGTTAACATTTTAACATTTTTTCTGTATAGATAGGCAAATGCTGCTCTGAGTATCTAGAAATGTATGAGGGGCCGGAAGTTATAAATTTCCATATTTACTATGTGAATGGGATAGGGCACGAGATAAGCATTAGTCTAGAAAGAATTGGCCTGTAAGATAATCTTTAAATCCAGGGGAAAAGAACATTCTACGGGAACATCTGGTAGATCAACCAAGATTCTGCTGCCTCCATTGCACATAAAATTAGGTTTAATGAAACAATTGCCTTACTTAAAGATTAGCAATGTTTCCAGTACGTTTGTGAAAATTTTACGTAATTGTCTCCAGCATTGTCTCCAGTTCAAATTATTAAAAGAAGACACCTTCATTGAGACTGATATTAGAAAAGTGATGATCCTCAATTTGAACTACATATGACAGAAAATGAAAATGAAGCGTAGAGTGTTTTTAATCACGTTGTTAATAAGTTACTAGCCAACAAAAAAAGACCCAGACTATCAAGTAATTGTTGCACATATGCTGAATGCTTTCAAGAAATTGAGCATTTGTTTAATGAGCCTCATAGTTTACTTTTTAAACGATTATTTACAACTCTTTCCGGACGATATAGGTAATGTAATGAAGAACAAGGTTGCGTTTTCATTAAAATCTGAAAGTGATGGAAAAACGTTTTCAGGGACGCTGGAACACCAATATGATGGGAGATTTCTGTTGGTCACTTCACCGAGAGAGTGAGCAAACGGTGCAGAGGAGAACAAACTATATCAGGGGCTTTAAAGAAAAGAGGTAAAGAAAATATACGTCAGTGGACACATGAAGACTTTGTAGAATGTGATTCTAAGAATATACGTCATCTTCTATGTTTAAATAAAGTTTTATTGGTATTTTAAAGGACGTTTATTTCTCATTTTATTTGCATATATAACATATTTTCCCATATCGTAATTGATCAAATTCTGACCAAACTGTGGGTGATGGAAAGAAATAGAGTTCAGATGCGTATTCAGCACCCAAAACAGTATAAAAATTAGCTATTAAGATTTAAAAAGTTTTTTGAAACCCTTTTTTTTGTTGGCCAGTGTTACTTTTATTGTTCGCATCAATTATTGTATTCTAAAGTATCCCAGCACTTTGTTTCCCTGAAGTTTAACAGGCTTCTTTTAATACTTACGTAGCTGTGGTGTCTCCATTCTGGCAGTGAACTGTCGCATCATACAGTTTTCCGTCTTAACTCTCGTAACGAGTTCGAACTGCAGCAGATTAGTGACGGCTTATTACAGCCATAAAGACCCAAACTTATGAAACATTAAGCGTGTATAGCACAGCAATCTTTGATATCATACGGTTGAGTCTCCAGTACTTAGTAAGTTACGGTAGTTACGTTGACGGTTTTCCACTAAGATAAAATACTTGCACAATGAAGGAAGTGTCTGGCTATGTGGAGGAGATGACACGGTCAGTATGTCGTAATTTGCGGCTACTTGCTATCACGAGGGTGCAGTCACGCGGACTTTAGGATTCTGGTGTGATCGTCGTTAACGTAATAGATGGAGGACATTAAGACGTGATTAACGTGTGCATTAGAAGCGTTGAGATAATATCTCTGTACCTCGCAAATGTCTAGTAAGTCACACTTGGTAAAGATAGTTTTCTATGTAGATTTAGAGAGTACAAACAATGCATATGTACCAATCCAAATACCTCAAGGTTGGTAAAATACCTTTCTGCCAAAAAAAAAAACTACTTATTGTTTTAGAATATTCACAATATACGTTCGTAATGGTAAAATACAAGGATATTTTATGCGTCTAGATATAGAAATTTCCAACGTACTATGAGTCAAATTTCTTAGATTTTCAGTTGGGTAGAACTCTAAAATTCATTTCCGGCTTCCCAGATAGTGTACTGTCTCAGCAGTGTAAGAAGTGCAGTCATACATTCAGGAATTAACACTGTTAGTAGTAACTGAGGAACATGGATAATTGAAGAATTTTATTTCTGTATTTGAAAGTTTTCTTTGCAGTGACATGGAGCATTATCGACAAACAGTAAAATTTTCCTGTTTGCATATTGTATTTTCCTGTTGAGTTTATTGACGTTTTCTTTTCAACCTTTCAGGTACCTTTATAGATTGGCAAGAATTGACTGTATCTGACTTTTAATACAATTGAACAGTTTAGCTAATTTTCACTGCGACTTCCCTTTTCTCTTTCCCTACCTTCAGTTGGTGTCATCTGGAGCGAAGCTAATGGT
Organism: Acheta domesticus; assembly: GCA_031308135.1. Classification (NCBI taxonomy): domain Eukaryota; kingdom Metazoa; phylum Arthropoda; class Insecta; order Orthoptera; family Gryllidae; genus Acheta; species Acheta domesticus. The sequence goes on along the minus strand of JAHLJT010000631.1, from coordinate 13,760,907 downwards.
GTCCCCCCATAAATTAAGTATAGAGATATCTATTTCTGGATTGATTGCACATTATTTTTTTAAAATACAAATTTGCACATAATAGTTATTTATAATATATTAAAAAGTCTATGTAGTTAGGAATAATTGCAATATAATTGCAATTAAATCATAATCTATGCTTATGATTTAAATGATTTTGACTAATTAATGAATTTCGTTTAATGAATTTCAACTAAACCATAAAAATTATATAATTTCAACAATAACATTTTTAATCTACTAAAACTAAGAAAACTAACTATTTATATATAAAATGTTTAATTGATTTAAAATATATAACTCCAACTATAAAATAATGTAATTGGTGTCACCCCTACAATGGTGTCACCCCTACAATGGTGTCACCCGGGGCGCGCCGCCCCCTGCCCTCCGCCTAGCTACGCCACTGCTTATCACTGACAAGCTAGTATGGAGATAAAGGATTGAGAGTATTTTGCGAATGATATTCGCCATTTGCCAGGATGAAATGGAAATTGTAGCGAATACAGACTTCTGTATTGCACTCTCACACAATTAGCGGCAGAACTGAACAGCGAAAGCACGTTCAGGGTTGGATTGTATTGCAAACTGAAGGAGATATCGTCTAACCAGCCTCCAGTGCCATTCTAGTGATAGCAAACCAAAGTGAGGGGTATAAGTGGCAGCGGCGGTGCCTCTTATCGCATGAGAATCCGCGTGAATCATCACCACTTGCCACCAAGGCTGCAAGTTGCAGCTGGCAGAAAACGACACAAGGCATTGTAAAACATTTATTGAAACGAAAGTGGTCGTTTTCAAGGCGATGAAGTGTGATTTTGTGAAAGAATTGATGGTCGTAGGTCAGGAACAAGGATGGTCGGCATAATGGGGATCTCAAATGCATTGGTCTAATGGTAAAAACATTCCACCCCGAAAAAAAAGTGGTCGGGAAGAGGGATAGGTCGCGTTGAAGGGGTGGTTTTGTAGAGGAATTTTACTGTAGTTAATTTCGCGCTACATAATTATTAGGGGGAGGAATTGTATGCTCTAAAAATCTCGAAAATATGCTTTGAAAAATATAAGCGTTTATGACCTAAAAATTATCAAATATACACTTTAATATGCAATTAATATTAACAATATTTAATTTCCCGCATTTACCTTTTTTTTATAAAATTCAGGAAAAGCGTGCTTGGAATGAAAAAAAAATTGTGCAAACTAAATCTATCTTACTTCGCGGGTGAAATAATTAAAGCAAATATTCACCTTGGTGACGTACATTGTATGTCGTGTTGCATTTCTTCTGCCTGGTTTAAAAATATTTATCAAGAAACTTCCTACATTTACGCAAGCATTTTATCATCTATAGAAAATTACAAAAACTGCGACAAGCTCATTCTAATGAATGAACGATCACAAATAAATAGTAGATTCTGTGAAAGGAAGAAACGTTTTAGAGATAAGTCTCTATTTTAACGAAATATGCAAAATTTCGCCTATAATTATACGAATACGCCCCAACAGGAAAAATCGGCCAAATACGCACAAATATGAATAAACAGGCACATGTTAATCTACATAGCATCCAATTCTACCCAAAAGTCAAGAAATTTCACTTGGCTATGCCCGGAAGCAACAGACAAACATGCAAAATCATAGAAATCTGTTTTTAGTAATTATATTTTCAATGACGAAAAAAGTTTTTACACATAAGCTTTCGAATATGTGCAATTTTGAAACCATTCCAACAGTTCCTTCTACGAGAATTCCCATTCATTTCTGCCTCTTTCTTCTTCTTCTTGCCCCGACCGTGCCGCTTTCTCCCAAGTCCACGTTCCTGCGTACGGCGCCTGCTATCCGAAGTGCCGTGGGCGGCGTTGCCACGTGTCGTGCGCCGTGACGCGTGAGGCGTGATGAAGGCTAGAGGGGGGAGGGAACTGGGGGCGGAGGGGAAGGAAGAGAGTTATACGCGCGGTGGAAGTAGGTCACGCGTCGCAGTGGGCCAAAAGCTCCCATATTGTGCCGTTAATTCTGTGATTTCTAAACAGACATATCGCGTAGCGCAATTTGTTAAAAAACGTGACAAAAAATAATAAATCAATATGAAAATAATGTCTCTCTTTTCACTCCTTTTTTATGATTTTCATTTTGAGGATTTTTGATTTCCAGCGATATTTTAACGATATTCCAAAAATGTGACAAAGTTAATAAATCAATATGAAAATAATGTCTATCTTTCTATTACTTTTTTTATGATTTTTATCTTAAGGATTTTTAAGGATATTTGATACTCGAACGTAACGATAATTTTGATTAACATTTCCATTATGGTTATGGACTCCGTCAATACACATCATAAGTTAGAGACGTGGATTCGAACATCACGATCTTCCTTTTCCAGGCTGGTTTGCTGTTTCCTTACTATGAATGTGTATTGCTAGAGCTGATCATGAGGGGTAAATGAAGATAAGCGATGAGTATTTGCGAATGAGGTGACGGTTCAGATGCGATACGCAGTATAACAACACCACCTAGACATACAAGGCCCGAGCAGTCATTCAAGATGGCCGCCTGAGAAGGCCATACAAACTGAAATGCTAAAGTCAAATTGTTACCAGTTACCAGACGAAAATATATATAATAAGTTACACTATCAAATAAGAAGAAAAGAGGAGCTAAAAGATTCTTCATACATATGTGTTCTTTTTCAGGCGAAAGAAGTTGCATGCACTTTCTATTAATACTGTTATTATCACTTACAACGCACGGTACATTAAATTCTATCTGTTCTATTCTGAATATACTTTTTTCAAAATATTTTGCAAATCTTGATTTTTTATGTATCTCATCCATCGTGGGAGGCACTAATTTATCACTATCACTTAATTTATGTAAGTTTGTTTATTGTACACTTTAAAAATGTATCAATTTATTTCATTTGAGGTTCTAAACGAAATGAACACAATCTCATAATTGCACAAGGATGAGGAAATATTATGAACCCCAAATGTTTGAAATATTTATAAGAATATGGTTACATGGGAAATCGCAGGCAAGGCAATATGAAAAACCATGAACTGTACTGATATGCTCTCCTTTCTTTGTAAGGGGTTTCATATTTTCCTACATAAAAACAACAGGTTTGTTTAATTGTGAATTTGTAGAATCGATTTGAAGTAAGAGGCCTGAAATTAACGCAAAACCATCATGACGACTATTATAACCACTTATATTAAAACATAACTTTGACCTAACATTTTCTTAAACACCATTAATTTCATTTATATTACATACACTATCTAATATTGTAGTGCCTCCAACTTTTAATACTGTTTTTACAATAATAAACACTGAGTTTAGAGGCACAATTACAATAAATATGTTGGAAATGAGTACCGTCTTCCTTATTAATGATCGACTGATGAGTCCAAAATAAGCGACTCCAATTTGCTTCTTATTTAATTAAAAGTACTGAAATATATTTTATTTAATATTGCAATGTTTTATTTAGCCCTTTCTTAGATAGCAGCAAGTAGACACGTAATTTCTTTTCTTGAAGACTTTATCTATAAGAAGTACTTGGGCGATTCAAGTAAGCAAGAGGCAACAAAGAAGGTATAGCCCCACGGGACAGTCGTGTATGTTTTAAAGAAAAACTGATTTTAGTCCATTATCACAATAGAACACTGAATTCTTCACAATTTTCCATGTTCGCAAATGCAATTCACAAATCTGAAAGTAAACACTGTACTTGGCAACTTAAACTGTACACTTTTTATTACAATTCTCTCACCTGGGGACACAGCCCTTATTCACCGTGATTCTCATTATTATCAACAACAGTCTACATCTACATAACCACAACTCGAAAGCTACAAGTGCTATTCAACGTACACAACTGAATCGCCTCAACCCGAACGAGTCGGCCTTTTGTAGCCGCCATATTGGCTTTGAAAAACTGCAGTGCGCAGGCCTTGCATGTCTAGGTGGTGTTGAGTGTAACCAACAAACGCTTGATGAAAGAAATGGTGATGAAATGGCTTGATGAAATGAATTGGTGCTAAAACAGCACTACTTTCTTGCCCGTATTTTCACGCAAAATTACGCGAAAAGTATTCAAATTTAATGATGTTATATTACATGATGTTCTTATAAAGATTTTCATTTCAATATTTATATATAAATTTGATTTTAGCCACAGAAATTTGTACCTGATGATGGAGACAAACAGTTCTCTGAAACGTTGTATGAACTTTAACTCTGTTTTTTGAATTATATGATATTTTCACTTAATTGTCCATAATAAATGAAATTTTTCTTTATGAAAAATCTTTATCTTAAACAGGGAAGAGCGAACTTACGTGTCATTCTTCGACAACGTACTCAGCTTTGCTCTCCTGTTTCAACTCTTTCAAACACGTTTTTGGAAGTCTCTTAATAGATATATCATATACATCGGGGAGGGAGTATACGAACCCGAACATCATTATCAAAACATCAGGTTCTGCAAAACTAAAATGGAGTTAAGAGTAGTGTTCATACCATGGTACCTACACTTAATTTAATGTACGGTCTTTCACATTAATATTTTTACGTAGTACGTAAAGGTACCACCTTACGTATACTTTCTTTTCCCATCTCTTTTTCCCCTTCGACCCCATTTTAAATTTAGGACTAGACCTTCTACAGGACTCCTCCCCACAATACCTCTCACACGTCACATCCTTTCAAAATCTCAAATTCTTAACAATAAAATTGTTCTAAACGATAAATGAAAGCATTTACCATAAAAGTAAATACGTTAGTAGTTCAATGTGGGGAAACGTCCGAGGATTCATTGCAAACAATATATAAATAAAAGTTGTAAGATCTTGGGCTGACCAATACACAGAAGTTAATAAATAAAAGATATTCTCGAAAAAGCGGGGATTTGAGCGAAGAAACGGGTTGGGAAATCATAGACTTTAACTTAAATGAAACGTTTTAAGAGTAATTTAGTCCAAAAAAAATATAAAAATTAATTGTTGTGTTGACATTTTTCATCATATCAATACTTAAGGAAATCCAACACAAATTTCTACTTTTTTCAAGTATTTCTGATAAATTTAAAGTGTTTTTTTGGTTATTTTCATTTTAAAATAAATCATTAGCATTACGAAAATTCGAACAAACACAAATGTTAAAAAACATTGATTTCAATACCTCGATGTTGAAAAACGTCGTTACTTTGATCGAAACATCGGTTTTGGAAAACCTAGACATTATGTCGCTTAGTTACGCCGATAGGTCTAATGGGTGGAGGTATTTATTTTAAATGATTGTGATAAACAAATATCCAGGCAATTCTACTCAATCAGATATTTCAAAATCGAGAAGAGATGTTGCTTAAAATACGTGAGTACGATAGAAAAGGATCATTCCCCAATTACACATAAATATAAGCATTATTCTGCAATTTGACAGGTGTTGCTCGGTGGCTGAAAGCAGAAACGTGAAAGTACAATTACATTTACAAAAACAGTTACAAATTAAACAAACAATATAAAAAAAAATCAGTACAGAAAACAATTTAACTTTGTCAATATCTAACCCATGCACATGGCATTTACATACATATACTACAAATAAAAATATATACTCTTGTATACTAATGTTTAGATAATTAAACTTACATATTACAATAATATGCAAACATTCAAATATACTCGCGTACATACTTACACACACAGACCTAGTAACCCTCACATACACACAAGCATGCACCTATTCACTCAGAATCAATGTTGAGATAGATATGGATAAACATTTCTACCCAATAATATAATAAATACTACACAATACTTACAATGATTATGTAATAAATCCAATATAATAAATACTACACAATACTTATAATGATTATAACATTTCTAACACTTGTTAACATCAACAAATAATTAGCATCATATATCGCAGTATTCTAAAAAAGTTTTAGATTAGCAAAACAAACAGAAATGAAATTACTTCACTTCAGTGAACCTCATATCACTTTACCTAAATATTAAGGTAATAAATATAAAATAGAAAATACAAGAGAACCAGTCAAATTCTCTCGACGTCCATCGAGAAAGCAGCCGGCAGCCGGAAGAAAACGCCTCGTGTAGCAGGAAGGAATCTGTTTGATCTTGCGCGGGGCGCCGTGCGCGGGTCACCGCCCGGCAAATGGGCGTTCGGGGCGGAGTGGGCGGTGGGCGGTGGGGGCGGCCGTCGATGGGCCATAGACGCAGGAAAGGGGGGGGGCGACGCCCGCGGGCGGTCGCAGCGGGGCGACAGCCGGAAGGGAGAAAAAAGGCCGCACGGCGGCGGCTGGCGGGAAATAGGGGGAATCCCCGAGAAGGGAGGATGGAAACGAATGAAAAGAGCACAAAAGATGTGGTCACGTGGTCGGTGTAATATAGAGGCGACCCTTAGCTTGACAGGTATTCTATCAAGTGTAACCTAAAATGTGTAGCCTGAAATGTGTAGCCCGAAATGTGCAGCCTGAAATGAGCAGCCTGAAATGAGCAGTCCGAAATGAGCAGTCCGAAATGAGCAGTCCAAAATGTGCAATCCGAAATGTGCAGCCTGAAATGTGCAGCCTGAAATGTGCAGCCTGAAATGTGCAGCCTGAAATGTGCAGCCTGAAATGTGCAGCCTGAAATGTGTAGCCTGAAACATGTAGCCTGGAATGTGCAGCCTGAAATGTATAGTCTGAAATGTGCAACCTGAAATATGTAGCCTGGAATGTGCAGCCTGACATGTGTAGTCTGAAATGCGTAGCCTGAAATGCGTAGCTTAGAATATGCAGCCTGAAATGTGTGGCCTGAAATGTGTAGCCTCAAATATGTAGCCACAAATGTCTGAAATGTAGTCTGAAATGTGCAGCCTGAAATGTGCAGCCTGAAATGTGCAGCCTGAAATGTGCAGCCTGAAATGTGCAGCCTGAAATGTGTGGCCTGAAATGTGTAGCCTCAAATGTGTAGCCGCAAATGTCTGAAATGTGAAGCCTGAAATGTGAAGCCTGAAATGTGCAGCCTGAAATGTGCAGCCTGAAATGTGCAGCCTGAAATGTGCAGCCTGAAATGTACAGCCTGAAATGTGCAGCCTGAAATGTGCAGCCTGAAATGTGCAGCCTGAAATGTGCAGCCTGAAATGTGCAGCCTGAAATGTGCAGCCTGAAATGTGCAGCCTGAAATGTGCAGCCTGAAATGTGCAGCCTGAAATGTGCAGCCTGAAACGTGTATTAATAATATCGCTGGTGCCGATCCGATAGCTGAGATTGCTGAGACAGTGTTGTCGTAGCAGTCTCGAACCAGAAGATCGCGGGTTCGAGTCCCGCGTCGGGTTGGTTGCTTTGTGTGTATCTCTGCATGTTTGTGTGTGTCTATTACATCATTAATAATCATCAAAACTTCATCCCATCCCCCAGGGCTAACAACCCTCGGGTATAGAAATGGAATGAGCATTAAGATGCTGCTTTCCTCCTACAGAAAAGTAACGTGCACATACCCCGATAATCTAGTCTGAGCCCCTGTGGGATGTACGTGTCGCACGGCCCCACAGTGACCTATTTGCGAAACAAAAAAGAAATCGCTGATGATGTTGAAATCTTCTTCCAATTTCACAAATCGCGTCTGGGCGGAAAATGGAAGTTCTGCAGAACATCGGTTTCCATCCAGACCTGAAAGATAGATCTGATGATAGCCGCTACGCGATCGAAAAGCTTAAGAATAAAACTATTGATACCTGACAACACTTTTTCTCAAGCTAAGATGTGTATAACAAGTTTTTGTTTATTACGCTTTACTTTCTTAGTAATATATGTGTATCTCCCCTTAATATTACTCTGTCTAAAGACAATGTTATGTTTAGAAATCATAATAAAATTGAAGATGAAAGGCATTTCTCATGTTTAAAATTTATATTTATATTTACTGACATGTTCAAGTGTTTTGATGTGGTTGTTTTCTAAGATCCACCTTTCCCCGCATGGAAGGGCACTATAAATTTTCCACTTAGAAAATGACCCTCGGGGCGTGGCAGGTTTTTAGCTCTGCGGAGGAGCCGCCCTCTCACCTGCTCTGTGGGCGTGGCTTCTTGGGATAAGCAACGGTCGACTGATGCTACTCGATTGGCGTCCTTTGCGCATGGAGCAATTATGCTCGACCAACAGATATCGAACGCACGGTGACATTACGTTGAATGTCGGAGGGAAAGCTGTAATAGCCAATGACTCTGGTGAAGGTACTACACACGTGAATCACGCCTGGGAGGTATTTTGTACGGTGTTTACGGTTTGAATTTGGCCAGCGTGTAGCATGTCTTTTATATTAATTTAATAAAAAGCTGAATTTGCCAGTAAACGTTAAAACTGAGGCTTCTGGAAACAAGCGGTCTATTTTTAATTGCTAGAGTAGCTCTTAAAGAGGCTACAACCATAGCTTCTTTTTAATAAGTTTTTCTATATTTTTAAAGTGATATTAAAATTCCGTTTAATTAACATTAAAAGAAAACTGAGAAATTTTATTCATTTGCTGCGATAAGATATTGCCAGCAATCCTTTTTTACTTTTAGACTGTCTTTATTTAAGTATACACATGTTGTTAACGCTGCGAATACAGCTTCTTATTCAAATTGAGATTTAGGTTAATATTCGGGTTGGGAGAGCGCATCAGTTGGGTTATGGCGAGACGAACGTTATGGAATGCTCGCTCGCTTGATCTCTGAAAAGACACAATGTACCCCTCTTATTAGAAGATAATATGAAGAAATAGCAATCATAGAATAAATCGTTCACCTTTTACCTGTTTCTCACATGAAAAGCAAAGCCTTCTTTTAATCCGTATTCCACAAAAATTTTACTCGTGCCTTTGGCGTGTTTTCCGCGGAAAAGCGGTTGTTCCTTGAAAACGTTTTGGAGCGGCGGCAGTAGTGCCAACTTTGATAGCTTAACCTGTTCTCATGGATCGTTAGTGCGAGCTCACTGAAGCTCGTTCCCTGGGCGGCGCAAACTACTTTGAATTGCCTGTTCCGGCGTTTGAATTTCGCGACAATGCTGTCATAGGTTAAAAACGGAGATCTAGTGTGTCTAAATAATCTCTGCACCAGAGTGCTCGGCTACGGAAACCGGTAGGCGCTGCCCCCTGGCGAAGGGAGATGAAACTAACAAAGGAGATCGAATGCGAGACGTCGAGAATGCAAAGCAGACAAAGAAACTTTATGTACACGCCCTTTTCGCAGCCAGCAGGCGGTTTTGGAGGGAATTTTTTATAAGTCCGACGCGGTACGTTTAAAATGCAAATTCTGAGCAAGTAATGAAGGCCAAAGATTGTTATTAAAAACCAATCTCCCGCCACGGCGCCAAATACGAATCATTTCTGATGCCGATATGCCAACACATGTAATCTAGTTTGTTGAATGTCGTTTAAAGAATATTATGCTATATTATCGCCGCTGGTAGCTAATGAAAGGGACGTGTCCGCTGTTTCATGTAGTTACGGTTGCAACGGCTGCTGGTACGACGACCTCGGGCACGTATCTGCGCCTCTCCACCCATTCCGTCCTCTCCAATGATCGAACGGGCGACCGATTGGTCGCTGGGATGTTTTCCGACCCTCCGCTCGCCAGAAATGGAATGAGGTAGAGCGGGCACGTGTGGAGGACGGAATGAGAATCGAGGAACGCCACCTGTCCAGAAATGGGGAAATACCGCAGTTTACGCGCTGGAGTAGATTGCCTACATATTTGTGTAATGTCGAGCGAAATATTTGGAATAGCGGGAGATTGAAGAGAGAGGTGCCTTGTCGACGCGTTGCATTATGGTTCACGTGATACGTGGCGCAAATGCGGTGGGATCCTATTACACGCCCTTGTGCTCTGTGACCCTGCTTGGGCTGCGAAGCGCGAGCTGTCGTATAATAGTATATTCTCACTTGCCGCTTTGCGCGATGGCACGTATCTTGTTGCACCAATATGATCGTGAAATGGGTTCGTTTGGTTGAGGGGCAAGCGATTTATACATTTCATAGCTCACCAGATTGACGTAATAGATTTTAGGGTTGTACGAGAGTATTGTCGTAATATTCTCAAACTTATAACAGTTTTAAACCTATATGTAGTAAGTTATACTGCATATGTTTGATTAAATGCGCAATATTTCATTAACATGCACCTTCCTTCTTCAAATCCTGTCCTGTAATTTTTCATCGCATTGGTTTTAAGATCTTTGGTATGCGAAAAAAGTCAAATTACGCACAAAATAGAGGACGTTTGCTTTTTGGTGAAGAAAAATACATGTAGTTAGTTTCTAATTTGTAATATATTCCCAAAATATATTACTTAGACTTTCAAAGAGCTTCTTAGCAAGAACAAAAGTAATTATGAACTATTATTCTTTATTATTAAAAGTTAAGGTCTGCCTGATTTCAAAATAAGTTTTTGTAAGCTCTTACTGTAATATTGACTGTATGAAAACACATTCAAGTATTTTTAAAAGAACTGCCAGTTTCTTTGCTCGTCAAACCTGAAACAGATTACAATGGGGTTTTCACAGAAATATAAAAGTATTTTGTTGGGTATAAAAGTAAACTTCTTCTGTACGTAATAGAAAGTAATGACATCAAAATATACTCTAAATTTTTGAGATTTCTCTTTTTTGAGGCCAAGATTTTCTATTACAGTAGAATATTTGTTTCTCTAATTTTTTATACCAAACTTCAGTTTCAAATCGCTGTTTATGAAATTAGGTTTACTTGATCAGAACAGTATGATGGTATTTATCACAAATGCATATTAATAATATTGCTTGTATATTTGCAGTCATACTATTTGTCAACATTGTTTTGATATCGTGTGAGTAGAAAATACATAATTACTGTATAACGTGTATGTCACGTGAAGAAATGGTGCCGTTGGCACTCGAAAATTAGTTCCACCAGAGGTAAGTGAATAGGGAATCATCACTTTTGCAAGATTACACAGTAAGACCCTCAATAGCTGTAAGTTCACAATTAACGCTTCAAATGTGCAAAAATTGTAAATTGTACATTTATTTACATTTCTGTAACGCAATGCACATAGTCTGCATCACTCCATACGTATCACTTGCTGCTGTTGCTTCCACGGTACAACCTCATAGATTTTTATGTTTGAATGTCTGTTTTCACAATGAAAGATATGGAAAATAGTTTTTGAATGAAAATGAACAATGTCTTCAAACTGGTTTTAATTATAACTGTATGCGTAATGATTAAATCGTTGAACGAAATTTCCCTGTTGACAGGGCACGGCTTTTAACCTGTCTTATTACTAATTTCGTCACTTTGTAATGGTTAGAATTGACTATCATTGCAGTACATTTGACGAAATTTCATTTATTTATTACAAAATCCCGATTTTACACAACTGTGCAAAAACTAAACTATGCGACTTGAAGAATAAGTACATTTGACTAATCTACTCATTCACTGCACATGCAGGTGTATTAAATATTCTAAGCACTTTTTAATACACCTATTAACTTTTTAGAATTAGAAAAATATCAGGAATAATCGTATTACGTATTCACTGCTCCTTATAATTTTCGGGTCTCTTCTGGTTTTTGTGGACATACTGGTCAAGTATCCATGTGGCCCATGATAGTCTTCTTTACTGTAAACGTAGTTGTTATTGCCTTTTCTAACCGCAACCCCCTTCATCTGAGATTTTATTCATATGCGTTTAAAATACAAATTCTAATTCCTTCGTGATCTTACAACAGAGCTAACATATTCTGTATATTAAATCTCACTGTTCAACAGAAAAAAGAATTGGGTGGAATGATTGATTCTGAATTCTGATTTGAAGCCAAACTACGGTTAAACGCATTCCTCAATAATAGAATCAAGTTTAGCTCATACTTATACAGATTTTTTCACTAAATCTACATAAACTGCTTTAAAAGAAATATTAACAGCTTGGTTTTGATGATTTATATTACTAACACTTCACTAACATAACAGAGACACTAACCCAGGGGTTTTCAACTTTTTTCGTCCACGGTTCCCTAGGCCAAAACGACACTTCTCACGGTTCCCCTGGTAACAATACGTTTTAAATATAAGGGTTAATATAGGCCTACTGAAGGTTCAACACAAATGAGCGATATAAAGGCTATTGTATATCTCCATTCTAATTAAGTATTAAAATAACACATACGTAACTTTTTTGCGTCACCGCCGCGCTCTCGCGTGAGCACGGGAACTCTTGGTTTGCATGGGTAGAAACATTAAATATCCCTGGCCGCGATGCGCGCTGGGGATGTACGTCGATGCTAAAGGAGTCACAGAAGCTTATTGGTGAAGAAATTGCTGAGTTCAATTAACCCACAATTAATTAGAAAAATAAATCGTATATATTACAAAGAACATGCTGTATGAATTATTTTGTGGTCATAAATGACACAAGGATTAAAGTAAATCAAATCTAAAGATCATTTTTAAAAAATCACAGCGACGCTCCTTCCACATGACCGCGACACCCGTGGAAGCTGCGAAAACCCCTGCACTAACCTAACAGACTTTGAGGTTGATACCAAGGGCAGACATACGGGTTGACACAAAAACTGACTGTGGAAACCGACCTCAGCGTCTCTCTATAGGCGAACCGAACCTGCTCCGTTCATGTTAAACCCCTCCGTCTTTCATCCTCCACAACGGGCACACCCCCTCCCGCCCCCTTCCCCCGCCCTCGGCGCCTCGCGCCTGTGGCTTGTTGTTAAACACGGCCGGTAATTAGGTGCAAGCAGTGCGCGGCGCGAGGGACAAAACCTCTCTCCCGCCCCCAGAGGAGCAATTAAGTGTCCAGAGGAGCAATTAAGTGTCTCTACAACAAACGGCGACAAACACCCGCCATCGCGCACGCCCGATTTCCGCTCGCGAACGTCTTTTGTTGCGACGGATCTACTTTGTTTTCGTTGAGAGGTTTCCATTTTCCTTTTTCCTGCTTTAAATTAGCTTAATGTTTTGTGAAAGGGAATTAAAACGTTTTCTTTGTTCCTGTTTCGTTTCTAGGAATTTTAATTGCCTCCCCCTGAGAAAAAAATGTGTCGAATTGCGATTCCGAGAGTTTACAAAGGACTGTGATGGATTAAAAGGAGAAAGATGCTGGGAGAAGAGTAGTTGTTGAACGGTTTAAGAAAATTGCGAATTAAACAAGTGTAGTATTGACATCGTTCTTCGTTTATTATTCACGAGACTGTAATAATGCGGTGTTTCAAGATACCAAATAGAAAACATTATTTTCTTCTTGTCTTACATTTTTATTTAATGTCGCGTATTTTGTGTCTTGAATATAAAGAACGTTATTACTGAGAATTCAGTTACATCTGTCTTTGATACATAATACGAGGAATAAACTATTATTTGTTCTCAAATATCAGCTGTCAAGCTTGTTTTAGTGGACTGTAATGTTGTTATTAATATTTATAATATTTATTTATTTACGTCAAAAACAGTTAAAACTGTGTGTGACGAGCTATGGGGAGAAGTGAAATTTGTGCACGTTTTCATAATTCTGTGATCTCAGGCATAATAAAAGGCACTATAATCAAATTAAATATTTTTTCTTTCATTGATTAATTAACTTTTAGTTGCATCTGTGATATGAAAGTTAACACGATATATTCATCGTTTTTTAAGTAATGGTTGGATATAATTTTACGAATAATCCTCAAAATAAATCTACTTTGTGGATGAATGTTATTGTTAATAGAATATTGACTTTTATTGCTACACTGCTTCAGAATTGTAATCGTAAGATACTTGTTTACTGCTGGTGACAAGCTAAGCACTCGTCTTACGGATATGAAAAGGTAAGCCTTCTAGGGAAAACGTAATGAAGGAATATTCAAAATCTACAATTTCTCTAAATTTCCGTTTCTTTGAGCGACCCTAAAATTAAAAAAAGAACTCGGCTGTTAGTTGGTACATCCATTGTGCATTTTAAGGTATTGTAATGCCATTCAATCTCCACAAGTGATACAGACTTGCCCACCGTCTCCGAGCGGATAATCTAAACGAGAGTGGCCCCGCAAAAGGCTCACGCTTCTCGAAGCTTGTCTGTGCGCGCCGGTAACTTTTCGTGTTAGCGCAACGAACCGATTCAATCCTCTTCAATATTTCAAGGCGCCTTTTTACGGAGTGGGCCTGCCGCAAAGACCGCCCACCCCATCGCCCCCCCTCCGCGCAAACGCTCGCAGAAGACGCGATGACATGAATTATTAATAGCTGGGAATTTCTTTTCGTCCCGTCTTTGTGGTTGGTGGCCCTGAAGCCGCGCGAGCCCGTCCCTCGACGCCAGTCTGCGCTCGTGGTGCGTTTTTCTCCACTGGTTCCCCACCGGCCCTCGACGCTTAAATTATGCACCGAAGGATGTTAGCTCCGCGAAAAGCAAGTCTCCAGACATTGGAGAAGGCTTTGGATGTCGGAGAACTTGGCACATGTCGATGGTTTGTTTCTCGTGGGAAAAGGGCTTTTGTTAATGTATTCGTAATGAAGTATGTCTACTTGATTAGATGGTGTCTCGTGTCTTGACAGTAAATTGGGAGAAGTTAATTCTATGGATTTATGTTATTTGTGGGGTACTAGATTTTCTTTCTTATCTACAATGATTACTGTTGTCATTATTATTATTATATAATTAAAATAATTTTTATAGTTATTATGTTCCTAGGATAATTAATTGAAAAACTTATTGGTTTTCGTTCTTAACGGATCCAGAGAAAGAGAGAGAGATCAGAAATATTTCCTCTCAAATTCTCATAGAAGTGCATTCAGAGAGAAACATTGATGTTTGCCATAAAAGTCCTATCAGTTCTGACTTCTCTCTCCTAATACATTTTGACTAGAGAACAAATTTTGAATAGAGATAAAAATGTTAGAAGTTTCATGTTTGTTCTTACAAAAATTCTCTAGAGTTTGGAATGGATCATAATTATTTAATTTTGCAACTTCGTGAAAAATACACAACCATTGGAAACGACAAATTAAGCGATTGTTTACATGCGACTTTTTTTCTCCTCTTTTGTATAAATATTTTTCTGTTATGCATGCTCTCATACGTTGTATTTTCCTCTGGTTTCGTTCATGTACTCTTTTTAATTTTACAACTTCTTTTTGATCAGACTTCTCTCCTAGTTAGTTATTCCTCTCATTTACTGATCAGTTTTTTTTCTCATTTCACAGATATAATAAACATTTTTTATTAACAAGCACATCTTTACATCATTATTCAATGATTTCTTCTTCTGGAAACCAGTCGATTGACGTATGAGGTCACAACAAAATCATACATTTACAGAAATTTTGCAGTACCGTCATTCCATGCATGGCGGTGGCCTTCCGTTGCAGTTGCCTTCATTGAAGAAAACCGATGTGGCAATAGAGGTCGAATGTGGTCTCGTAATTCAAACATCTTCAATCGAAACTCTACCTCTCAAGAGGGAATAGTTTTTAGTACAGAATTCCATCGTTCCAACTTGCTTGCGCCCTAAAGAAACATGTAAAAATTAGTAACAGTCATCTTACCTTTCCAATCTGAATACTCGTATTTACTGAGTTGTCACTGAGTTTGCCATCCATTGAAATATGACTGTTAGGGATGTTCCGAATTACTACAACGAGCAAGGCTCAAGTTTTTGTAATACATAACGTTTTTTACGCCAATGAAAACTATTTGTTCTTGCCTGACGTCCATTTTTCATTTTACCTCCCATCGCTGTCTTAACCGGCACGGCTCCAAATTCCAGTTCCATCGTCTTCTTCTTCTTCTTCTTCTTCTGTGTTTCAACTACCTCCACTTCACCTTCTCCACCACATCTGGCGTTGTTCTTCAAAACCACAATCACCAACTTGTGTTTCTTGAGCGTTACCAACTTCTCCGAGGCTTAGAGAAACAGTCGCTTGCGGTTCGGTTCGTACGCCCTCCATGAGCAAAGCGGATTTGCGAACCTGCCCTGGCAGAGACGTTTTTGGTATCGTATTTCTCAAGCGTTCTCTCGCATTAATTGTACGTCTTCACGTATAATGTACGCATACGTGATTGTCACTGTCTTGCAATTGGCCTGTTTGTTGCAAACAAGATCTCGATCCGTCTCTGAACTTTTTCTTGTAGCCAGAATTATTCTCTACGTTTGAGCATATTTGTCTAAAAAGTGAAGAAAAGTACAGTAAAAATTAATTGTAGATGTTGATCACCCCCTAAAAATGAGTTCATAGATTTCAAATAAAATCGAACTCCTTGGTTTCTGGATGAAAACAAACAAGAATCCATATTTTTTCCACCAATTTTCATTAAACAAATGTTGTGAACACTATAAAGATAATACATTTCTCCTAATCTTAACCTACGTTTGATCGCCATTCACACGTAATTATTGATTTATAATAATATTATTATTATTAACTATAATTATAATAATTATTAATACTGTTGATAATAATTTATTATTATTATTATTATTATTATTATGTCAGGTTTAATATAAAATGTAATTTTCTTTACAAACTACTTTTTGATAATCGAAAGCTCGTCTATTCGGCCGCCCGTCTGTTAGTGTTTATACACGTTAGATTCATCTATTTTTTGTGTAGGATTTTTTTTAAATAGACGTTTTCGTAATATACTCAAAGGATTGATCATTTATACGTTTTCAATGCATCTGTGTAATGTCTCTTCAGAGCTGGACTTGCATGTTAATGGAAGCATTTACAACAAAAACAGTCGATTTGGTGATGGTGTTCGTGCAATTGAGGGACTGAAATCCTATTTGGAACTGCCAATCGCCAAAGAGAATTTAACAGCGTTCTAAATACTCCGTAAATGGTGTGGTTCGACTGAAAAACGAGGGTAAAGAGAAGAATTCATGTGAAAATGTCGTTTATCCTGTAATCGCTAAACGAGTAACTTGGTGCAGTAGCAAACACATCATCCCAGACGTTTACAAGCGTTGTGCCAATGAGCTGGACAACTTAATATTACAAATCTCAAATGTGAATTATTGCCTTCTAAAATTGGATTTATCTTCCACTTAGAATAGGGCGAGAAGACTGTTTTAATTGTTACAATTCCACCTTACAATTTAAATTTTTCTTAAATTTAATTATATATATATATATATATATATATATATATATATATATATATATATATGTGTGTGTGTGTGTGTGTGTGTGTGTGTGTGTGTGTGTGTGTGTTTATACTCGTAATAATGGTATAAATTATAATTACTTAAAATATCATTAATGATAACGATAATTATTGTTCTTATACTCCGTGCTGGAATTTTTGTATAAACCCGTGGCAATGCTTTGCATAACAAAACGTCCTCCCCTTTGTTATTATTTGGTAATTATTACTCAGATTGTTTTAAAAAATTGCATGACATCATTTATACAACGGCCAACAAATATTTGGATGCAATTAGTACGTTGAACAGGGGGAAAATATTGCATTACATTTTGAGGTTACTGAAACTGCAAGATCATTTAACCACAAACGCGCGTGTAGAACATGTTTCACGGCTAGCTGCCGGTCAATAGCATTCTTGCACGAGGTAGTCTGTTCCTTTGTGCAACACCGTCGCTGCCTGCTCGGTGCAACATCTTTGCATAACCGAAGCTTACTTGGCGACTCTGGTGTACGAACATACAGAGCATATTTTTCATACAGGTCACAGGCTAAAAGCCTATTTAATGAGTCCTGAACTGGGACGAAACGCTTTTCGTCCTAGTTGAGGACTCATCACACAGGCTTTCAGACTTTGATGCTGCACAAAAATGCGTCATTACCTAGGCTTTGTATACATCTTTAAGGAATATTTCTGATCAGAAAGTGGATACTAACTTCAAAGGGTAATTAACTTTAACCCTGCAGTGGTAACGTGACTTTTTGAAACAAAAGTGGTAACGTGAGGTGTCTCTAGACCCCCACACTCTTTTCATGATATATGCTAAATTATTAAAACATGAATTAATATAATATTATTCTTATATTATGAACAATGTTTTGCGTATAATTAAACAATTTATTAAGAATTCACTTGCTAAACAAGTCTGAGAATTCGTCAGGAAAGCATCCAATTTTTGGAGTTAACTTTTCTACTGGTCTGCGCGTGTTGTCACATTCAAACCCATGTTTCGTAGCACAAATTGAAATATTTTCACATTCAAAGTACAATGGAAAATTTCAATACTCACATTATCCACATTCCACAATTCAGCAAGATTTTGATGCCCTGATTTCACAGATCCAGACAAAATACGTAGCCCAATTACTGCCTTCATTTCCGCTTTGTCAGTCTTACAGGTGCTGCGATCATTTTTATTCCTCTCTAAATCCATTTAAATTTGGATATTGGTGGATTCTGCAATTCTCTCAATGATATCCAAATCAATAAACAAAGAAAACATTATCCTGGTCTTTTGGAATTGCGTGCAGACTGCTTTTTCCAGGGCGGTGAGTAACGATATTCTTTTCCCGCTTTCGGCAAATTTGGCGTATTCTTTTTTAACATATAAAGTGACCTAAAATGTTCGTAGTACTTTAGTATTAACTTTTCAGGGGAATCCTAGCGTAAAAATACAGCATGCTATACGTTGCCAAATTAATAGAATGTACGAGACTGAAGACATCTTTGCTAACGTAGAAGGTAATGCGGGGATCCCGGTGCACCCCAAACAAAAAAAAGCTTGTTACACGGATCAAACTCACGAAATTGGCAAACTGAGAGCACAATAAATATCATGATACAAAAACAGAAAGGTACTCAAGCAATGGTCATGGTAGCCAACGTGGGAAATACAAGAAGCGGGAAGAAAATATCGTGAGGTTCCCACAGACCCCCGTGTTACCACTCCCGGGTTAACGGGAAATTGATGACCATATATTATTAATTTATAATTTGTATTGATTAGGACTTGTGTCCCTTCATGCGTAATTTCCTGCCCGAATTAATGTTTCAAGAGGGTACTGAAGATCGAAAATTAAATTTAACATGTATTTTAAAGAATGCTGCAATGCAATACAATTAATTGAGTTTCGTTCGTAATGATTACATTTAATGAACTTACCATATTCAAGATGAATTGAACACACACACAAAACGTCAATTAATCCTATGCGCAGGAACGGAAGACGTACCATAGCTAAAATGATCAAGAATCATTCAACATTCGCAGAACAATAATGATTTTACATATGCAACTACACCACAGATTTCAGAACCCATTTAAACATGAACTAAACCAAATATGCCATCTCGACACAGCTATCAAACAAGGATGTAAGAAGCTGTCAACCTTGAGGTACCAAAGGAATACGAAGACAAATAAAAATTCTAATTGCCAATTCAAAGCAAACATGATATTTGTGGTAAAGAAAATTTGGGCTGCTTTTGAATGAACAAATAAGTATTTGAAGGTGTTAATTTATTGGTTGTTTACTTTTTAAAAATTTGACTTAACATTCCTCTATGAACAAGATTTAACAGACCAACCACTAATGTCGTTTTATCCAATAAAGTTAAAGTTTTAGCAAACTAGTAATGCTAATATAAAAATGTAATCTAATTTGTTGAGCTCTAATTACGTTCAAAAGCTTGAATACATTCACATTTCCCACATAGTTCTAGTAACACAGATATTCAATATACAGCCTGGGATCCATTTCGTTCCAGAAAAATGAACCTGATTTCCCTAATTCACACGCCCAAACCCGTCATGTTCTGTAACGTTCCGCTTCTGCCACCAATTTTCTTTTGTTGCATCTGCTACTACTAATTTTCTATTGTAGTAACACTTCAATTGTAATTTTTATATATCTTATTTCTCTTCTAGATTTTCTTTCCCAAATCTTTTTTACAATGCATTTGAGTATTTTAACATATAGGCTTCGTACTTTGTCTAATATTCGGATATTACAAATTTGTTAGAGGAATATACGTACGTTCAATTCTCTCTTTTAATTCATACTCAATATATTGGTTGCTAACCTCATTGTAAACAAAAAAAGTACATCATCCGTTACTTGTTTACGAAAGTTTAAATGAACATATGAGGACTGTACGAAACCGGCTATGAAACCAGCGCTCGGAACGGCAGCGAGTCCAACTACGCTGTTGTCCACTTCCGACGCGGCGGCATCGCTCGCCTCATATTATGAACCAACATCCATTTTCGCTTTTTAATGCGCCGCCCGCACGCCGATATTAATTCCCAAATGCACCGCTCATTTGGGGGTTGAGAATGGGGACGGTGACAGCGGGGGCGATGCCGACGGGGGCGACGGGGACGGCGACGGGGACAAGGACGGGGTCGATGGGGACGGTGACGAGGACGTTGGCGAGGACGGGGACGAGGACGGGGACGGGGACGGGGACGACGACGATGACGCGGACGAGGACGTTGACACAGACGGGGACGGGGACGGGGACGGCGACGGGGACGGCGACGAGGACGGGGACGAGGACGTTGACGCGGACGAGGACGTTGACACGGACGGGGACGAGGACGGGGACGAGGACGGGGACGAGGACGGGGACGAGGACGGGGACGAGGACGGGGACGAGGACGGGGACGAGGACGGGGACGAGGACGGGGACGAGGACGGGGACGAGGACGGGGACGAGGACGGGGACGAGGACGGGGACGAGGACGGGGACGAGGACGGGGACGAGGACGGGGACGAGGACGGGGACGAGGACGGGGACGAGGACGGGGACGAGGACGGGGACGGGGACGAGGACGGGGACGAGGACGGGGACGGGGACGGGGACGGGGACGGGGACGAGGACGGGGACGAGGACGGGGACGAGGACGGGGACGAGGACGGGGACGAGGACGGGGACGAGGACGGGGACGAGGACGAGGACGGGGACGAGGACGGGGACGGGGACGAGGACGGGGACGAGGACGGGGACGAGGACGGGGACGAGGACGGGGACGAGGACGGGGACGAGGACGGGGACGAGGACGGGGACGAGGACGGGGACGAGGACGGGGACGAGGACGGGGACGAGGACGGGGACGGGGACGGGGACGGGGACGGGGACGGGGACGGGGACGAGGACGGGGACGGGGACGTTGACGCGGACGAGGTCGTTGACACGGACGGGGACGAGGACGGGGACGTTGACGGGAACGAGGACAGAGGCGAGGACAGAGGCGAGGCCAGAGGCGAGGACGGGGACGAGGACGGGGACGGCGTCGAGGACGGGACGAGATTTTTGTTGTCGGAGTCGGGGACGGCGATTGGCTAGTGCAAAGGAACGGGAAAAGAATAAGCTGCCATGAGCAGATGGAGCTGGGACGAGTGCGGCGGGGATTGGAATGGTCGGATTGGAATGGTCGGTTGTCGACGGTCGTGGCAAGAGGGCGACGGCGACGGCAGCGGTGGCGGTGGCGAAGGTGGCGGCCGCATTAGCAGCAGCATTGATGGCGGCGGGGCTAGACAACACAATTATAAATACGAGTGCCCTTTCACCGAAAGGGGATTATTTGTGGGACAATTAGCGTGGGTGCGCTCGCTCGCTCGCTTGCAGAGCTGCTTCCGATCGTTACGCGTTTCCAGAGGGGCGCTGCGCCTCCCTCCTGTGTACGGAATTGGCAATCGATGAGGGTATTCTTCGAGCGTTAACAATCAACCTTGTTTTTAATTATATATAACGGGAGAGATGGCATCAACCTGACGTTGACCTGGAGGTCTTGGGTTCGACGGCGGCAGGATTTTCGACACGAGCTTGTCAGCTAGGTCGAATTCCGTCGCTGTCTGGAGGAGAATTCTAGCGGCCGGCTGCTCTGATCGGTAGTTTTCCTTGGTTTCTCCGATCAAGACCAGGCGAATGCTGGAGCAGTACCCTAACAAACGGGCCACGGACCGCGTGCGATCTTTCCTTCCTCTTCCTTGTCCTATTCTCTCCTCTTACACACACACACTAACATGCACTACTCTACCACACATACCGGGAGACCGTTCGGGAGCTTACAGCTTGTCCCGGCTGGGGCGGTGCCCCGCTGGTGGGAGATACCTGGTGAGGGGAAAACCCCGCCAGTCGACGGAAGGTCGGCGCCAGATCTCGCCATCCAGCGGGGGACACATCATCGCCACCTCCCGAGAAACTACACTTACGGGCCTAATGACCTAAGTAGTTGACGCGCCCGGAAACACGAATCAATCAATCAATCAATTTTAAGTATAAAATCTGAGCACTACAGACTTTAAGTGCTTGTTGTGATTAGAGCTCGCCTGCACTCTTCGATACTTCCGTTCTTTCCATGAATCTGTTGAGATAGGCTCGATATTCCATGCTGCCTCTGTTCGGTTACTTTTTAACAGCGGAGAGAAATATTACTGTACTGAAAACCGTGATCCACAATTATCGTAATAACGATAACGCTGAGCTGAAGAAGGGTGAAATGTTAGTGTCCAATTTCGACGTGAATCGCAACTGATGAGTTCTCTACGTATGTAAGCGACACGTGCGTCAGGCATTTTAGTTTAATAGCCAGAAGCACTTGTGGAGATAAAGTGAGGACATCTACTACAGCACAGCACAACTTTGTAGCCCTTACGTCACTAGAATTAGACGCACGCGGGCCAGAGAAGAGTCGGAACTGTTAACTCTACCACTAAGGACCGACCACAAAGCCGCAAATGTTGGAGTTATTACACAAAGAACTCAAAATATTAGCATTCCTGGTCTAACGAAACGAAGGTATCTCTCTGACAGTAAGTAAGCGTGTTGGATGGTAACTTTTTGTCAACTTTTGGGCTTCTGTTCGAAAAGATAACGAAGAATTCTGTTCGACAAGATAACGGAGAATTGGAAACTGTGTTGAAGATGCCAGTGATTATCTATTTTTGTTGCGAACCACGCCACGAATGATTTGTTTGCGCTGTCATGTTTTTTTTGTTTCGGGTTTGCTGATATGATATGAAATTTGTTCCAATGAAAACCACCCTGCTATCCGTGTTGATTGTTCTGATTCCTTTTGTAAAGCACCATCACATTATGAGCAATGAAGTACAACATGGAAGGTTGACTTTCTCTTCTTTTTTTGAGGTCCATACTATTTAGAATTCAAATATATCATTACATTGCCTATCGCGTCTACGTGACAGAACTTTTAACATCAAAACTAACAATCTCTCCAACTCCCAAATTTTACGACAATAATTTGTGCGACTCTTTTCATCACACATTAAGGGCATAATGACGTGACATGCATACTCATCGGAGCCTTTTATGCATCGGGGTACTTCCATTGTGTCCGGATTTTTTTGCGAGCGTTGACGTAGCGGTAAAAGAATTGCCTATTAGCACGCTAACGAGTAATTAATGCGCGTTCATTATTCGCGAGTGCATCAGCGAATCGGTGATCGGATGTCGTTATGACGCAGTCGATGGGCAGAGAGTTGCAACGCCAGCTTTACCCGTGAAATACTCGGCAGACATGCCCAAACTGGAGAAACTCTTTGGGAAATGGATGTACTGTTTGTAGGCGTGGAAAGGTGGTGATAGTCCCAACAGTTAAGAGGGCTATTTCATGTATCGGAAAGTTCCACGTAGCCACTTCGATTCAGATCTGCATTTTAATGATAGTTTTAATGACCATGATTACATCGCCTTACGCATATCGGAAACTACTACAACATTCCAATCAAATAACGATAAAAGACGCAATGGTTTCTATGCATGAATGCTAAAAACAGAATAAAGAATTACATTCTGTAGACAATGAGTTTCAAAACCATGGCTGTGATTTCATTATACGCACTGTAACCGAACATTAGATCCCAAAAGAAGCATATACGTACCATATTATCAGCAAGAAATAATTCTTTACTCTCAGCGAAAACCACTTCCATTTTCTGTGAGCTGGTTTGTATTTTACATGTGTATAAACAAATGACATTTTTAAACAAAACGTGTAGTACAAAAATTGTTTTTAATAATCTATAATTGCTTTATCTTTCTTTTGATAACGTCGTTCCGCCACCTATATTTTGCATTTTGTATCGCGAAAAGGAATAGAAAAATTCACCGAGTTTGTAATCCATTTATAAGAATCAATGCACTGATGACATTTAATGTTTCACCTCTGTTCGATAACTTTTCGTTCACCACGACGCAATTTTCGTGTTAATCATGTGCTTCGTTCAGTAATAAACTTTGCTTGCTATTCTTGTAGTTTATACTCATTTTTGGCCTGTAATAACTTTTTCCGTGTAATTAAAGGACATTTGTAACGACACAAAAAAAGAGATGGAAATTAAATCTGTAGCGTCTCTGAATGATGAAAGTAAAACTGAATACATTGCGTTTACTCTTTATTCTGAAGTTCATTTTCAGATAGCATATAATAAATTACAAGGGGTGTCAAAGAATACAAAAAAAACTTTAAAAATTTCACAAAACTCTTGCAATGTTGCGAAAACACAAAATTAAAGGCACACACTGACCAAGCGATGCTACCTGACTAACACAGCAAGAAAAACCAAATTAATGTAACATTGCAGAATGTATTGAAAGTTTACGAGGCATACATGGCTGGATTTTCCAACCCAGACCACTCTCACAGCACCACAGCTCCTCCAAATTACACAGCTGTCTAGTAGAGGGTCTCAAATGCAGATATCAAGAAAATGCCTTTCACCACCGTGGATGCTTCACGCTCAAGGTCCACCATAGCCCCTTCCGCTTGGCCCACACTCCACCAGCCATCTCTCCCGCTGTCCACCAGGCTCTGGCCCCGCCCCGGGTTCAGACCCCGGGCAGGGCGCAGGGGGGCGGGCAGCCGGCTAGCCGGCGGAGGGGCGGACGTAGGCGGGGGGAGATACGGGCGGCGACGGCGTGATGGTGGTGGTAGCGGCGGTGACGGTAGTGATGTCGACGTGACGTCAACGGTGTCAGCGCCGAGGGTAGCTGGTTGCAACCTGGCCGGGCGGCGGGAGAACCGCCACACGCATCGAGGCGCGGGGAAACAATGATCAATTAATGTCTTAATTCAATCATTAATTGATTGATTGTTGATTGATTTTTTTTAAGTGGGACGCGCGAACTTTGGAGTTGGTGCCCCCATAACACACTGGTGTAGCATGGAACTCCCATAATTTAGCGGGAGTATCACAAAGAGTGCCCAGGTGGGCGGAAGTTGCAGGAACTTGTCCGCGCCGACCAAAATGTGCTAACAGGGGTATAAAAAGGACTGTCAGTTGGAGAATAATTTCTTGTGACGTCTCTGTTCGTTCAGACGCAAGTTTTAAGAACAGTAATGAAAAGGAGAGATAAATCAATATGCTCTCCACTACCTCCCACTCTCAGCATTGTATGCAAATAGTCTGAGATTAGATTAGATTTATTAATAACTGCAATTAAGTATCATTGCAGATGTGATAGCACATCACACATATTGCGACCCTCATTATAAATAGATAACGCGCTCAGTTAGTTGCGTACTAGCCGTCAGTATATCTAGAGAAAACCTGGAAATCTGATTCATTTCTTTCGTCAGATTGCCAATGATATAGTCGTGAAGCTCGTATTGTAGTCGTGGTCGTATATCCCGAATTGTGAAACGTCGCGACGTTTCACGACGCGTCGTAAGAACCTTTTGGTTTCCTCCCAATTGCCATATGTTGTCGTCTAAGGTAGTTTTTTGCACCTACCTAATTGTTAACATTTCTTCTATTATTTACATGGTCGTATTTCCGGTGTTGCGTATAAGCTTAATTGCGTAAAAAAATTTCCTTTGAAAGAATTCAAATTTTTGACGAAACGTCAGCAAATAAATGATTCCATCTAAATACGGAGCGTTTGTAGTTCGATACACTTGGTAATTTTCATCCCTGCTGCGATTACTTTTTTTTTGTGCTAAAAGTGCCAATATTTTACGAGGTTTTACACACTAGTCTGTGAGTTTTTATTACACTTTTATTCCCCATTAGAAATTTCAATCTTCCACTTACGTTTATTCAACAAACGTTTTCGCTGGTACCCTCGTATATTTTAATACACTTGTGCACAGACCTCTTAATTTTTTGCACAGGCATTTATCAGTTCTGCAAATTATTCAAATCAAAGGAGAAAAAAGACAAAGAATAAAGGAAAGTAATTTAGTTTTCACAACCAATCAATTGAGGAGCTCTAATTGAAACCAATTAAGTCAAACACTGAATTATTTTATTTTTATACGATCCTGCAAATTAAATGCGACTCCGAAGATCTAGAAATGCTACCTTGTTCAAATTAGTTTCTCTGAAGGTCAGTCCATGGCATCAGATAAATAGCTTTTGATGTCAGTTTTTAATCTCCTGTAGAATTTCTGTTCTGAAGGGTTTTCTCGCAGATGCTCGTAATGGTTTTATATGAGTCTAAAATATCGGTTGTATCGAAGGATACATTTTTTCGCGAAACACTACAAAGAACAAGTATTACTGCCATTAACAGGAACAGATTTAGGTTTACCCACGTACTGTTTCACGTAATTCATACACCCGTACAAGTAATTCATGAACAATTTTACTTCATCTGACATCTATCTGATTAACAAAATTGATTTACTATACTTCATTGATGAATTCCTAGTTAATATTTTATTTTTTTACAGAATAACACTTATTATTTAACGCAAGGGAAATGTAAAATTAATTTTAATATATCCTTCTTTAAATTTTATTGTTGGACTGCAAAATGTTTGGGGTTAATTGAATTGTGTTTTTTTGTTCTTGAAATCATGAAAAGGTCTTCGGTTTTACTGATGTTGGATTGATTGGTCAATTTGATGGATCCCCGTTCATAATTTTTCAAAATTTAATTAGTAATATTTATAGTCGTAATATTTGATGTAACATATCGCGGACACAACTTTGAAAACACAAATAAAACGTAATGTAATTATTTTTTTCCAAACTTAATCAATAGAGGATACTTCGAAACGTGATAACGCTGACGCGTGCTATTATAGAACAAAAGATTGCTTGGCGAACTGGCCACTGTACTTACTTAATATAAGGAACAAGGGCGGATCCAGCTGATCAATTTGGGGGAATGTAGATTTTTGTTAAATAGTAAACGGATTTGTTATTATATTGTGTATCATTCATGTACTGTAGATATGATACTACACAATACTATTGTTTAAATAATTACATAATTCGAACATAAATATTTAAATCAATTTTTCCACATAAAGTAAGATAAATGAAAACCCCTGGATCCGCCAGTGATAAGAAATCACCGTGTCTGAATATACTTCGGTTTTCCTTTCTTGGCGCACGGGGGGTGTCAATAAAATGCAATATCTCACGGTATTTCGCGACGTTCTCCATTTTGCCGCCAGGAGTGGCATGATCACCAGCACTGCTCGATACATTCGCGATCATGCGACTCCTACCGGCACAACGGAGAACGACGCGAAATACCGTTAGATATTCCATTTTATTGACCCCCCGTGCGCCAAGAAAGAAAAACCGAAGTATAATCGTGAACGTTATTAGCAGAGTGGAAAATTGTCCGTTATATTGCTTACACAGAAGAACAAGGAGAACCCCCAGGGGACTGAAAGGGCGTAGGCCGAGCTCTCGGCAGTGGTTGGGTGATGGTGAAGGGGGGGGCAAACTCGAAGGGCGAGCGGATGTCGCCCCCGCTCGTTTTGGGGAATGTCCCTCGGGACGAAACTCCGGCGCCGGGAGCGGGCCGGCGGGCGGGACGGGAAGCAAGGGGTGGAAAATTCCGTGCCGAGATTGAACCTCGACGGCTGTATGTCAAAACTGTTACTGCCGCTGGACCGCCGCCAAGGACACGAGGGGAAAACTTCGCCGGTCCGAAGCTCACGAGGCGAAATTCGCGCTGTATTTATGAGGGTAGCGTTTCAGTCGACGCCAGCATCGCCGCCTGGCGGGAAGCTTATCCTGTCGAAGGAGATTAAAATTCATTGGAAGATGAAAGGAATGGGAGGTGAAAACTTTGTGACAGATGTAATATATTCTGAATAGAAGTATTTAGTATTGGGAATGTGCGTATTTTCATTTTGCGAATTTAGTGGTACAGTGTAAGCCTCAGTCTAAGGTGACAATCCAAATTTGTATGAAATGTTTGTGTAAGAGACTTATCAGATTAGTTCGTGCTTTTTGAATCTATTTTGCGTTTGATATTGGAAATCTTTAGTGAATGTGCTGCAAACATCATATCAAAATGTTTTCTGTTCGGTATTCGAAAACTTTAGGATTTTTCTTTGATTATTTGAATTACAAAATTAATACACATGAAATACCAACGCCGCGCCGTGTACGCTATAAACATAGGATATATTCTATGGCTTTCTATGGCGTGTCAATGCGGATTGGGGGATTTGGACTGCAAGGCAATGGGAATAATAGCTCGGAATAATGGTCTGCGGTACATATATTAACATTTCCTAGCAGCATTTTACCGTTCTCTTCTTGCTTCATGTTCACTTTGTCAAGGTGAAATGTAATTTGACTGGCCGGATTTAAGGCAATTTCTTTGTGCGGAGTGAAGGAACGCGATACAGTGAGAATTCTAGATGTGACAGATAAGCGGATATTAACCAAGGCCCTTTTGCGGTGCTCTGTAGAAGTTTGGAAATATTCTCACTAAATATTTATTGCCAGTATTTCCGAATATCACAAAACTCTAAGTGTGTAGCGTAGTTGCAGAATCATTACCATCGGTTTAGTTTCCACCTATTAGTTTCGTATTTCAAATGTTGATCGCTTCAAGTAGAATTATTCTGGAGTAAGTGGATGTTCACAGAAGATTTTCTCGAAGTTCATCCGTTATTTGTGCCTTTCGTTTCACAATTGATATGTTATTCTCATTGTAATGATGATATGTGTCGGTTCACATGGACATGGCAAAAACATCTTTAGGAATATTTTTCGTAAGGAAAAATAATGGCGTTGGCATAGTGACAAACGACGGCGCGGAGGAACTTTTGTATGTTATTACGCGAACATGGCAAAAATTAATGAAATCGGAACGAGCAACGACAAATAAATAATAATATTTTAAGTTGTGATGTGCCAATGAGCAATAGATGCGGGGATAATATGAATTTTACAAATTTGTAAAACTTTAATTGAGACAGGAGACAGGACGTTTACACACCATGTAAGTAAGGGGGCAAGTCGCGGGGAAATAAATAAAAACAGTTTTGAAGCATGTAAGGAGGCAGGACACTCAAATAAATTGCACAAGTAATTTGTTTAAGAACTATAAATGAATACGTGATAGAATAAGGGAGAAGACACAATTTTCGCCATGGAACAATGCCGGGGACAAAAGACGAAAGTGACAGAGAGTTGTTTTTCCGGAGTTTTCGTGGCGAATGCAAGTAGCCAGTGGATCAGATGGTGCTTGGTTTTGGTAGAGGACGCGTCGAGGCTCGAACATGTTGATAAGGCTTTCAGAGGTGCTGAGGTGTTATCGTGAATGCAAATGATAGAGATCCAGACCTGTGGAACTTTGGAGGAGAGATGCTGATATAACTGGTGACATGCTGACCAGTGTTGCCGAAACGTCAGAAAGAGAAGTGTTCTGATTTTCTTTTGACTGGCGGCGCATCTTTGTAAGAAGGCCAAGTTGTATAGTTTGACAACGACAAACAGGACCGACAATTATTCAAAGTAATTCTAATTGTAATTCAAAGTAATTCTAAAAATGTTTTAAGGAAACGCGCGCAGTGTGAATCGGTATTTTGAATGTTAAGTGTGTGTGTGTGTGTGTGTGTGTGTGTGTGAGATAAATATTTGTTTTTTGTAGATTCTTTATTGCTTGTGTTCAAGGGTATTTTTATTGTGTGCATTTGTTAACGATGTCATTTGTGAGAGGCGGCACGATGACATCATAACTAGTGAATAAACCTAAGACGCCAATTCATGGTGGCTGTGGTATCAGAATTCTCGTATTCTTCTTTTTCTTTTGGCTACGTATTAATATACCGCAAATTACGATAAGTGCAGTGTCCTGTACAGGCGGCTTCACACCCCAAGATCTTAAATATTTTCTGTAAATGGTTCAGGGTGGTAGGTTACTTGATCGTGCAGTTATAAGATAATTAAGTGAGAAATTAAGTATTCAAAATAAATATTGAAATGGAAAGAGCAGTAATATTTACGAGGGTTGTACCTAAAGTAAGGTTCCCAATGAGCTACAGCTTCGAGGGGAGGTGATAGGCTAAATCCGACAACAGTGCCGTGCGCAGTGGTTCCCCCACTCTCGAGCTCGCTCATCCGCGATTCGCTACGTTGCTTAGTGTTCGCTTGACAGCCGTCAGAGATGGAAGTGTCGATCGCCGCTTCCGCCACGTGCGAGGTTCGAGCAGTAATCCGATTTCTCCACGCAAGGAAGTTACCGCAATCCAGAAGGAGCAATCCAGAATCGTCAGAGGGGACGACTGACTGAGGGAATGGTGCTTTTTCACGACAACGCTCGTCCCCACGTCTCTCGTCCAACACAGAATCTTTTGAAGAAATTTGGGTGGACCGTTATGCCCCATCCCCCCTACAGTCCGGACGTAGCCCCCAGGGATTATCACTCTTCTCCAAGCTGAAGAAACACTTACGTGGCAAACACTTCAAAGAGACGATGAAGTCCGAGCAGAGGTCACACGCTTCCTTAACGGATTGGCGGGAGACTTCTTCGACTTATGAATACAAAAGCTGGAGCACCGTCTTCAAAAATGTGTCGAAAACAATTGAGACTATGTTGAAAAATAGACAATAATGTAAGCTTTTCAACGATGTATAAATTAATTACAATAAATAATGTTTTCTATTTGTAAAAAATATGGGGACCTTACTTTTGGTACAAATCTCGTATCTATTCTTTTATAAAACAAGAAAAAAACACACCCACTCATGGCGAGCCGTTTCACATATTCATCAATAAATTATAAGAAATTTGAAAAAATCCTTTATTTGAACCTCATTGAAGATTATTTGCATAAATCAGTTCCCCTTGCTAAAATGTTTTCTTCATTATATTTTGCTTGTTATGACCTTTAAAATCGACGACGGCTGTCTTATGCTGCCCTGGAGGCTATAGCAGATTTTCCAATATTCATGTTCCTATTTCAAGTGGTTTTCCTTTTTTAAAACATTTAACTTCACCTTCTAAACCATCTTCTGATTATTAGATGTACATTGGTTCCTAAATGAGTGGCGAGAGAAGTGCAATATTTTATCATCAAACGTAAACCCTACCAACAATTCATAGTATATCCCCATTCCACTATATCATACGGGCTTGTCTCCTGCTTTCATCAGTCAAAGAATTTATTCAATTGTAGTTCATATTCCATTACTGTCTGAGACGTCCACAGTGTCACTTCCCTCCGAACTGAACACACAAGTCTATCGTCGATCGCCAACAAGCCGTCAAATGGTGTTTGTCTGGCACTCAATCGATTTTTTTCGAACGTCCTTGAGTGGTCAGGAAATGGGTAAATGTTTGTGGTTAGAGTGGCCGAAGCGATGAATCTCCCTTATCAAAAATAAAGCTTGGTAAGAGGTTCAATAAATCGAAGGATATGAAAAGGCAATTGCTGCCGCGTTAGTATTGTGATAGAAAATTTTTCGCGACCAAAACTTCCAGTCACTGATTGTGAAGTTCTTTTTATCTATTAAGAGACTAACTTTTGCACGAATGCGTGCACGAATAAGCATCTGTACAAATAACAAGACATCTCCATTCATAAAAGTTTATTCTTTTAACTTCCTTGCCTAAATATTGAATTTATATTAATTCCTTAAATATTTCTCGTGTTGCGTCAAGTGACAGCAACGTTTTTTATATTCTTGATCTGTAAAGAACTGTTGTACTTTGTACCCTCATATTCTGTACTTCACAACACTATACGGTGTTATTGCAGTATTCTTTAAGACTGTGTATGTTAAATTATTTATTTTATTGTGATGCACTACGATAGTGTTTTATTTGTTCTATATCAGTGTGCGTACTATTTTTGTGACGTTTTGTTTAGCTGTATTTTTGCCGCCGCAGACCACTAGTAGACTAGGTTTATTACAGAAGTTGTTTGATAACGAGTAAATTAGCGAGAAGAATCTGATATTCGGAAATGAGTCAACCTTTTATTTCAGTTCGTTCACAGTATTGTCATTCGTTAAACAAGACTAATCGACGTTCTATGACATCTGTAATTTACACCAGCATCCCCAAAGGTCATCACTCTTGAAATCTTATCTTTATTTTCAAAGGTATGATTTGAATAAATTTGTAATGGCTTGGGAACGGATTTCTTAGTAAATACGTATTGACTAGATAAGCTAATATCGATAATAATTTGCGTTAACTTTGTTTCACAATGCGCAAAGTTGAATAATGCTGCTTTTATTTTCAAAATTTTCCCATATTTTGAGTTTTGGTACATATTAGAATGAATGTTCATATATTTTCCGTATTTCTTATAAAAATCAGTCCAAGTGGCATATTAAGCTTGACACTTAAATTGCGTTAATTATTAAAAATACATCTCAACAATAAGAGCTTAAAAATTTTCAGTACTATTTTAAACCTTAGAGGTTTTTCAGAATTAGGGAGAATTGACAATGGCAAAGCAAGTTCAGAAACTGTTAATGTTTTAATTTATGTGAAGGCTTTGTCTTAAGGGTTTGAGAGTCCCGCTGGAAGGGGGCGCGAGAACTATTGGATTTGTTTGACAGATGATTTTGAGACCTCAATACTCTGTGGGAAATGCACCTCTTTTCAGAATCCACACTACCCATCTCCTTCCTACTCAAGCTGCCAGCCGGAAATCGCATGACGTCACAGAGACTTGGACATGAGAATTTAACTTAAACAGCTCCTCATCGTCAGTTACAATCGAGTTGAAATATTATGTGTTGGTTCAGTTCTATTTATTTCTATTTTAAGCCACTGTAAAATACCAAGAGTGACACAGTCAGCCTGTGTAAAATTAGAAGTTACATTTAAAAGCTTAAAGATGAAGGTTTATCAACTGAAAATAAAATATTAGTTTACTAGAGTAATTTTAATCATAATAAATCCATATTTAACTTCATATTTTGATAAAAATAACTACATTTATATTTACATATTGCATGAATTTTTATTCCATATAAATCCGTTCCCTGGTAATTACTTTCTATGAAAAATATTGGGCCGTGCTTTCGCCCACCAACTCCACCCCTACCCATCACTTCTATCACCAAATCTCCACCAATCATTCCCGGAACCATCATACCTCGTCCCCACTAATCATTATCATCCTCTACATTATCATCCTCTACATTATCATCCCCAGCAGTCGCCAATCCTCACCAATCTGGATCAGCATCTTTCGCTATTCCTTCCTTTCCCTCGCTGATCTTTATCGCCACCGCTTTTTTGTAGGTCGCTTTTTAACAATTTAGTCATATAGAGACTAATGTTATTGCTTTAACTGTAGGGGTAACTGTAGGAAGAGCACGTAAAAACAACACGAATACATGCAAACATTCATGCCCGAAGTGGGATTCGAAACCTCGGTTTCGAACCGCACTTCGACGAGGCGACACAGCTACAGCCCTTCAGCGTCAGGGACCTCGGCTATCCAGTCCGCAGCTTCTAACTTAAGCTCTAAGACTAGACAGCAGTATCCGAAATGCAGAATCGTATTCATATAAACGTTGCTTTATTCGTGTTGAATCTGATTTAGAAACACTGCTACAGTCTCCGTGAAAGTAAACAACAAACGCCACCAAATGCTCCTGGGACAATAAGAGAATCCATGCTCTTTTGATCTTTTAGAATGTTCGGAATTTTTTTCAATATTCGAAGGATGGAGAAAATTTAATATGAGGACTTTATTTATGGAAATGGAGAAGACTGAAATGATCACTGCTGCATTAAGAGTGTGATAGTTTCTAACAATTTAAGCAATAAAAACGCATACTGAAATATACCTTCATCCTTCACTTCGTAATACGTTGTCGTGAGTTTGACCTGTTCCGAATTTATAGAAAGATGTGGGCGCCAGGAACAGGTGACATAAACTAATACTAACTTTTCCCTATTTAATTCTGTCAAAATTATATGGGCATCCAGCTAGCTTGGGCCGATGGATTCGGATTACATGTATTCGCTATCGCTAAGATAGCCGATTACCTGATCTGCCGACTGTACAGCCTGGCGTGGAATCTGAAATATGGAAATTCTCTGCTTCCAACTAATTAGAAGCTTATGATTGACAAATGAACAGACTCTTTTCTTTTTCCAAAGAAAAGATTTAACAATTTATTCAATGTTAATTTTAACAGATTACTTAATGGCCATGACCCCTTTTAAAAGATATTATTTTAATATACTGCAGTATATGTTACCGTCTTGCCGACCCGCTCGTTCCGAAGACGCTTCTCACTTGGCCGATGAATCCGAGTCGCTCTTCTGTCTTCTGATCTTGCGCGGTTGCTGAAGTATCCAGTCCACCCTGCATAAAATCTAGCTAAGTTCTTTCCGACGCTTTAGGTTTATAATCTTTCACACGAGTTTAATAAAATACTAATGTTCGAACTATCGTCCGGTGAACACCCAAAACTGCCCAAGTCCGCGGATGTACTCCGGCAAATAATTTCTAAGTCCGATGACGACTGTTACTTTTCGCACGAAAATGTATAAGTCTCACTTTCAACTACAAGGTCCGCACACTATTTGCACTCCACGAAACTCAAGAGCCGAGTTCACGACCTACACTCCACCACTCTGAGTCAGACTGTAACGATCTGCACTCAACGAAGCTCCAAGTCCGAATGAATGTTTTTCTGTATTTTGCAACCCTTGATGGGTCGGTAGCGTCCCACGTTCTATTTTTCCAAAACACGGCGGTAAACACCAGAAAGTCTAATTGCCCCCCGCCAACCCGCTCATTTCTTACAACCCCATGTAGCCGCGCCTTCGTCCGTCATACGTTTTTCGACCAATCACATATTCTTTATTATATCGATCTAGCCAGCGTTCCGGCACCTAAGAGGCTTGCAGCTAGTTTATTTACCTGCCCTGCACCATAGCAACCCTCTGCGCTGGCGTTACTAGGGCCGGATATCGCCATTTTACAAGTCCATTTAGTCGCCCCGTATACAACTAATATTATGAATAAACCATGTCCCGTTCTGGTATATCACAACATCCCCTCTCCAAGCGTCATTTTGTTTGCTACCACCTAACTAAATGACAAGACCATATTAGAACTTTCTTCATGCTTCGTCACGCTGAACTCACTGACACTTTGCACTGTACTGACACTGAGCACTGCACTGTACTCTTGCAGCCTTACAACTATTTACATTAATTTGTGAACATGCCAACATAGTTTTAACCATTTCATTGCGTATCGCCTTATTGCCTATTATTAACATATTAATTGAAATTCCTTGCACGTTCCAACGACAAACAACACAACAAAACAAACAAACTATTATACACTACTATATACAAAACTATTTACAATGACACAAATCTTCAGTCGTAGGTATCGTCCCTTTTATACGGTTTGATATTTCTGTAATTATAGGTCCCCATCTGTTTGCCGTTTTCATCTTTTAGAATTACCGCGTTTTTACTTAATACCTTGACAATTCGGTACGGTCCTTTATACAGAGGAAAAAATTTATGAAATAACTTTTTATCCACCGAAGATACTTGAGGCACTCTAATCAATACTTCGTCATTTTCTTTATATTCGCCTTTAAAATATTGCTTCTGCTTTATCTTCCTTCTTGCAGCTGCTTCCTTCAAGTTATCATAAACTATGCTTATGTTATTATTATTATTTGAAGTCCCACTGATTTCCGGAGGTACTTCTATCCCCTTCAACGGGTATTTTTCTCCTGTTCTCCCCATATGAATCTCTATCGGCGTATTTCGCGTACTTCCATGAGGAACATGATTTAACACATAATTTAATAAAGGAACGGCCTCCATCCATCGGTTGTGACATTCCGAAATGTATACTCTAAATAGTCGTGAAATTTCTTTCATAATTCTCTCACTGGGGTTAGCTTGAGGATTCCGTACCGTTGTATAACCTACTTGCACCCCACTTTTTCCCATCTCTTGTTCCCATTTTCCGCTAGTAAATTGCGTTCCCAAATCACTAATAACTTTTCTCGGTACACCGAATTCTTCAAAAAATTTGCGACATTGCGTAATGCAACTCTGTGCATTCGCCTTTCTAATGGGATATAATTTTACTATTTTGGAAAAAAACATCCATTATTACCAACAAATATTGATTTCCAAATTTAGATTTCGGCATCGGCCCATAGAGATCCACGGCGTATATTTCCTTAGGTGACATAGGTATTATCGCTTCTCTACTTCCTTCATACTTTTCATTGGGCTGTTTAGTTTTTTTGACAAACGTCACACTCACTAATCTGCTTGCGAATTTGTCGCCCCATGCCTTTCCAATAACATTTTGATCGAAGAATAATTTCAATTTTGTTACATCCGAAATGGCCGAAATGTTGATGAGTTGATCGAATAAGCTCTCGCCTATGTGCCTCGGGTATCCAAATTTGATACTGTGTTCCCCGATTCTTAATTCGATGTAGTAGTATCCCTTCGTACATTTTCCACATTGAAAATTTCGGATCATCCCGTCGTCGGTCGTAATCTTTCGCTAAAAAATGCTCAATGATTCGTTTCCCCATAGAATCCTCCCTTTGAATTTTTGATAATTCCTCCTTCGTCCATTTCGGTTGTATTTTCGTTAACTGCATAGCATTTATATCCGATTCCGTACTATAATCCATTTTCTTAAATTTTATTCTCGACAAATAATCTGGCAAAACATTGTCGCGACCTTCACAATACTGGATGTCAAACTCAAATTGTTGAAGCCATAGTGACCATCTCAACAATCTATCATTATTTAAATGGCTCCTCATTAGGAAAATCAAAGCCTTATGATCAGTGATGACGGTGAATTGTTGTCCAATCAACATTGTTCTTAACTTTTGCGTAGCCCAAACAATCCCTAATGCTTCTCTCTCACTAGTAGTAAAATGTCGTTCACTAAGGGTCAACACGCGGCTTTCTAGGGCGATTATTTTCTGCTTATTATCTTCATCGAGTTGAAAAAGTACCGCTCCCATTGCAAATCCGCTACTATCTACTTGTAAATACATTCTTTTGTCAAAATCCGGATAGCTGATCAGGAACGTCTTATCAAAAAGTTTTTTCAATTTTTCAAACGCGTCTTGACATCTGGCGTCCCATACCCATTTCTTCCCCTTTCTTAATAGTTCTATTATTGGGTGTATAACTTCTGAATATCCTTTACAAAACCGTGAATAATAATTACACACCCCAATTAATCTCCTAACTTCCCTTACATTCCGTGGTCGTGGAAGATTCTTGATCAATTCTCTTTTCCGATCTTGTATGGACATTCCCTGATCGGATATGACGTGCCCCATGAATTCAATGCTCTTTCTACCGAACTGACATTTCCTAATATTCAATTTAAGGTTATGTGCCCGAAAGACTTTAAATAATTTTTCCAGTTTCCTTAAGTGTTCGCGCATTTTGCTAGAAAATAACACAATGTCGTCGACATACATCAGAGTTGTTTCCTTCAGTTCAGCCGGAATCACATCATCTAAGTAACTAATTAAGGCTGCGCCACTATTCTTCAATCCGAAAGCCATCCTTTGAAAACTATAAGTATTGCCTTCGAATGCAAAACTAACAAATTTTTGGGATTCTGGGTGTAATCCAATTTGCCAATACGACGCCGTAAAATCCAGTCCTGTAAATATCCGGGCTCCTTTTATTTTCAACATCATCTCTTCCAATTTTGGCGGCTTCTCATGACGAGCAATGGTTTTGCTATTAAGTTTCCTAGCATCGATACAGAATCGGATCTTATTATCTTTCTTTCGGACTATTACTATCGGGCTCACATACGGTGTCATAGATTTTTTTATGATACCATCCTCAAGCATCGCGTTGATTTGTTTCCGTACCTCGGCTTTAAATATATGTGGGATCGGGTATTGCTTAACATTGAAGGGTTCCTCATCCATTAATTCAATTTTAAATTGATATCCCTTTACAGGATCCTTCGAACCTTCGAAAACATCTCGATATTTGCTCACTAACGTCTCAACGGAATGGCTAACATCTACACCATTTTCATCGACCGCATTCTCGGCTGCAGCTTGAATCTGGTCCCTGGTCTCTTCGATTAGTTCCGCAACATCACAAATACACAAATCTTCGCCCTCCTGGTCCTTGATCCCTAAACAATGTTGTTGCCCTTTGTCAGTTCGTAACAATATACTCCTGTTACCTACGTCGACCTTGGCGTCACACATCTTCAGGCCATCAATCCCCAAAATGATTGGACGAATCAAATTCTTTATAACTATTGCAGGAAACTGTATCGTCACCCCTTGGACTTCCAGCTCCACCCAAATCTGCTGACTTCTTGTCTCGATGCGCCTCCCGTTAGCTGTACGGATATTCAATTTCCTAGTAGGTAATTCCTCCATCTTATTCCCTTCTTTCTTTAGTTGTTTATACAATTCCTCCGATACCGCACAAACATTGGCACCTGTGTCAATCAAAACGTCTACTGGTATATTCCGGAATGTCCCCTTCAACACTAAACACGTGCTATTTTCCGCCCGTTCGTCCGTATCTTCTCTTAATAAATCATCCGCTGATACCTCGATGCTATTCAACTCTGTAATCATTGTCTCATCGGTCTTATTGTTCGAAATAACCCGCCTATTTACTTCGAACAATGGGAGTTTTCCTGCTCTATGACATTAATTTCTACATGTTCGTGTTTCTTGTCATCCTTAAATCGTCGCGGATAACCATTTCCGGACTTTTTGGACTCCATCTTGGTCTCATTTCCCCGCTCGCCCTTCCCTTCTGAGCTATACTTTCCTTGGCAATTATCACTATCGGCTTGTTTTCCCGTTCCATTACTCTTTCCATTTATATTATCATGATATCCGTCGCCATTCAATGTCCGATCAAAGAGGCTAAGCCGCTCCACCAAATCTTCGTAATCTACGGGCATCGAGTTCCATAGTAAATTTTGGATACTAACTGGCAACTGTCGAATAATAATTCTAATTAAGTCATTATTATTTATTC
Source organism: Acheta domesticus (assembly GCA_031308135.1). Classification (NCBI taxonomy): domain Eukaryota; kingdom Metazoa; phylum Arthropoda; class Insecta; order Orthoptera; family Gryllidae; genus Acheta; species Acheta domesticus. Next base: position 13,721,702 of record JAHLJT010000631.1, on the reverse strand, counting down.
CTTCTTCGCAAGCCTTAAATGCTGCAATTTTGCGTGTCGCAAAATCGCACATGGTTTCCGCCCCGCCTTTCCTATATTTCTCACTCATCAATTTATACTTTAAATCAAATTTATGGTTTTCATTCCAATAACGCCTTAAAAATGTATCTTTCCACTCTTTATAACTTGTTGGTTCTGGAACTAAAGATGTCCACCAATGATGCGCTTTCGCTGACATTGCTTGCTCGACAACATGTAATTTTAACCTATCCGGAATGTTGTTGATCGTAAAGTAGCTTTCTAATTTTGAAATGAATGACCAAGGTTGTTCCTTAACATCCCCATGGAATTTCAAATAGCTTGGTAAAACCAACGCGGATGCGGAAGTTATTACATTTCCCTGCGCGCGTGTTAGGACTTCATTTTCCAATTGATCTATTTTTCCCTTGATATTAGCTAACTGTTTTTCCGATTCGGACTCTTGCAAGGTTTTAATACTCCTTAGCCCCTCTTGTATCTGCTGTTCTACCTTGTTGTCTGTCACAACCATTTTTAATTCAAGATTATCTATTTTATCGCCATGTTGTTGCGCTATATCATTCAAACATTCTAAACGCGATTCAACGTTTGTCATTTTTTCGCATTGTTGAGTTTGTAAATGTTCTAACGCGGTGACATTTTCCCGTAAAGCTACAACTTCCGAATTCATTTTATTCAATCATTCCTTTTGTTCTTCCTGTATCTGATTTACTTGACAATTCAATGAGTCTATTTTTGAATAAATATTACTGAATTCACTAATTGTTTCGGTCCGTAATTGTGATATCTCCTCACATATGGCTTCGCGAAAATTCTTAAATTCCTGTGTTTGACTATTCATTTCTATCTTTATATTTTCAAGTTTATTTTCCAATTTAGCATTATTATTTTCTAATTTAGCATTATTAGCGTTCATTTCTGCCTTCATTTCAGCTAACATTTTAATTATTAAATTACTCGAATCCGTATTAACTACTGGAGATACCGCTACTTCCTGTTCTATTTCAACTACGTCTCGCGAAATATCTCCTTCGGGATTCATACCGGTATCCGCCATATTATCTACTTCAATATTTTCGGCACGTGCTGTCTTACTTCTAGTCTCCATCTTATAATACAAATTAGAATTTTCTCTATCAAATTCCTTTCAAATACCGTCAATGAAATGGTTTTGGCTCTTTCTTATAATTACACGTTAGTTTCATATGTCAATCACGAAATTTCAGATTCCATCAGATCACTTTGTTATAATTTATAATAACACCATTAAGTACTTCACTTTGTTATAAATTATAACAAAATATGCCCCACTTGGCGCGCCATTTTTGAAATATACCTTCATCCTTCACTTCGTAATACGTTGTCGTGAGTTTGACCTGTTCCGAATTTATAGAAAGATGTGGGCGCCAGGAACAGGTGACATAAACTAATACTAACTTTTCCCTATTTAATTCTGTCAAAATTATATGGGCATCCAGCTAGCTTGGGCCGATGGATTCGGATTACATGTATTCGCTATCGCTAAGATAGCCGATTACCTGATCTGCCGACTGTACAGCCTGACGTGGAATCTGAAATATGGAAATTCTCTGCTTCCAACTAATTAGAAGCTTATGATTGACAAATGAACAGACTCTTTTCTTTTTCCAAAGAAAAAGATTTAACAATTTATTCAATGTTAATTTTAACAGATTACTTAATGGCCATGACCCCTTTTAAAAGATATTATTTTAATATACTGCAGTATATGTTACCGTCTTGCCGACCCGCTCGTTCCGAAGACGCTTCTCACTTGGCCGATGAATCCGAGTCGCTCTTCTGTCTTCTGATCTTGCGCGGTTGCTGAAGTATCCAGTCCACACTGCATAAAATCTAGCTAAGTTCTTTCCGACGCTTTAGGTTTATAATCTTTCACACGAGTTTAATAAAATACTAATGTTCGAACTATCGTCCGGTGAACACCCAAAACTGCCCAAGTCCGCGGATGTACTCCGGCAAATAATTTCTAAGTCCGATGACGACTGTTACTTTTCGCACGAAAATGTATAAGTCTCACTTTCAACTACAAGGTCCGCACACTATTTGCACTCCACGAAACTCAAGAGCCGAGTTCACGACCTACACTCCACCACTCTGAGTCAGACTGTAACGATCTGCACTCAACGAAGCTCCAAGTCCGAATGAATGTTTTTCTGTATTTTGCAACCCTTGATGGGTCGGTAGCGTCCCACGTTCTATTTTTCCAAAACACGGCGGTAAACACCAGAAAGTCTAATTGCCCCCCGCCAACCCGCTCATTTCTTACAACCCCATGTAGCCGCGCCTTCGTCCGTCATACGTTTTTCGACCAATCACATATTCTTTATTATATCGATCTAGCCAGCGTTCCGGCACCTACGAGGCTTGCAGCTAGTTTATTTACCTGCCCTGCACCATAGCAACCCTCTGCGCTGGCGTTACTAGGGCCGGATATCGCCATTTAACAAGTCCATTTAGTCGCCCCGTATACAACTAATATTATGAATAAACCATGTCCCGTTCTGGTATATCACAATACGTTTCTTAATTTGGATAAAGTTATAGCTTCACATAGAAAAGAAAAATAATATATGAATGAATAAATTGAAATTAAAATTCATTTAAAATCTGGCTTTTTTGGTTCAATCTTCTATTGAAAATTCATTATAAGATGTATAAAAAACTAGGCATAAAACTGAACATTGAAGTGGTCGTAACTTTCAAAACCACTGTCCCGGAGTGAGAGTAAACATGATCATCAGCCTTTTTTATTATTTTTTAGAACAAACCACTTTATTAAGAACTTAATTTTACATCGTTCAGCCGTTTCGGTCTTTCAAATGTTAGTTGAAAACAGAACACAGAATACATAATACAACACTTGACAGGCATGACAAATAGCACAGTTTAATATCGATAGGGGTAGCTCAATCGAGCACCTCCAATTGATTTAGTGAGATAGGATACGTAATCGTGATGTGTCAGAAAGTAGTGGAAAAGGTACCGGTTTCTAAGTCTCAGTGTTGTAGGGGGGGTCTTCGTAAATGTCGAATATCATTGGGGGAGAGGGCGGGCTAGTTTCTTTCTCGTATCTTAGGTTTGATCTTTGTTGTGATTATTTGTCATAAACTAGTTTCATTTATTTTAAAACGGCTACGTTCACTACGTTCTACGTAAATACAACACGCTAGGGCGATGATTCGATGCCTTCATACGGAATTCCTTAAAATGAACACCTTCTTCTTCTTCTTCTTCTTCTTCTTCTTAAAAAGTCTAAGACTTGTTCCTTTCCAAGAATTATAACGAGTCTTTCCATCTTCTCCTTGGTCTATCAACTTCTCTTCTTCCCCTCGGCCTTTCATCTCTAGCAATTCTCACGATTCTTTTCTCCTCCATTTTCTCAATATGATCGTTCCATTCCTTTCTTCGGCCTGCTACCCATTCTGTAATTGGCTTAATTTTACACTTCCCTAATGTTTCTGTCTCTTTCTTTATCCAGTAGAGTGTGATTTGTAATTTTCCCCAGAACTCTCATTTCAGCGACCTCAAGTTGTTGTTGGGTACGTATTGTTTCGCTTCTTGTTTCTGCTGCATATGTTAGTATTGGTCTAATTATTGATTTATATATTCTAACCTTCGAGTCCTGTGTTAGATAATTATTGTACCATATTGAGTAGTTGAGACAGTCAGCGATCCTATTACCCTTTATTATTTGCTCTTTGATTTGTTTCTCCGTTTGCCCTGAGCTTGTTAAAGTTATTCCCAAATACTTGATCTCTAGAATTTGATTATCCACCACCAATTTACACCTAATCGGATTCTTAGCAATTGTCATAGCTTTCGTTTTCTGAGTGGATATTTTTAAATTAAAATTCTTACAAATTTTACTGAATTAATACAACAATTGTTGTAAGTCATCTTCGTTTTCTGCTATTAACAATGTGTCGTCTGCATAACATAAAATATTTATATTATAACACGTTCATTCTAATTACCTTGTGTGGCATCTTGTATTCAACAGTATCTATCAAAGCGTGTATTGTAGCTGTCAAATGTTTAACGATTTTGAACGTTTTAGTTCTGCTACGCTTTAAAATAAAAATATAAAATTTTCTGATCAGAAATCCCACTACCCGAAGAGCCAGTAATACGTGAATTATACAGATAATACAATTTTGTGTTTTGCACGCTATTGGCTTGATCACTCCACGCATTATCTTCATGAAGGGAGGAGCGAAAACACCATGAACAAATATCATGGTACATTAAAATAACTCTGCGGCATTTCTTGGATAAAAACTTTCATAAATAGAGAATTAGTATTATGCGTCCTTTTGTAGTGAACTGCAGTATAGGCTTATTCTCAAGCTCATATGCATTTTCGTCAATTTTTATTTTCCATGCTCCTTCCAATTCCATTAAATAAAATACTATTTTTTATATTTTTTTGTCATTTTGATCGCAATAAAAATACTTCTACATACGTAGCCTTTAGGAAAATCCAAACCTTTTGAAATTAATGAAAGGAATTCTCTTCAAGCAAAAAAGGAGCAAGCAAAAAATAGTGAACGGAAGAAATTGGTTTGTACAGGAGCTCGTTATCTCGTTCCGTCTGCAGATGAATGTACACACTTTTTGTGAGCGGCTACGAAACGATTGTGCAAAATTTCCGGGAGGTTCGTAAAGGTAATTGAAACGAGCGAGTCTATAGAAGACAGCGTTTCCGCTGCTGCCTTGCATCCGGTCTCAGAGAATTTAGATGTGGCAACATGGTGTCTTTCATCATGGTGTTCCTATTTCCCTTCGTCCGGTTGCCTTCCTACTTCTGTTTCTTATTATCGCTGTACCCCTCTGAAAACGTGACTCTATGCGCTCAGCTTTTCTAGTTCATAGTCGATCTATAATTCGTCGTATCGTCTATAATTTTTAATTGCGAATGTTCGTTCGATGGGGAAGGTTGGCTTTCAGAAATGTTCGTTCAATATTTTTCGTCCAATAAAAATTTCATGCGAAATTATTTGTCCAATATGCCGTCACCAACAACTCTGTTGGCGTTTAATCCGTATATTTTGGTCCAGTAGTGAATGTCGTCCATAGATTTTACAGTTCTCTGAAAATTGGTCGAATTTATAAACCCGCAATACACAGCAATCGGCAGAACTGCAAAGAAATATTGATATACAAAAATTACACATTTTAAAACAAAGCCTGTAGTTGATTTATGGTGTATGAAATGTAAACTCCTATCTTTCAGTTCGTATATTTCTTTTTGTAGTAATTACTTGGCTTTGATATAAACATTTTAAGAAGGAAATCTGACCAAAGCAGGGAGGAGCATAATATTTTTCCGTTTTTGTCTCTACGAGTTCCTTCATCACGGTCACGATCACGTTCAGATTCATGTTTGTGACCTCTCCACGACCATCTTGACCTACGCATTCATATTTCCTCTCAACTTAAATCTTAACGTTTGGGTCCATCGCTCTCAGCCACCTCAACTTCCTAATCAGCAAGCATCTCCCTTTCCCCTTATTTTTGACAGCCGCTTTTTATTTTATTCTCCATTTTCTCTTCACTATCAACACCTCTATCTATGCTTCCATATTCATCTGTAAAACTCTACCACTTTCACCGCTACTTTCATGTCAACCTAGTCATCAGCATCACCATATAAGACTGACTTAATAAATATTTCTCAAATGTTAGATTCTTGAACGCTAATATTTCTAAAGACACAGAAGACATACAGAAAGTGGATACTTTCACATACAATAACTTGAAGCTAATGAGATTACGCGACTATAAACGCACCTAAGAGAAATACGATAGAGAACGAAGTTTACTGGTAAAGATATGACTTCAAAAGAGCAGGAGGAAGGAAATAGCCTGAAACTGCAGAAATGTAGCTGCTCAAAATAGACACAACCGTACATTGTTTATTTATGCATAATAATAATGTGAAGAGTTAGGCGAGGGAGATGCATTGTTATAGCATGTAGTAGCATGAAATTAGCATTACGTCGAAATGATTTAAGGACCAGTGGAATTCAAGACAAAGGAGTTAACTTCCTGGCATGAACTTATTTCAGAGAGAGGCGGGAGTTTATCTCTCTGAACGGGCGAGTGAGACTCAAGCAGAAGGCAACGTGGTAGTTTTTTAACGTGTGCACACAGATAATTAAAATATAAATTAAAATTGAGATTCATTTGAAAAATTGTATACATAATTGGGAAGGGTTATCATGAAAATTAAATTCAATATGATTTTTTGTCAATATGTAAAATTAAAACAGCTTTGAATAGGCATTTTCGTGAAATCCGACAGCATATATTAAATAAATGATGTCCCTATGCGGTAAGCGAGTAACCTACTGTGCTTTTCTATCTGTCCATTTGCCAATCGCGTGAGTTTACTGCACTCTCTTCCGGTCTACCAATCGCAACAAACGAGGTGTCACTCGATGCGTCTCGGTCTTCTGATGGGAACTGATTATTTATGTGCGGATACAATCTGAAAATTCTAAGAAATTGCTACAAAAATGTGTTTTTTCGCAATTTTTAGGCAACTAAAATGTATTTTGAGTAACCCACGGCAGCTACAGAGGTGACCAAATAGCTAATTTGATTCCTCTTAAGAAGACAAACAAATTACCATTGTTTTTTGCCAAATCTTTTTAGTATATCTTGAAAAATCTAGGAAAATGATTTTTTGTGTTATGAGGCAACAGCAGTGGTGAAACGCCTTGAATCACTCTAATTACTGCCTTTGTGACATAGCATGGATCCTAAGATAGACATGATTCATAAGATAGACAATATTTAAACCTAATTATGTAACACAACATTTGTATTTTTAAGAACGTACTTGTCATTAAATTTGTATACATTGAAAATATTCGTAGAAAATTATTTTTTAAACGCTAAACGATTATTTGGTGATTTGAATATGAATTGACATAAGTCAGGTAATATAAATATACAATTAAATGTGAGGTAATTTTGAGTTAATTTCCTTGGTTTGAATAATAATGACATGTATATGATAGACCTTTGCATATATGCTTCCTGAATTACTTTCTGTGTTAATGTATCAATATGAAGGCAAGCTATTCAGTATTGGTTATTTTTGGACGTGAGAATAACAGTGAAAGGAATATGATTTATTTGTAAAACCAATGTGAGGATCTAATAATTTATGCGAACAAAGTTGTTCATGACGACTCGTAGTAACAAACACATTCCCAGAATGCGAACAAAACGCTCAATGAAAAACGGTCTTGAGCTCTTCCTCATCTGTGAACCTTCGAACACTTCGTTTGGAAACGCCTTTGCCACGCCAACGGAGCGCCCATAGGGCTTCGCAATGCAGCTGTAAATGTGACGTCTGTGAGGCCTGCGTGTCCACGACACTCAAGCGATGAATTCTACCGGTCGCTCGAAATTATTACACCCGGACGCTGCTTTTCACAAGAGGCAATGTATGGCTTGAAATCACTTGGAAGGAAAAGATTCATCATAGAGTTATTTTGTTCTGTGTAGTATTTGCGTCAATATTAATGCAACAGCCTCTTTTGTAGGACTACGAAATTATATTTTAATACAAACCGATAAGTATGCATCAATATATTGCGACGAGCTGTAAAACCCGCGCAGCAAACCCAAAAACCCGTCTCCCCTCGCGTCACGCCAAATTAGGAACCCTTTCAATTCGTCACAGCCCCGCGCGAAAGACGCGCACGCCAAAAAACTGCGCCCCCTTCCCAACCCCTCCTTCAAATAACAAAACCCGATAGTGATGAACTGCCTCCCGGGAACGTTACCCCGGCTGGACGGTCCAGCATTGTCCACACAGGAACCGGAACTAGCTGATTAAGAGGCCCTCCCTGCGTCGTGTAGGAAAATCCCCAAAACGCATAAGGCGCCACAAAAGCGGTCGGGTGGGCGTGCATTGTCTGTCTCCGCGGCGCTGGCGAAATATAAAACAACAAAGAGAGCCAATGGGATGCCCAGAAAATGACATCACCCTAAGAAGTGCCCTATTAGCTTCCGACTTCAGTAGAATCTTCCAGAACACAAAATTTCGGCCAATAACCTTAGAAATTGCAATCACGTGATAGGGCAAGGCTGCCATGTAAGGAAGGGTAGAGATACGTGACAGAGGCTGGCGAGAGAAGAGAAACTTGGGGCAGATAGAACAAAAACTTCAGAGAGATCACAAACGTTTCGAGAACATAGAACATCTTCAGAGAAAGCATTTGAAAAAAATTTAACTTGTAAAAAAATACTTCACGTCGAGGAGTGGTTGACAACAGCAGAAATTCCAGAGGGATTTAATGAATCAGCCGAGCTATCGTGGCCGCATTGATACGGGTAAAGTGGCATTTGACGGCTTTAACCCGCTCTTCAACTCCCGTGGCTCTTCTCAACAACTTCCGGTCGGCGAGAGGCGGAATCGTATACGCGAGCTGTGGTTCCTGCGACGCCCGTCCTGATTGCGACATCTCGAACGGCGGTACCTGACTGTCATCCTGCCTGGGACAGCGCCAGACGGAACAACAACAGGTGTGCAATTAGTCGACTCGAGGTACGGACCTGTCACTATGTCATTCACACCAGTAATGTTAAAGACAATTTTGAAAAAACAAACAGAAATTTGAGCAAGTGTCAAATTAGATTAAAATTTAAATAATAGGTGGTTTAAGTGACAAGAAGAAAGCACATTGTAATTTAAAAGAACAATAAACGTGTTTTCGTCCTTCAAGCGAACAACACATTAAAGGAAATTCGAAAAAGCTTGTTTCTGCCTGTGCATGCCCTCATTCAAACAGAGTGCTCACTCCTGAGGTGCTCATAAGCTGGTGTCGGATGCCAGGTAAGCGTTTCGTTTGGCGCCCATTCACTTATAAATTTAACGAGCACACCTGTCATCTGAATACCGACACACTTCGGTGTGACGGTGCTTCCCCCCCTTTTTTTTGTGTTTGAGCGACGGTTCATCACAATATTTTGGAATAGGAGCTTGGAAATATATAATTTTTTGTAAGTCGTTTGATATTACACTGAAAAAATGTATTCTTCATATCAGCTCTTTTGGTAGCGTTCGGAATAGGTTCTCGAACACCGTATTGCGGAATGGGTAGTGGCCGTAGCCCGAAAGAACATTCGACATACAGATCTGCGACAACGCACGTTTTGCAATTTTTATTGTTTAATTTTAATTCTTAAGACAGAAGTTTTCAAGTACTACGCTCGAGGATGGAAAATCAGAGTACTAAATGTTTGAAGTTTCTTTTTGTTTGGAACGTGCATAATAGACATTTTGAACTCGCACAAATATTTTTAAAACGGTTTGAAGTGTCATTGACGCCACATTCAGCTAATAGATAATTCATTAGAATTTATGTTTTTCAAGTCCAGCTCTTTAGATATTGTGGTAGACAATATTTCAAGTGAAAGGTGATGAACAGTTAGTACGCTTTTTTTACTACGTAGGTAAAATTACAGAGAGGAGTCGGCTATCTTGCGTAATAGTCCTTGAATGCATCCTGTAAATCGTGTAATACATAGGTGATCGTCATCACTGTAATGAGGTGATTTGGCTACGGCATCTCTTGAACATTAGTTCAAGAATTTTGGACATATATAGAAGTATTTATTTAACAACTCAGAGGTTACATCCTGCCGCAGGCGGCGGCAGACCGCGGCGTAGACACAAACCCATGAGCGTTTGCTCCAACCAGTGTGACTTACAATACACCTTTAATACGTCGTAGCTTACAATACGTCTTTAATTCTCCAACACCATAATCATTACATCAATAACTGAAAAGAAACCTGGAACCCAATCAATCTACATTCATTCGCTCTCATAAGACAATTCACCACCAATCTGCAACAAACCATTTAAGAAGCCATCCTACCACCCGCTTTGCAAGCAGCATACACAAGCTGGAGAGCACTGATTGGCACTGGTTACACTAACAAATATACCCAGCCTAACATTACTATTAGGCTCAGCATAAGACCAGGAGCAGCACCAAGTGTTTTGGACAGAGTTAGAGATGTTTTTAGATCTCTCGCAATGAAAAATACGAAGAAGCGAGAGGATGTACATTGACAACACAGATGTCATTAGCAGCAGAGTGAAAGATGGGTTGTATAAGATAGTCCAAGGAGAAGCCAAAGAAACCGAGACGGCCTCGAGGCCATGCAACTTGCAAACAGCCTGGCTCGCCTGCGCCAGCGAACGCCGCGGGCCACTGTATCCGAGGAAGAATTCTGGTGCCGAGGGTATTGTGGGGAAAGGATCTCACCCTCTCTCACCCCCTCTCACCCTCTCTCGCCCCATTCTCAGCCGCTTCAAGCCCTGCGGGAGCGCAGGCGGCGAGCCAGCGAAGACCCGCCTAATGAGCAGTTTTGCCTTCCTCTTCAGTCCTTCCCGACTGCCTCTTCCCCGCATTTTTTCCATTCTCCTTTCCTTCGTCTCGCTCTCCTTCTCACTCTCTCTCTCTTCTTCTCTCTCTCTTCTCTCCACGCTCTTCTTCTAACGAGGAGCGCGCCCGACTGACCTAAGAGGAATTACCCAGATTGTCCTAGAGCAGGAAGGCTCCGCGTGTAAATTTAGTTAAAAACAAGTGTAATAAAAAGTGCGTCGCTGCGGCTTGATTCCTCGTGCCCTCCGTGCGGGAGAGTGGATTCAATTACATTTACTTTAATTAAGTTCCGCGTGGAGCCTGCTAACGCGGTTTTGCTGAGTTTTCAATTAAAAAACCATGCATTTTTTTCATTACTCTACAGCCGATGAGAAGTATCAGAACATTGTTCGCAGCGGATTTGATTAGCTGTTGAAACAAATATTATCTAATTGGCAGTTGCCATATGTTTCCGAAAATGTCTATATCCACTCCATTTTTCTTATATTATACAGTTAGAAAATATTCTACTGCAACCACTGAACTGTTTATTACTTTGCTGAATATTTTATTTATTATTTCGTGACTGTTTTACCATTTTAACAAATAATTATAAAAATAATCATTCGTTACTAACTTTTCAGTGTTAAGTTTTTTTCTCTAACCAAAGAAAATGCTTTTCACGTGTGGGGCTAAAGTTGATCACAAAATGACACATTTTCTATTTGAATATTCATGAATTAATTTTGTGAGAATCATTCTCAATAACTGAAACGGATTTTAAAAAATCTTTCAACACCATCTCTCATCGTTCTGGAGTAGCCGAAGTGCGGATTAAGACAGTGATATGAATTATTGTGAAAGAATCGGGTTATTTGCAAATGAAAACTTTGCAGGCCTCTCCATGGCCAATTACTATGGAACTATGCAGCAGGGGGAGGGGATCTTCCGCACTGTATCAGGCTTCAGCCAATGAAATTCAGAAACCAGTTTGTGTCACATGATTAACGGGAATTTTAAATGAAGCCAATCAACAAAATTATCACCTCGTCACAAGACATTGAGACAGATTTGTGAAGCATTTCTTTGAAATATTGCATTTTATATATCGTGTTAGTTTTGGTTGGTTACCGTTGATGAAAATTGTCATTTTGTACCACTTTCAAAATACGTTTCAACACCTCTCGCTATCCTTATGCAACATGGCGGCTAGCGTCTGGTCTGGGTTTTCAATCAAAGTACCCGTGCTGTGGTCACGTGGTTCGTGACGCAAACTGGTGGTGCGCAGAACAAGCAAAAATAGGTGCGCCGGAGGAACTCACCCATGAATGTCCACCACGCTATGCAGTTTTCAGCTGAGCTAGAATAGAAAACGTGGCGTCGCTCTGAACTATTCACACGAATATTCTGCTGCGTGGCAGAGTTTGAAGGGTGATGGAAAGGGCAGAGTGCACATTGCTTTCTAGGGTTATCGGGACATCTGAGTGAACGTAATGAGCATAATGGAAGTGTGTTTCGTTCTCATTGAATCTCGGAGTAGGGTTGAAGTCACCAATTCCGAGACACAAATACTGCTCACCAAAAAATGATAATGGCAGAACACTTTAGTGTTTTTGCGTACGATTCTTGCGAACCATATGCACGCCTTGCGGCACATTATTTATCTTGCACAAAGACTGGGTATGGATTATTTGAGATTGTCTTTTAGACTGAAAAAAGGAAAGGGAGTAACAATACATCATAATATACATGTACATCCAATTTCACTCTTCAGAGAGAACCACTGCGATATCAAGTACTGAAAACAACTGTTTAATTGAAAGGGAGATTTCAATCCTATATTTTCTTGTATTTAATAAAATGCTCATGAATAACAAGAGTGTGAAAATGTAACTTCATTGTACTTGTTTCCCAAATCTTTAAACAAAATATAAAAGCAATTACAGTACGAAAGAGGAATTATGTGCAGATTACTTAATAAATGGAATATTATATGCAGAAAAAATCAGAGTGGAAATTGATTAATCTAGAACATCCAAATGAAAACACAAGTGACAAATACACTATTAAATTTTGAAGGTCCATCTGTAGGTTGCCTGCCATCGATCTTCCATCCCAAAATCAATTAACGTCCCCCGCGAGTCCGTGCTCGCCAACTCGGTTACGTAAGGCTGCTGAGGTGCAACAGCCGCGCCGTTCTTATGTAATCGAGTAACAGATTACGCGACTGCGGCAACACGCCCTCTAGCCGTGTTTGCGCCCTTCCTCGGAGCCCCACGCTCGCCAACTGTTGCTCTCACATGTCAAGGGGTGGCCACTCCACCGGAGATAAGATGGACATCGCCAATTGCCAGAGATAATGGATCACGTCGTAAATTTCAAGATATGGTATCCGCACTCCCATGTCGCTTAGCTCCCATATCGCTTAGTTCCCCTTCATTAAACGGCTATATTCTCACAAAGCGAAGCTCGGGCTCCTGAAAAGCCGGACCACGAACGTCTGAAATGATAAAGTTTCAATTTTTGAAGTCTTCCAAGTATTTTTTTTAAATTTATTTATTTGGTCAAAAAACAGATGATCAAATAATAATTACTCAAGATGAAGAGGACAATGAATATATGCTAAGAAAACTTAAAGAAGAATATAACAGATGGGGTTTAGATATAAATTTTAATAAAACCTAATGCATGTGTATTGGAAGAACTTTAATGGACATAACAATAGATGGTGATAAAATGAAATCCTGTAACATTTTTAAATACCTTGGCTCAATAATAAGTGACACTGGCACATGCGATGATGATATTAACTCCAGAATAATAATGGGGAAGAAAGCAACAAAAGCTCTACACAGTGTGATATGGAATAGCAATAACCGACAAGAAATAAAGAAAAGAATATTTCATACCGTGGTAGAAAATATAGTCCTATATGGAGGAGAAATGTGGCCCCAAACAAAAAAATCAGAGACAAAATACGAACGGTGGAAATGGACTATATGCGGAGATGTTTACATTTAACACGGTATGATAAAGTCCGAAATGAGGATGTATGGAAGCAGATGGAGGTAATTTGTTCAATTACTAAAACATTAGAAAACAAAGCCCTCCAATGGTATGGACATGTCCAGAGGATGCCAGAAGGAAGATGGCCAAAGAAAATTTTGGAATGGCAACCATCAAGAAGACGGAAGAGCGGAAGGCCAACTCTGGAATGGGAAAAATACATCAAGAAGCCATGGAGGACAGAAGTTTAAGACCTGGTGATTGGGAAAATCGAGATCTGTGGAGGTCGAAAACGGCAAACTCCTGAAGGGGAAATGCCGAAGAAGAAAGAAGAAGAAAAAACAGTAAAAACTGTATATGACGTATGGGAAAAGAGATTATCTGCGCTCATTTTCTTGAGGTCTAGAATAAAAATAATATTATATAGATATAACAAAATAAATATTATAGATAAAAAGTATATTATATAGATTTTCTGTGTGTTATCTAAACGAGCTTATATAACACATAGGTTAGTATAACATATAGGACTTTTGAACGGGGTTTCAAAAGGAGTTCTATTGGATAAATTATTCTTAATAAACTGTGCTCATCAATCCAGATCAGAGATTATCAAAATTACAAAAAATGTCGTTAAGTATGTCCACTTTTTGTGTGCGATTCATTTACTGTTCTCCCTGCTTGCATCTATTTCCTGAATGTTTTACAGTTGCTTGATGTAAGCCAACTTTTATGTTCATTTGAGGAATAAATATATTGAAAAAATTGAAAATTACAGGGTGATTTAAAAGAAATCCAATTATTAAAATTTGGGTTGAAATCCATAGAAAGAGTGTTGAATGAATTGACTCTAACGTTTTATTGTTTGAGCGTTTATTAATATTGAGTTCACTGAAATTATATTAAATGTTGTGTGAGATTTGGAACTTGCACGATTTGCGCATTTTATTTTAGAAGTTTATATTACGAGATATGAAAGCACCTGAACATACTGTACTTTACGAATAATGGTACATACTAAGTATTTTTCACTCTCGGAGTTTACCGTTGAATATACTTTTTTATTGCGTTGCGCGCAAGTTAGTGAATGCAAAACCAGATAAGGTTAATAATGAAATATCTTTTCAGCAGAACGGGTCATTTATAGTGCTAATTATTGCGTTTTATTTGTTTTATTTTTACAACGGAGCATAAAAGAATTTAAAATTTGGAAACAAGGGATTAGAGAATAGTAGCATTAAACATACGGCCTGTGCAATTCATACCGTAATAACTTTCCATAATCAAACATTTCTTGCTATACAAACACATCCATTAAACACAAAGAATACGCGAAGTTCTGATTTCACATCTGTCCGACTGTGCTTGGCGCGACAGCCCACATACGGCCCATGGTTTACCAGCAGCGTCCCGGCCTCGCGTCCATGGGTGAAGGCGTATACGTGGCTACCATGAGGAATTCCCTACGCCTTTTTTTCAATTCATTTTTTATTCTTTCTGAATTTACATCATTCAGCCTTTCGGCTCTACAGATAATTGGGGACTTATTCTAATCATAAAAATTACGAGTGGGGAAACTCAATGAGCACCGCCAGAGCATCACTAGAGCTGGTTTTAATTACAGAAGTTAATTATCTATTCAAAGATGGAAAAGCAGTTTAAGAATGAATGAAGGGGATGTCTGTTTTTTTTATTCTCAGGGAGGGAGGGTTATCTATGCCGAGGTTGTAAAAGGATGGTCTGGTTATGTTAGGGAGGTGGAAGAAGAAATTGTGGAATATGTGAATGATTTGCTCTTTTATGGATTTTAGGTTGAAATCTGAATGGAGAGTTGAGTTTCTGACAAACCATGGAGCTTTGGTTGCAATGCAGAGGATTCTGTTTTGGAAGACTGGGATCTTGTTTCTGTGGGATGCTGCTGAATGGCACCAGATCGGGCATGCGTAAAGAAGGAGTGGTCGGAAAATGGATTTGTATAGGAGCACTGTATTTTCGGGGCTGAGGATACTTTTACGGTTTATAATCGTTCGGAGTTGATGAAATTTCTGATGGGCTTGCTTCAATTTGGTTTGCCCCTACGCCTTATTCTGGTCTTCTCAACCTGAGAAGTGAGTTTTCTCATCGTCACAAAGCAACGTATACGAGGACATTGCAAGGAAAATGCACACTGATCTTGCTTGACCAGGAATCGAACCCGAGGTCGCGTTATGGACAGCGAGCAAGCTGACCATGACGATGCTGCTGAAAAAAATGCACACAATGGCACGCACGTTACTCAAGAACACTACAATAAACTAAAAGAGTTGAACAAAAACAATCTTCATGAGTACTGCAAATAACTTTGTACGCTATATAAGTGTAGGTAGTTCAACAATTATTTACATACCGAGAATATTAAAAATATTGCTTTTCCGCAACACAATACGCCATTACAAGTATTTAATGGCAAACTTTCTCTTCCTTGGAACCTTACTGTCTGACGTCAGCACTGTTGTAGACAATGACGCACGAAGTATGAGAATTAAGTCTGAATGCGCAGTGTGATTATAGTCGGAATAACAATCAAATATTTGAAATTTGGAGTCAAAGCGAAACTGATTCGTTGGTTTTGCAGTTCTGGTATCTAGCAAAACCATACATACCACTAAAATGGTCGGAGGCTGCATGGTTTTCTTCAAATTTCTGCGCACCTTGAAAATTAGTAAAATACATAGAAGAGCTTGATATATTTTTTTCTGGTGTTTTGGACAGTAAGTGTAATATTAGATCACAAAAAATAATTGCAACTGTTAAAAGGTTTAGCCATGTTTTGATTGCACAATATTAAGTGGGATTTTTGAATTGAGGTTGATTATACAAGAAATATATTCAAACTATATAGCCTATTCCCCCCTACAGGTAAGCTCTCTTCAACTCCTCTGTACACTCCATATGTATATTTAATTCTTCAAATAATCAGTTTTATTTGGTTATATTATATACTTTATTATATGTTTTGTAAAAATATCTGGAAACTATATGGCAACTGTTTTGCAATTATATTATTGCAAATTATGAACTTGTTCATGTTGTTACGATTACTATGTCGTTGAAATATATTGTAAACATTCTTGTAGCGCAATAAAAAAATTCCTTCGAAAAATCCTCTTTCCCTTGGTACGTTCCAAGTTGTACCCTTCCGTAAGGAATTTTTCTGGTCCAGTGCATCATGAGGCCGCCGTAGTCACGAGGCCAGATCGTTACTTCGCGCGAAACAATTGCCGGCGAAGCGGAGCAGTGGCGCGTGCCGTAAAACTGCAGGGGTTCTCGCGCCGTCCGGTTTATTCCGAGCAATTAAATCGCCCAAACTCTCTCTCCCCCTCGCTCTCTGTCCTCTTAGAAGCGGGTACCCGGTCGCACGCGCGGCAGCTCGCCGTAAAGATAGGCGACCTGCGTTGGCTCGCGACGGAGGCGGCGGCAAATATGTTAATGTAATTAACAGAGGCGCCACCAGGAGCGTGCGCTTCGTTAGCATTTTTATGGGGCGCGTCGTCAGCGCTCCTAGTGGCGACATTTGCACCGACGCCCCTCCGTCGCCCTCTGGCGGCGCTCCGCACCTGTCCGCGTCGTTTGCGGTCTCCGCGACCATTTGCATCCATTCCCCTCCCCTCCCCGTCCCTGCAGTCCGCCTCGTGCCTCTCCCCGCCGGTGCCGCACAAAGACGGCCTTCCGTGACATTAGCACACATGTTTTTGTATGAGCGCCATCTCTAAGCAGGGTTCTTCCCTCGGGAATAAGCAAAGTCCGTGCCGAAACGCTCTGCGTGAGTTCTATGACGTTACAAAAAATAATAAGATTCCGTAAGTCATGGCGAGTAAATTATATCAGTCAATTCAGGGTCAGGACTACAAATACGTTGTACACTGTTGAAGATCACTGGGTGCTTCTTCGCAATGCCAATGTCGAGTTAGTTTATGGTACTGACACGAGAAGGGGAAATTGGAACACATATAAACAAAATTCCACGTTTTATTAGACAAAAAGATTGAAACGTTCATTATTCACAGATAATTCTCTTCAAAATAATTCAACGTTTCCACACACACCTTTACCAACGATAAAGACGACGTTGAAATCCATCGACTAGGGATGATTCGTTCATGTACACTATTTCTCGTCAAGTGCCCAGCATGCCAGCAGTTGTAGAAGACCTCCACTCCGAGTGTAACACGACAAAAAGCCACCCACCCGATAAGCACCCACTGTCTGTTGTAACTTTTTATAACACGCGGATAATTTCTGATACGCAAAATGACCACTCTCCCACTTTGCTTTTATCTACCTTGTAGCACAATTTCTAGCACGCATACGAAATTTAATACGTGCATCATCTCGTTCAGTGTGGCACAGGATTTTACCACGTATATTAGGCTACATGTATGTTATTTTGGAAGATAAAAAATAGTTGATACGACGTACAGAATGTCCCTTCTGTAATGGTAAACAAAAAATGATGTATACTAATGGCGCTGGCACTTATTTAGCTCCATATCCACGTGTTCACAGTACTGACAAAACCTTTTGGTATGATGGGGAATGAGCTACTTGAGAATTGCTGTTTGTAAGTCAGGTTATTGTGCCTGTGGTTGATAGGAGAACATCTAAAAATCTCGCCAATCAAACCGGTATCTAAAATTGTCGTTTAGGCCTTGCAATCGACGTAAATAGCGCGTCCAAAACTCGTTCAGTGTTGTTCTGACCCGGTGCCAGTGACGTTATATTTCTTCGTATTCCTTTCGCTTAGGACGAGAACAGTAACACTGAATACTTTTGACGGCGTGATTGAGACCATGGCGGGGGGGGGGCGAGGTGCGGTTGGAGAGGGGAGACTCAATGATTCACAGGCTGAAGCGTGCAAAGAATGTGGGAAGGGCACTTGACACTTTCCAAAAGGTCTGACACATTTTGTTCTATGGGTTGATGTGAACCGTTCAGAAGATTGGAGGGTGGTTCACAATTGGTGGGTCCCTCGGTATTAATAGAAGTTTCTGCCTTAGAAATTACGCTTCAGATACATTTAAAATTTATGAGAATTAATCACTAAATAACGAAAGCAAGATTTACAAATGATAAGCGTTTATATATGTATAGTTCTCGTAAGTACATAAAAAGCAAGAATGAAAATGTAACTTTAACTGGTAATAACTTGGTAAATTTCAATTTACCATCGAGATTCTTTAACTGCTATAAACTTCAATGTCTCCGCTTCAATTTGACGACAAAAAGAAGAAAATCCAAGATGGAATACTTCAGAAAATGAATTTTGAAAACAATTCGTAATCATTTACTTTGGCTTTAATTCGGCCTTATTAATGCCGTTAAAATTAGGTTTATCATATCAAACCTTTAGGTTAAAATGTACTCATTAGAAATATAAAGCAAATTGCAA
Organism: Acheta domesticus; assembly: GCA_031308135.1. NCBI lineage: Eukaryota > Metazoa > Arthropoda > Insecta > Orthoptera > Gryllidae > Acheta > Acheta domesticus. Next base: position 13,702,820 of record JAHLJT010000631.1, on the reverse strand, counting down.
AGTAAAATCAAATTCGAAGATATTATACTAGTTTTTTAGATAATACCCTCTGAAACTCATGAAAATTATCACATTTCAAAATTTTCAAAATGAAGTAAAATTTAATGCCAAAAAGTCAATATTCAGTGTTGTTTCATCATTCTAAAACGATTTAAAAAGTTTCAGTCGAATCGGAAAATGGTCGGAAAATTTTGACTAATCTAACATGGAATGATCTCTATGACAACGTTGGAGAAAACAAAGTTTCAACACCCCAGTACTGAAACATTCTTCCTTTAGCATTGCTCAATACTATAGTAGGGGGATAAATTTCTGTGATGTGTGTGGTAGTACAATTCTGTAGTTTATTACTGTGTGGATTGCAATTTATCCCCTGCTTATTATTGTGCGTATTGTCATCCCCTGTGTGTATTGCAATTTGAAAGAAAGAACGAGTAAAAACGTGTGCAATAAAGAACTAGTAGAAAGGGCGTTCGAGAAAGAAAGAGTAACGAAAGAGTGTACGAGAAAGAACAAGTAACGAAAGCGATTACGAGCTCGTCACTCTAGCGTGGAAAAATACGAATTCCCTCATTCCCAACAGTCATGTAACACCAAACAACAAGGTCTGCAAGGTTCTCGCGTTCTGTAACCCGTTATACTACAGAGCAAACGCTATTTCAAAAACCAAAAAACCTGATTTAACTTACAAGAAACTTATTTCAAACAACCAACCACAATAGTATGATTTTTATTTTAGAAAAAAGTATTTTTCAAGCCTGCCTGCCGACTTACGAAGTTTGAATTACGGACTGGGAAGTAGACAAGGATAACCAAATGCAAAGCCTGGTGTTGCGTTTAAATGTAAATCTCGGAGTTTTGGACACAACTCATCGCATTGTTCGGCGGCATTAACACACAATTTTTTGAATGAGCACCATCTAGGAGTAAAAGTTGACCGAGATTACTGTTACGTTGACGAAACAGGCTGAATTGGAAGGGCAAAGAAATCACGAATTCTTTGGAAATGTGGGCGTATTGTCAACGCATGCGGATCACTGGTTGCCGAACCTTTTCTTTCGCTCCATTATATTCGTCTGTACACAATATAAAGCGGCGAAGGAACGAGTTTGGAACGGGGTACTTTGCTACAAATTGCTTTTTATTGATTCCATTACAGACAAAGGCGGCAGCGTTCATGGTCTCCGTTTTTTGTGTTCGAATAACTCGAGCGACTCTACCGCTCACCCACTCGGGAGGCATAAAAAAGAATATTCTCTTCCTGGGGTTGTCGGCCAGAGTTGCGCATCCAAGTTTCTACCATTTTTACTTTGCTGTTTCGATTTTGGAGTTTTCTCTCTTTGCGATGTCGATATGACTGACTTCAGTTGCAGAAGGGTTGATTACAACGGTGATTCTGGATTAATATTTCATAGGGAGAATAAGAACCAATTCTCAGGTTTGTTGTCTCTCTCATTTGTACTTCAGTTATGATTTATTACTCTTATTGCCTTACACTCTACAATATGTAAATTTATTCTGATGAATCATTTTACACTCTAATGATTAATATTACATGCCAATGCTTTCTGTATTACCATTCCATCGACCCATTCCAAAGTGATATCTCCCTATCTCCCTCTGTAGATTCTTCGATTTTTCTTCATTTCAATCGTTCATGATTTTTTATGGGGTGTACTTTCTCTTTCCCGTTTTAGATCCTTTTGAAACCAATAATCTGCTTCCGAGTAAATAATTAGTTATAATTTATGTATTTATCTCCATTTTTAAGTTTGCATATTTCGCGCAGCGACTGGAGCGCCTTAAAAAACACATTTTCATTAAAATTAGATAACTTTTTTTACGTTTCTGATATTGCACTCATGAAACTACTTCCACTCATGAGACTGGATAAATTGCTTAGTGTAGGCTTTATTCTTGTCTGTGAGCCCATTTCCTTTACTTTTTCAAGACCAATTTCTAATATCTTCGGATTTAACTTACAAAAACATTCCCAGCGATGGAACACCTATTTTAATACGTGATAAGCGATGGTGTTGGTGCTGTGGTGGATTGGTTGGAGCGGCTGGTGCGCAAGGCCGATAACCTTGAGCACCATTCTAGCGCAATATTATCGTTAATAGAATCGCTGAGCTGACGCCAAGCCATCATTTGAAATTCCAGTTTTCCCCAGTCGGCTGCGCTCTCTCTGCTCTCAGACAGTACACAATAGTGCGCCAGGAAAGTCTCCCCGCTCTGGGCCCAGTCAGGGCCTCCCATTAAAAAGTGCATTTATGTTGGTAGCAAACACATCTCTGGGAAAAAAGTGAAGGGAACATTTCTGGCACCTGTTATGATTGTGGTGAGTGCGGTATTTACGGTTTCTTTTGTTACACGCTGCTACCAACGTAATTTTTGTTTCAAGCACCAAGGTGCCACTGCGGAGTGACTTCCTAGCACACTGTACTATCATCCGCTCTCATTTCTTCGTCACATTCTATCTTCTCCACATAAGGGTTTTCTTTCTCACTCTTTCTGTTGTAATCGCTTTTCCTTTATTCGTTTAATGCCTTGGAAAACCAAGTAACGTTAAAAATGCTATCATTCTATATCTGTGGAATTTGATCAGGTTTCCGAGAAGTTCTCTTCCGAATTATCATTCTAGTACTAACTACTTCTACTCATCAATATGCTTGTCGCATGTTTTAATGCGAAAAATATTAATTGCATATTGTTTGCATATTAAATTAATGCAAGATAATAGGCCGCCTAAAAAGTTTTTGAGTGGTATCCAAATGGTAGAAGAAGAGGGAGGAAGATCGAAACACACCTGGAGGGAAGAAATACTACACATTTTAGATGGAAAAAAATTGCTAGAGAAAGATTGGGAAGATAGAAATAGATGGAAAATCAATATTAAAAAGTTACTTCAGTAGATATTGACATTATGGGTAGATTTATAAGTTGACATATTTGGAAAAATGGGTACAGGAAAAGATGTATTTTGTACATAAGAACTTGTAAATAAAAAAATTAACATTTTTCATCAAATCCATCAATACCATCACCATATCGTCAAGAGCTACCAAACAGGACCAGTGGTGGCCACAACGACCGCAATGAGATTAACTGCCTGCGTAACTACAGCCATTTTGCCCAAACCAAACGACAAACCCCAAGCCAAACGACAAATAATATCCTGTCTAAATGTCTCCGTCATTCTAAAAATGCGTCTCCCACCCTCTCTGCTCATTCCCCGGGCGATTTGGAGCGGGAATCGCGTCGCGGCGACGGCAGAAAGAATTAATTTTCTCGCCTCACTGGCAGTGGATTTCCATTCGCGTGATTATCGTTGCCCGGGGGCGGTCGTGTACCTCGAACCCTCGCGCTCCCGCCGCCCCGCGCCGCCCCGCGCCGCCCCGCGCCGCCCCGCGCCGCCCCGCGCCGCCCCGCGCCGCCCCGCGCCGCCCCGCGCCGCCCCGCGCCGGGAGGATTTGCTGGCGCTCGTTTAATAAAATGCACAATTTAAAAAAGCCTCCGTTTCATTACTCCGGGCTCGCATGTCGAGGGACGAAGCAGTCGACCCGAGGCTGCCCCGGGAGGATGGGGAAAGCGGTGAAGGTGATGCGCTGGCGCGGGCAGTGGGAGAAGGAGGGTTTTGGAGGGTGGTGGAGGTGAAGGAAACGGATTGGTGGCAGTGTGGTTGAATGCGTTGGAAATGGGGCGGCGGAAGATGTGGGGAAAGTAGGACTTGGTGGCTGGGTTGATTGACTGTTAGTGATTCCGGACGCGTCAACTTCAGAGGTAATTAGTCCCGTAAGTACGGTGCATGTTTTCCCTCTGGAGATGGCGGTGATCTTTTGGACGATGTCCTCGGGGGATGGCGAGATCCGGTGCCGATCTACAGTCGGCTAGCGATGTTTTCCTCAACCAGGTATCTTCCACCAGCGGTTTAATAAAATGCACAATTAAAAAAAAGCTTCCGTTTCATTACTCCGGGCTCGCATGTCGAGGGACGAAGCAGACAACCCGAGGCTGCCCCGGGAGGATTGGGAAAGCGGTGAAGGTGATGCGCTGGCGCGGGCAGTGGGAGAAGGAGGGTTTTGGAGGGTGGTGGAGGTGAAGGAAACGGATTGGTGGAAGCGGGGATGAACGTGCTTGTGATGGAGAGGCGGGGGCTGTGGGGAATGTAGGGCTTGGAGGGTAGGGACGGAGGTGAAAGTAAAGGGATTGGTGGCAGTGGGGTTGAATGCGTTGGAAATGGGGCGGCTGAGGATGTGGGGTAAGTAGGGTTTGGCGGGTGGGTTGATTGATTCACTGCTATTTATTCCGGGCGCTTCAACTACGGAGGTAATTAGTCTCGTAAGTGTAGTGCATGTTTTTTCTTCAGGAGATGGTGATATTCCCCGGCTAGATGGCGAGATCCGGCGCTGACCTACCGTCGACTAACGGATTTATCTTCAACCAGGTATATCTCGCACCAGCGGGGCGCCGCCGCAGCTGGGACAAGCTCTCAGCTCTCGACCGGTCTCCCGGCATGTGTGGTGTATAGTGCACGCTAGTGTGTGTGTGTAAAGGTTGTGTATAGGACAAGGAAGAGGAAGGAAAGATCGCGTGCGATCCATGGCCCGTTTGTTAGGGTACTACTCCGGCTCGGTGGTTGGGAATGGCGATGGGAGTCGACTGGGGACGTCGGAAGCAACGTGGTCTGCAAGCGTGGGGGGGGGCAATGGGGCACATGGCGTGATAGCAGGTCTTCGCTGCTAGTGAAAGCGGTATCATGGAAGAGAGCAGCGTGAATGGCAACGGGGCACTGGGTCAGCGTGTCCGCGGTGGTAAAGCGGGACGGCGGGGAGGGTGTCCCGACGGCGGCAGCATTTTCGACACTGGCTTGTCGAAGCTAGGTCGAATTCAGTCACTGTCTGGAGGAGAATTCCAGCGGCCGGCTGCTCTGATCGGTAGTTTTCCATGGTTTCTCCGATCAACACCAGGCGAATGCCGAAGCAGTACCCTAACAAACGGGCCACGGACCGCGCGCGATTTTTCCTTCCTCTTCCTTGTCCTATCCTCTCCTCTTACACACACACACACAAACATGCACGACACTACCACACATGTCGGTAGACTGGTCGGGAGCTTACAGCTTGTATCGGCTGGAGCGGTGCCCCGCTGGTGGGAGATACCTGGTTCAGGGGAAAACCCCGCTAGTCGACGCCGGTAGGTCGGCGCCACATCTCGCCATCCAGCGGGGCGAAGATCATCGCCACCTCCCCCAGAAAAAGCACGCACTACACTTACGGGACCAGTGACCTGAGTAGTTGACGCGCCCGGAAACACGAATCGATCAATCATTCCGCGGGGTGTCCGCTGTGGCAACGCGGGGGAGACGACTGGTGCGGGGGCGGGGGTGACGGGAGCCGCGGGGGCGGCGCGGCGGCACGCACGTGAAATATTGCGCTCTGGAAGCTCCACGTCGTAAAATTCCACCTGAGGAGATCCCAGTTGCTCGAAATGCCCATATAGAAAATTATAAATAACTCAACACGAAGTTCAAAACAACACGACGGATTTGAAAGTTTTTTGGCGTGATTGATATTTGTTTATTCATAGTTTATTCATTCACTGAACTTCTCTGACTCAGTTACTCTTAAAGTGATATAAAAGACTTTATGTTAGATACGTGCTGTAAGTTTTATATCCGAAAACACACAAAATACTTAAGATAAATGTAAAATGTTTTATCTGTTCCAAACATGTTAAAAACTATGACTCCTACTATTTTTCCTCTTTGCAGAATTATCCGCATACGAAGTACCTTGAGTATGTATTTTCGCTGAATTATAATAACTTGAACGTATTGGTTAATGATATATCAATTTTTTCGGAGCGTATGTTTGTAATTAATAATTCTATCGGTTTGTTACATAATTTCTCATTGTATTGTAACAGTTGCTAAATTGCTAATTATAAAACACTATTATAACGACTTCATTAAATATGGTTTAAAATGAATGAATATTTATGTTTAACAGGTTGGAACAATTACTAGGCATCAACAGTTATTCATTACTGCAATATTACACAGCCTCAAAACGGTACACATGAGTTTTATTACGCTGCGCTTTTCATTTAACATTGAATTAGATTAAGTAGAATGTTTGTTATTAAGTAGAAATGTTCAGACTATTGAAATATCGTGGAAATCTACCGCTTTTGTGAGTCTCTCGAACATATGGGAATAATCGGCGAGAGGGGTAGAATAAGCCTAGATTTACAGCATTTGTGCAGACATTGTATTTATAATAAAATTAGCGTTCAATATTGCTCGCTGAGCATTACTCTTTACAACTATTCTTTTCCTCATCCAACGACATAACAATCCCTGATATTTTTCGTGAGCCTTTATTTATTTAAACATGACTAGCAACCTTTAAATTGATACGTGTTCCCGAGCGCGTTGACTGCTAGGGTTATTGGTATTGTACCATAAGTGTAGTTCATTTCTTATCGAAGGAGATGGCAGTGATATTCTCCCGTTGGATACATTCCCCCGTGTGATACACTGTCCACCTACGCCAGCTAGCGGATCTTTTCTGCAACCAGATATCCCTCACCAGCGTGGCACCGCCTCAACCGGCACAAGCTCTAAGCTCCCGACTGGTTTCTCGCCGTGTGTAGTAGTGTAGTGCAAATAAGAGTGTGTGTAAGCAAGGGGTAAGGATAGGACTAGGAAGAGGATGGAAAGAACGCACGCGGTCCATGGCCCGTTTGTTAGGGCATTGCTCCGGCCATCGCCTGGAGTTGATCGGAACAACCACACAAGGCTACCGATCAGAGCAACCTGCCGCTAGAGTTTTCCTCCAGATAGTATCTGAATTCGAACTCGCTATTTACGTAGCTAGCGTCGAAAATCCTCGGGGCTCGAACCCTAGTACCTTCTGGTCATAGGCTCTGCAGAGACATCAATTGATGCTCTGCAGATCAATGTAAGCAGGTTGCAACAATTACATAAAGAGAATCTGAAATTTTACAATTAACAATACGTTATAAAACTGAATATTCGCCTATCTTTGTACCTCTTCAAATAACCAGTGGCAGAGCTGTTATGGACAAGCGTTCTTGGGTAAACAGATTCGAAAAACGGTGAGCGATGGCTGCGCAAATACGGAGATGATGCGTGGGAGATTTCCCGGAAGTGCGGCTGGGCGCCGACGCGGGTGATGCATTGGAGGTTGTCTGAATGATAATTAGCCAATTCGCCGCGCGCAGGTCTCCGATGGCGGAGTCGGGTTTCTGCTTGGTTTGTCGCTCGCATCTGGCGCGCGAGCACCCGTTCCCACGCGGAGCGCGTCAGCACGCCCGCTGATTGGAACGGGCAATCGCGTCGGATGGAATTGAATTTGTCTTCGTTTCTAGCGGGCGAGCTGCAGCCCGCCAGATATGCCTTACCGCCTTGCTGTTTCGTTATGAATTAGTGGTAGAAATGAGCTCCCCAAAGGCGAAAATTGTGTTGCCGCTGCGGTTACTGTGTTTATTGACTTTGCTGGTGTAAAGGACGAGGAAGTAATTAAAGATTGTGGCCCTGGTTTGCAGAGGCTTGAGGAAAAATGTTATTGGAACAAAAAATAGAAGAAAGTACGTAGTTGTAAAGTGTGTGTTTGTTTTAAACAGTTAGCTTCCTGACAAAATTTCTGACAGCTAGAGAGTTATTTCAAAGAATGGAAGAAAACCTGTCTCTTGGAATTTATTTTATAGGTTGAGGAAATTAAGTTCGTATTTCGAGGAATAAAAAAAAATAGAAATAATTTTAGTCAACTAAAATTTAAAATTCAGTTCATTTAATGGTTGGCGAAAAGTTTTAAATTAGCAAAGACCCTTGAAAAAACACCGGGGTTTAGATTGTGTTTTCTGCCATGATGTTTGCAAGCACATGTATTTATATATCACGTGTAACTCGGGTGATGTAGAAAAATGTAAGTTGTTCTTGCAGGTACCGATGAGTTTTGGACAAGGAAATGCGGAAACTGTTGATATCTTCACTTGAAACTAAAGTATGGGAAATGATGGATACCCGGACGATGACTACACCAGCGCAGACCAGCCCTGAAGAAGACCGCGAAATGATGGTCGAAACGTCCGCTACACAGCCTGGTACGCGGCGTCACCCGGACAACCATCTCAACAATGAATGATTTTGGATTTTGACTAAAAATGGAAATATTTGATCCTGTTATTACACCTATTCTCGTACTGCTCGTACGATCTGAATTCTCAGACGGCGCGTCGTTGCACACGGCCTCGACGGCGAATGGTTAGTTTACAGACCTCTAAACCACCAGTGTGCGATTTCGATTCGGGGTGAACCGCGTGGATTGTCGAAGGGAGAGAAAAATCCTACAGTATCGTGAATGTGCCAAGCAAAAACCGTGGCAGAAGGCCCGGAAATATTAAATACCTACCGCAATTTTCCGGTTATCGAGATCTCACGTCCTCCCAACCAGGCACGTAGCAGACACGTTTGCGGATTCGGATCAGCGGTATCGGACTGTACCCAAGATTGCTGGTTCAAACCCGATAAAAGCCGTGAATAAATGCTACGTACGCCTTCCTTCAGAGAGGAAGTAAAGCCGGCTGTTCCATGTAGTAGATTTAGCTCATTCAAATTCATTTCGTCGCCCGAGATAATACCATCTTCTTCCTCTTTGTGGTGAAAGGAGCGTAGTGAAATTTGAGTGGTCAGACGGAAGAGCGGGCCTGATGGCCCGAATCTCTCCACGTAAAATAAGGCATTAACTAACTAACACGTCAAACGGGAAATGCTCGTCTCCACGTTGGTGCAAGGTTTTACCGGGAAGACGGTGTGTGCTGGGGAATTTCCATCGTTGTAACTTCCCTCTCACACCCTTCCTGGTCCGACGACTCTTCAGGCCTTAAGATATTCCGAAAACGAGGCCATCCGGTCTGCCCAATTGTCATGAAGAGGCTAACCGGACCCTCCCCTGTTGCATGGGCTATCAACGCTGCAGCTGGGGAACCAGGTAATTCCTTGGAACTAGGGAACCGGCTGGGGAAACGGAGAATTAGCGGGTTCCCCAGTTCTGAGATGAGCGGAAAGTAGTTATTAGTGTCCTCTGAGTCGAGGGTTCACTGCTTTTATGAGTCCAACACTTGCGGGACAAGCTGGGACAGAAGGGAATTGTAATGCGACGGGGGTACGACGTAGACTGTTGACTGCGCCTAACCACGTTGTCTATTTTTTCCCCTTACCAACGAGGCGTCTCGAAACGGCAAGGATCATGTCAAGAAAGTAAGTTATTCCAGCGGATGTATTCAGCTCTCCTGTTAGGAGCTTCGGGCAAACTTGTTACCCTCAGGCCTTCCAATGAAATGCTTGGCACTGCCAATCGGCTAGATTATCTCCAAATGGGTGACGCCGGGTTGCTCAATACTAGTGGGTGTATCAATTTGCACCAGAGGTTGGCCGACTTCGCTTTGAGCTCAGCAGCGACTCTGGGACCCGTCAAATGCGGGTGACCGGGTTCATCGCCACCGAACCTATGCAACTAGTGGGGAATTAGTTACGAAATTTAAATGAAAAGTGCCGAAAACTGGACAAGTCATGTCTTCTTAGTTCCGAATCGTGTAACGTCCCAATTTTCAGAGCTTCAAATTTACGTTTTTATCGACTTTCCGTCAATCGTCGTCTTTGAGAAATAATGAACTTCCTCAGCAAAGGATATAGCGAATTAATTCCAAGACTTCTGTCTACAGTTCACAACTTGCAACTTCTTAAACACTAGTTATTACTTCTAATATTGCTATTGTAACATGCATACATTTGCCTAAACTCACATTTCCGTAGGTCTTTCAAATTTGATTCCCCGAATTCGCAAATTTTTGCTTCTTTAAGGGTCTTCTAACATAATACCCTGTTGCTAGGAGATGACAACTGACGATATCCGGAGGGCTTTTAACAGGAAATCACGTTGATCTATGGAGACATCGGGAACTCTCTACATTTCAATTTCCGGCTTGTAGTCGTGTGTATCGAAAGTGCGCGGCGCGTAATTTTTAATTGCTGACGGCAAAGCTCCGACAATTTAACGAGCTCTGAGTATCACACAAGACTATTATTCTGACGCAGCTGTGTTTCAGGAATCCGAAGGCAAATTTGAATTACTCTAAGAAAATATTTTGTTTATTGTAATAACTATCTTCGAGACATTAAGTCGCACAGTTTTACTTTCTCGCCTTACGAATACTTCGTAAGAAGAGAAAGTTATGTAATCGTGCGCCGGAAAACGGCTCATTTTCGCCAGGAAATCTCTTATAACTGGAGTCTGGTGAGGAAAAATTCCATAAAACCTGTTGCTAAATTTAGGGGAAAAAATCCTCTACCTCGTGGTGTAGTCAAAATCCATATTTTGTTGCTTCTTGATTCTGTAAAATCAACTGACGGCAAAACGTCCGTAAGTCCGTCTGTCTGTCTGTCCGTCTGTGGTGAACGCTAGCGCCTAAACCATTCCACCGATTTTCTTCAAAATTGATATTCTTCAATGGTTCTTTTCTAATATTTTGGAAATCCGCTGCTTTCCGTACGATCCGGTAACTGCTCCCTAGGAGCTTCGAAAGGGGAACAGCTGTAACTCCGAGTGATTCATTTCGCTTTATACAATGCCAGCTGAATTAAAGGGCTGTAGCGCGCAGCTATTTCTGGAACGAACGACTTGTTAACGGTCTTTTCGCTGCGCGCTCAGTCTTCGTAGCGCGGGTCTTGGGCTTTCAGGAAACATAAATTACTTGGGCGTCTCTCCTCCCAAGCGCGCAGGCCGGAAGGCAGGCACTGCCGCCCCCCGTGGACGATCCTCGAACTAAGACGGCTTTTTTTTTAGCGAACCCGAGGGGTTGTGTTTGTTAAATTAAGATACTTACCCTCGTTTGAATCCCGTTATATATTCGATATTTGTATTGATTCAAAGACTTTAGCTTGATAATTTATCCCGTTCGAAGGTTCATCTTTTATTAAGAGGGTTGTACTAAGTTGCATTGAATTACACAGGTCTACAAAACATAATTGGACCTTTTCTAAGATCCAATACTTGTTTTTTTATGCGTAAAGTGCAAGGTTTGCGGAAAAGACTTGCATTTTTCCTGTATTATATCAGGTTTTAATAATACATTTAGAAATCTTTTGAACATCCGACCTGCCTTTCTCCACCCAGCGCACCTCTCAATTAGTGAAAAATGTTATTGAAATTTGAAAATTTCATTGAGTTTGCTGAATCCAAGACACTTAAATACGCACACACGTCTATCCACCGATCCATATATTTTAATAAATGTAATTGATGATGGACCACTATTCTTGGATGGACCACGTGAATTGAATAGCTGATTGTTAAAAGGAAGAAAGAAAAGGAAACTTATTCCAATTTTATCAGGAATAAGTTGAGGTATACATTTTTATCTTAGGCAATCCACCCTCTTATTAGAAGAAAATACGGATACAAAAAATGAACTTAGAGCGTGTTAAAAATTTCACTTCCTACATTGCAGTATTTGACATATATCTATGAAAACCCAGGATATGTCCTCTGTTCGGAATGAACAGGTGGAGTGGATCGCAAAACGAAAACTTATTAAGGGAAAAAAAATACCTTGCGAGCCAAAACAATATGTCATTCAATTCCAAAGTTCCGATAAATTGCAGAAACCTGAAATATATTTGAAAAATAATTAAATTTATTCCATAAGAATATCAGGAGTTGCATAATAACGTACTTAAATGACCTTCAAGGAATGCTGCCTAATCTGATGAAGATTAGTAGTTTTTTACTGTATTTTTATTTGAAATTATTTACTTACTATAAGATCACTATGATGTATTAATTTTAAGTCGATTTATGAAAATTAAATATTAATAAATCAATAAAGATGCAGTAAAAATATAAATTAACCTGTCTTTATTTCAATTTCTGTGAAAATTACCCATGAGAGGATCATTCTTTTGAAAAAGGAAGAATGTCCTCTAACTTCAAATGAAGATAGATTCAAAAATATATGTCAGATATGTTAAAATGGTTCACTATTAAGTAGAGGTAATTTGTCGCTACAAGTTTGTAATGCATCAAAAAATTGTAGCAACAAAATTGTGTCACTAAGTTTTTCTTAGTGTTCTCGAAACATACAGGTGCATCGACTTTCTTCCTTTTTGCAGTCAGCGATTCTATTACTGTGTACCATGCGTCACTCGTGTACAAAACACGGCATCAGGGTTCTCTTTCTGCCTATTCCAGGGTTCATGTTATAAACACGTGTCAAAGACACACATTCGTCAAACGATTTGTGCACAACCTAATATTATCGTCTCCCCTTTTACTACTCTATCACTCAAAACACACAGGGAGAACGCGAGGATGATGATGAATGACCTGTTTGGGAGCGGCCTTTTGTTCGCTTTGAAAGTGGTGTCGCACATAATTAGACCTCGATCAAAGGTTCAATTAGTTCCTAAATATAGTCACCATGATTAATAGGTGTCGTTTTAATTTTCGAATTACAAGCGATCGGTTAATTCTTTTCTGCCGAAACCAGGGAGCACCTGTGTTGGAGAGATAATCCCGAAAAAAAAACAGCGACGCAACTAGGCGACAAATAGGCTTGGCCCATATGAGCGACCGTTCCTGTTCATTCTTTTAAAGGTTTACAAAATATTGAATTTGTTCGTGTTTAGAGATATAATAACAATAATAATAATAATGATAAATAATAATAATAGTAATAATAATGATAATAATACTTTATTGCACAAAACATGCACAATGGCGAGTCTCAGTAATTTACTTACTGCTTTGCAGACTAACCGCAAACGTATTTCCCAAACATATTTCTTTGTCACTTTTATGTCACAAACATATTTCTTTATCATGTTTTTCGTAAAACTTGTTAAGTACTTTGTTCACAAATGAGATAGCCAGTGTAAATTTTAAAAATCTAGTAAAATGCTATGGTCTCTCCTAAGAAACCTTGCCACTCCTGTCGGTACGAATGAGAATGACGGCTGTTTCTTTGGAGACAAACCCCAAAAAGAGAATGATGCAGACCGCGAGTGAGCGAACGAATCTTGGAACGAATCTTAATTTGCGGTCGAAAGAAGTCGATTTCGACAGATGTCAGAGACGCTCACCGCGTCCGCAAAGTGCGTCGCCCACTCGCATCGCCCACGCCCCGAAGCGCTGATCAGGGCTTGGGGTGGTCCCGCCGCTCCCTTCCCGCTGCAGTCCAGCTTCTTTCTCTCGCTTCTGTGCCCCTTATAGCTCAGATCATGTCCCGCCTACTTGCCGCTCCCGCCCCGCTCCCGCCCCGCTCCCGCCCCGCTCCCGCCCCGCTCCCGCCCCGCTCCCGCCCCGCTCCCGCCCCGCTCCCGCCCCGCCCTGCTTCCTGCTCGCGCCCCGCCACTCGCGCTGTCCCGGACGCAAAGTTAATTACTGCGCGCTGGGGATTTGTAAGCGCGCGAGAGAGAAAGAGAGAACTCAGGATTCTTTCTAATTTGAGGAGAGCGCAATCCGCCTGTAAGTTTCGGGGAATTTGTGGAGTTTCTCTTGGCGCGAAAAGGCCCGACACTGGGACAGCCACACAGTGGATGGAGGGGAAAGAGACACGGAAGGTGAATAGTGTGAAAGAAGATAGGAGGAGAAATATATACCGAGAGGGAAGGAAGAGAGGAAAAGGGGAGGGAGCGAGCTTGAAGAAGCAGAGATGGACTTAGGGAGAGTGAAGAAAGGTGCAGAGTATGACAGATGTGGAGAGGGAAGAGTTGGAGAGGACGGGAGAAGAGAGGGGAAAGGAGTGGGAGTGTGACAGAAATGTATAAAGAGAGAGAGAGAGGGACTGTGGGAAGAAGATGGAATGAAAATGTTTCGAAGTTCCTTCGACTGAGGATTATGGAACGTGAAACCTAAATACACGTTCTCATCGAAGAGATTAGCATTCTATTGGAATATGGTTGATTGTCGAGAGATACTTGAAATGAATGAGATTTCTGTTCCATTACTCCTCTTGTTTCTCTTTCCTTTTTGGTGTAATTGTATATCATTTATACTGTTGGAGAAAAAATCCAAGACACATGAATGATGAATCAAAGTTGAGTTTGCTTCTTTGAAAAATACTTTTGAAGTATTTTATTTTTAAATGTGATTAAAGTGCCACTTAAATCACACTTTTTCTGTGTTAAAATGTCTTGATTCCTCCAGGGATTAAAGTGGTACTTTAATCCCTCCGGCATTGAAGTAACCACATTCACCAGCGGCTTCGATTATCATTACAATCTGAGATAGAAAGTTTGGATATAATGTAAGTTTAAGAAAATACATATACGTAAGTTAACTAACCTTCAACAATAAATACTGATTAACAAAAGCTTCTTTAACAAATTTGGAAATTTCAAGCTTTGTAAAAGTCTTAGTTTTTTTGACTAGTAATCCTTTTCATATCTTTTAAAAAATCCAATCAATTTAAAATATCAAAATCAATTAAAGCGTTAAAGAAGTGTCGTCAACAATTTTTAATAGAGAAATCCGTACGTACTGACAGATATCAACAATTTTCAATGACACGTAACGTTGTCCCCACCATTGAATAATACTTCCAAAACAATGAAGGCTTGTAAGATTTTGATTTATTATTAAAATACGCAAGTACAATTTATTGTGAAACTTTTCTTACTTTCCTGCCATTTCTCCATTTGCAGAAATATTCTTATACGTAGACGTGCGTCGATTTTTCAGAGAATAATTTTGAAAATCACATTTTGCTTCTTTCATGTTATCATTAGGAATTTGTAGATATTCGTTTTCCGAGTCCAAAAAATACGTGTCGTTTGATTAAAAAATTCCTCCATTCTTCCATGAAGAATGCAAACCAGATAAAATCACCCCCACCTAAAGGAGATCACCAGACGGATGTCCGCCATATACTGAACTGCTTCGTCCTTCGTGGCGTCCGTCGGTGTGGACGCGAAGAAATATTGTTTAAGATTAAAGTTTTGTATATGACACGGGGTTTACATGAGCTTTATCCACTCGAAGAATCCTGTCACTCGCGCTGCCGTGCTCGGGACGTAAGTGTTGGTTATAGGATGAATGTTGCCTGTAATTATTAATGTTTCTTTGTTTAACTTTGAATGTCCGGTAGCTAGAAATCCAACTGAAACCTAGGGGATATGATTGTTTTGTAAAAGAAGGATAAAATGAGTCGTAAATGAATGAAGTTATGCATTTGAAAAAGCATTACTTGACTTCATTTACAATTGTGGGTGTGTCCTAACATAGAACATGTACTTTTTAAACTTATAACTAATTCAAAGGTTATTAATTGGCAATAATTTACATTAATTTGAATGGTTTTGCATGAATAAAATATTTGTAATCAGTGTAGTTTTGAATGAATAAAAGATTTGTAACCACTGTAGATGAATGTTATTACTGGATAACGTTACCCGTTTCGTAATTGAGAATTTATAACTTGCTCGTAGTTTTGATTCACGCTCGGTAAATATAATGAGGAATATACAGTTCCGTTTATGTTGTTTTTGTTCCTAATTAACACAATGCCTTCCGTATTTGAAGATGGAGCGATGGCGATGATACTGGTAGATAGATACATCTGCCCACGCGTTTTCTTGCCGAAAACTCACACACCAAATACGTTATATGTTCATTAAGGTCGCATGAACATCTAGGTCATTAGCGACCACTATTGGGTTTTACGTTTTGCTAACAGTGTAGATGGCATGATATGGCGATGATAGGGAGTGAAAGGACGAACACAAATACAACCGTGCCCGAGGAGGGACTCGAACCCGCGATCACTACGGCACTACTGCCCTAGCGACCACGGTCACAGGCGATCGGTGCCTTGCATTAAATTGTACACCACAATGAAATTGATAAAACTTTTTTTAATTACTTTATTTTTAGTCGCATCAACAGCTAAGGTTATTAGCGACTACATTGGTTATACAAATATAATTTTATCCATAATTATATTAACAAAAATGTCATAACATATATATATATATATATATAATTAACATTGTATGGCAACATATATTTTATGTAATACATAACTTAATTGTACAATATCAACATGTGTCATTAAAGATGTTACAATTTTCACAAAATTTGATCAGTTGGTTCTGACATTTGGTCGAATACAATAAGGTATCTAAAGGTTTATTTAGATTAGTAAATTTTCTTTCATTATCGAATTTAGGGCAGTTTTCTATTATGTGGTATATTGTTAAATTAGTGTTACAAGAATAAGAAAATGGAGGGGGTGTTTTGGTAATTAAGTAGAGATGGGTTAATTTTGTGTGGCCTGATCTTATTCTGAACAGTGCGACTTGTCCTCTTCGGTTGAGCTTTTTAGAAGTTGTAATATGATAAAAGTTATTAATTTGGCTGTGGAGTGGACTTGCTTTATATTCTTTCCATGTGTTATTCCATTTCTGTGCCATGCATTTTTCTATTGTTCTCAATTTATCATAGGTAGTATGCATGGTGTTATGAATATTATTCTCCTTCCGTAGGTCTATTAATGTTGCAGAATTTTTCCCTGTTATGTCCTCTGAAATTTTAAGTTGAGGTGGAAGCCAAGCAACAATAATAATTATTTCAGCATATTTAATGAGGAAGTATTGTTCTTGAATCATTTTAGCCATTTCAGTATTGGAAATTTTGTTGCAGGATTGTTGTATGACTTTCAAGGATTTTGTGAAAAGAATGATTAGTGAAAGCAGGATAACTTTTCACTAACTTTCAATGCAGTCAAAAAGGCATAGGATTCTCCTGCATTGGGACCGATGCTTTGCGGTAGAAGGTATTTGTAGGTAGTGTAGGTAGTGATAAAACTTGTGCGTCAATGTGACGTATGACGTTGCCTGGGGCGCACCGATTAACTCCAGTGCAACAGTTATGCAAAGAGCCATTGCAACGTGACTCTTCAAATGATTCGCCGAGACTGCGGAACCCTGTATGGTTTACAACCTCACACTACTTCTCGCTACTACTCACTACTACACACTACCACTCGCCAAGACAGGGGGACGAGCGACTGTGTGCGCGCAGAGCGTTCTATTGGAAACCGTTGCTATCTAAAAACTAAACTATAAAATATTTAGGCGCTGAATTAGACACCACTTTATCATGAAATAAACACGTCAAAAATTATATTAATACTAATATTAAAATTTTAAAAATTAAATCACTTCTGTCTTATAAATCTCCACTGCATTATGAATGTTCATTACTTTTATACAAATCAATAATCAGACCCACATTTATGTATGGTTCTCCCATATGGTCCAATGCTGCTAAAACCCATATTAATAAATTTAAAATTGTACAAAATAAATTTATCCGTAAAGCACTACAAGCCCCATGGTTCATACCAAATAATCAATTACATCACGAACTAAATTTAGAAAATACTACCGACTTGATAAAATTACAGAACCAAAAATATTTGAAATTACTTCAATACTCCCAACATAAAACGACTTTTAATCTTGGCCAATCATACACATATCCACGCAGAATTAAATCCCGATTCCCTAAAGACCGATTCGGACCTCCATAGATACACATTTTTCTTGCACTTTCAAACTACAACGTAAAACCTACACACTACTTTTTTTTCCACACGTTCATAGTATTAAAATATAAACCCTTTCAATGTCAACCCTGTCAATCATAACTTATAATACTCATTCTGCCCTCACAATAAGGGACAATTAACGTGCGAGTCATCAACTCTAATAAGCTAATTAATTTTAATTTTTAAAAACCTTTAAAGACTTGTACAGTCGAACAGGTAGAAAATTATATTTAAAAAAGAAAAAGAAACCGTTGCTCGCCACCGCCGTCGTCGTCGTCGTCGTCGCCACAGCTGGGTGCGGCGTTGCGTGTTTACCGGGAGTTGAGCATTCGATGCAGCGCTGCTGCTTCGCTTTCTAACAACTGTTCTCCCTCGTGAATAAAGCTCTACTTAAACCCCTTGTTATATAAATAAATATTTCATATTCCAATATGAAAACGTTGAGTGAGGAACTGTGTTTTCTTTTCGTCAATCTAGTCATATTATTTTTTAATCTTGTTAATAAATTGGTAATGGTTTCATTATGACTTTATTCGTCAGATTAAGAAAGAATACGACCAGATTGACGAAAAGAAAACAGCGTTCTGCAGTCAACGTTCCATTATTTATAGTTTCATTAATGCAGGAACCTTGAAACTTTCCGGATAAACAATGTTCAAAACATTTTTGTACCAGAACGCCACCAGAATATTCTAAATAGATTCGGCTAAAGTCAGGCGGGTGTTAAACGATTAATATAGACACGAAGAATCGAATAAACTTTTGATCATGTGGGTGGCTTAAGCCTAAAGTTCTAGTGTCAATTTACTTATATATTTTTATAGATAACATCCCTGACATATGGTGTGTCGTAAGACCACCTCCTCGCTTAATATTTACTTTTGGAGCATTAAAATGCGTGTAATCTCAGTGTTGCTATTGTATTTTTCTCTCAGTAAGCGAGTGTTTTGAGGTGTGAGTGTCGCATTAACTCGCTTCAGTGTTTCGTCGTCACATTAAGTTGCTTCAGTGTTTATTTCCTAATTCTGGAGTATTTAAATGAAGTTGTTTTGCGAGTTTTTCTGCGATATTGCATTTGCATAATTTACAACCTTTTCCATACAAATTGTTTTAATTTAAAGTGAGTAAATTTTTCTCGCCGCTAGTAATTCACGACAAATTTCAACCCAAGTATTCTAGGTTTAAACCTCTCCCCAACGCGTTTTAGATTCTCAAAAAAGTTCATTTTACCATTCTCTTGGATTATTCCGTCAAGATCTGTAGAAAATGATGAGTTCCTTGTCAATAAATCAAGGCGTGTCGAATGTCACTTTGCTTTGCTTGAATGGGAGATCGGAAAAATTCTAAACCTGAGTAACGAACGGACTAGTCCCAACAACATATAGTCGCACGGCCACAAGCTTGTTCTCTGCTGTATCTTAATGATGAATTCCGATTGTCTCAACCTTAACAATTTTCCGTTTTGGATAATTCGATGATTGTTGTTCTTGTTTTCAATCCACATTTTTTGATATTCCCTTTTCGGCTACGGCGTGATTTATTTTTCTTCTTTCCTCCCAGGTGACTTTTCTCTCCATTTCTTTTGCTTTCTCTCTCTCTCTCTCTCTCTCACTCGCACTCGCACTCGCACTGTCACTAACTGTCTCACTTGCACTCGCACTCTCACTCACTATCTCACTCGCACTCACATTCACTGTCTCATTCGCACTCTCACTCACTGTCTCACTCGCTGTCTCACTTGCTCTCTCACTCACACACTCACTCACTGTCTCACTCGCACTCTCACTCGCTGCCTCTCTTGCTCTCTCACTCGCACTCTCACTCACTGTCTCACACTCGCACTCACTCACTGTCTTACTCTCACTCGTGCGGACGCACATTTCAAAGCAGCGTGCTAACGGTCTTGATACAAACTTTTATCCTTCGTCTGCCTATTTTTTCTTTGCACTTTTGGTTTCTTTTTTTGGGCCTTTTTTATTTTCATATTTACTGTTCTTTTCCGTTTGATTGTTTCCGCCTTTGAAGTCTTTTACGCTCTTCTTTCTCGCTAGTCTCGTCCCTTCTTCGTAAGCCGCGTGCCGTCGCAGCCCGCCCGCCGTCCCGCGCCGCGCCGCGCCGCGCCACGCCGCGCCGCTCGGGCTGTCATCACTTCCGCCAACGCCCTCGTCGCGCCCCGCCCCCCGGAAGTCCGCGCCGCACTCAGCTTTCGCTGGCGTGCGCGCCGCCCGTATCTCCCTCGCTCCGCCCCCCTCCCCCACCCACTCACTCTGGGCGTGTGTTCTCCCTGTTGCGCGCCCCGCGTCGGCATCTCGCTGCCCTGCCCTGCCCTGCCTGCTTTGCGCTGAGCTGAGCTCAGCACTCTCTTTGCCGGGCTGTGTCGGCGAGGACTTTACTCTCAAAATCCCGTTATTTACTTACTTTCCCTACACAGTTGAATTATGGATTATTAGTGATTCCGGGCGCATTAACGGCTAATGTCATTAGTCCAATAAGTGTACTGCATGTTTTTTGTTCGGGAGGTGGCGATGACATTGCCCCGCTGGATAGGCGAGATCCGGAGCCTATCTACTGCCGGCTAGCGGGGTTTTCGTCAACCAGGTGTTCTGCCACACCAGCAAGGGACCGCCCCTGCCCCTGCTCACAACAGGTCTCCCGGAATTTGTTAGTATAAGTGTGCACGGGTAGGATAGGACAAGGATTGGGAACGAAAGATCCACGTGGTCTTCGGCCCGTTTGTAAGGGTACTGCTCCGGCGTTTGCCAGGTATTAATTGGTAAACTACCGATCGGAGCCGCTGGCCTCTAGAATTCTCCTCCAGACAGAACTCGACCTAGCTACTTGCGTAATGTAGTAAGTCTAAAATCCTGCCGCCGTCAGGACTTCGACCCCAGGACCTTTCCGGTTCGAGGGATTGCAGTGTCATCAGTTGATGCCCTGAGCCACCTCTCCCGGTTCTGAACAGTAGAAATACAGATATAGATAAGTGCAACAAAGTACCTGAATATTTTGTCAGATTCACGTTGTGGGTGGGGTTGGAATCTTTGAAGATGGAAAACAACAACAATAGTCCGCCTGTTCCCTGCTGGTCTGTCCATCTACGGACAGTAAAAGTATTTGTGAGAGTACAAAGATTAAGCTGAGATACTTTTCTCACAAACATTTTTACTTTCTTTTTACTGCCGACTTGCGTAATGTAGTAAGAATCCACGATTTTCAGATTTATGATGTTTGAAAATGGATAGGTTTCCTGGAAACAATAATTTGTCCAAAATTGAGAAAATCGCGCGGTCGTTTTGTAGTGTGAACTTTTAGACATTACAGGATAATATTCACACGGTCTAAACTGCATTTGTCCCAAAGAAAATGATCGATTAAAAATAGGGAAGAACAAAGATTCTGAAAGAACATAATGTCCAATGTGTTTACTCTAAAAACAACGTAAGTTATGGACAAATGAAGATAACAGCAGTGGGTATGAAGAATGACCCCATCTTTGATGCAACTTACAGCAGTTCTCTCCAGTATTTAGTTGTTCTTATTGCAGGTTATCGTTAATCTAGAAAAATCCGTTAACCTGTGGGAGGTTCAACTATTTTCATTGTATGCACGATTAACATTGTAATAAGTAAAATAAATTTTATTTTATTTTATTTTCTGGTATCTTCTTGTGGTGATAATGCATAAAAGCAAATGCTATATTTAATCTTCACTTTGCAAGTGAAAATAACATACGATGTCCATTTTATCTCTCTTGTAACTTGTGAAATATGTTGTTTTATTTACTTACAAGTACATTTTATGTTTCATGCTGCGTAAAAGTATTCCGGTACAATATAAAATTCCATATATTTTGCTGAGTTAGGAAGGTGGACTTTTTCTCATTTCCCATAAAATTGTTGTTTGGATTAATGCTGTTTTCCGAGAAGCCTTTCAATTGATTGCGGGAAAAACATCTGCCTGCCGGTCCACCTGTTTGTGAATGATCAACGCTAGTGTCTAAATTATTCAGAAGATTTTCTTCGGAATTGATTCCATATCGATATGAACGAACTCGGTCCTGAAACTTTGAAACAATTGTTCTGATATACTTTATGTAAAACATATATGGTGTGGTAACATTTTCAAAATTTTCTAAAAAAATGTTTTCAAATTTTAAAATTATTTTTTCTTTCGTAGAGCAAAGGACGCTTTAGAAATGGCGCATGTCTCATTTTCGTTGAATCCGCTTAATTTACGAACATTCCGAAAGTTAGAAGTTAGAAAGAACATTGCGAGAAAGTATATAGTGTGGTAGCTCTACTAGTTCATTGAGAGCATACATATGAAGGTTCTTCGTTACGTTATTAACCACTTTTCTTGTTGATACGTGAATATCCTTCCACCTAACGGGTGAATATTCATCTCACGGTTTTCGATTTTCTTTTACCTGCTGATAGTACCCAATGCTTACAGAAGAAGATGAACTGATATTGTTTTATAAAATTTTGGGAGAGCAACTTTTTTTGGTGTCTTTCTATATGTTCTTCCGAGAAGACCGTAAATATATTTAGTTTGTTTTTCTTCATCATTCATTTTCTATCTTATTCAATTATTACAGAAATAATGTATAATAGCTTCGTGTTGGAGGTGCAAAGTATGCTCTGAATAAATAGAAACGAATTAGATTTTATGAAGTGCATTATTCGTCTGGGGTTCTCCCGAATAAAAACAAGTTACATTAAGTGTTATCTTTTGTTCCAGGTGAGTGGACTTTTCCAGTTGACCTTTGCTTCTGAGAAGAAACGTGAGTGAGAATAAAATTCGAAATATTAAATTGATATGCTTCCTTTGTTTCTGTCATATTTTAATGTAGAAATAGAAAGTGCGCTTCTGCCCGTTTGTGTAACATTGTTTCAATTGCGTATTAAAAAAATGTTGCATATCATCTTCATAGTTATTTATTTAAGATATTTCTTTCAAAACTCCTTTAATATAAATGCTTTTTATAATTGTACATTGGTAGTTTTGAATATCTTGTGCTGTTAGAAATTAAATGAATGTTTTCATTTAATATAATATTTAATAGATAAAACAATTTTATTTTGCAAAAATATCGTTTTTCCCGATGGCCTTGAATATCATGAAATGTGAAATATAAAATTAATACTTGATTAAATAATAAAGGGAAAGTTAATTAACTCTCTCAGCGACAAATCGTATCTAAACCTTTTCTAATTAATTCTAATGAGTTATAAACATTTCCGATAAAATGTCAATGATTTGGAAGGAAAGGGAAGTTTCATTGAAAACAAAACGGCTACTAAAATAGGAATTGCATTTGTTTTAAAGGTTACTGATGAAGGAATAAATAAATATAAACACTTTTTTGTAAACGGAAACGGTTTTGAGGAAACGAAAACAAATGGCGAAAGCTCAGCAAATGAAATGGGGCATTGTTTACTGGAATTAAAATCTAACATGTCACTCTTTGTAACATTAATGAAATAAGTGTACTTTAGTGCCAAAGCCTTGTTCAGTTGACTAATGAATGCCTCGACTTTGAGAACTATCGTGGTAATTAGTCGGAAAGTAATGATCTAGTGAATCGTGTCAAGAGTCCCACAACTATGTATGCGGAACAGTAAGTACAGTGTCAAGAGGGAGGTAATTTCATTATCATACTATGAGTGACGTGGCGGGAAGCGAGATAATGGACGGAGAGTTCAAAGAGGAGCAGCGGCTGCCGTGAATGCTCACTAGAATTGCGAGGGACTCCTTTGTATCGATGGTGGCGCGAGTAGAAACGACGAGAATGATTGAAACGACGATGACAGAACATCGTGCAAAGAAGTCAGTGCAAAGAAGAAAATCGACGTGAATGAGGAATAATGTCCACCGAGAGGCATTAGATGGAAAAGAAAATATCGGAGTAAACTAGAATGGGCAACCGCAGCTTCAACGAAAATGAAAAAAACAAAACAAAAACGAGAGGTACTAACACTGCAAATGGCATAGACAATGTTCTCTACGAGTATGGCTGAGACATGCAAATAAAAAACACGGAAGTGTGACGACGACGAAGAGGATAATGAAAACACAGAGAGAAGGTGAAAGAAAAGGAAGAAAGCAGATACCATGACGAGCCATGGTAAATAAAATGATGGTCAAAAATTACAGGCCAAAGAAAATTATTGAGTGGAAACTGAATGGCGAACAGAATAAATTAGATGAATTGACAGACAATTAACGAAGATGAAAGATCAAAACAGTCATTGGAAAAGAGTGTAGAGCATAGAAACCTTCCCTGATACTAATGGTGAAGAACCATTGATGAGAACAAAATAAAAAGAACCATAGAAGATGGAAATAAGAACGATATGGAATATTTAGAACAGGGTTGTCCAAGTGGAGACCCACGGTGCCATTTTATTGTGTCTCGCGAAAGGTTAGTGGTCAAAAGTGAGAATCCCTTGCATCCACGTCGGGCGAGAGTATTGTTCTCCTACCACACGCGCACTGCTGTGGCCAACACCCCTTTCAACGTAAAAATAGGTTCAGTTTAGATATAAGTTTTTTTCTAGTAAATTCAGAAATTCAAAATCATTCCAAAGTATTTATAAATTAAATAAATAAACGTCTTTATTTGTGGCGAGGCTCAGGCCATTTAGCCTGCTCTTCCGCCTAACCACTTTCAAAATTTTATTACATTAGTGCATAATAGGAGTTTAATCAATGAAAAATACGTACGCAATTTGGGTGAAAGTTTTCTCACATAGAAGACAGGAATGAAAGCAAGGAAAGAGTTGGTGGAGGAGGAATGCTGTCACAGCCTTTGTATGTTTAAAATTATCAATTTCAAGTTAGGGATGTAATTTAAAAATTGATCCCAAATATATAAAGTTAAACACTACGAAATGTTACTCAAAATTTAGAGAAATTATCTTTCTGTGACTAGGCAAGTTGCATATTGAAGAGGATTTGAAAGAGATTGTTTAAATCGGTGAAGTATTAATATGTACTTCTAATTGTTTCAAAGAGGTTTTAGTAGAAGCTATGATTGCGTACGTAATACTGAAATACTTCTAAATGAAAACTCACCGTTTCACCGCTTTGTGCATGCCGCGTGTTTCACCGCTTTATTCACGGCACGGTATCACGCATGGTACCGTCCCCCCCCCGTTTCAGAGCAGCCGAACAAAGTGCCGAGCTCGAATATTCTGGAATGTGAGGTGTGGATCGCCAGAGTAATGAAAATATGGCCGGCAAGCATATTAAAGGTTTTAATTTTGTATTTGTAATAATAATATATTAACTGCTTTGGGAAATGTCCCGGTGGCATCACTTCATAGATACATCAAGCAATACATTTACATAAAAGTTATCAATTACGTACAAGTTTACATTAAATTAAGTACATAATAAACACATTAATTATGACTAAAACTAAATGAATGCAAAATTTGAATGTTCTAGTCTAACATATGTACAATTATAACTATTTTTAATTTATTTTTGAATTTTCCTACCCTCTGAGTGTGGCCCTTGAGGCCTTGCAAGTGGGACATCCCTGATTTCGAGGGATTGGAACGTGGACGCCTGGCGGGAGGCCGCCTGGCGCGGAGGGCGCAACCGCGTGAATCCCGCGCCAGGTGGGCGACAGACACAGGGCCCAGGGCAGCGCCGGCAGAGCGCGGTCGAGGGCGGCGGTGGCGGCGCTGTCACACAGCTAATCTAATGTCGCGCGCCGCGCCACACGGCCCTCCCGACCTCGGCACTTCCGCTACGTCCGCTTTCACAGCAGCCTCTTCCGCCACCTCCTGTTTTGACACCGCCACCTCCGACATCGCTGCCTCCGTCATCGCCGCCTCAGTTACCGCTGCCTCCGTGACCGTCGCGCTGCCTCCGTGACCGTCGCGCTGCCTCCGTCACCTTTACGCATAGTTACCGCCGCCACTGCCACTTTTCGTCTGGCACCTTTCGTCCGACACCTTTCGTCCGACACTTTTCGTCCAACACCTTTCGTCCGACACCTTTCCTCCGACACCCTTTCTCCATCTTTTCTCCGACACCTTTTCTCCGATACCTTTCCTCAGACACCTTTTCTCCGACACCTTTTCTCCGACACCTTTTCTCCGACACCTTTTCTCCGACACCTTTCCTCCGACACCTTTTCTCTGACACCTTTCCTCCGACACCTTTCCTCCGACACCTCTCCTCCGACACCTCTCCTCCGACACTTTTCCTCCGACACCTTTCCTCCGACACCTTTCCTCCGACACCTTTCCTCCGACACCTTTCCTCCGACACCTTTCCTCCGACACCTTTTCTCCGACACCTTACCTCTGTCAGAGGTGGTGACACCACCGTCGCCAACGTCGACACAGCGTCTCGCGCCGTTCCCACACTTCACCCCACCACTCCACCATCGCCACCTCTGCCGCTGCCGCCTCCCACGCGCTCGCGTGGCCGGCGGGGAAACCTCGTTAGTCGCTGCCACCCCCTCCCCTCCCCCCCGCGCCACTTCGCTCTTCCGCCCTCAAAAGCGCGACGCGGCCGACCGCCTCTCTCGGGTCAAGGACGCTACACGCGCGCTTTTATTTCTGCGCTTTAATAGCTAGCGCATATTGGGCATTCGCGGACGGAATTAACAATGTGCGCCGTCCAAACAAATTTCCAGCGTTGCGTGGGATATAGTTGCCCTGTGTAATATATACGGGTTAGTGCTCTTTTTTTATAGGAATTTTGCTGGCTTCGGGACGAAACATGAGGGGGGAATCGATTTTATATTGGTCATTTAACGAAGCGACCATTCCGATACTAAATTTTTCTCATTTTGGGAGTTTGAAATATTTATTGGCAACGTCTGACCGTTTATTTCTATTTTAGTCACGAGAATTGTGTTTGTGTGTCGCGCCTTCCGACCAATATAAAAACGAGACATATGCATAACCCGTTTCTTTGAACGCTGACACATGTTCTCGGCGTAAATTTCGTCTTTCCGTCACGTTCAAGTATACCTACAGACGAAAGAACTTTTGCCGGATTATCTCGTTTGTAATTTGAAATAAAAGAGTCGATGATAAGGAAAGGGTGATAATAAAATACTAGACATCGTTCAAAGATAATGCTTACATCTTGTGTTCAACTTATGACGAAAGAAGCAATTTTCTTTGTGATAACGATTAGTTACAGAACATTAGATTCGAAAAGAAACTAAGAGTTTAGTAGTTATTTATACTAAATTGAACTTTTCTATTTTGAAACTGGTTTTTGGATACACCAACTTTAATGAATCTCGCTTTTATTCGTTGAAAGAGTAAAGGAGTGGAAACGTGTAATTAGCTTTCCAGAGTCTGCTAGGACCCCTCCCTCTTGCTATCAGGACTCTGCGAAGTTCAGTTTTTCTGGAACACAGAAATGCGGCAAGAGGACATTGTGCCGTTCAAGAGGGTTTGGGCCGCATTCTCTTACCATCCAAATTCCGTGCACATAAATGCCTTATCGTTGTGGAAACAGTGATGAAATTATTGCAATATTCTTAGAAACAAACTCACATGTACTGATGATTTGTGATCTATCTTTGGCTAAAATCACATATTTCTTCCAACTTTATCCTCAAAACGGAGTTACGCATTTTTATGTCCAAGATGAACTTACAGAGACGCAATAATAAATAGGGTTGTAGTATAAACGGAATGATTAAAAATACGAAGTCGTACTTTTGTCCTTCATAGAGTCTGCGGGAATTTAATTTTTATTTGCATAAATTATTGGTATTTAAAGCGTTAAGCGTTACATTAGTGCACTAGCGACCGACAACAATAATTTAAATAATTAGATCACATTTACGCTGTTGTCAGTTGATATATCATCGTCAACAAAACAACTAGTCTGAACGTGACAACCGCTCTGATTTGTAAAATTTTCGAGTCTTTGAAAATGCATATTCTGAAATGAAGTACATCGCAATTTACTCAAGTAGTGAAAGTTGGATTGGTCACATTATTTTTTCAAAATCTAGGGTAATAGCATGTCGTAAAATTCAGGTGCAGACAGAAGTGTGCTAGCAAACTTCGATTAATAAAAAAATCAAAATCGTCACTTGTCTTTTCCCAAAACGTGCTTTTCGCAATATCTCAACATTCACGAGTATATTAATGGTTGAATGATGCTACTAATGGTATTCTGTTAATGGTATGATGAAACTCGCACTTGAAGGAGAGTGGAGCAGAGTTCAGAAACGATGGTTGGGGGAAGTGCAGACCTGAGTTTCACAAATAATTAATTATTATTAATATTATGAATATTATTAACATTATTGTTTATTTATAGTTTACATAACTAATAGGATCAGTAGTAAAAATAATGACGGAAGCATATGAGAAACAACAACACACAGAAGGTATTCCTTAGCTGCTGTCATGTCCATGAAGATATTCTATGTTCAAAATGTGGAAATTCCTTGCGAAACCATCAGCTGCAACGCAGTTTGCCTCATTTACAAAGTATTTCGAGCGCCGGAAGCCGAGGTGGAATGTAAGCACTCAATTTATCACGTCGCTGATCCTCCTCCTTCTCCGCCTCTCCTAATAAGAGGCGAGTTATTGGCGAGTTGCTCCGTCCGCCCCGCCCTCCGCCCCGCCCTCCGCCCCGCCCTCCGCCCCGCCCTCCGCCCCGCCCTCCGCCCCGCCCTCCGCCCCGCCCTCCGCCCCGCCCTCCGCCCCGCCCTCCGCCCCGCCCTCCGCCCCGCCCTCCGCCCCGCCCTCCGCCCCGCCCTCCGCCCCGCCCTCCGCCCCGCCCTCCGCCCCGCCCTCCGCCCCGCCCTCCGCTCCGCCCTCCGCCCCGCCCTGATACTGATAACTTCCCAGAAGCAATCGAAATTGTCATTTCTGATCATCCATAGAAGTCGTCGATACTCGTTTCCTTCGAACAAATTAAGAGAAAAATTAATTGAAGAGCTTGGTGTAATAATATATTACACAACAATTGAGAATGAAATGAGATATTAATATATTTCTGTGGCCAATAGATGTATCTAAATGTTGGGTTATTATTTTAAAGATTCTTCGCAAGATGGTAGTGTAATTCATAAATTAATGTTCTTTATCACAATGTGTAGATTGTAATATCTAAACCAGTGTTGTCAAAGTCGATGCCACGAGTGGGAGTCCGTAGTACAAGTACCGCGAAATTGCCCCCTCCACGCAGTTCATCACCACGACAACAGAGACCACGCCATCTCTACTATAAAACGGCGGGGTTAATTATAGTTTCGTCTCCCAACGCTATTGGCGCAGAGAATCTCGTGGCATGCTACGGTGCAACGATGTGTGCCACTACCACCACAAGAAGACCTTAAAACCACTGGTCAAAATCTTCACTCCCCGTTTTCTCAAAACTTACGTGTAGTGGCATATCGTGTCATTGCCCCCGAGGTCTTCAGTTTTATAAAGAGACTTCGACACTTTTTAGAACCATTTCTGCCGAGAACAAGCCAATGAAGATAATCGTCGTAGATGATCCGCAGCGTCTGTGGCGACCTGGGCTTCGTTATGACGCGCACAGAAGCGGCGCCACGGCCCCCAAAAGAAGTGAGCAGATTTCGCTCCACGGCCCCCTGACGTGCTGCAGCTGTGGACTTAAGCCTCGTGTTTGACTTGGCGCGGCTTTCTTCACAAGACGCGGCGGCGGAGGTGATGGAGGTAGCGGTGGCGGTGGGGGTGGCGGCGGTGGCGGCGGCGGTGGCGGCGGCGGCGGCGGTGGCGGCGGCGGCGGTGGCGGCGGCGGCGGCGGTGGCGGCGACGGTGGCAGGGGGGTGGCGGGGGCGGGGGCGGGTCTGCTCGGGGCGATGCAACGATCGCTATAGCGGGCCTGCCATTCATATTCTATATTTATGAGACTGAGTGGAGCACTTTTTGCTTTGATCTTTTTCAGGATCCCGTTTCTGTAGTATATTTAAAAAGGAGAAAGTATGTTTAAATACATTTAAGAACGATTCGTGAATTTTTGACTAGTTTTTTTAAAAATGTATCTCTAAATTTGTGAAAAGTTAAAAGCTGTTCTACAATTTTGATAGAGAAGTAAATAATATTTTAGTTTGTTAATTAGAGTCACACCATTTGTTCACGTTATGTAAGAAAACAATTCTGACTACGAGGATAAATTGTGCTTATCGCCACGCCCAAAAGGATGAAACCATATATATCGTATGATGATCATATTAACTCACCTCTTCTCAAAATGTTTTTCTTTTTTGTTAATGAAATGTAGTTTTTTTAAAAGCAAAATCTATAAATGCTCCATAATTCATGAGCAATTTCAAAATATTTTGAATGATACGAATGTTCGATGAATATTTGTTCACGTAATCCGGAACCATTTATAATTTTTTCTACTCCCATTGTATAATGCTGTCATTTGATGTCTGCAACCAGTTGCATAATGATAGTCATTTCTATAGTTTTCATTATGATACAGGTTCTTGACCAATCACAGAGAAGTTTACAAAACAAGTATTGACACACTGGCCGACGTTTTCAAACTTTTGAAAAGTTACAGAAACAAAACTCACTGATTTTGACCAATTTTGGGTCGCTGAATACCAATATGTTAGCCGTTTTACTAGATTTAGCTCGTATTTTTGTGTAACGCATAGTTGCCAAATTTACTGTTATAGGCATAATGAGGTATCTTGAAGGTACCGGAGAATGAGCTGTTTGACTGCAAAAAGGGAATCAACTTCGTTTTAGCATTTGTGTCAAAGACAATCAATTTTTAAAATTTTATAAATTAATGTATTAAAACTAAACAATTAAAAAACTATTATATTAGTTTACTAGCATTTAAAAACTGTACTTCAGCATTTACATACCAGAATAGTTTATAAGGTATAATGTTCACAGATGTATACAGACCATCACTTAGTTTTGGAAAACACTGTCTAAGATACTTAAATCCTTAACCTACTTTGTCTATTTCCTCGCTCGTATCGTAATATCACACTCGTTTATTAATACCCATCATTACATCATCGTTTAATCATGTACTATTTAATCACAAGTAAAAATCTGTAATATGAAGGAAGAAGCCATTTTCAAGACGTTAGTAGAATTATGTAATAGCAAGTTTTCTTTGAAAACAGTAGGCTTATTGAAAATAATCGTGGAAGTGACCGAAACTAAACCATGAAATATATTTTCTGTTTTATTGATACACAGTATATACTTAAATAAACAATACACATGTATTGTTTTTGACTCTCAAAGCCAAATTAGCAATGTGATAGTATCAATTTTTCATTTTACTCTAAAAGTAGTTGAAATTTAATATTTGGGCTTTTTTCTTTACGTTACTACTGCCTGGTTAAAGCTGTTGCAAATTACAATGCTATTGTTATTAAAACTACAATTGAGCCCTAAATATTGTCTTGTTTCCAGTTTAGCTCAAATTTCATTGCTATATGATATTTGTACACTCACAAAAAACCTTAACTTTTGAAGACCACTAGTGTTAAAGGTGCGAGTGCATGAAATGAGAACAAATATACATTACTTAAGAGTTAAAATGTTTAAGTTCACAGATGTTCATGAAATTGCAGATTGATTTCATTCTCGTGTATTTCAATACAAGGTATAAATATCATACATTCATATCATTAAGATATCAAAATATTAAAATATCGTAAAATGAAAGTTACAAGAAAATTTTACCGTAATTTTACCGCAGTCAAAACAAGGAACATTTTGCACAACTAATAAAAGTTTTGAATGGCTCACACAAGTTTTATGAATTGAAACTACATCCAATAAGTCAATATGTTTCACCCGATAAATAGAGAAACAGTTTCGCAGGAGAAAAATTTAAATATTTTCTTCTTCTGACACAGGGAGCCAGAAAATGAGCCTGAATTTGTTGTCAGACTTCGATATTATTTAACAGCAAATACTATTACTTTATATCATATCTTATAAATATTATTCTACACCCATAAAAACAGTGCCGTTTTACAAAACGGTTTGCATGGAAAGTGGAAATTACTTAATCCTGTAACAAATTAATATTTGTGAATTAGAGTTTCAAAGAGCGTTCCTGTGGTTGTTTTTAGAGATAATGCACAATTCATAAGTCGCAAATCATTTATTCCAAAGGATTTAACAATTGGTTGTGAGTGGAATGCGTTTTAGAAAACGTCATTGAAATGTGGATCTAGGATTGATACTTTATTGACCACTGGTTGCGTGATAGAAATTTGCCGACAATTATTAATGAAATGCGTGGTATGTTTTGGTGAGCGGATAATGAGAATTTGTTTTAGTTAAACCTCAAACAGGAAAGCCGCATATGTGTTTAGTTAAACTGAATAATTAATTGTTTTCATTTGAAGGCATTGGGGATTTTTGGCATATTGTCAATGCGATTTTTAACACATAAATAATGTTGAAAAAAACTAATGTTGAAAAATAATGTTGATCATTATCAGTCCGACAACTTTGTATTGTACTGCTATACCCTGAAGTATACACGTTTACGGTATTTTTTAAAACTGCATAATAGACAAGTGCTCAATTATGTAATCAAGGGTAATAATTTCGTTATTATTTGATTGAATATATCCGAACATGTACCACTCGGTACATGAGAGTGTAACTTCCATAAAAGTGCGATGTAGTTTTGTCATTTGCTGTCTCAAGTTTCCATCGAAATAATGTTAGATGGAATTTTATTAAAATATGAGTCTCATAGAACATCACTGAATAGAGTACGTTGTACTATTTCTTTGCAAGTTTCCAAAGGTTTGGAAAGAGGAAAATACGTGTGGTCACCATCTTAAAACGTTTAGCAACCTGGTGTACACATCTGTACTGAAGGTTATCAACTCGCAGGTGTGTGTGTGTGTGTGTGTGTGTGTGTGTCTATCTCTATCTCTCTCTATATCTCTCTCTATCTCTCTCTATATCTCTCTCTCTCTCAGACGCTTTCAATTTTAGCAGTTATTCTAGGAATCCTTTCTTGTAGCTACATTGATGACATTTGTCATCCCTAAACTAAGATGGTAATATTGAGTTATAATAATGGTAATGAGAGTATGATGGTGGTGGTAATGGTCGTTATAAATATATCCTAATTCCACTTACATGAATATGTCAAACATCCAAAGGAAAGTCTCTTTTTGCTGGTTCCTTAATGAGATATCTACGTGACTTTGTTTACAATAATAATAATAATAATAATAATAATAATAATAATAATAACAACTTCAAATTTCTGACTTGATTATCACGAAGAAAAACTCATGAGGAATTCGTCATTAAAAATTCTACTTGTAGTATTACGGATAAGAATTTTCCCTTGTAACATACTGTGTAGCAGATGAGAGGTTATTGACATTGATAGGTAATAGACGGTTTAAGGTAAAATAAATTACAGTGGAAATGTTGAGGTATATGTGGAAAGGATACATTTTATATAATTTCAAAGGAAGAAACAATTGGTTGCTATTTTAAGTTAAGAGAAAGACAATACAATTGTTTTCTCAAACTTATAACCAAATACGTATGGCTTTTATTCATTAAGTTTGTATATTATTTGAGGTATATTCTGTTCAAAATTAATTTTGAACACTAAATAGAGTCCACTGCGGTCATAGTGAACTTCTGGGGATTAACATGTTTAGTTCACTGCATAAGAGGTTCACTTTATTCGATAACGTGAACATTAAATATAATTTTTCTACAATGATTGATTTCATTAATATAGAAGTACAAAAAATTTCGTTAACGGAACGAACTGAAAATTTCAGTGTCTATATTTGTCCTTAAAAAATCAATTATTTTCATTTGTTTGATTCGTATATTTTTCATTAGTAATTTCTCTAAAACCTTCTCCAGAGTTCATGCTGTGTCCATACTTTATTCTGCATAGTCCTGTCTCTAAGTAACTTAATGCAGATTTGACCCCTTTCAATGCCTTTTGCACAGCTGGAACACCGTCCGACTGTCCGAAGGCCCTTTTACTTACCTAATAACATACGAAATGCCATTAATTACTAGGACTTATTTCCTAGGTTCCTATAGTCGAGGTTCAGGTGCCCTGTAACCGAATCTTATGCTTATTTGTAATGCAAAAGAAACGGGACCAGTGACAGAGGGTTCACTATGACAGAGGGTTCACTATATTCGAGTTCACTATAATCGGTTTCGACTGTAACTTTCACTTGTTAAAAAAATTAGCTTCACTTGGAGACTCGTATGAGCATGAACTGAAGTGTGTGTTGTAAGATATTTTTAATTGTAAAATTACTGTGTAATAGGTACCGTGAACATCACTGAAGACTTTGCAAGTGGGAGGTCTGAAAGCAACGGCGGACATTGTTCATTTGTCTGGCCCAAATAA
The DNA here is from genome assembly GCA_031308135.1 of Acheta domesticus. Taxonomy (NCBI): domain Eukaryota; kingdom Metazoa; phylum Arthropoda; class Insecta; order Orthoptera; family Gryllidae; genus Acheta; species Acheta domesticus. The sequence goes on along the minus strand of JAHLJT010000631.1, from coordinate 13,668,815 downwards.
CGTAATTGAAATACCTTCCGCTCAGGAATAAATCACCAGGACCAAGAGACGTGGCAAAATTATATCCGGGAACATTTTTGTAATAGGATTTGCGATTGATTTATCGCCGGGAGCATCTGGAGTACGCCCGCCCTACGCGGTGGAGCTACGCGGGTGGCTCTTTTTTGTAACCAACTTCGCGGTCGGCTATTCTTTTTTGTTGCCGCCATTCCCAGGGATACGCGTGTGAAAAGTGGTTCCAACTGGGTCCCCGCCGCAACGCGAGTTTTAAAAGCGATATTGGCCATCGGAATCGTACCTTTTTGAGGGGAAAAGTACTTGAAGGCAACGCGGCATGGAAATGTAATAATTTATATTGAATCGGAAGAGGATAATATTGAGGTTTTAGGAAAGTAACGTTCCCTCCCTTTTGCAATTACACATATGTTTTGTTTAATTATGAAACACATTCGTAAATAAAATATTACTTTTCATTTCCAAATAAAAATTTTAAGTTTCTTTCTGACTTTAATGTAATATTATATATTCGAAACTAACATTGCTTTTCCTGAACATGATTAATTATTTTGTATAAACGTTAGTTAATTCATTACTATTTATATAATAAACTCCCTACATATTTGGAGGGTAAGTGCACTTTTGAAGTTGTATAATACATTACAGTGTTGCTTCCGGAAACAGTGTGGAGGAACTTCAAACTATTAGTTTACACTCGGTCTGCGTGTAATGAATATGTGATGACGTTAACACGTCTCACTCCGCAGTTTCGTATGTTAATTTGAGTTTAGTATGTTGTTCGCGACAGGTGTGGGTTACGCCGAGTAAATTGCTGCCAGCCATCCGTATTAGAGTGGAATCTAGATTGCGCTTTTGAATTGCACAGACCTGTGCGCATTAAACCTGTAATTGCATTGTCTATGTTGGTTCCCACATAAAAATTAATATGCATTTCATGAAGATTTCAACGGATTTATTATTCATTGAAATATTTCCAGGAGATCAGATTTGCGAAATTATAATATTTCTCTTAACTGTCGGTTTTAACCAAAGGTTGTTTAAATGAATATTCATTTGTTTTGAGTTTAGGAGTGATGTTGTACGAAAGAACTTGCATTCGGCTGTTCAAACCACCTTCGTTATGACTCATTTACGTCTAATTATCTCAAATATTCTAATGTCATAACAAGGTAGCTCGAATTTGGGGCAGAAATATGAAGTATAATTATGAACAATTTATTTTATATGTAATCGAAGATTCGTTATAAGGTTGAGAAGTTTACTTGTGCAACAGTAGGGTCGTTGGCGCTTGAGCACTCGCGTGTCGAGCAGCTGGATCACCTGCTCGAGTTTGCCCAGATGATTGATTGATTGTGATTCCGGGAGCATCAACTACAGAGGTCTTTATTCCCGTAAGTGAAGTGCATGTTTTGTGCTCACGAAGTGGCGGTGGACTTCTCCCGCTGGACGGTGAGATCCAGAGCCAACCTTCCGTCGACCAGCGGGGTTTTCCTTTCAACCAGACATCTCCCACCAGCGGGGCACCGCCCCAGCCGGGACAAGCTCTAAGCTTCCGACTGGTCTCCCGGCATGTGTCGTAGTGTAGTGCATGTTAGTTTGTGTGTGTGTGAGGGGTGAGGATAGGACAAGGAAGAGGAAGGAAAGATCGCACGCGGTCCATGGCCAGTTTTTAAGGATACTGCTCCGGCATTCGCGTGGTGTTGATCGGAGAAACCACGGAAAACTACTGATCAGAGCAGCCGGCCGCTAAAATTCTCCTCCAGACAGACTGAATTCGTCCTAGCTGACAAGCTAGTGTCTAAAATCCAGCTTCCGTCGGGAGTGGAACCTAAGACCTCCAGGTCGGAGGGACTGCAGTGACACCAGTTGATGCACTGTGCCATCTCTCCCGGTCGAGTCGAGTAAGCTCAGCCGCAGCATTCTCGATGTGTCTGCAACGACTGACTGACCGGGTGGGTCTAGGGTTCGACGGCTAGGGATTTTCGACACTCACGCAGCAGTTTTCCATGATTTCTCCACGGAATTTCTCCCGACTTCCATTTCTCCCCAAATAAGCCACGAACTGCAGACTATATTTTCTTTTTTTTTTTTTTTTTATTCTCGTGAGCCGCGGTGTCTCAGTGGTAGGGCACTCGCCTCCTGACTTGAAGGGTCCAGGTTCGGCGTAGGTTTATCTTGTTATTTTCATTAAGAGCGGCGCTGAGGTCTACTCAGCCTCCTTTCCAAGTGAGCACCAGGATCTTTCCTGAGGGTATAGACGGCCGGAGAGCTGTGATCGCCACACAACCTCCTCTTTGTGCCGACGGCGGTGAATAGGTGGAGCCCGTGGGCTACATGGGTCTGTCTGCAATTGCACAGGGATACCTTTCCCTTCCTTATTCTCGTCATTCCTCTTACCTGCACACTCCTCGGGGGATCAGTCGTCCGGCGTAGAGCCTGTCTCGGATGGAGCGGTTCTGCGTTGGAAGAGATACCTAGGCGGGAAATCCCTCGCAAGTGGGCATGTAGGTCGGCGGCAGATCTCATGCATAAGAGTGTAACCGCCATCTCTCGTGACAAAACATTGACAACACTTATGGAACTAATCATCACAGTTGTTAACGAGTCCGGAAACATCAGTCAATCAATCAATCTAGTGTTCTCGCAGTCACGAATTGGTGTACTCGGGCAACAGAAAGCTCGATTACCGGATTTCCCTTAGAGCACGCCGGCGCCTTTACTCCTCGCGCCCGTCAGCATAAACACGATCGGCGCCTACCGGAGGAGGTGGCTCAGGGCATCAACTGAAGTCACTGCGGTGCCTCTGACCGGGAGCTCCTAGATTCGAGTCCCGACGATGGCAGGATTTTCGATATTAGCTTGTTAGCTAGGTTGAATTCCGTCGCTGTCTGGAGGAGAATTCTAGCGGCCGGTTGCTCTGATCGGGAGTTTTCCGTGGTTTCCCCGATCAACACCAGGCAGATGCTGGAGCAGTACCCTAACAAACGGGACACGGACCGCACGCGATCTTTTCTTTCTTTTCCTTGTTCTATCCTCACCTTACACACACACACACACACACACACACACACACAATAACATGCACTACATTACCACACAGACCGGTCGAGAGCGTAGAGCTTGTCCCGGCTGAGGCGGTACCTCGCTAGTGGGAGATACCTGGTTGTTGGAAACCCCGCTATGGCACGGTAGGTCGGGACCGGATCTCACCATTCAGCGAGGGAAATATAATCTCCACAGCGGGATGAAAGCACACGCACTACGCTTACGGGATAAACACCCTAGCCGTTTCATCACTAGCAATAAATCTTGACGAAAACACGGTCACTACACTTACGAGACTATTGACCTTAGCATTTGAAGCTCCCGGAATCACCGATCAATCAATCAATCAAGGGCGGCCTGCCGCTGCGAGGGAGCGGCGAGCGTGAGGCCTCCGCTGGCGCCGTGGGCGGCCCCGCGTGGAACTGCTCGGGCGCAGCGGGAGCGGGGGGGGGCGGGGCCGCCGGGGTTTCAATTACCTCGCAATTTATCGACGGCGGTCGAAAGCGGCTCGCGGGCACTCAGCGCCCGCCCGCGGCGCCCCCCTCTGATGCGGCCACTCTGGCGCTTGGGTGCTCCCGTCTCCGGTGGGGGACGTTAGGTTATCTCCTACAAAATTCATCTATGATGCTGTGATAACAGTAATAATATAATGATAATAAACTTCTCGGCCGCCCGGGTGACGCCGTGTTGTTGGCTGAGAGGCCAACGTTTCGCCTAACATGTCATAGGCTTCCTCAGGGCAGTGACATGATATTGTATGTGTCCAATGTTATATGCTGTTCTGCCTGGGCGCTCGGGTGGGGCAGGTGCGCCGTGATTGGCGGAGAGGTCCCTCTCATTGGCTGGCGGTTGGGGCCAATATAATGATAATGATAATAATAATAATAATTAATGAAGGACTCCATGAAAGATATTAGATCACTGTATGAAGAAACCCTTCATTGTAGCAACTCCATATTTAGGTACAAAGTTTTTTTCTTGAGCAGGAATGCAAAACCTTTCTTGAAACGAGGAGAAATAAAGAAGTTTTATTATTATTATTATTATTACAAGTGATGAAGACAACCTCTTACTAAACAACGAAAAATAACTTTATTGTGGATTTGGATTGTACACTCTGAGAAGTGGAGTAATCCTCCTGGAAATGCCGTCCCCATTACTGGAGGTTGGCCACAACTTCTCCGAACTTTTTTCTCTTGTGGCACATGAAACAACTTAGATGCACTCGAGATTCCAGTACATCTTCGAATGTTTCCCAACTCGGACATCTTCTTTCTGCCAACTCCCCATCTATCGTCAACTTTCCCCATCATTATTAGTTGTAATAGTTCATATTTGGGGTTTCTAAGTAAATGAACAAGATAGTGTTTTACTTATTTTAATCATTTTTAATATCTCTCGGCATATAGCATTTCTCTCTAGTATGTAGTCATTACGCACTTTGTCAGTCCAGGGGATTCTCAACATTTTCCTGATCATCCACATCTCGAATGCCTCCAGTCTATTAATTGAAGCTGTTTTCAGAGTCCATGTTTCAGCGCCATGTAAGAGAACAGTTGCACATTCTGGAGTCAAATTGACCCCACGTTTGCATCCGAGTGTTAATAACTTAATCTCTTGATTTGGTTTGTGTACTTACATGATGGAATTTCTCTTTTGCCGGAGTTCACACTCTGACGATGTCATTTTATCATTCTAATCCAATGGTACTGTTCGTTACGATACTCTCCGTTTCTTTTAAATTTCAAAATAATAATGTAATCAGATTAGTATTAGTAGTCATAATGGAATGATAATAATAATTTATATTCATGCTGTAGATATCGCTTTTGAGTGGAGAAATTTCCAGGAATTTCTAATTTGATATAGGTTATCCGCTTGCCTATTTCACGATTCGTTCGTTACATAGGAATAATCCATTATATTTCAATATTCCAACCCCTCGGTGCCAGTGAGAGCACCGACCGAGGTTAATGCTCATTTCAGATTAATCGTTAATTGCAATCGCACAGTGCTTGGAATCAGCGGGGGGGGGGCTCAGAGAAAACCAGGGTCCTCGGGCAATTGATCCATGAGGGCCCGTCATTTCAAATAACAAAAATCCTCTTCTCTCCCAATTCATAAAGAGGATTCATTTCTCCATGCACCAGAAATAACTTGTGATAAATTGATTGAAGGTAAGTGCTATATTTTTTTATTTTGAATGAAAAAAAATCGTGGACCTAATTAAGTCGGGACCTGGGGGATGTTGCCTCAGCTGCCACTCCCCCATTCCTCCGGTCAGCCCTGCTTGGGGTTATCATTTTGTTGGTCGACCGCTCTCAGTCGGACGCTACCAGGAGAGGTGGCTCAGTGCACTGCAGTGATGTCACTGCAGTGCCTCTGACCGGGAGGTCCTAGTTTCGAGTCCCGACGGCGGCAGGATTTTCGACAATAGCTTGTCAGCTGGGTCGAATTCGGTCGCTGTCAGTCACTAACATCCAACTAGTTGGCAGGGCCCATCGAGGCCGCGCCGCCGTGTGCCGCCGTCACATGGTAATTGCGTGGTGGGGTTGCGGGGGCGGGCGGGGCGCAGAGGCCCTAATTGACTTCCTCCCACGCAGCGCCTCGGCCGCCGCGCTGCTCCAGGCGGGCGAGTGTCCACGCCGCTCGCCAGCAGAACCCATTGCGCGCGGGTGAAACCAGCAACTCGTACAGCGTTGTAAATATTACCAGCCATATTGTGTTATGTCCAGAAAAAAAATACTCAAAAGAATAAACAATTAAGAAATCTTAATTGCACATTTGATATAAATTAGAGTTCGAGCTCTCACCGAAAACACATAACCCGTTTGTCCCTCATAACCAGAATATGTACAATAAATCAAAGCACTGTGGTCGTTGCCAGGAGATTTACCAGGATGTCACCAAAGTTCAAATAGAATATCCAATTGGCGGGCACAGTCGGCGTAAGCAGAATTACAATAACAACTATTGGCATGGCACCACCAAAGCTGACTACCTGTTCCGTCACCGCAGACTCCTTATATACCCCCTGCGACGTCTTCAATTTACGTTATGTATTCATAACATAATGAATGAAATGTAAGTTACCTAAAATTGTCGACTTATTGTTGATATAAAAATGAGATTAAAAAGTTAATTAGAAATATCAATCCAAAAGAACTGATGTAGAAGATTACAAATGTCCCATGTTAAATTAAACAAATTCTTTTGGCGTGCAAATTATTACGCAATTCAAACAAATTAATTCAATAAATTACATGCTCTTTACAACCAGATATTACTACCTTGCAATCACAAATAACTTAATGTTTTTCTTGATTCATAATCCTTAATTTTAGGCTATTTTTATACTATCTTGCAAAAATTGTTGTCATGGTAGTTTGTAATACAGTAAATTGTAACTGTGAGAGCAGACAAACAGAATAAAATCTAAAAGTGGTATGTAAATGACAGAGCATGCTATAACAAATATCTCATTCTAAAAATGAAACTGTTTACTTCAGTAAAGAACACAATCTACCCCTTAACGTTTACAGCAGAACTACTTTCGGCTACTACAGGCTCTACAGCGGAACACCTTTCGCGGACCAATTCGTCGCAGGTTCTACTCGAATACAAATATTATTCTGGAAACTAAAGAAACCGCAAACACTCGGAACAAGTTTAAAACGCTTTCAGATGCGAGGTCGTCTGTCGGCTTAAAATGACAGATGACAAAGAAAACAGTCGCTTCGGCACACATAGCGCCACCGACACTCCTCGGCCGCTCCGGCCCCACAACTGCCTTTTCCCTCGCCGCCCTCTCCACTGTCCTTGAGCCTTCGCCGCCTCCTGCCGCCCACGCCGTTCCCTCTCACAACCAGAGATGTTCGTGTACGCGTAAAGAACCATAGTCTACGTCTACACGTAAACAACGAGTAGACATCGTATTCTGCGTAGACAAAGGTAATTTATGTAGACAACTGTAATCTATCTTTTTTGTGGGGCATGGGCGAAACTACGAGGGCCATGTTTCACCCCAAATCCGAAATGTATTTATAATTATAGTCAATGTATCCAAAGCAATATTGCAAATTGATTGGATCACAACTGAAGGAGTGCAATTTGGAACAAGTCCCTACTGGTTTCTTGAGAAAGAAACGGAGTTTGTCATTTCTTCATCAGGAATACTATATTTTGTTTGAACTACTGAATCGAATTTTTTAAAATATTACATTAAAACATGCTTCTACTATTACTAATTATTATAAACTTTTTTGGGTTATTTGATGTGAAAAAATAGTCTACACAGATTATATTGTCTACGTAGACTACACGTAGATGACGTGTAGAAAACACGCATCAACGTAAAAATTATAGTCTACAGCACAACTCTGCTTTCAACCCATCCCGAGTGGTCTCTCCCCCCACACCCACTCTTGCCGCCACGAGCATCGCCACGTCACCAGTTGATGGTTAACTCTTAACCCCTAGTTACTCGCGCTGGCGTACTTTGTGCGCCTGGAACCTGTTATCGCCATAGGTGTCGGATAATATCAGCGCGCGTTCTGACATTTGAACTAACCTCGCAGACGGCATTCAGCTGCATCCTTCTCGATACTCAGTTACGTAAGATTTGCGGTATTGGCTGTACTATTTTATTTCTGTTGGAAAGCGTTCGTTGGCCGCGCGGGTACCAATGTGAGTTTTCACTTTCTTTTAATATCATAGGATTTGTTTATTTATTGATGTAATTTATTTTGTTTTATATTAGGAACAATACAGAGATAATAATTTATCGCAACATAATTATTACATATTACAAAATAATTAATACACGAGGAATCGTCAGGAGACGAAATTTGCGATGCTGCAAGTGTTTCTGAGGAAGACGTAGTGGCCGATGGCTCGTGTTCTGAGCTTGATTTTGCAAGTAATTATTCAAGCAGCGATTTAGAGAATAGAGATGTTTTCATTGTCAAAGACAAGGTTACTAAGTGGAATAAAACACAGCTTTTCAGCAAATTTACAAAACCTGGAAATCATGATAATCGAGAATAATTACCAACAAATTTAAGAAATTACTGTCACATATGCGGAAGAGCAAACATCCTCACTACTTCAATTATTACTACACTTACTACTAGCGGGCGTAACAAATTTGCTAGCAACGAACGTATTCTTTAAATGCAAAAAGTCGTCAAATGCAAAAATCTTTCTGAAGCCTCATTTGCTATATTTATAATAATTATTATTTTAAAAAAATGTAATACGTATACATTTCAAATAAAACTAAATAACAATTATATCTAAACATTATTCCGACCTCACAGAGCTCATTTTCCTAAAGAAATAACTTGTGTAACTTGTGTGACGAAGGCGCGAGTAACTTGTGTGACGAAAGCGCGAGTAACTTGTGTGACGAAAGCGCGAGTAACTTGTGTGACGCAAGCGCGAGTAACTTGTGTGACGCAAGCGCGAGTAACTTGTGTCACGAAAGCGCGAGTAACTTGTGTCACGAAAGCGCGAGTAACTTGTGTCACGAAAGCTCGAGTAACTTGTGTGACGAAAGCGCGAGTAACGTGTGTGACGAAAGCGCGAGTAACTCGTGTCACGAAAGCTCGAGTAACTCGTGTGACGAACGCGCGAGTAACTTGTGTGACGAAAGCGCGAGTAACATAGCGCGAGTAACTAAGGGTTAACGCCGTCCCCGCCGCAGTGTCCTCAGAAAGAGAATAAAGCCCCGCCCCTCTTGCGGGTGCTCTTCGTCTATGACGCGTGCGATCCGGTTCCCCGGCGCCGCTAGAGAACCCGGCGGCCATTGGTGCTCTTGCGCGCTGGCCATTCATCTCCTGCGACGTTGCGTGGCGCGACGCGACGTCGCGTGGGCCGGCCATTCAGGTCGCCCACGTCCGCGACTGTTTTGCGACATTGGCGGCGGCGGCAATTGAGGGTAGGACGGGGAGGATGTGCAGTGGCCGCGAAGAGAAAACGATGTGATGTTGGAGGGGTGGGGGTTGGAAAGGGCGGGTGCGGCGGGTTGCTGGGATCGGTGGCAGTGCGCGGGCGGTTACAGGATGCATGGTCGGCCATTCTAACACGCTGCGCCGACAACGACTCTGACGCCTTCACTCAAGTCTTACTAGACACCCACGTAGGCGCCCATTTAGAAGCCCACGTAACGACCCACGTAGAGACCCATGTAGAGATCCACGGAGAGATCCACGAGAGAACCACGTAGAGGCCCACGTAGATACCCACGTAGATGCCCACCTAGAGACCCACGTAGATGCCCACGTAGAGGCTCACGTAGGGGCTCACGTAGAGCCCCAAAATAGCGTCCCACGTAGACGCCCTCCCGCCGAAGTAAGTTCCGGATCGAATTCAGGGAGTGAGAGAGCGGCGGCAAAGCGGCGTCAAGATGGATGGTTGTGTTGGGAGTGGTGTCGACAGATGGGGATCGGTGAAGTGGAAGCGAATTCGCTGGTGGTAAAAAGATCAATGACACTAGAGAGAAGAGGCAGCAGCGTAGCGATGGAAGATTCGGTGGTTGAACATGTGAAGAGCGCCATAGCGTGGATATCGGTATTGCGGGAATGTCGGTGTAGCGAGGATGTCGGTCGGCGTAGAGGGAATGACGTTCGGTGTAGCGGGGATGTTGTTCAGCGTAACGGGGATACTGTTCAGAGTAGCGGAGTTGCCGTCCAGCGTAGTGAGCTTGCTGTTCAGCGTTGCGGAGATGCTGTTCAGCGTTGCGGAGATGCTGTTCAGCGTTGCGGAGATGCTGTTCAGCGTTGCGGAGATGCTGTTCAGCGTTGCGGAGATGCTGTTCAGCGTTGCGGAGATGCTGTTCAGCGTTGCGGAGATGCTGTTCAGCGTTGCGGAGATGCTGTTCAGCGTTGCGGAGATGCTGTTCAGCGTTGCGGAGATGCTGTTCGGCGTTGCGGAGATGCCGGTCGGCGTAGCGGGGATGCAGGTCGGCGTAGCGGGGATGTCGGTTGCCGTAGCGGAGAATTTCGATCGGCGTAGTGGGGATGCTCTTCGGCGTAGCGGGGCGAGGTCGGCGAAGCGGGGATGCCGGCCGGCAGTGCGGGGATGGCAGTCGACGGAGCGGGGATACCGGTGGGTGTGGTGGGGATGGCGGTGGGCGTAGCGGGGATGCCAGTCGACCTAGTGGGCGTGTCGGCGACGGGGGAATGACTGCGGTGCGAGGTGGCGGCAATGGAGCTTAGTGTTTGCGTAGGCGCTGCGCCAGCGCAGAAGCGGGACTACAGTAATGATGTTTGATCGACGTTCGTGTTCCACAGATGGGCCGCATATGAGCTGTAACGGACAGGCTCAAGGAGTTTAAAACTTCAGGCGTTAAGGGCCAAGCATGCAAATATATGAGTGCCAACGATGCATGTTGTATGGCGTCCATTCAGACACAGATGTGTGAAAAAAAACGGGACGACATATATGGTAAAGTAGTTGTATGATACTGCTTTCTTGTATCTAGAAAAAGTATCACTTGGTTTTATTACTAGCTTTTATTACGATTTTTAGCTATACAACGTAGCCGTCAATGCTAATTATCTCCGTAACCTGTATTTTGCCAGAATTCTTTACTGGTTTAGAATTACAAAAAAATCAGTAATCGTTTCTCTATGTCAAGAGCCTCTGTCATTAAAAGGAGCCGTCAAAGCATCGAAGTAGAGGACATGCCGTTCGTTTAGCCATTCCTGTGCGTTCAACTGGAAAGCTTTGGGGCCATCACGTATTGGCAGTGGGCGGTGCGCGCCCAGCGTTGCGATAAGAGGATGTACGCGCAGTTTGCGGGCGGCGTGGGCGCTTTGAAGCTGTGCGTTGGCGATACGTTGCGTGGGAAGTGCTCTCCGCGCCAGAGAAGCCAAGTGCGGGGGTTCATCAATCGGAAAGTAACTGCTCTCTGAAGCCGTGGATCGCTTGAGAAACTTTGAAGCGTCAACAGCGTCTTTCCCTTCCCAGTAGTTTGCTTTGTTTTTCAGTAGTTTAGGGACATAATTATATTACGGGGGATCTTATCTAGATGTCGGCCGGAGATTTTGTGAAGTTTGTTGGAGTCTCATCGTATGTACGAAATGTATAAAATCATCAAATGTGCAAAATGTATGAAAGTTTTAAATGTTGTTCGTATGATTTATTTTATCAATATTATTTCGATGAATTTAAGTCCTATAATTATTATTAATATTATAATTATTATTGATGATTATAATAAGAACTGTTAAATATTTTTAATATGCCAACATTTCTAGATATTTACATTTTAGTGTTTGTATGCGTAATGACGAGCATTGTAAGAAATATTGTTATTCAAATAGTGGGATTGCTCAACAGTGTGCCTGTAATGGAACAGACGTGTAGTATATTTTCCTTCTCAAGATATTGCAGTTATCTCTTTTTCCCTTAGAGCATTTTACGTTTGGAGAGGCATAGACTGAACCATAAAATCGGAAAATCTATTTGTGAGAAAACTGCAGCAAACGGCCAGAGGTAGCTGGCCTCGAGAGATATGTCGCGGTAACTTTCGCTTATATCTTTATGTGCTTCTGAGAGGCAACTCTTCCTCGGAGAGGCGAGCGGCGGAGGGGCAGAGTGGGAGGGAGCGAGAGCGTTGGCGCGGATCTCTCTCTCTCTCTCTCTCTCTCTCTCGAAGCTATCGACTGGATGTTCTCGACCCCGCCTCCGACCCCAACCCCGCTCCCGTCCCCGACCCCGCCTCCGCCCAGCCTCCGCCCCCGCTCCCTCCGTCCCCGCCCCGACCCTTCCGCCCCCGCCCCCGCCTCCACGCCCCGACATCTGCCCTCGTCTCCGTTCCCGCCTCCGCCCTCGCCCGCGCTTCTGCCCCCGTCTCCATCGCACCCCCGCGTCTGCCCCCGCCTCCGCCCCGCCTCCGCGCCTGCGCCTCCTGCCCCGCCTCCAGCCACGCTTCCGCCCCCCTTCGCCTCCGCCCCCGCGTCCGCCCCGCGTCCGCCCCCGTGTCCGCCTCCGTCTCCGCCCCTCGCAGCCGCTCCCCCCACCCCCGCCCCTACAACATCTCCGCCACGCCCCTCCTACCCCCGCCTCCGCCCCCGCCTCCGCCCCCGCCTCCGCCCCCGCCTCCGCCCCCGCCTCCGCCCCCGCCTCAGCCCCCGCCTCCGTCCCCGCCTCCGCCCCCGCCTCCGCCCCCACCTCCGCCTCCGCCTCCGCCCCCGCCTCCGCCCCCGCCTCCGCCCCCACCTCCGCCCCCGCCTCCGCCCCCGCCTCCGCCCTCGCCTCCGTCTCCACTCCCGTATTCGCTTCCGCCGCCGCCTCCACCCCCGCGTCCGCCCACGCCTCCGCCTCCGTCTCTGCCCCGCCTCGCCAAAGCCTTCCCCTGTCTCCACCAGCTCCACTTCGCTCTTCTCCCATTGCCCGCTACTGCCTCGACACTCCCCCCTCCCCGTCAACCGCGAGGTAAGCTCAGCGCCTGGTCTCACCTCTCTCCCCCACTTCGTTCCTTCCTAATGTTCTTTCCTTGTCGCGGCTACCCCCCCCGCCAGGCACTACGCGTCGCCTCTTCCACGCACGCTTTCACCCTCGCTTCCGTGTATGCGCCGCACGATTTGCTTCTGTCATCCCTCCCCTTACCCCCGTGCCCGGCACTCGTCTGTCACATCTGCCCGCTTCTACCGCCGCTCTTTTGGCTGCTCTTGCCGCAGCATTACAATATTTCCGCCGCTCTTACCGCCCCCGCTCCAACCGCCCCCGCCCTCCCCTCTCGTCTACGGCGTTCTCGCGCCTGCTTTCTCTCCGCCGTCCGCTCTCGCTGCCCACTGCGGTCAGTGACCATCGTTCTCGCCGCCGCCTTACGCTCTCACCGCCTTTGCTCTCGCCGCCTTACGCTCTCGCCGCCTTACGCTCTCGCCGCTGCCTTACGCTCTCGCCGTCTTTGCTTTCGCCGCCTTACGCTCTCGCCGCATTCGCTATCGCCGCCTTACGCTCTCACCGCCTTACGCTCTCGCCGCCTTACGCTCTCGCCGCCTTACGCTGTCGCCGCCTTTGCTCTCGCCGCCTTTGCTCTCGCCGCCTTTGCTCTCGCCGCCTTTGCTCTCGCCGTCTTTGCTCTCGCCGCCTTTGCTCTCGCCGCCATTGCTCTCACCTTTGCCCTCAGCACCTTCCGCTGTCGCCGCCCACCACTCTCACCGACCATCGCTGTTGCTACAGCCTCCGCTCTGCCGCTACCTCCGCTCTCGCCGCCTTTGCTCTCCATTCCTACTCCACCCTGGCCTCCTTCCTCACGCCGTCACCCGCGTTGGCTCGCGTTCACGTTCCACGTTCACTTCGCCCCCCGCGCGCGCGGGCGGTGTTCTGTGGCACGAGAGCCCTCTGTGGTGCGGACCGCCTCTTGGATGCCACGCGCCGCTCAGCGCTCGGCGACCGGACGCCTCTCCACACGAGTCTCTGGTCCGCCCGCGCCCCCGCCCTCTCCCTGTACGCCTTAGGTGGCGCAGGGCGTCAACTGATGTCACTGCAGCGCCTTGGACCGGGAGGTGCGAGTCCCGACTGTGACAGCAGTTTCAACACTAGCTTGTCAGCTAGGTCGACTCCAGCAGCTGTCTGGAGGAGAATTCTAGATTCCGACTGTTCTAATCGGTAGTTTTCCGTCGATTTCTACGATGTACACCAGGCGAATGCCGGAGCCGTACTCTAAAAAGCGGGCCACGGACCGTACGCCATCTTTCCTTCCTCTTCCTTCTCCTCACTCCTTAAACACACACTAACATACATTACACTGCCACACAAGCCGGGAGACCGGTCGGAAGCTTACAGCTTCTCCCGGCTGGGGTGGTGCCCACTGGTGGAAGATACCTTTTTGGGGAAAATCCCGCTAGTCGACGATAGGTCAGCGCCGGATCTCGCCATCCAGAGAGGAAAATACCACCGCCACCTCCCGAGAAAAACACGCATTATACTTAGGGGACTAATGATCTGATTGAGGGAAACCAATCTAGTAACGGTAGACCGGTGCCGGATCTCGCCATCCAACGGGGGAAGATGCATCATGCGATAAAATCCTGTACAACACATACGAAACTAACGAACTTAGAAGTTGTCGTGTCCAAAAATTCTGAGAAATAAATCAATCTTCACTTGGGCTCCTCTACCAGACTGTCGTGAAAATCAGTCTAATAAATCGTGATGGAAAAATAATGTAGTGAATCTATTCACTATTACTTTGGGTGACGATACATGTGCGTTATTTAGATGCGTCGTCTATTCAGAAAAGGTTTAGAAAGTTACACAAAGGCATGATTCGGCATGATTCTAATTATATTACAGTACTTTACACACATGGTTTTATTTTCATGCATTTAATGAACAAAAATCAAACAGTGAATTTGTATTCTCTTGTCAACCACATTGAATAATGTCTACTGTCTGCACATTTAAAAATACTCTTATTTTAATATGAAGCAGTGCGCGCTAAACGTAGAATGGGTTAATCGATTTCTCATGTTCATCTTCGGGAACTCTCATCTCACCTTTTTCATAGTGTCGCCAAATCCATTTCAAATCGCCAGTATTAATCAATGTACACCAGCATGTCAGTTTTGTCTTCCAATACATTGCATTACGGATATTTCGTTTTGAAAAAGAGGATGTAGTACTACAGGCCCCTTCTCTCCTTACTCAGCTCACGGATATACAGATTTCAAACGCTGACGCTCAAAAATTGTCTCAGGAAGCCATACTAAATTATAGAAATTCGTTTTCTTCTTAGTTTCCCTGAGTTTTCATTTTATGCGGCAGTAAATATGGCGCTAATGTACAGAAAAGATAATTCTCTAACAGAGTGAGGCTTTATATAAAATAACACAATCATTTGAGGAAAAGTAACTCCTTTAACATTTCATTTTTATGGACACTAAAGAAGATTGATATTAACAATAACCACGAAATGGGCCTTTATGGAAACACGGCATTAGCTTTCTCCATACTTTCATTGACTACTTTTTGCACCATCTGTTCATCCAATTTTTGCCTTTCTACTGCGCCAGTATCCCTCATACAGTAAATTCCCTCCTTGTTAACTGCACTTCATTTATCCTTTTTCGTTTGTTCTCTCTCTCCTTCGCTCTGCCCGTTCTCATTCATTTTATTTCGGCTTTTGGGTACTACAGCTTTCTTCTTCTTCTTATTCCAAATGTGTTCGCTCCTTCTCATTTCTGCATCTCTCATCAACAGTTCTATACTTGATATTCTCTATTACTCTTTGGCGCTACCGCATTCAGCTTGATTCTTCTCTCCCTACCATTCTGCGAACAGCTCTCCCTTTTTACTTTCTCCTTGCTCAATAGAAAGTTATGTAATGCTGCGCGAGAAAACGGCGACTTTTCGGTACAAAAACTCTTATTACATGGCCCTGGTAACGAAAAAGTGGACAAAACTAGTTGCTGTAGTTAGAAAAAAATCTATCGGCTTCTTCCTACAAATACAATTACGAAGATGTTTTTTCTTAATTAAATACATTCCATAAAGTCCGTTTTTGAAAATAAAATCCTGTACAATTTTTCAAAAATTTAAATACTTTTCGCGTAATTTTGCTTGGAAATAAGGGCGAGAAAGTACGTTTTCTTTTAGCACCACTAGTTTCTTGAGTTTAATATTATGTCCTCTATTGACCTGTTTCCCGTCATCATTATTCACTTTTCTAAACTGCCTTTTTTCCAACATTGTTACTCACAATATCTCTTTGCGACACATTAAACAGTTTCCTTGCATTTCTGTTATGCTTTTAAGTTTATAGTAAAATATCGTATTATAAGCTGCACTACCCATTTTATACTAAAATGCGCCATTTAATGTTGAGAGGTAATTTCTTTAGTGACTAAAAAAACGAAGGCCATTAAGACAAAGTGCAATAAAACTTCTTGAGACCCTTGCTTCAGTTCTCCAGTCAGAAAACGTTGCAGCACCGAATGTACTTCTTGGCCTACTTTGCCTCTCCTACTTTCGGATCTTTACGCCTGTTTACCAACCAAACTTTGATGCAATTAATCGGTTGAGTTAAGCTCATAGCCAGCATTGGCGCTGCCTCTGCAGCGCGTCTCTGACTGAATTCTAGGGTTAAAGTTACGGGAGTTGATTTTCGGCATGAGCTGAAATAATTAGGTACGATTCTGCCGTTACCTGGAAGATAATTCTAGCGTCCGGCTGCTGTGATCGGTAGTTTTCCGCGGTGTCTCCGATGAATTCTAGGCAATTACCAAAGCAGGACTCTTACCGAAAGATGCACGAGCGTGCGATCTTTCCTTCCCCTTCTAAGTCATATTCTCACTCCTTACACACATACACACACACACACACTTACATGCACTATAATGCTATACATATCGGAACATCGATTGGTTTATTTCCGGACGCTTTAACTGCTAAGGCCATTAGTCCCGTAAGTACATTGCATGTTTTTGCTCGGGAGGGGGCTGTGATATTTCCCAGCTGGATGTTGAGATCCGGCGCCGACCTGCCGTCGACCAGATATCTCTCACCAGAAGAGCGTCGTCCCAGTCTGGATTAGCTCTAAGCTTCGACCGGGAGAGATGGCTCAGTGCATCAACCTGATGCCTCTGCGGTGCCTCTCACCGGGAGCTCCTAGGGTTAAGTCCCGACGGCGGCAGGATTTTCGACACTAGCTTGTCAGCTAGGTCGAATTCTGTCACTGTCTGGAGGAGAATTCTAGCGGCCGGCTGCTCTGATCGGTAGTTTTCCGATCAACACCAGGCGAATGCCGGAGCAGTATCCTAACAAACGGACCGCGCGCGATCTTTCCTTCCTCTTCTTATTCCTTGTCCTTTCCTCACCCCTTACTTACAAACTTACACTAACATGCACTAGGCAATCACACACCCTGGGAGACCGGTCCGGGAGCTCACAGCTTCTACCAGCTGGGGCGGTGCCCTGCTGGTTGGAGATACCTGGTTGAGGGGAAAACCCCGCTAGTCGACGGTAGGTCGGCGCCAGATCTTGCCATCCAGCAGGGAAAAGATCATCGCCACCTCCCGAGAAAAAACACGCACTACACGTACGGGACTAATGACTAAAGTAGTTGACGCGCCCGAAAACACGAATCAATCAGTCAATCAATCTACGCTTTGGTAACTCAGAACTTGCTCAGAACTTGCATGGCGCTCCACTGCGGGAGACCTCGGAAGCTGGCAGCGGCGGTAGGGCGCCTATCAGCGCCAGATTTTACCAATCTGCAAGGCAGAAACACCACCATGTCTCGCGATAAAACCTTCACTACCCCAAAAGGGACTACTACCATAGCAATCGAGGCTCACTGGAACATCAATCAATTGACGCCATTACCAATACCAATAGCTTCACAGCAGCTGCCATGGGGAGATTTCTCACTCTAACTCACTCTAATCGACTCCATTCCTCATTATTTCTCTAAATTTTACTTTTTTCCACTAAATTTTATTCCACATGCCATATTTCCATTCATTTCTCCTCTATTCCTTTCATTATCCATTCATTATCATTCTTCCATCACTTTTCTTCTTTTTCGTTTTTCTTTTCTTATATGAGCCATTTTCTTTTGTTTTTCATCCTTTTTTTCGTTTTTCAGCAATTCTTTTGATTCTTCCCCCATTCCACTCCATTTCCCAACATTGTATTTCAGTTTTCTCCATCTTTATTTTACTTTGCATCTATTTCCCATCCATCTATTCTCTTTCGTTCCCACCCTGCCCCTTTCATTCCCGTTTTCTTCCATTTCTTCCCATTCCCTTCCACTCCCGTGTGCCCCTTCCATTTGAGTGCATGCCCCTCCGCATCGTTTCTCCCCCGCAGCGCCCCGGATCGATGGACGGCGACGCGGAGCGCTCGCTGGCGCAACAGGCGCAGACCGGAGAGGGGCTCAGCTGATGCCACTGCAGTGCCTCTCACCGGGAGGTCCTAGGGTCGAGTCCCGGCGGCGGCAGGATTTTCGACATTCGCTTGTCGGCTAGGTCGAATCCAGTGGCTGTTTGGAGGAGAATTGCAGCGGCCGGCTGCTCTGATCGTGGAGAGGTGGCTCAGGGCATTAACTCATGTCACTCCAGTGCCTCTCACCGGGAGGTCCTAGGATTACTCTCTCCTTGTGTGGTAGGATTTTCCACACTAGCTGGTCAGCTAGGTCGAATTCAGTTTTCCGGAGGAGAACTCCAGCTGCTGGCTGCTCTGATCGGTAGTTTGTCGTGCTCTCTCCGATGAACACCAGCAGAATGCCGGAGCAGAATAACAAACGGACCACCGACGGCGCGCGATCTTTCCTTCCTCTTCCTCGTTCTATTCTCACCCCTTACGCATACAATTACACTAACATGCTCTACATTACCACACATGCCTGGACACCGGACGGAGGCTTAGAGCTTCTCCGGCTGGGGCTGTGTCTTGCTGGTGGGAGATACCTGGTTGGTGAAAATGCCGCTATGTGACGGTAGGTCTGCGCCGGATGACGCCATCCAGCGGGTGAAGTTCACCTCACGAGGGAATGAAAGCATAACTACACTTACGGGAATAGTGACCTATATAGCTGACGCGCCCGGAATGACTAATCAATCCATTAACATGAGGCGCAAGACGCCCGCGGCACGAAAACCTGCACGATCCGTTCGCGGGCAGGAGGGAGGAGACGGCCGCAAACCACCAGGCGCCGACGTAGAGCGCTGGCAAAGGGGGCGGAGCGCGCGCTTGAGAATAGTCCATGAGGGAAGGAATAAGCGCTGCGAATTCCAAAATGGGTTACGCCGTGATCCAATTGTTTTACAAATGTGTTTGTATTTCTCAGAAAGCTCTTGTCAAAATTGTAGACAAGCAAACGAGAACAACTATTCCATTCGTATGCTCTGCAATTGTATGCTTCGTATGTTCTCTATTCTTTTGCAAATTCTTGGCTGGTGCCATATATTCTGAGTTATTAGATCTACCGCGCGGTAGTTCTAATAACTCGAAATAATATTTAGTGCAACTTTTGGAAGAACCCCCAAAAATAATGGTAATTGGAGTCAATGAGATGATTTTAGAAGATTGCTATTTAAGATATGTAATAATGTACAATATTAATATGATATGGTTTTATAAATACGTTTTTTGAAAGCGATATAATTTTTTGACATCAACACGACTGATATGTTTGTTTAAAAAAAGAAATGTTCAAAGCTAACTTGTGGGGAATATAAAGAGGTGTACCGTATAATATCGTCCCCAAAAGAAATTAACTACTCCGAACAGTCCACAATAAAATCGGGACAGGTTTGAAGGAAATGGAAAAAAGACGCGAATAAAAGCAATTTACTTTCCAAGTAATTGAGACTGAAGGTTCTAAGAACTGCCGCGCTAGACGTTTCCTGTTACAGTCAATCTACCGAACGGAGTCAATAACGACATTCGAAACCCGCTTTGTCACTCCTACCCCACTTTGGCAGCGCCGGGCAAAATGAAATCGTCTTCGAAGGATATGTTTGATCCCGAAACGTCAGCTTCGGTTCAGCTCCAAGCCCACACGCCCGCCTGCCCGCCAGCGCCCCCGCTCGACCGCCAGCCACCCCACTCGACCACCAGCCCACTCGCCCGCGCGCCCGCCTATCGTCCGCGCGCCCGCCTATCCGCCCGCTCGCCCACTCGCCGCTCGCCTACTCACCCGCTCGCCTACTCGCCCGCTCGCCTACTCGCCCGCTCGCCTACTCGCCCGCTCGCCTACTCGCCCGCTCGCCTACTCGCCCGCTCGCCTACTCGCCCGCTCGCCCGCTCGCCTACTCGCCCGCTCGCCTACTCGCCCGCTCGCCTACTCGCCCGCTCGCCTACTCGCCCGCTCGCCTACTCGCCCGCTCGCCTACTCGCCCGCTCGCCTACTCGCCCGCTCGCCTACTCGCCCGCTCGCCTACTCGCCCGCTCGCCCGCTCGCCTACTCGCCCGCTCGCCTACTCGCCCGCTCGCCTACTCGCCCGCTCGCCTACTCGCCCGCTCGCCTACTCGCCCGCTCGCCTACTCGCCCGCTCGCCTACTCGCCCGCTCGCCTACTCGCCCGCTCGCCTACTCGCCCGCTCGCCTACTCGCCCGCTCGCCTACTCGCCCGCTCGCCTACTCGCCCGCTCGCCTACTCGCCCGCTCGCCTACTCGCCCGCTCGCCCGCTCGCCTACTCGCCCGCTCGCCCGCTCGCCTACTCGCCCGCTCGCCTACTCGCCCGCTCGCCTACTCGCCCGCTCGCCTACTCGCCCGCTCGCCTACTCGCCCGCTCGCCTACTCGCCCGCTCGCCCGCTCGCCTACTCGCCCGCTCGCCTACTCGCCCGCTCGCCTACTCGCCCGCTCGCCTACTCGCCCGCTCGCCTACTCGCCCGCTCGCCTACTCGCCCGCTCGCCTACTCGCCCGCTCGCCTACTCGCCCGCTCGCCTACTCGCCCGCTCGCCTACTCGCCCGCTCGCCTACTCGCCCGCTCGCCTACTCGCCCGCTCGCCTACTCGCCCGCTCGCCTACTCGCCCGCCCGCCTACTCGCCCGCTCGCCTACTCGCCCGCTCGCCTACTCGCCCGCTCGCCTACTCGCCCGCCTCGCCTACTCGCCCGCTCGCCTACTTGCCCGCCAGGCCGCTCGCCCGCGCGCCCGCTTGCCTACACGCTCGCTTGCCTATTCGCCCGCTCGCCTACACACCCGCTTGCCTACTCGCCCCCTCGCCTACTCGCCCGCTCGCCTACTCGCCCGCTCGCCCACTCGCCGCTCGCCTACTCGCTCGCCAGGCCGCTCGCCCGCGTGCCCGCTTGCCTACTTGCTCGCTCGCCTATTCGCCCGCTCGCCTACACACCCAGTTGCCTACTCGCCCCCTCGCCTACTCGCCCGCTCGACTACTCACCCGCTCGCCTACTCGCCTGCTCGCCCACTCGCCCACTCGCCGCTCGCCTACTCGCCTACTCGCCCACTGCTTACTCGCCCACTCGCCTACTCACCCGCTCGCCTACTCACCCGCTCGCCTACTCGTCCGCCAGGCCGCTCGCCTATTCGCCCGTTCGCCTACACGCCCGCTCGCCTATTCGCCCGCTCGCCTATACGCCCGCTCGCCTACTCGCTCGCTCGCCTATTCGCCCGCTCGCCCGCTCGCCTACCCGCTCGCCCGCTCGCTCGCCCTCCCGCCCACTCGCCCGCAGCATGCGTTCCCGCCCGGAGGCGACCTGCTCTCGCCCCCAGCCATTCTCTGCGGCGGCGGCGGTCGTATCTCTGTCAGACTGTCAAGAGCAGCTGCACCAGGCTCCCACGCCGCTCTCCCTCCCTCCCCTACTCCTCGTCCCCCGCCCCCCCCCACCACTACGCGCCGCCGCGTTCTCTTTCGATTCGTGCCCGCCGTCATCCTGCCGCTTTGTCCTGTGCTGCAGTGGCCCGTCCCGCCTCCTCGTACTTCATTTCTTTCGCAACCTGCCTCCACGCACGTCCTCCTGTTCCGCCACTCTCCGCCCCGAGTTGTTCGTGTCCGCCAAGCTCCACGCTCACAGCTCAATCTGCGGCATCACGCCTCGTATTACAGGAAACCCTCGTTAACTCGAATTCCAAGGGACCGAAATAATCGGAGTTCGTGTTATAAAATTCGTGTTATCGGAATATTACAATTGTCCGTATTACCGTAATCCTTTGCCTAAGTTGTGTTCGTATTATGGAGATTAAGCGAGTTCACGCTAACGAGTTTCTCCTGTTTTTCATCCCATTTCGTCCCGTTCACGCCGTCCTTTCCGGAGCGTTCCAGCCGTATCCGTCATACCCCTGTACAGGGTGTCAGGGAGAAAACGTCGAAAATTCGAAAAAAACCCTCTTAAGACAATTTTAACCATATTTTGGTCTGATAAACTACTTGGATATTCCGAATGGTTGAGACGCCGTAAGTACTCGTTTTATTGCGTTTAGAACTTGTGGTTCTTCCAACGCACATACTTTCTCGCTCTGCTTCTATAGGTCCTTATTGCTATTCCACTACTTCATAAACAAGCAAAAGTGTACTATACCAGCAAACCATTTCGGTACAGAGACCCGACAACCGAAATTCAAATTCAACGAACCGGCACTTATACCACTACGCAATACCAACACCGCCTCTGTCGAACAGAGCCATGAAAAAATAGAACCGACCTATAAAATGGTAAATGCATGATAAAGAAACCATTGATACGATGGTAATACGCTTTACAAATACAAGAAGAGAAGTAAAAATTGTTAAAAGTTAAAAATTTGAACAAATATATACAGACATTTCCACGACATTTATCGCAATTATATTTAGTCAAAACGTAATTCTATCGATTTTATCGTTAAGAGCCGGTAATTTTCAACATGCGAAAAAACATGTCTTTCAAACATGACCAAGAAAGGCAGCGATAAACCGCATTACGAAGTATTCGTAAGGCTAGAAAGTAATAATAATTTCTAAACCGTTAGGGATTGTAAGTTTATCGCATGCCTTATGGTTAAATTGTATTACAATATAGCGTTAAAATGCTCATAAATTTACTTAAATTGGTTCATACAGAAATACACTAGACAACGGTTGATTTGACATGTCCTACGCTTCAGAAATCGAATAACAGAGTTGAAAAATTGTTTAAAAGACGCAGTTAGGGAAAACACAGACAAGTCCTGTCTATTTATCAGCATTGATTCTATTCGTGAGTAGAAGTACTTCAAATGATGTTCAATAAAGTATCAACACTCTTCAATGTTTTTTTCCTGCAACATCACATTCATCAAATTAAAATCCCCCTCGGGGGATCGAACTCGGCACCTTCCTTATTGAAGATCTCAACCCGAGGGTGCATTAACCAACCGCGCTACACGACCGACATTCGGAACAACTGCTTATATTTTAGACAAAACGTACTTGTATCAGTTCTATCATTAGGAAGCCGGTAATTGTCAACATGCGAAAAACATGTCTTTCAAAAAACATGACCAAGAACGGCTTAACATAATTTATCCGATGATCGGCATTTGGAAAATAACTACTGCGAGAAAGTATGTGCCATTCTATAGCACCACTAGTTTATTTATATATTTACCGTCCCTTATTACACACGTGCAGAAAATTTAAAGAAAAATTTTGGAGCGGTTTTTGAGAAATTTTTTTTTGTAAATTTGAATCGCAATTTACGCAAAAACTACTCGTTTTTCCAAAAATGGTACATGACCGTGCATGGTGCTAATTTTGTACAACCGACTTTGTCTTAGGCGAAAATCTCTATCTTCAATTTTGCAGTTTTTAAACAGTTTTTTGCAATTTTCGAAAAATTGGGCCTATCAACGAAAATGATACCTACGTCATTCCCTTCAACGTTCTTCGCACTATTCAACAACAAAATATAATCAAAAATTTGGAGCCATTTTCTTTTAATTTAGAAAATCTCAAAATGGGCTTCATGTAAAGTGCCCTCAAATACTAAGATATTGGTTTCAAATTCAAGAGGCCTTGAGACGAGTAAAAACCATCGGGGAATATCAATTTTGAAGAAAATCGGCCGAACGGTTTAGGCGCTAGCGTTGACCACAGACGGACAGACGGACGTTTTGCCGTCAATCGATTTTAAAGCATGAAGAAGCAACAAATCATGGATTTTGACTACACCACGAGATAGAGGATTTTTTTTCTAAATTTAGCAACAGGTTTTATCCACTTTTTTGTCACCAGACCCTTACTATAAGAGATTTTCTGACGAAAATTCCCCGTTTTCCGCCGCACGATTACATAACTTTCTCTTCTTACGAAGTATTCTTAAGGCGAGAAAGTAAAAAATTATTTCTAGGCAAACATTTGCCTTGCAAAAGCATAGAGATACTACCAAAATATGTAAATTGTTTATTATTTACAAAGAAATGAATATACTTGTTTAAAAAAACCATAACTCAGAAATAAAAGGAACCCAATTTACACAATTCGACTGTTTTTTTTCTCGGTTAATTTTTCTTCCTCAACAATATATTAATTTCTTTTGTAAATTAACTATTTACGTGTGTCTGTAGTGATTCTATGCTTCTGCAATACAAATGTTTGCCTAGAAACTTTTGTGTACTATTTACGACTCGGGTATTCGAATATCCAAGTAATTTATTAGACAAAGTTTGCTTAAAATTGTCTTAAGAGCTTATTGTCAGAATTTCGAGTTTTACCACCCGGTAAAATTCAGACAGCAGACTGCCTGTATAGATCAGTTGCTAGGGATCTCAAGGTGTCACGTCACCACAACGCTGTCAGTACGAGGACGAGACTCCACTTCACCTACAGACGTGTTCAAATTATTAGACTAAAGACATTTCTTGTAAAATATTTGCATTTATTACCAGTTTAAATTCGTGTACTTGTTACATTCATACATTAAATACTTAGTGTGCGCAACAATAAGGTATTAAATGTTTCTCTGCAATTTTTATATCAAGGAATTTAGGAACATTAAAAATATATGCTTTAGTCTAATAATTTAAACACGTCTGCAACTACCGCTCCCCCATTCTCTCTTCACCCCACACCTGCTCTCGCTCTCCCCCGTCGTCTCCACTGTCCGATCACGCCCCTTGCCCGCCTTTACGTCCCACGAAACCCCCGCCCCCCACCCTGCGTCTCTTTCATCATCCTGTCTGTCTCATTCTCTCCCGTGTTGTCCCACCCCACTCCCGCCCCGCTCTCTTTCATCATCCTGTCCGTCCGTCGTCTCATTCTCTCTCTTGTCGTCCCACCCCTCTCCCGCCCCGCCCTCCAGGCCTGCCACCCTGGCTTCGACTGCCCGCAGCGCAGGCTCCGCCCAGATACCGCACGCTCCGCCTCGCTGAGCAGATAAGGCCCCGTGGAGCGTATAAAAGTTCGAAACCGGGCCGTTTATACGTCCCGCCAGCATTTGACCATTAAGCCCGCAGTTCACGCTGGATTTGGCGTGACTGAATGCACCTGCTTTGCGAGGTAAACAAGCGTTTTTAACGGTTTATGGTTTTTTTCGACGAGGGTCGTTCTGCTAACCCGTGGATCGTTGGGTTTTGAGGATGGGAGTTGGATTTTACGTGGCGTGAATGGCTGCTTTAGATTCTGGCAACATTAACAATAAGGTTAAGGTTCAACGAAATGTGAGTTCTATCCCACCTCTTCACGCAATAAACCCATTCTTCAAACATCGTAAAAAGGTCTCAAACGATTTTCAAGGTTCAATTTACTTCCTGCCCTAAAAGACTTCACGCTTTTATTTTTTGACAATCTAGCGCAACACTGTTTTTAGCTGTGATAACCGAATGAACTTTATTTCCTTTACGTGAAGTTCATTAAAACGACTAAACTGTATTTACGCATTTTTCATTTCAATGTAATCTCATTCTGCTGCTGTGTTATTTATTACATTTTCGTTATTGGTAATTTTATACAAAAAATAACGATGAGATTTGGGATCTTGAAAGTGTGCAAGTTTACGAAGATCGCATTACAAAATTGCTTCTTAAAATACTAAGAAGTATCTCCAAAAGAAAATGTGTAAAATATTTTGAACAGTGATTTGATAAGATTTATTACAAATATTGTTTAATGTGTTGTTATTTTTCTGCGGTATCCTTTGATTGTCTTTAAAACAGGGTGAGGAAATTCTGAAGCATGTAGTGACTGATTGGTTTACGAAGATAGTCCATGCCAAGTCGCTACCAAGTTTGTTTTTAAATGATACTTCATTTACCATAGATCGCTGACTAAATTTAATTACTTCGATCTGGATACTCCCAAAATAAATAATTTGTATCTGTTAGCAGTATACGTTCTAATGTTAATGGTACACTTCTATATTTCTATTTCGCTTTGTAAGTGTATCCCTGATTTAACTGATCAGGAATGTAACCTGAGTGTATACGTACCGATTGTACATGTGTACAGAGTGCACATGTCCATTATGTCGGACATGACAATAATGTGTGCCTTTATGAAGAAGCAAGTATATTGTGAGGTGCGCGCCGGCGAATGTGAGAGTGGTTGGTGATGGCAGAAAAGGTGCTACCTCGAAATCGCCCCGAGGAGGGTTCAATAAAGGTCGAAACGTTTGCATTTTAAAATAATTGGTGCGTTCATTGTTATATAATCTTCCTACACACTACAACCTCCTGTAATACAAATCATCACTTATGCCTCCCCTTGGATACGCTACTATGTAAGCGTTAGTATCACTTTTCTTTATTACATCAATTTCTTACCTTTGAAAATGTTTGATACAGGCTGCCACCACGCTGCGATGATGGCTCTTATGTGGGACATTGCTGCTCAATCAAATTTTAGGTAGTGAGTAATCCTGCATAAAGCATTCTAAAAGATGCGGTATGTGTAAATTACAAATTCATATCAATTTTGCAATTGAATTAATAGCATTTACAGTTTTTATCAACATGCATAAGTCACTTCCGACTAACTTCATTTTTCTTTTTCAAGATCACGCCATACGCTGTATACTGCTTCCGCAGTAACCTTTAACCGTTAACTAGTGACATGCGATCCCAGTGAGTACCCGGACCGGTGAGGAAAATCTCCTCTAGACCTATTCAACGCAGGAAGTTTTGGTGTACAGTACCTTCTTACCACTTTCTAGACAACGTTCGGGTGTGGGCTAGCTTATCTAGTTGTAGCCATTCGCTTCTGAGAATCAGTTAAAGTTACAGAGCGGTCTCGATGAGCGCACCTCATCAGTGGTAGAAGTTTATACTTGGAAATGAACGTTTATATTTATTAAATAATTTTAATTTAACCGTGTATTTTTATTAAAATAAAGTTTTTTATGTAGTCAATATCGTTTCAAACCCTTTTTATGCGTACTTCAATACTCATCTATGAAAAAAAATGGAGCAATATATGATCTGAAATTCTCTCAGTGAGTAATTGAAATTAAATTATTTTCTGTTTATTTTAGAAACTACAAACTCTTCGATTTTCTCTTTATTATGCCTCTGTTATTGTGAAAGAAATATGAATTCGATGTGAAATGAAATAACGAATATAATCAGTCTACAACTTTAGGAAGTGACCACACGTCACCGGTAACGGAAGATCAAAGGCACATGAGCAGTTAACGAATAAAACAGTGATAATATTACTCTTTCTAATAGTAAAAATGTCTGGAAGAAACAAGCCATTGAATATATTTGAAAATCATGCCATAACAATAGTAAGATACTTTGAAAATTTTTTTCTTGAACACTGAAATAATTTTATGTTTCTTACTTGAGTATGTCATATATTTGGAACAGTTTATCGTGCGACGATGTACATAACTGATTGGAACAACAACCGAGATGGTCTTCTGACCATTCCAGTAATGTGTATTTTTATAACGAAGTTATGAAGTCATAACCACTCTTCTGTTTAAAATAAATATTTTTACCCGATCCCTTTAGAAACATTGGAATTACAAAAATTTATTCCATTAATCCAATTTTAACTAGTAAATGAATATTTTCGAATTTCATCTCACAGTGTGCATATTTCGCTGCCTCTTTTCTCCATCTACAATGCGTCAACTCAATGGTACAACTTCACGATCTAAGACTATTTGCAAATTGATTACATTCTACCTTAAAATTTCCGTGATCACGAACCAACCTGCCAAGAAATGTATGTATATTCCACTCCACACTCCACATAGCGTGATCATTCGCATCACCATCTTCGTCGAAACACTCTCGTTGTCTTCTGTCCCTCGTTAGTTCTCATTATTCCTCTGTTTTGTGACTCATCGGCTCTCTTTTCGCGTGATGGCGAATTTCGAACAGGACATTCATGATTTCATTTCAAAGTCTTTGGAATATTATTCATATAGTGTATGAATGAATAATTATTCATTCGTACACTTTCGAAGACCCTAAATATATTACTAATTTCCAATGGGCGCAGAAATTGAAAGTAGTATGAGGTTACTCTTAAGCCGTGAGCATACTACTTCATGAAAAACAATTTGTAAGGGAGAATTTTTGCTCCTGTGGGCCGCTAGTTTCATTTATAGTCGCGTCGTACCCTCGTTATTTTCATAGTTTTACGAAAGTTCACTTATGTCTTTTAACTTTGATACATTACATATCCATGATCACCCAAGAATGAGTTCTAATTATCAATTATTTATTAACAAATGATGGGCGCTTTAGTCGGAGATCATCCCGGTCCCGCACAATATGATTAATTTATAACACATTTGGCAAGATATTGACCAGATGTTAGAATCCTTTTTAATGACTTTCATATATTTTATTTGTCGTGCTCTTTATTACTGTAAAGAGAATACTGTTTGTCTCTATAGGGGTTCACTTTTAAATATCGAAGGCCATAAGTGGCCAAACCTAAATTAATGCTTACAGTTCAACCTTTAAATACGTTGCAGTGCTTCTTGGTAGGCGATATATCTTTTCTGGATTTTGACATTTTTACAAGCAATAGATGGGGCGGAAAATGACGGCCCTTATATTGCTTCTGTTTTTCCTAACAATATTTTTTCTTATTGCTTTTAAATTGTTCCGAAATTATACAACATCGAACAGATTTAAGAGCACCATTTCCTTTATTTTTTGCAAGGAGAGGCTTTCGCAAGATTAGAATTTTAAAATGTTTTCCTCAATTTTCCGCTTTAAATCCTCTTTTCAATTAGTTTAATTGAAGTTTGAAATTTAAATGCACCTTAAAACCGTCACTAGTGAGTTGGAAATGAGAAATACCATTTATAATTAAAAACCACGAGAGAAATTCGTTTTGGTGTTTAGTTAGGAGTAAATTGTCTCTCGTAAAAAAAGGGCTTTTCATATTTTCACCGCAAGTGGTTATAAAACATGAATGTTCTCCTGCAAGCGCTTCTGAAACAACGATCTAATATAATATATTCCACGAATATTCAAAATTTTACGGATTGAATTCATAACTATTTCTTCAATCAGAAATTCGCGAAAAAAAACGCAGACCAATGAATGCCTTTTATTCCGACTCTAATTCACATTTTTATCCGCTGAATTATCTGGGTCTTCCACTGACATAAGTAGAGCTTGTTCCTTTTGCTACAATAGTAAATACACTCACCGTCATAAAACAAGCTGCACCCCAAAGGATCCTACTGATCCGCTGCAAACTCGGTGTCTGTTCTGCATACCATTCGCTAAGCCAATGATTTCGTTTTCACGGTCGGCCGCTCATGGGGGGGGATCGGGGATAGGGGCGTGACGTCGCACCCACCGGCCGAGAAAAGAAGGCCTCAAACTGTCGGCCATTGTGACATCGGGTAGCGTCGCTAGAGCGTCATCTGCTCGTACACTTTGCCTCGGCGACGCTTTCGGCAGCCGGTTTGTCCAGTTAGACGCGTTCGAGAGGGGCTGTATCGTGGGTGTGCGGGAGGCTGATTGGTCCTGTCGCCGTCTTGCGCACCACACCGGTCGTACGGACACCATCGTCGCCCGCTGTTGGCGGCAATGGATTGAAGAAGGCATGTACACACGAAAGGTAGGATCTGGACGTCCACGCACCATGACGAGAGAGGACCGACGGATTGCCCGCCACGCACAAACAGACCCAATGGCAACAATTAGTGCTATTCAGCGGGCAGTACAGGCTGCACTGTCACATCCTGTAAGTTCCAGTGTCATTGCCAGGTGGTCGCACAACGCAAGGCTCGCCGTACGCCGACCGTTACGAAGCTCGCAACTCACACCCCAGCATCGTCGCTACAGACTCGGTACTTTGTTCACGTGTCTGGAACGACGGACTGGGCCAAGCAGACTGGCAGCGGGTCATCTTCAGCGACGAGTCCCGCTTCTGCATTGATGGCGACGACCATCGGGCCCGTGTTTAGAGGCGCAGTGGGAAACGCCACAACGAGCGGTTTGTGATATCCCACCACACGCCCCGACAGCCTGGTGTGATGTTGTGGGGCGCGATATCCCATGGTGCCCGTTGACCGTCGTATTCCTTGGAAGTACCGTGACAGCCGCAGGGTACGTTCGGGAGATCCTGCAACTGGTGGCGCTGCCGTTCGTGAACCCCCACCACGCCCATGCCCTATTTCAACGGGATAACGCGCGCCCGCATACTGTAGCCATCTTCCGAGCATTCCTTGCAGCCGTGGATACTCTGGCATGGCCACCAGCTTCGCCAGACCTGTCCCCGGTCGTTTGGGGTGCTATAAAGCGTGCGATCAGGATCCCACCCCTACCCACCAATCTGCAAGAATTGCGCGCTCAGGTGCAAGCTGCACGAGATGGACAAGCACAAGACTTCATTCGAGAGCTGTACAAATCCATGTCGCACGCGTGTGTTTGCCAACATGGCGGCCCCACGCAATACTAACATGTATGTCTGTGGCCATGTAGCGTAATAAATGTTGTTCCTACAAATGTGAAAGTGTAATCATTTTGTATGCGTAGTACCCTTTACCTTCCTGCCAACAGTGATCGCAATCCGCTTTATCCATCGGGATGCAGCTATTTTTATGACCAATGAGTGTATAATGCCTCCAATAATATCCCAGCATCAATAGGTATTTTTATAAGTTTAAAGCCAATTACGATTCTTAAACTCTACACCTGTTTCATAACGATATTTGCATGTAACGTTTGCCAACTGTATTACGACATTTAAAAAAAATTAATACTGAAACAAAAATCGAGCGCCAAAGAACTCTTTTCGCTCTTATGGTACTTGTCTACCTCAAACTGACTTCGTTAAGATGTGTACTTCTCAATGATTAAAACCGAATGTTTATAAGTTTGTTAATTTTTAAAAATTATATGTACTTTTCCGAGTGCGTGTGCACATGCCACGTACCAATTATTTGAAAAGATGTGCATCAAACCTGGAATACAAACATGTTTATGAGAAATGTGTGTTACATGGAAACGTCTTATAGCTAAAACAATCTCTGTAAAGTACACACAAGTTCCGAATCAATCTTCAAATTTTGGTTCAAGCACTAAATTGATAATCCAAATAACATTCATCATAAGGATGGTAAAACGGTTCGTGAATTATCATATAAAATATACCAAATTTAGGGTAGAAAAATAACATTTCCGATGAAATAATTCCAATAATTTTTTAAAAATATTTCTGACTTCGTTCGTACCTCATCCTTTGAGTAAGCATGTTTAAATTTAGATATATGCACAAAGACAAAAAATAAATTCAGGTAGATGAATATCTGAGAGAGGCAAACTAATTTGTAGCTACAAAACAAAATCTATGCGGAAAGTAAATAGCTTTGTTACCGTAGAAACATACATAATATTTCTGATATTAAAGAGCTTAATTAATAACACCATTTGAATTTTACGGAAGAAAGAAGAAATTTTGTTACCCAATTTTCATTATAAATTTTTTGATAATGCAAAATATATAAAAGAATGCGTGTCATTTAAAGAGCAAATTTAGTAGATAATTTTCGGTGAACCCCTGGTAGCTCAGTGGTAGAGCGGTGGACTGTAGTTGGAATAACAGATATCCATAGGTCGCTGGTTCAACATCCGGCCCGGGGGAAAATTTTTGAATAAAATTCATAACCTTTATCTGTGATGCCCTACTTTGTAAGGAATGTTATTATAAATACAGAGTAAAATTCGTTTTATATAGTTACTAAAATAGTGACAATACGAGTGTTCAGGAAAAGGAATTAATGGAATTTTATTCATTATATTTAATAGAAATATTTTCACACGTCGGAAATATTTTTAATCCGTTAATGTGTTTTTTCCAAAATCTTCCCATTGCTTAAATTTTAACAACGTGTGTTGAATATTTGGAGAAAGTACATTTCCTTGTTATGGTTTGATTTAGCCCGTTATCGCCTTTGATTTCGTTCATTTTCTTGGTGTTGAATCGCACTCCGAAATCTTCTCTTTTGTTCTCATTCATTTAATGCTCACAGGTTGTCTAGGTTATGAAAGTTTCCTTTTGTAAACTTTTATTTTTATGTTCGGAGATTCGCTCTAGTTAGTTTATCATATTTCTTCAATACTCATTACTGGATTACACGTACCATCCTACAATTTCCACTGCTTTGTCCTTAAGTTGAATCCTTTCTGGAAATATTAAAGTTGTTCGCATTTCTCAGGCGCTTTGAGCGTGACTTCTGTGGCGAAAGTGTATCACTTTCAAATTTGCTTTCATGTTATAGGCCTGAATTCAGTAGCAGAGTCCTTCTTTGTCACAATTTCGGAAGCTGTTGGATTTAGACAATGGAAACATCCCTGCGACTCACATTTGCATGATTGGTTTTATGGTCGGTTGCAGACGTCTCCTATGGTTTGAGTTATCAGTTTGACTTTGGATTGTAAATCCTGCTCGTTTTTCTCAATTCTTTGGTATGTCTTTCGTTTCTTTAAGATGTCCTCCATCCCGGCTGTAACTCTTTTCTCCAAAAGAAGGCACTGTCCTACCTGCCAATCCATTGCTCCGATGTGGCTCGTAATACCTTTATCGGAATTTGCACGTTCTATCCTCCAGAAGAAGGCATAGTTCTACCTGCCAATCCGTCGCTCCTATGTGGCTCGTAACACCTTTATCGGAATTTGCATGTTCTATTTTGGAGAAGAATAGCATGAGAGCCGATCATGCTTAGTTACATGTTAGAGAAAAGGAGTTTGGCTACATGCAAATGGCGCTGATGTGTGGATCCGTCGTGTGCCGCACACGTGATCTTCTTCACGCTGAGCAAGCTACCTGGCGAGGAAAATTAGTTAATGGGATAATTTAGGTTTGAAAATGTTCGTGGGTCTTCATGTAAAGTACCCTCAATGAATGTTTTCGAAAATTGCAGAGCTTCCACTTAGGTCAGATCGACAGGGGTTTCTTCAATTTGGAAAAAAATCGTATGCATAGTTTAGGTGCTAGTGTTGTTCATGTACACAGGATAGACGGACGGACTGACGTTTTCCTTTGAATTGGCTTTTCGGTATCAAGGACCCACAAAAGAGGGGTTCTGGCTACACCACGTGTTAGAGGATTTTTGTTAATTTAACAATTGGTTTTATTCCACTTTTTCGTTTCACGGCTCGGCAATTAATTTTTTTCCATCGAAAATTGGCCATTTTTTCGCGCAGCATTACATAACTTCCCCTATACTACGTATATTACTCCGTATATACGTACGTATACGGGAAAGTAAAAAATTAGATGCGTTGTCTTTGCCAACAATAGTATTTTGATGGCTTAGCAATCATCATCATCATCGTGCATTTCCTGATACAAAACATATCAGATTAAAGCATTCAGTTACAGATTATAATAAATTATGAATTGAGAGATTATTTATATGAGAGTCTACTGGTCCTTAATTGAATTTTTTAAGCTGTTTACACGTTTTTTTTTTCAGGAAACTGTTGGCTAAACCATCAAGAGCAGCTATTTTCAGTAATCAATGTTGTTGGCAAAGACAACGCCACAATTTATTTTATTTTAATGATTTAAGCCATGGAAATCGGTCCTTGGTCTTTTGGTCATCCACTGCAGCCGGCATCCGCAAGCGCCAGGGCAGACTCGGCTGCGGCGTCTTGGGGCGTCACTTCGCCCATTTCACGCTGGAAAGACACGCGCCACCATTTCCTCTCCACACCCTCCCACCCACCGTCTCCTCTCCTTCTCCCCTCCCCTTCACCCATCCCGTCTCCCCTCCCCTTCTCCCCTCCCCTTCCCCATCCCCGCCCTCCCCTCCCTTCTCCCCTCCCCTCCTGTCAAAGAATACAAAAAAAACTTTAACAATTTACAAAACTCTTGCAATGTTGCGAAACACAAAATTGAAGGCACACACTGACCAAGCGATGCTACCTGACTAACACAGAAAAGAAAAATCCAAATGAATGTAACATTGAAAGGTTACGAGGCACACATGGCTGGGTTGTCGAACCACATCACTGTCACAGCACCACAGCTCCTACAAATTACCCAGCTGTCTAGTAGAGGGTCTCAAATGCAGAAAGCGTGAAAAATGCCCTTCACCGCCGTGGATGCTTCATGCTCCCAGTCCACCATAGCTCCTTCCGCTTGGCCCACACTCCACCAGCTTTGTCGCCCGCTGTCCACTCGTGTTCTGGCGCTGCCCCGGGTTCAGACCCCGGGCAGGGCGCAGGGGGGCGGGCAGCCGGCTAGTTGGCGGCGGGGGGCGGACGCAGGCGGGGGGAGAGATAGGGCGGCGACGGCGCGATGGTGTTGGTGGCGGCGATGACGGTGGCGATGTAGTGACGTCACCGGTGTCGGCGGCGAGGGTAGCTGATTGCAACCTGGCCGGGCGGCGGAAGAAACTGTCACATGCTTCAAGGCGCGGGGAAACAAAGATTCAATTAATGTTTTCATTCCATTTCATTCATTGATTGATTGATGATGATTTTTTTAAGTGGGACGCGCGAACTTTGGAGTTGGCGCCCCCATAAACACACTGGTGTAGCATGGAACTCCCATAATTTAGCGGGATTACCGCAAGGAGTGCCCAGGTGGGCGGAAGTCGCAGGAACTTGTCCGCACCGAGCGAAATGTGCCAACAGATATTAAGTTAAATAACTATTTAATTAGCGACTTTAAAAACGGTTTTGGGGTGCGAAACTAAAGAAGCATGTTCTAGGAACAAAATAATAATACCACATTTAATTTTTATTGTTTATTTATTTATTTATATTACTAACAATTCTGGTCTGTATCTTATATTAATAAAGGTGAATAAAAGATTTATTTACTTGTTCATAAACAAAGCAAAGGATCGTATAAGCACCTTGTCAGGTTACTAGGTTAACTAGTGGTGCTACAACAGCACATACTTTCTCGCATCATTTCTATTTTTTTTTTTTCGGAAAATTCAACAAGCTCAACGAAAGTGAGGTCTGTGCCATTTTTGTAGAATTACTATCATTGAAAAGAAACTTAAAAACAAGTTTTGAGCGGTTTTTGAGAATATTGTTTAATAAATTGCATAAATTTTAAGCGCAAATTGAGCAAAACTTACTTTAAAAAAGTGCATGACCTATTTTTAAAGAGCTGATTTCTTAGAAAAGATTTCGTTTAAGGGAAATCTATTCATCTTCAATTCAGATATTTTTAAGTGTTAAAATTTTGATATTTTCGACCACACAGAGTTCGCCAAAAATGAGACTAGCCCCCAAGGCTATATAGGTAGATGGTTCACTAATGCATGTCAATATTTTGAAAAAATACCCACTGCCCATTACCCATTACTACCCAGAATGATTCTGTTCGCATAGCGCTCGCCCATTGTTGCGTGTTCGTGCCGGTACAGGAGCCGTTACAGACCTCTGGTAACAACGTTTTTTTAGTACTTTTAGTGCTATTGAATTGTTATGTTGCTAAATTATACTACTAGAGAGCTCCTAAAGCGCCACGCAAGTGTGATTAGTTGTATTTTTGTAAATACCAATCAAAAATGGCGCGTTCTTTTCCAACTCGCCATTGAAAATATAAACGCTTACGGTATTGAAATAGGCCATTGGGGGCGGATGATTCAAACAAAACACTATTTATACACCTCCACTTAATGAAATATATTAATTTCACGGAGTGATTGTTAGTTGTTATTTCTTATTGCTCCTGAACATCACTTAGCGCATGGAAATGGATTTGTTCTCGCCCAATACATGTACACTTTAAACGTTCTAAAAATAGAAAGAGGCCACTCGGGGCGGATGATGGATACGAAACACTACTTAGAAATGTTTTTTCAATAACATATTTTAATTTCACGCAAGTGTGATTAGTTGTATTTTTGTAAATACCAATCAAAAATGGCGCGTTCTTTCCAACTCGCCATGAGAATATAAACGCTTGCCGTATTGAAATAGGCCATTGGGGGCGGATGATTCAAACAAAACACTATTTATCCACCTCCACTTAATGAAGTATATTAATTTCACGGAGTGATTGCTAGTTGTTAGTAGGTATCGATTCCGATTATCACGTAGCTCACGGAAATGGCAGGTTCTTTCTGTTTCTTTCACCGAGTTACTTGGAGCGATCGCCTTTGGAAATATTCGGTCCGAGGCGGATGTCGTCAACGAAGAGTTGTTAAAAAATGTTTACTTAATAAAAAGCATTGATTTTACAGATGTATGATTATTTGTTTTTTAATATTATCGCTTGTTAAAGATTACTTAATGCAAGTTTCAATTCTGCAAATCGCCATTTTATGTCTATGAATTTTCTGATAAACAATTGAATATGACATAAAGAATCATAAATATCATTTATAATAATATTAAAAGTTATATGCAATGAATTATAATTGCAAATGTTAAGCAGATAACACGTTTTCTACGAATAAACCTGCTAGGTGTTGAGTCGCCTGGTAAGTTACTCTCTTTTCAAACGATCTTTGTAACTTTAAACGGTCACCATTTTGAAAGGGGCGGGCAGGGGCGGCTGATCTCAACGGGAAAACGATTAATAATGTTCATTTTATAACATATATCAATATTGAGAATGTGTTTATTGGTGTTTTTTTTGTAATCTCTATTGAAAGTTTATGTAGTTTAAACAATATTAAGTTTTTGCATACTTTCATTCAATATGGCATAATTACGTGAAAAAGAAAAATAAGTGACATTTCAAAACGTGTAATGTATTTAGAAAGGTGTTTGTAATCACATATAATTTATGGAATTTGAAAAGTTATTTAGGAAAGAAGTTATTGGCAATGAAATGTGGGAATATTTTCACTGCAAAAGTGAATGAATTTTTCCTCGGCTGAGTCGCTGGACTTTGAGGATGTCTCATGGATGCAGTAATTGTTATAAAGTAATAATTCTTTTATTTTCTAGTAATTTGAAGTATTTGGAATTCATATCGATCAATAAAAAATTGTTTTTCACAAATTTTCTTTTTTTGCTTATGCGCGCGTTTCGGCCCTGTTCAGACCACCGTGCGACGCAGACAGACATGAGTGAAATAGTCATGTTAGTACTGGCAAGTGTTAGCAAATGGTAAAGTGATATTGATGAAATTAATTGTACTTCGTTTAATGATTTCATTATGCACAGTTTACTAGACTGTACCATTGCATTCGTCTTCAAAATAAAAACTGACGTTACTTTTCCTTATGTTGATTACAGAATATTTTCAAGAAGTCTTTTCGAGTATCCTGTATTATTTTTTAATATCAATTATCAAATATCATTATCACAGCTAATTTTAATTAGTTAATCATAATAACATCACTTATCATAAGTATAATAATAACAATTATTATATAAACTTTAAAATAACAATAGTTAATCATAATTATCGAGCTAATTATAATGAGATTCTCTTGTCATTGTTTTCTACGTTTGTTTTATCTATGACAACAAGAGTAGATACAACAGACGCTGTAATCTTGGTAAGAAAATTAGTAATGAATTCGGAATTGAGTTGTCATTATTCAACATGTGTCGTGTAACGAACTTTCTCCGATCAATACCAGAACTACACTACCACACATGTCGGAAGACCGGTCAGGAGCTCTGAGTTTGTCACGGCTGGATCGGTGTCCCGCTGTTGGAAGATACCTGGTTGAATAACACTCCGGTACCGACGAGTAAGTCGGCGTCGGATCTCACAACCAGTGAGGGAAAATCATCTTCCCGAGGGAAAAATGCACTACACTTATGTGACTAATGACGTTAGACGTTGAAACACCCGGAATTATTAATCAATCCAACTATTAGCGTTTTCTATTTATAGTGTCTTGACCAAATTGTCAAATGATATCACACAAATTGTGAGAGTTACAATGTGTATGCTTGCCATTTTTGGAGATTTACCCCCTTTATGTTTTCTTGCTTTGAAATTGTCATCATTTAATTTACGTAGAAAAGTGTCCACGCAAATGTATTAACGTACAGTACTCATGTAATGTATGATTGAGGTAATCCATTCTTCAAAACTCCCAAAAGTAGATATGGATACCTTTCCACGGCATAAAATTAGAACGTTTCGCCAATATTTATCAAAGGAAAATGTTAAGCATAAAACTGTTTATTTTCTAAATACATACAATACTAGAAGATTCGTATTTATTTAATATAAAAGGAACGTTTAAAGTAAAAACAATACATTTTACGAAAAGGAAGGCAGAAGCTAATCTAAAGCAAAGTCGAGTGAGGAAGTGGTGTAATAGAACCAAGGAGAAACGTATTCAAGTGGTGGGCGAAAGGCAGTCGCTTTTCTAGGGAAATGGAACGTGAAGTCCGTTTCAAATAGACCAATGAATTTGCAAGTTGGAGGGCTGACTGATTATTGTCGATTGTAGGGCTCGGATATCGTTGTGTAGGGAAGATTAAACACGCAGAATAGAGTGCATGAGATGATTACGCGTAGGAATGTATAAAGTTGAAATTGCGACGGGATATGGAAAGCAGAAATACCGTTTTAATGTTTTAGAACGCAAAGCAATATTTGTGAACAAACATTTTGTTAGAGTAGTTTGGCCTTGATATTAATTTTTTCGTTTTGTCATTGCTAAACATCGACCAAGAGGGCTGTGATCTCGAAAGAGAATTACACATACATTTTGAAAGAAGATTATGTAACATTTCATTGAAGTTGCATGACAAAGACGTGCACCCAACAAATATTATACTAGTTTATGCATGACTTTTATATTCATCATGCATAAACTCGTGCATGTAGTGCATAGGCATGTAGTTTATAGAATTTGTATGAAAGGAATATAATAACGTAGGTAAGACTCATTTTGGCGGTGTTATGTTTACCATTGTTTAGTTGTGTTGTCCCGAATGGGAATTATTCCATCAGTTCCCACATATTTACATTACTTAATTACAGAATGAAGTATATTATTACATGTCATACAAACTAAAATTGTATATTCGTTATATTTTATTTACTGAAACGGATAATAACTTTCATTGTATTTAGATTATGTAGAAAAGTTTTATTCAGATAGAGAGAGGCGAGAAGAGACAAAGTGTAAAAGGTCTGTTGGAAGACTTGACGATAAAATTCCGTTAGGGCATTTTATGTGACAAGGACCAATGGCCACCGATCATTATGGACTTCAGCGCACTGAATGGCTTAAGCGCAGAGTGGCTTAAGCGCACTGCGTGGCTTAGGCGCACTGCGTGGCTTAGGCACACCTTGGTCTACTCCACGCGGGAAACGGCCTCCCTCTTCACTGTGGCGCGGGAGGCGGGGAGGGGGCGGCGAGAGGGGAGAGAGCTGGACACGTGGTCAGTGCTGGGGCGAGGACAAGTTAGATGTGGATTATTCACGGTCGCTTGGAAGTTTAGTGCGCCCCGCCACAATCGATAGCAGACGGCGGCGAGCGGCGACCACTTAAAACTGCATGCGCCCTCGTGGGGGTCACTATGGCCGCACGATGACAGGTCGCGAAAACGGAGAGAGAAAGCAGATGTGGGGGCGGAAACGAGGGTAAAGACGAAGTGGCGGGGATGATGTGGGTGAAGAAGACCGTTGTGACGGAAATGATGCCACAGAAGGGATTAACAGGAAGGCGGCAGAGGTGGGGAAGGGGTTCATAGAGGCATGGATGGCTATGAAAGTGGTTTTAACCCGGCAGTAGGTGCGCGGGATGCTAGAGTCACCCCAGCATTGTTTCGGAGCTCAATGTACTCTTAGTTTATTTATAATCTTCCGAGCTTCTCAATACCTTTCGAGGAAAGCTTTGTGCACATATCTCGACTCTTCTCTTTCTACCGCATTTTGTCCTTTCCTAGAAATTTCGTCGCAAAGGCGATGGCGCGCTGCGTGGGGGCCACCGAGTCGCTTCGCGCAACCATTGTGTCGCGACGGGACATAAAGGGATCAAGTAAACGCGTAGTTCTGATTAACATGCCTGTTTATTTTTTAGCTTACATGTTGGTCCCTGCTCCTCGTGTCACACGTGCCCCTGCGTCCGTCGGCTCCGGCGTCTTCGTCACACTAAGGCAGGGTCGTTCCGTTGTCGAAGCGCAGACAGCGGCTCCAATGACCGAGAAGGCCACGGTCAGGAGTGCCACACAGAGGATCCGGCACTAGCGGTCCGCCTGGCCAAACGGCCCGTAAGCGCGGTCAGGAGTCCTGTGCAGTGCCTTCGCCGCTGGCGGCCCACCCTTCCAACTGGTCTCCCCGACACTAGGCGCTGCCGGCGAAGAGCTCTCTCGACGTCTGCTTCCACACACTGCTGTATACCACACTCTCTGAGTCTCTCTGGCTAGCTAGCTCCGAGGGCGCAGATTATATACCCGCCCTCGAGCAAGGGGTGTCCTGACTCAACCTTAGTGTGACGTAGACTCTCGGTTTACTCTTGGGGTTGCTGCCATCCCCGGCGTGAGTTTGGCCATCCCTTAC
This sequence comes from Acheta domesticus, assembly GCA_031308135.1. Taxonomy (NCBI): domain Eukaryota; kingdom Metazoa; phylum Arthropoda; class Insecta; order Orthoptera; family Gryllidae; genus Acheta; species Acheta domesticus. Next base: position 13,628,447 of record JAHLJT010000631.1, on the reverse strand, counting down.
AGTACAGAGTTCACGCCGGGGAGGCGGTCAAAGTGCGCCCGTATGCCCTGTGCGTCACGGCGCCCTGTGTGTCACGGCGCCCTTCAATAGGGGATGACACACCCGCGCTGACCTCACCGGCCACTGAGTTCACGCCGGGGAGGCGGTCAAAGTGCGCCCGTACACCCTGTGCGTCACGGCGCCCTGTGTGTCACGGCGCCCTTCTATAGGGGATGACACACCGCGCTGACCTCACCGGCCGCTGTGCCGCCCCGGCGCCCGGACCCGATAAGGCCCGCTCTCTAGCAATTCGTTTTTGCCGCAATGTCGCCTGGCGACATCACCCCGCCGGCGAAAACAGGAGGCACGTGACACTAGTTATTCTATTCGTACTTACAGATACAGATATACATTATAAAACGCATTACAGAAAAGGGATACAAGATCATTCGTTATGTATAGAACTTAAACACATAGACATACATATAAAGAAGCTTAAAACCAATTTTATCAATAACACTTATTTCTTTCCACTACACTCTATATATATTCTTCTCTTTTTTTTCACTTAACACTAGCACTTCTCACTGTACACTGACACTTTCTTGTCTTCTTCTCACTGAACACTAACATTTTTAATTTTCTTCTCATTAACACTCGCTTAGGACTGGGAATGTCAGTTCCTGCTGAGGTACGTAGAGCGTCCCTGGAGCTGCGGATCCCGCTTGGTAGATGGCCATCAGGAATACCACTGCGGACGCTGGATCTGCATGGTGCTACCAGAACAAACGAGGCACTATGAGGGTTGGGAGAAATGCTGACTGTCTATTCTCTCCAGTTCATGTTTGCCTTTTCGCCCCCACTTTTCAGTACGCCTTGCGCCTTCGTTGATTGTGGCGCTTGCGGGAGGCTCTTAGCGAAGGTGCAGGTGTGTGGATTGCTGGTTGGAGAGTTCCGCCTGGCAGCCGCGAGTAACGATGGTTGTTGCGGTCGGCCGTTGCGTCTGAGGATGGTTGGTGCAAAGCGTGGGCGTCCTCTGCATTGGGGCGCCCACAGGTGGAGTAGTCTGGCTTCTTCCCTTCTGGCCCCGGTTCAGAGAATAGGGTGCGGCCTGGTGTCCTAGGATGCTGCATGGGCGGGGGTGTACTGCCCAGCCATCTGGTGTTCCCTGGTTGGTCTTCTGCATTGGAGCACCACCAGGCGAAGTACTCTCTTTAGTATTTTCGCCATCGCTGCGTGCGGGGTCGTAGATTATATCTTGAGTGAGGCGGGTACTGGGATGTTGATGGAGTTTCAGAGGTTGGCGGTGGGTTCTGTGTGAGCAGGATATCGGTTTGCCTCGGTGGATCAGGTGCGTTTTGAGGTGGCGGGCACGTGGGTGAAGTTTCAGATGATGGTGGTGTATTCTGGGCGGGTTGGGTATCTGTATGCCCGGGATGATCGGTTGAGTGATGTGCCCTGGATAGTTCCGGATCAGTGACAGGGATGTTGGCTTCCAGCAGTACTTTAGGGGGTTGGGGGGTGGGTCTGATGGCAGCAGTAGCAGATTTCTCAGGTGAGCTGTAAGCGTGCGGCCTTCCTGTAATTCTTGTATGTCGAAGGTTACCGCACTTCTGATCTTAGTAACTCTATATGGTCCTATCCATCTTGGTGCGAGTTTCTTAGTTTGTTGCGGTGACAATACCATATTTCGCAGGAGTACTAGGTCTCCTATATTCAGCGTCTGAAGTCTTAGCTTTCTATTCTTCTGTTCGTGTTCATAGGCTGTGTTAGAAGCGTTATGCTCACTGGCTTGGGCGTGAGCGATTTGTAGCCTTTTCCGTAGCACATAGTCGTATGGGGGGTCTTCCGCATAACACGGTGGAGCAGGGACCAGTATCTCCTCCCATGGCATAGTTAATTCCCTGCCGTAGACTAGGTAGGCGGGTGAGAACCCTGTTATACGATGTTTGCTATTCCTATACGCGAAAAGGGCATAATTTAAATGTTCGTCCCAGTCCCCGTGGTCCTGTTCAACGTAATGCGACATTATGGCGGAAAAAGATTGATGAGCTCTTTCTAACCGTCCGTTGGCGGCTGGGTTGTAAGCTGTAGTAAATATGGATTTGATTTGTAATAATTTGCAAACGTTTCCCATTAATTTAGATGTAAAGTTGGATCCCCTGTCAGTGAGCAAATACTTAGGCGTACCGTGCCGTGTCACTATATTTTCTACAAATGTCCTGGCCACTGTTTCTGCGGTTTGATCTGGAATGGCGAATGCCTCTGGGTAGCGCGTGAAATAGTCCTGGCAAGTAAGAATGTATCTGTTTCCCTTGTGTGATGTCTTAAAAGGGCCCATAATGTCTAGTGCCACCTTTTCGAAAGGATACGTCGCTTCCGTTACTGGTTGAATAGGGACCGACTCTCGAATTCCCTTCCGCTTTAAACACGGTATACAGTTTTTTACGTACTTCTGGGTATCCGTATACATGCCTGGCCAGTAGAAATACCGTTTCACTATATCCAGAGTTTTCTCTAATCCCAAGTGCCCTGCCAAAGGGTTATCATGGCAGTGTTTTAAAATATACTGCTGCATGGAGGACGGTGCGCAAATCGTGAATACCGGTCCTGAGTCGGGGGTTTGGACTAGATACAGGACGCCATCCTGGTCTAGGATATAGCGCGGGTCATGGCATTCGACGCGCTTGAAAGATTCCTGGAGGTGAGGGCAGCCCCTTTGCTCGCGGGCTATGCGCGCTTTATCCCATACCGGCTCGTAATCAACATTAGTACCTACAACCGAGATGATCGGCTCCGGGATGCGAGAGAGAGCGTCTGCGTGAGAGATTTCCTTTCCGGGGGTATATCTGACCGTGAATGTGTACTCTGCGATTTCCATCACCCACCTGGCTAACCGCGGTTTTGGTTCTGGCGTGGACAACAGCCACCTGAGTGGTTTGTGATCTGTGCATAGTACAAAATGTCGTCCTAGTAGATAAACGCGAAATTTACGTAGCATCTCCACGATGGCTAAGCACTCCAATTCTGTTGCGGAGTAGGATTTTTGCGTCTTAGATAGTTTCTTACTAGCACAAGCAACTAGGTGTTCGCCGTCTTCGAATTCCTGTGATAGAATTCCCCCTACCGCGTTCGAACTGGCGTCCGTTGTGAGGATGAATTGTCGCGAGAAGTCGGGGAATCGTAAAACCGGAGATGAAGAGAGGCTGTCCCTTAGAGCTTCAAACGCCTTCTGATGGCGATCCTCCCATCTATACTCGGTGCCTTTCTTAGTGAGATCGGTGAGAGGGGCTGCTACCGCGGAGAAGTTGGGAAGAAACTTCCTATAGAATCCAACGAGACCCAAAAAGGACTGTAGTTCTTTTACACGTTGGGGTACGGGGAAACTACGGATGGCTACTGTTTTCTCTTCGTCTGGTTCTATTCCCTTCTCGGAAATGACATGACCCAGGAAAAGCGCGCGATTTTTAAAAAATTGGCACTTATTCGGTCTTAATTTTAAGTTGGCTTTATTGAGTCTCCTAAAAATCTCTCTTAGTCCCGCTAAGTGGGACGTTATTGTTTGGTCATACCGGAGAATATCGTCCAAGTAGAATACGCAACCGTTGTTCCCTAGGCCGTCCATGACTGTGCTCATAAGCCTCATGAAGGTGGCCGGTGCATT